>JAEIFJ010001308.1:75000-790730 GCA_018903435.1 Leucophenga varia | reverse complement strand
TTGTGGGAAAATAGTAATTATGCTTCACTTGCAATGTCATCCTATGTATAAACTACCGATATAATAAGCATCGGGCCATTATAATATGTATATATACCCATACAAACTCACCTCCCATTTTCTGATTTACTCAACAGAAATTGTTGTTATGTATATCTGCATTTTTATCTTAAAATTTGGGTATCAATATTTGTGATCAAAATTGGGTTGTAACAGACCAATCTGGAAATTTTATCTAAAACCACTTATGATCAGACATAAACTATTTTTATGAAATTACGGTTATCTTAAATTCTTTTTTATTGTACAAGTGTCATGGGACGAGAATTTGAGCTCAGTTATACAAAAGATATAGTTTTTATGTTCTTTTTTTTAAATTTTATACGCAGTTTTAGAATCAAAGTAAAAGCAAAGCAGCCGGTAATAAATACTTTAAAAAGTACGATTTCTAGGATTATTTTTATTTTTTCACGTCATAAAGTAGGCAAATGATTTTTTTGATCACATCGATTTGTCGACAGATATTTTCTTGCTCCAACAATTATTAAATATATTTTTGTAAAAAAAATAATTTTCGTATATCTAAAAAATGAATAAACACGAGGAGTATACAGTGGAGCGAGTACTGGGCCGCCGCATATATACGCGGTAAGCTGCAATATCTCATAAAATGGAAATATTTTCCAAACAAAGAGAACTCATGGGAGCCAGTCGCCAATTTGAATTGTTGGCAACTGGTCGAGGAGTTCGACAAGCAATATTCTGAAATGGCGAGGAGGGCTACGGAATTATCGCAGAACGCTGATTGCAATGATGTTCAGATTTCCGGTGATAATGACGATTCTAGCTTCCAAGAGACTTCAGACGGTAACACATGACGGCAGCAACAATAGCGGCAGTTCCATGCAGGCCGATGACCATGATGATGAAAATAATTGGTAAATTTTGGTTCAAATTGGTGCGGCATGACTCCCTTTAAAACCTAACATCAGAAAAGAAGTATGCGGGTATATATTTAATAATTGTTTTTTTACTTTTTACAAAAAATGTTATTTAGTTTGATTTCGCAATGACAATAGAATGTTATTATATTTTGTTTTGTATTACCTGACTTGTTTGCTAATATTTCGGCTTTTATTTGTTATTTTTATATTTAGACCACTGTAAGTGGCTCACGGTGCGTTTTGAGACGGAAATAGTTCTTATTTATGGATATATTTACTCCAATCCCAGTCACCTTAATTTCGTTTGAAAATAGTTTGTTTAAAACTTTTATTATATTTTTTTCTAAGTTTTATTTCAGTTATTTCAGTAGAAATATTTTATAAAGTTTAAACACTATTTTTCTTTTTATATATTGATTGGTTAAGTTGTTATATTATTTGCGAGAACGGAAGGGTCTAACTTATTTATTTCATGTACCCAAGTGGTTATCAAAGTATTATCTGCGATTTCTGAAGAGTTAAAAAAATAGTTTGTTGGACAATCAGGACAAAGATTTGTATAAATCATGTTGAAATTAAATTTAAAAATAAAGAAAAAAATATAGTTTGAGTCACCCAATAGGTGACATGAAAATTTTGGCTTAGAAACATGTTTAAAACCACCACTCAAAGTACCAAGTTTTTAGGTCTACTTATTCCAAAGATATGGCTTTTTCTGGTTTTATTAGGTGCCAGGTCAACACTTTCAAAATCGCGTCTTAGTACTCAATAGAGATGAGCGACGGGCGGAGATCCCCGGGTCCCAGAAAAATTTTCAATGCAAAGGGCGAACATAGAAACATTTTTCCTTTTTTTTATATATAGATAGAAAGATAACAAAACCACAAATGTCTTTTTTAATTTATTATCTAAAGTACCTCAATGAGACTCGTCGCTGATGTTGCATATTTGGATCCAGAAGACTATTTTTTTGAGGGCGTCGCTGATGTTGCATATTTGATCCGTGTCTATTTAGGGCCGAAAACGATCTTCAACACTCACTTGTGTTGCGAACCGAAGACCACTTGCCCAGCTGATATAAATAAGTGCATAAAAGTCAATAAGTCAATAAAATTACCTGTAGGCGGCTGGCGCGCCGTCGTTTTTATTAAACTTCACAATTCTGTTGTGTTTAGCTTTTACAATAAAATCTGATGATTCGAGACGTTCTAAAGAATCCTTTACAGCAAGTTGGAGGGTGTGTGCTGCACATAAATTCAACTTAATTGAATTGAATTTTTTAAAATCTTCAGCAAACCCTTCTTCATCCAAATTCTTTATCATTATCTTCGTAATTATCTTCAGCCTAGCAAGAATTTAGCAGTTTCACTGCCCTGATCATATATCGACCGTCGTGATGGTATACTTTTTTTCCTTTGATATGCTAAAATCTGTCAATATGGTATTCATTTCTGTGCAGATATGCTTTATCAGGCCCAAAGTTTTCATGCAAATAACACCGTGATCGATGAATTGAACATTTACACTATGATTCTGCGATTGCAACTTGTGGTTGTGCCCATCTTTAAGCAGAGGATTCTGTTTTTTTAAGGTTTTGACAAGTTCACATTTAATTTGGCTGTACTTTTCCTCGACTAAATTCATAATATTTCTTAACGTTAAAGTTATTTGAGCCGTTTAAGTCTTAAAACCTTTCACAGTCCAGTACAGTCAATGGAACTTTTGTGGTGTCACTAAAAAGTCAATACAGCCATCCTTCACTTTATCTTCGCCCCATTACCTCGAAGATCTTATTTTTTAAGCACTTCGGTTTCTTTGGCTTCGGCCACTTCATTATGTCCACTTTTGTGGAGTCACTTCTAAGTGCCGCTTAGATTGAACAAATTGCAAATTTTGAACTCCGAAGTATTATTACTTTCCACGTGGATTGTAAAAACAAATTGCGCAGAATACAATTACGCTTGCGACATCTCTTCGAAATGCGATTATTAATAATCACCAAAACTTAGTATCAATGCATTAACACTGCTTAAGATAAGCATTTCTAAAAATAGATGAAAATAATTCATGAGCGTAGTCAAGCACAGTCGAACTACGGATTTTCGTACATCATTTAAACGAAAAAGCCATTCAAAGGCAATTATTTAAATTGTTTGCAAAAATTGACCTATAATTTCTGAGAAAGTTCGGTTTTTATAAATTGGCTTGAAAATGCATGCATTGGATGTGTTTAGGAGGAAATCTTGGTGTTTTCAGATACCAATTTATGAAAAATGGACTTGACTCTAGTGAGTTTTGAAAAAACATGTACCAAAATTGGTCTGTAAGGCCTTCTTTCCTTGGCTACAATTGTTTTCTTCTTATACCCGTCACACATTCGTCGAATTTCTAGAGCCTACATCACAAGACGCTTCAACTTATGTGACAGAAAAAGACACATTTTTTTTTTCCACAAGATGACGCCAGAAAATAACGCTGGACTCACTTTGATAAATGTTCTGCAATGGCTGGCGAGGACGGCGGTGTTTAAACCACTTAAAGGAATCTGAGAGAAAAGCAGGTTATGAGTTGTAAGAGCTAGAAAGTATGATAGATAAACTTGGAATCGTATATGAAGGGAGAAGTTTGTAGTTAGTTGTTGTCGTGAAGTCTAGGCGGAAAGTCGCTGTCGGGAATTGCTATTAAAAGTCGTTTTTGTGAGTCGCATAAAGTCGGCTGTGTGTTGAATCGGTGCCAGCCACGCTTATAATAAGGTGAAGCGTAAAAAACGACTACATATGTATTTACACTTATGTAATATTTATTACCCGCCACACCAAACTTTAACTAGTTTATGTACGATCATCAGTGACGTAAATTGCATTCCGCAAATAGTTTGGGTGGGGACAACTCATGTTGAGCTTAAATAAGGCGCATACGAGTATATGTAAAATTTAATGCCAAAAATGCATAACAATAATTTTCTTGAAGAAATAAAATAAAACAAGCAAGAACGCTGAAGTCGAGTATGCTCGACTGCAAGATACCCTGTACTCAATCTATATGTACCTTAAGTTAGGGTTCTATTTGACTACCATACCTCATTGAATTGGATTTTCATAGAAAAACTTTAAAAATCGGGTATATCTTTGAATGGGGTTATACCTAAAATTTTGTTGGGCCTACCCATATTGGTCTATTTCGTTGGGACTATCATAGACATAATTTATACTAAATTTAAATTTTCTAGAATAAAAAGCAATGATGTTTTTATGTAAAAACCCAATATTTTGGGGTAAATTTGTATGGGGGCTATACCTAAAACTTTGTTGGTCCTACCCATATTGGGATATTTTCTTGGGACTATCATAGACATAATTTATACTAAATTTTAACTTCCTAGAATAAAAAAAATGACGTTTTTATGCAAAAACCTAAAATTTTAAGATACATTTGTATGGGGGTACCCCTTAAAATGGGTCAAGAGAAAAACCGTTTGTAAGTGCACACTTGACGGCCTAGGAAAGTCTAAGTTTCAATTTTGAAAGCTCTACCTCTTATAGTCTCCGAAATAATCGTTTTCATACGGCAGACAGCATGACAGACGGGCAGACGGACGGACGGACGGACAGACAGACAGACAGACAGACAGACGGACGGACAGATATAGCTAGTTCGACTCCTCTTCCAATGCTGATCAAGAATATATATACTTTATAGGGTCTATCTTGCCTCCTTCTGTCTGTTACATACATTCGCACAGGGTATAAAAATACAAGGAAAACGGTAACTTCGGTGGAACCGAATCTTAAGCAGCCGCCACATCTGAGCTGATCCATATATCTGTAGAGTATATACAGGATGACTTTAGATGTATATATATATATATGACTTTGAAGTATATATATATTCATAAATAATTACTATTTTGGTTCTGACATACAAACTGCCTAGGATCAAAAATTTAATGAGATTAAAATTTCAGGTCAATATCTTTAAAACTTTCCGAGAAAATCGCACTGCAACAGACGGACAGACAGACGGACATGACTAAAACGATTCGTCTCGTCGAGCTGATCAATAATGTGTATTCTTTATAGGGTATCCGATGCCTTCTTTCCGACAAACTGATAATACCTTTACACTATATGTGGCGTGTATAAAAATTAAATAAACTGTGTGAAATAAAATATAATTTAAAAGCTTTCAAACATTGTACAGAGAGGTGCATAGTTTTAGGCATAAAAAAACGACAGTAGTACGTTCGCATCCAACTACACCGGAAACACAACCACTAGACTAGTGATGCAACCCGAACTTTAAACTTAAGCTTTTTTTGAAATTTTATACTTTAGCTTTTTGTGCTCCTAGGCAGTTTGTATGTTAGAATCAAGGTGCCTCGCTCATTTTTGAATTTTGAATTTTTGTATGGAAACCAGTATTATTTGTGAATATATTTACTCCAAATTGGGTACAAACATATTTAATTTCATCCTATGTACACACCACGGATATGAGAAGGATCGCTGTTTCTTTTTTTAAGCTTAAAACTTGTTCCCTTCACTGAAAAATGCCATGCAAGGAACGTTTTACGATGATATTCCAGCCATTCAAGCAGCCGTGACACAGGTATTGAAGAACATTCCTTAAAAAACGAGTAACTTTTTAACCAGTCAACCAGTTTACATGAAATTGGCTGCTTTTGAAAGGTGAGACCTGTACCTTTCTAATGTTATCAACGTTCAATAGATGGCGTTACGTGTTCCATGATTTAAACAAGAAGTCCCCTTATTTTTTTTAACATACTGTGTAAGTTAAGTTCGGCAATGAAAGTTGTAGCCCTCAAAACAAACTTACCGCCCATTTTTGTATTTTTGTATGAAAATATGTATATTTCTGAATGTATTCACTCCGAATTGGGTAAAAAAAAACTTGTACCATCATTCAATGCCGGAACCATGGTGCCACGTCCATTTTTAGGTTTTCAAACTTTTGTATAATATATTAATTATTTACAAAGCCACTGATTATTACACCCAAACTATCCGGTTCCACCGGAGTTAACGTTTTTCCTAGTTTAACATAAATTTCTACTTGAACCTTTTGAACCGAAGCATGGCTCGACACTTACTATAACCAGTCTTTGAACCAAAGGCATCGCGAACCACAGAACCCAACTACTGCCATTTCTTTAGTTGATTGTGGCCCTGGTATAAAGAGTAGGAAAGAGAAATAAAATGGGGAGTAGTAGTAGTTTGTCGCTATAAAAAATTTGTCAAATCAAAGGATATTCAATACCGTTGGGGGCTACACCCTTTCTACGCTAACATTTCGATATTGAATGAGAAAAAGTAGCGTACTTAGTACTTTACAACAGAGAAACTAACTGGAAATTCGGTAGCATTTAGCACATTTGTACTACATAGTGTTGGCAATAAATCTCTTTCGGTGATTTTGTTTACAGCGATTTAAAAATCGCAATATCGCACTGCGACTGAAAGTAGCGACGTGCGATTTTGTTGTTCCTCAGTGAAAATGTTCAGTTATCGGCGAATCTGTTCATATACATATCAGTGATTGGTGCTTTTATCATTCTTCGCGAATCGTTTATACTCGCTTGAACACCGAACCTAAACAAATTCGTTGATACATTTGCCAGTCACTTAATTCTTCAAAACATGCAATTCACTGAAACGATTGAACGGTAAAAGCGCAATTGCAACAAAAAATATTAATAGGAAACAAAGTGAATTGTGACCTTTTTTTTATACAAAAAAGTAAAACAAACGGCAGAATGCAAAATGTTTTCGGCCAAACTGTCGTCCAAGACAAGTGTGACTAACTTAAACCGGCAATTGCAAACGAAGCAACCAAGAACACAATTGTTTTCCGCAAATACTATTTTGTGTGAAGTTTCAATTTTTACAATAAAAGCAGTGTTTTACTTTTAAATTAAAACAAAGTCGTTTTGTTATGTTGGTGTAGCGAAACAGTTCAGTTAGCGGAGATTTTGTGTATCACTCTTCGCAAACAGTGAAGCTGTTCAGTAATCGCTGATTGCTTTTTCGCTAACTTCGCTTTTGTCACTGATTGCAGTCACTGCGATATTCAAGCCGCAGTCACTTAAGACAACTCGACTCAAAAATCGCTCTTTTGTCAACACTAATTTTTACGTTTAATTTCATAAACATATTTATATACTACGAGGTTATCAGGCCAAAATCTTGACTTAAGGATCTGAAACACAATGAAGGTGTTCTTGTTATTCGAATGACAATAAAATGAAAAACATTACATGGATTTTTAATGCCAAACCGAGCAAATAATATTAAATGGACTATAAACTAAAAAATTCATATCAAATAATTCATCATTTTCTAGGACAATACTGCTATACCTTCTTTAGAATTATATTAATTTAGAATAATATAAAATTTAGAACACTTATTTTAGAAGAATATAATTTATTTGCTGAAATTCTCAACAGACGCTTTTTTTAAAATTCATTTTCCGTGCATATTGTTCTCAATTTAATTAACAAAAGTAAAATATTTATATCTAGGGTTAATTTAAATATTTTTTTGTTATTCGGAATAATATCAATAATGAATGTACTATGTGTATAACATATACATACATAAATATGTATACCGCTCATATCATTTAAATTTAATTAAATATTCTTAGCGATTGGCATTAAAACTTCGGCATCATCGTAGTTGATATTTTTCCTTATCATAGACATTCATTCTACACTATGTCTACATACTATATGAACAATATAAACTGTGTGTAGTATTTTGAAATGTGGGTCATTGTTAGACTGTTTGATATTTATAAATTTATATATTGTATCAATTCGTATTCGCAATATATGTATGTACATTCGAGGTTGTGACAAAAACAAACATCGGATCGGGTCTTATAACTTTATCGAAACGTTTATAAACGTTTGAAAAAAGCACAGGCCAACAAAATTTTGAAAAACCCCAGACTTAAAAACTAGGATTTGAATTCAGCGCAAAAAAAAATTGCATAAAAATAGTGTGTCCAGTTATTGGGTCTAAAAATTGCTGACCTGTATAATCTATACATATAAAATATCTGCAAATATCAACATAAAAATATCGAAATCAATCGATTTTGTAAAATCAAAATTTAATAAATCTATATTTTCTTTTTTTAACACATCTCGTCACTGATTTACATATTGGATACGTAAATGTATATAATTGTGTTAGTTTTAATGCATTGAAGCAACACTTTTAATTAAAGTCGCAATAAATCTTTTACATATATTAATACATATATATATATATATATATATATATATATATATATATATATATATATATATATATATATATAGGTATACTTCTAAAACCTGTTTGTATAAACACATTTGGATATAAGGCAAGTATTTACATACATTTGTATAGTTTACCAAGTATCTTTTTTTAATTTATTCTTTTAAATATGAAATATTATTTGTGTATATACGCGAAATGCGTTAAATACAAAATTTAAAAGCACGAAAAATGATATATTTTACATCTAGTATGTTCTTAAATAACTAACCTGAATTTACAATTTACCGGCAGAACTTTTTAGCATTTTCTGTGGTATAACAAAGCAAAAGCGAACTGACTGACTACCATAATATTCAACGGATGAAAACTGAATTTCAAATAATGTTTACTGAGCTATAAATAAAGTTTTCGAGAACTCAGCGTCGATTGTTTTCCAGCTCTATTTATGTTCAATTTATGGATCAAATATTGAAACATAAATAAATAAAAGGGTATATTAAGTTTGTATGTAACAGACAGAAGGAGGCAAGATAGACCCTATTAAGTATATATCTTCTTGATCAGCATTGGAAGGGGGAGTCGAACTAGCTATGTCTGTCTGTCCATCCGTCTGTCATGCTGTCAGCCGTATGACAGAGATTATCTCGGAGACTATAAGAGATAGGCCCACCATATTTGAAACTTAGATTTTCGTGGACCGTCAAGTATGCACTTGTAAACGGTTTTTCTCTAGACCCATTTTAAGGGGTACCCCATACAAATCTACCCCAAAACTTTGTGTTTTTGCAAAAAAACGTCATTGTTTCTTATAATAGGAAGTCTAAATTTAGTATAAATTATGTCTATGATAGTCCCAAGAAAATATCCCAATATGGGTAGGTCCAACAAATTTTTAGGTATAGCCTCCATACAAAGATATATCCGGTTTTTTAAATTTCTGTATGAAAATCCATTTCAATAAGGTATGGTAGTAAAATAGAACCTAACTTAAGGTACATAAAGTTTGGTACAGGGTATCTTGCAGTCGAGCATACTCGATTTCAGCGTTTTTTCTTATATTAAAATTCGTTTAGTACACAGAGAGATAAACGCTGTTGAGAAATTAAGAACGACTGTGTTTTTATTTAAGAACATAGAACATTAAGAACGAATGTTTCTTGATTGGTTAGATCTTGTATCAAGCACAATGTGTTTGTATTGAAAAGACTCGTTCAAGTTTCAGATATTTATGTAGAAAAGTCACACAAATATATACTTTTCTGAAAAGGTTATTTTGTTGTCTTTCATTTTCATTTCACAAAATCTTATTTAAACTTAAAATAAGTAACAACACTTTATTTTATAAAATGTCTTTAAAAAGTATGTACATAGCTCGAAATCTAATTGTGATACTAAGTTGATCTCTTAGAAAAACAAATATAGCTTGATCTTTGGACTACAGTTTATACGATTAAAGTAAATGCCTATCTCTCGTTTACAATTCAAACTATAGCCATTCTCCATGAATCAATTAAATAAAATCAATAGAATTTTAATAAAAACGATGTAGCTCAAAACCTAAGATATATAGTCAACTGCTCTGTGCGTTTTATTTACAGATTGAGAGGCAAATATTAATAAACTGAAAATGGAAAAACAATAACAATGCAATGTATTGTATTGTTGCTCATCGTTTGTTATTTTTCAATACAGAGAAGGGAGAATACTTAGAAGAGAGAGAGAGAGAAAACGATATTTTAATGTGCGGTGTTGTTTATTAAACTGTTTTTATAATTGCCACACGTAGTGTGAAGGGTATTATCAGTTTGTCGGAAAGTTTGTAACGCATTGGAGGAGACATCGTAGACCGCATTAAGTATATATATTCTTGATCAGCTCGATGAGGCGAGTCGATCTAGATATGTATATATCTATCCATCTGTCCGTCTGTCTGATTATTTCAACACGATTTACTCGGAGGCTACTGTATACGCTTAGCTGAACTCTTAACCTTAAGCTTTTCTCGGCACCGACCAGGTCAAGTTTGAATATGAAAGAGCCACGCCCATTTTTACGTATAGCCCCCATACAAACTTACTGTTTTTTCGATTTTTAGTATGAATATAGTAATTATTTATGCATATATTCACTCTAAATTGAGTAAAAACACTTCTAATGTCATCCAATATCAAATCAACTGTGCCACGCCCATTTTTAAGTATATCCCCCATACAAACTATCGCCCATTTTTAATTTTTGTATAAAAATGGCTATTATTTAGGAATATATTCACTCTGAATTGCCAAAAAAATACATCAAATATCCAATATCAAATTCAAGGTACCACGCCCATTTTTAAGCATAGGCCCCACACAACTTGAGTTGTATTAGACCACTGAACCCGTCCCATTTCATTTCGAAGTTCTATTTAAGCCACATTAACAATTTAAAGATACGTGTATATAAGCTTCGGTTCCACCGAAGTTAACGTTTTATACCCGCCACACATAGGGTGAAGGGTATTATCAGTTTGTCGGAAAGAAAACGCATTAAAGGTGGCGCGGAGACCCCAAAAAGTATATATTATTGATCAGCTCGACGAGACGAATCGATCTAGCCATGTCCGTCTGTCTGTCCGTCCGTCCGTCCGTCTGTCTGTCTGTTGCAATGCGTGTTTCTTGGAAAGTTTTAAAGATATTGACCTGAAACTTAAAACTTAAGCTTTTTGTGTTCCTAGGCAGTTTGTATAGCAGAACCAAGGTGCCACCGCCCACTTTTAGATATAGCCCCCTATACAAACTTACCATTTTTTTCGATTTTTTTGTGTGAAAATAGTTATTATTTATGAATATTTTGACTACAAATCGGGTAAAAACACTTTTAATCCAATATCCATCCATCCAATATCAGAAGAAAGGTACCACGCCCATTTTTAGATATAGCCCCCATGCAAACTTACCATTTTTTTCGATTTTTTGTATGAAAACTGTTATTATTTGTAAATGTATTTACTACAAATATGGGTAAAAGCACTTCTAATGACTTCCAATTTCAAAAGAAAGGTGCCACGCCCATTTTTTTGATATGGCCCCCATACAAACCAAGCGCCCATTTTTTAGATTTTGTATGAAAATAGTTCTTATTTATGGATATATTAACACTCCAATCTGTGTAAAATCCCCATACAAACTCTACTTTTTTTTTTTTTTTTTTTCAAGAAAATGAATAAAGTTTCGTGTGGTGGGTATTTGAGCTTCGGTGCTTCCGAAGTTAACGTTCTTGCTTGTTTCTTGTTCATTTTAGTCTTATAGATTTTTCTTATGTTCTAAAAGATACTTCTTTGAAGTTGCTTTTTTTTCCTGCCAGAAGTTCCAGTTCTACGTAAACAAAAAAATACTAACAAATGGTACAAAAACAAGGAAGAACCATAACTTCGGTGAAGCCGAAACTTAAAAACCCGTCACACGAATGTTTAAATAGTTTTTGTTTAATCATCACTGGCTTAGATAAATATTTATGTGGGGATCAATGGTCGCATACAAACCAAGTTAATAATAATAATTATCTTGAAAATATTAGACGCCCCTTCTTCGATTCAGCTTTTATCTCCTCAATCGACTCGATACGAGTTTCCCGGAGTGGTCTCTTGAGTTTTGGAAATAGCCAGAAGTCAAACGGAACCAAATCAGGCGAATACGATGGTTGCGGAATGATATTGGTTGCATTTTTGGAGAAAAAGTCACGAATCAATCGAGAGTTGACACGTTTGAGGCCCAAAACATCTTTGAAAATAGTATTAGTTGATCCTTTCTCTTATAGTTAATCGACGGTGTGCAAGCACTAATTCTTTTACTTTTTGGATGTGAGCATCGTCCGTTGAAGTCGATGGTCAATGGTCGATCAGGGCGCTCTGACAAAATTTATTGTACATAGAACAGAGAGAATGTAGTGAGTCATGGCAAGCATAGTTTGTTGTGCACTGAGACACCCTAAAAGGAACATAATTGCGTCTAAAGCGAGAAGGTGCATTAAGAAATAACGATTGAAGCAAAAAAGGGGAATCGATATCGCCACATATAGCCTTATGAAGAAAAACGACCGAGAGCATAGAACGACGTGAAACCAGTGTTGGAAGATCAATAAGTTTTAAACGATCAGTGTACGGCGGAAGATGAACGTCAGAAACCTAAGGAGAAATTGGTTTTGTACCGACTCAATACGATCTTGATGAACAGCATAGTGTGGTTTCCAAACACAAGATGCATATTCCAAAATCGGGCGTACAAGTAAACTATAAAGAAGTTTTGTGACGTATGGATCATCATTAATAATGCCAAGTACACCTCTTGCTTTATTTACCAAAGCGGTAATATGAACTTTAAAATTTAATTTAGAGTCCATGAGAACACCAAAATCACAAAAAACCAAACTATCTCATAAGATATTGAATGTGTAGAGAATATGTCATTAAAATTGCCTTTCTACGATGGAATTTAGGAAACTTAAATTTAGGAAACTTTGTATTAATTAATCAAATCTGATTGCAGTAGACTATGCTGAGCAAGATTTGAATAAGATAAACATAATTTAACATCGTCCGCATTTTCAGGAGAAGATATAAAATCAAAAGATGGAATATAGTAGAAGTTAGAGGAAAAAGTAGTATAGGTAGATTGAAAAAAAGAAGCAAACAAATCCAAAACCTGAGAATCAGAGGATGCAACATTTTTATCATAAAAGATATTTAAGGGATATGAATAATTGATACGTTTTACATAAAAAATTTGAAAAAAAAAAAACTTTTTGGATCACTGCGAACTTTCAGTTTAACTTTTGCAAATAATTTGAGTAACATTGCCTATTGGCCGAACTAAAATTGGAACGAGCAACTGAGTAATTAGAAAAATCAATAGAAGACCCAGAACGTTTATATTTTTTAAAAAAGACGTGATTTTATAATTTTTAATCTTCTTAGATTACGAGAGAAACCAATGTAACCCAACTGTATTAGGCACATTAACAAACGAGACACATTTATATATCCAAAAACAATTGAGTTAACCTCAATATCAGAGCACTCCTTGACAATTGACCAATCAGTACCAAATAATAATAATTGGTTTAATTTAGCAAAGTTCTTTTTTAAAACATCTCATACGACGAACAGAGTGACCATTAGCACACGAACGATAAACACTATCAAGTTGAAAAGAAATTTGTAAAGTAGGATGATAACTAACTTCCGGTAGTGTTAGAGGAGGGATCAAAAAACACATCTAATCCTCTTTATGCTGGGTAAATTAATGTCACCCATGACAATAATCTGATCCTTGTCATTTATAAGCGAAGCTATATATGAAATAGAATGCGCGTGTTGTAAGTAGACGCAGTACAGAGTAATTCCGAATTAAGAATGTGGGGCTGTTTTGTTTAGTTCTTAACCCTCTCACGTTTTGATAGTGAATGAGAAAAGAATGCGTTCTTAGTTTTTTGGTAAAGCAGAAACAGTCGGCAACTCAACAGCATTTTGTGTCAACTTAGTACGTCTATTTTTATATACATATTTATGGACAACGATACCATCAGGCCAAAAACTTGGAGAAAGAATTTGATCGAATACCATCACCTTAAAAGACGAAATGGATTTAGTATAGCTAAAGTTGAACTTGGCAATAGATAAATTCAATGTATGCATTTATATGATCCTCAGTTGTAGCTGGAGGCAGACGAGAAATAAATATAGATTTCCGATGAGCAACAACATCGGACCGGAGTATTGCTGGTTGATGCATCAATATTATAATCATCAGCAGTTATGATACACTCTGATGAATTTTTAATTATATTCGATGATACATCTGGCACATTAGAGCTTAACTCAGATGACACCATAGGCGTACGAAAAGTTGGTGTCTCCACGATCGAAATCGGAGTACCAGGGTCTTCAACGACAGGAATCGTCAAGAACGGCTTTGACTTTGGAGAATTCCTCTTCATCCGTTTAGGTGGGGAATTCAGACATTTCATAAAGTTGAATGTCTTCTCAAGGTGCTGAAATTTTTCAGACATTGCCTTCAAATCCTTTTTCAAACCGGAAAAATAAGACCTTGTTCGAGTCAAAAACTCTAGCACCTCCTGTTTAGTAGGTCTACAATTGAAACGAGTCCAGCGCAAACCTTCATTTTCTTGAATTGCTACATTACCAACATGATAAAAATTTGCCTGTAGCTGGTTTTACACAACAATTCATAATTGCTTCAAAAATATATTAAAAACAAAAGAGGCAAAGAATCTTAAAATAAATTATTTGAGAAAAGGAATAGCCAGGAAACCAACAACAAATACGCAATTTATAACGGAATGCACCAACAGATGATATGCTCACCCAACTTTGTAAAAAAACAAGAAAAAAAAAGTTAACTTCGGTTGGACCGAAGCTTATATACCTGTTACACATCATTTGACGTGGATAGACCTTCGTATGAAGCATTTGTATTAAATTTTATCTTAAAATAGTAAACAAATTAAAAATATTCTTTAAAATTTACATATTCGCGGTCCGATTTGAACCAATTTTAAACTGAAGATTTGGCATGGTATAAGAAACATTTTAACCATATTTGAAGCCATTCGCTTTATAAATACATTTTTTCATATAAGAACTTGAAAAAATGTTGTACTTTTGTATGGGAGCTATACCTAAAAGTGGGCGTGGCACATTGATTTTAACATAGAAACTACACAGGACCTAGAAAAGCTTAAGTTTAAAATTCTTTAAAACTGAGCGAATAAATCGCGCAGCAACACACAGACAGACGGACAGACGGACATGGCTAAATCGATTCGTCTCGTCGAGGTGATCAAGAATATGTATACTTTATAGGGTCTACGATGCCTCCTTTAATGCGTTACAAACTTTCCGACAAACTGAATATACCTGTTTACACTAGTGTAACAGGTATGAAAAATGCTTCATATAAGGTTGTCAAATATCTCCCTTCCGCCTTTTTGTCTTTTGAATTTTGCGGCTATGTACAAAGCGTTACAGAGCTCGTATATGGCAATATTATAGATACATCATTTGAAAGGTCTTGACATAACCGTATATTTGCATACAAATACATGTATACGGTTGTCAAATATCTCTCTTCTGCTTTTTTTGCTCTTTTTGAATGCAGTATCCAAACTAATCATCCATACCGTCGTTTTGTAGGTTATGTCAAATGATGTATGGTATTGTCCGATACGAAAGCCGCGAATTCAAAAGACAAAAAGGCGAAAGGGAGATATTTGACAACCTTATATTAAGTAAAATTAAACGTTGTAAATTAAAACTTTGTATATAAAAACAATTAAAAAAAAAATAATTAAAAAAATTATTAACAATAAAAATTAAGAATATTTAAATAATAATTAAATTTTAGTTAAAAAAACGTTATATAACCAGCGTAAAATCGACTGCACTGTGTGAATATGCAGTGTGAATCGGTTAGAACTGTCTTTTTCCAATTTGGAGTGAATATAAAAATATCAGCTATTTTAATACAAAAACTCGAAAAGGATCGGTAGAAAAGAATTTCAGGTCTATATGTTTAAAACTTTCCGAGTGAAACGCATCGTCTCGTCGAGCTGATCAATAATATATATAGTTTATGGGGTAATGCATTACAAACTTTCCGACAAACTGATAATACCCTTCTCACTATGTGTGACGGGTATAAAAATTAGATGGAACATGAAAACATGTCTTTTTGTTTCATATGTGTATGTACTATACATAACATATGTAGGCTTAGTGCAGGGTATCTCATAGCCGAATTAACTCGACTGCAGCGTTCTTTCTTGTTTTTATTTTTGTTTGCTAAAATTTGTTGTCTATTACCAATACATATATATATACAATTTTTAACAAAATTTTAATGCTCCCACCCCCCATGATTGTTCTATATCAAAAATAAGAACCCCCCGTACTTTTTTTTAATCAGATAATATTTAACAGTGCCGCCAAGCCCCTGAAGTTTCAAATGTATTATATGTACATGTGAAAAAAAAAAATAGTTTTTCTTTAATTTAGAAACCTGAAAATAAGTATTTTTAACTGGATAACGATGTTTCTCTTCACAAACGATCATAGAATAACATCCAATCATTTATTATTCAATTTTTTAAAATCTATTTTTTTTTTTTACATTAATTATTATAAGTAATAAAAAGTTCGGGGTGACATCGAAAACACTTACACTAGAGTTTTGGCTAAAGCCCTTTTACACCATGACGCCGAACTTTGAAAGAAGTGTTTTCAATTATTCTGAAAACTTCGAAGAATACGGAAGAATGCTTAAAAAAACCCTTAAAATAAATTTTAATTATAATAAAACTAATTGATGAATAAAGTTGGTTTATTTTCTGAACTAATTGCATCAAAAAAGTAAGCATTTGGCATGTTTAGTTTATTAAAAAATTATTTTAGTGAAAAACATTTATTAAAACACATAAAACCCCAAATACTTCAATGTTGTCATCTGTTACATATTGAATAGAGTTGTAAGGTTTCATTTTCAGTTTGCCGGATCGCAAGTTTGAATTTTCTTGTATTGAAATGCAAAAAAATGCGATCAACGGAAAAACTCGAATTATCGGTAGCATGGTGTAAATTTTAGAGTATTTACACCAAAACACTTACTCCAAAACCCCTGATTGTTTTTCGTTTTCCTCTTATTTTTAGATTTTTGGGTTCTTTTTTCAAATTCTTAAGGGAATACTTAATATATGAAAATAAAATAATAATAGTTTGGATATTCTCTATGACCATTTAGTAAAAAAATATTGTTAATTTTCGAGGTTTCTGAATTAAATCTACGAAAAATGATTATTTCACAAATAAAATACTTCAGAGGGTTGGCGGCACCTTTAAATATTATCTGACTAAAAAAAGAACGGGTCTTCTTATTTTCGATATAAAACATTTTTTTTTGGACCACCCTAATGTATATACAATAGTTATGTCAAGTATGTATATGTACATATGTATATGGGTGTATGAACATATGTATGTGAGAATGTATGTTTGAATGTATGATAGTAATTTTCGAATATATATATATGTACATATGTATGAGAGCTTTACATGTATGTGTGTGTGTATGTTTGTACTTGTTTTTGTAAGTTGATTGGCCGCAAAAGAACTTGTTGAGCGAAAATTAGAAAAAGCTAGTTTGCGGTGTGGTGTTGTGCGGTGTTGTGCCGTGTTTTGTGTTGATGTTCTATTTTTCGCTGCTGCGTCTCTGCTCCGCTCTGCTCAGTTTAGCTTAGCTTAGCTTTTACCATGACATTGTTTAGCTTAACTAATCGAATGAGAACAAAATGATGCGAATTGTTTTTATTTTACTTGGTTCACGCTCAGTTGACTGACAAACGGCGATTCGATCGGTTTAAGATTTGTTTTTGTCGAGAAAATTTATACGCTTTAACTTTATGAAAACATTTTAGTTAGGTTTTAAATAATTTAAAAAGTGAACAACAATATTTACGAAGATGAGTACGCTGGCGCTGGTGGCATTTGCCCTATGGGCGCTCTTCATGCGTTTTTTGCCTAAAATATTAGAGTTTTTGAGGGTGCAACGTTTCTCCAAGACTCTACCTGGACCATCAATTGGCGAGTTGATCCGGAACGCTAAAAAAGGACGTATGTGCACAAATTTGTATATTTTTTTACCTAAAACAAGAACAATTTCTACATTTTTTGTATCAAAATATCAAAAAGAAAAAAAATATATATTGTAGTATTTACAGTCTTGTATCGAATTATGTTTAAATATTATTTGAATAGAAGAGACGGGACTACATTTCGAAATAGCAGTGCACATTTCGAGTTCTTATTTCATTAAAACCGATTAGTGAAATACAAAATCGTTTATTCGAACAGCAAACAAGAAATGACACCACTCATTCAGTCAATTTTAAACTTACTGAACTAAAATTTGGAACTTAAGCTTTTCTCGGCAAAAATGTTAGCGAAAAATGACCTGCTAGGCAATTGAATACGATATTTTCTTCAGCAACGCTAATAATATGCTTTATCAAAACTGCACAATTTTTTTCATCGCTTTTTTTAAGATCGAAATTTATTTCATAGTGGATACAATCAATATTAAACTCGATAATATAGATTAAGTTTCGGAAAAACAGAAAATTTGCTGATATTCCAAGCCTTACAAAATTTAATGTGAATTCTTTTGACTAATTATTTGGATCTAATGTTGAAATTAAATTAATGTACAGCTGCGAGAAAAATAATAGCAGGTAACAAATTTTCAAAATTTGAATTGCCTTATTAAGAAAACTATTTATATATGATATCATTTTATTATACCCTGTACCCAAAGGGTAAAAAAATTTATTATACCCTGTACCCAAAGGGTAAGTTTGTGCGAATGCAGATAGAGGCTAGATAGACACTATAAAGTATATATATTCTTGATCAGCATCTGTTTGTCTGTCCGTCCGTCCGTCTGTCTGTCCTGCTGTCTGCCGTATGAGAGAGATTATCTCGGAGACTATAAGAGATACGGCCACCATATTTGAAACTTAGACTCTCCTGAACCGTCAAGTGTTCACTTGCAAACGGGTTTTCTCTAGATACATTTTAAGGGGTACCCCCATACAAATGTACCCCAAAATTATGGGATTTTGCATAAAAACGTCATTGTTTTTTACTCTAGGAAGTTCAAATTTAGTGTAAATTATATCTATGATAGTCCCAATAAAATGTCCCAATATGGGTAGGACCAACAAAATTTTAGGTATAACCCCCATACAAAGATATACCAGATTTTTTAAGTTTTTGTATGAAAATTCAATAAGGTATGGTAAGGTAGTAAAATAGAACCGATCTTAAGATTCATAAATATTGGGTACAGGGTTTCTTGTAGTCGAGCACACTTGACTTTAGCGTTCTTGCTTGTTTTATATCAATTTATAGTCCGGTCAATTTAGACATAAAAATATTGGTCAAATAGCAATAATTCCCGGAGAGCTAAAAATTGGTGGAGAGCTTTGGTGTGCTATTTCAAATAAAGTCTTAAAAATCCACATCGATCCTATGTGTGCTACAAAAGTTATTCCAGCTCTCCACCAATTTTTGGCTCTCCGGGAATTATTGTTATTTAAAATGTCTATATTGACCGGACTATTATAACGATTTTGTAAAATATTACGTCTTTAAACCCAATTTAACAGCCGAGAAAAAAAATAACGGTGTATCGAAACTTTCACTGAAAAAAGTCCCTTAAACTTAACAAGCAAAAACGTTAACTTCGGTAGCACCGAAGCTCAAATACCAGCTATACGAAACTTTAATCACTTTCTTGAAACAACAAAAAAATTGGGAGGTGAATTTGTATGGGGTCTATATGTTATAGTGGCCCGATCCTAGCCATATCGGTAGCATATTCATAGGAGAGCAGTAGAATTGATTTTGCACCGATTGGAGTGAATATATCCATAAATAAGAACTATTTTCATACAAAATCTGAAAAATGGGCGCTAGGTTTGTATGAGAGTCATATCAAAAAATGAGCGTAGCACCTTTCTTTTGATTTTGGATGCCAAAAGATGTGTTTCTAGTCAATTTGTAGTAAATGCCTTCAAAAGTAATAACCATTTTCAAACAAAAAATCGAAAGAAGTGGTAAGTTTGTATGGGGACTATATCTAAAATTGGGCGATCAACTTTCTACTGATATTGGATGCCATCAGAAGTGTTTTTGGCCAATTTCTAGTACATACATTCATAATTTAAATCTATTTTCATTAAAAAAAAAAATGTTAAGTTAGTATAGGGGCTATATTTAAAAATGGGCTGACACCTTGTTTCTGACATACAAAATGCCTAGGAGCACAAAAAGCTTAAGTTTAATATTTCAGTTCAATATCTTTAAAACTTTGCGAGAAAAACGCATTGGAACAGACAGACGGACAGACGGACATGGCTAAATCGATATGTCTCGTCAAGCTGATCAATAATATATATACTTTGTGGGGTCTCCGATGCCTCCTTTAATGCGTTACAAACTTTCCGACAAACTGATAATAACCTTCACTCTATGTGTGGCGGGTATAATAATAAACAAAACAAAATGCGTATACATATTATCAAATATAGGGTTTAAATTAGAAATTAGTTGTACGACTTAAAATTCATACAATTTGTATGAAAAGTGGAAAAATTCGTTAAATAAGGCCACATGGCTCAAAAACTGAAAGATATTGCAAGTTGCGTTCTTCGAGACAATCAATATTATTAATATTAATGGCTATTAGATACCTTCTAAAACCTATCTATCGTAGTTTTCAAAAGAGAGGTAGGGTGGCGACATTTTGATTAAATTTGGTCAATGGATTATTTATCAGGTTCGAGGAGAACGGCTGTAGCCCAACAATACTTTTATCTGCATTAGGAAATGGGGCTAGAAAGTATTTGATTATAAGATACCTTACGATGGTTTTGGAGAAATCTTTTATCAAGCTTCGTTGCTGTATCTGTATTAGTCTTGATAGAAACGATTTCATAAGGCTGACAGAAAAACAGGCGGACATATGGGCATAGATCGATTAAGCTATCAATGTTGATGTAGAGCAAATATTCCATAAATACTATGTCTTCTTTTTTGTGTTCCAGATACATTTGCACAATTTTAAAAGATGCAGCAATATGACGAATTTTGTTTATCGCTTATTCCGGACTTTCATAGCGGGTCAGTAATTTAGGAGTCTAGGAAGAACAATTAAATAGACAGCTCGACACATAGACAAAACAAAACAGTTTTTATTATTTTATAGTATATTCAGGTGTTAAGTGCAAAGTTCAGATTTGTTTATCAAACGGTAACATCATAAATAGATAAGTAAAAACCCATACACATAGTGATTTAAAAAAGTACAAGCCATAACCAAAATTTGTTTGTACTCCTAAAATGTTTAACAAAAACAATTGAATTTTGATCAAACTCAAGTTTGTTGTTCAGACTTCTAACTAAATGCAACAAATGTTTTGATGCAAAATATTTGATGTTTAAACTTAAGGTATTTTTAAGGAAACTTGCTTCAATTTATTGGCGTGTCTGAACGCACCACCTTAAGAATTTTTTTCAAAATGTATCTTTGAATGGCAACTATTCAAGATAACTTCCACAAATATGTTTGCACATACATATCGACATATGTATTCTACTTTTCTAAAAGCTTATTTTATTATCTTTCATTTGATATCACTACACAAACTAACATTTACTTTACCTATGCAATTTACAATATTTTTTTTGTTCGCAACAATGTACAATAAATTGTTTAAAATCTACAAGAAATAGAAAGTTATGTTATTTGAAAGAAATATATTTTGATTTTTGACCTTCAAAAATAACGCCCATTTTGAATTATTGCCATACTTCTTGAACCTGTCGTTTAGAGCTCTTCTAGATTTTGTGTTACAGGTATGCTTCTCAAACCTTTCAAATGGGTTTTGAGCCCTATCTTTTGAGCCTTTATTTGTGCTTGGAATATTTGGGAATAGTCTCATTAAATAAGAAATTGTTTTTGAAAATAACTATGTTTCAATACTCACAGTATGCATTTACGAATATACAAAAAATAATACTTGTAATCGAAAAAAATACATTACAGAAATTCTCAACTGGTTAAATGAGCTGCGTCAGAAACATGGTCCCGTGTTTCGAATTTGGTTCGGAAAAGATTTAATGGTATTTTTCACTGATCCTGAGGATATTAAACAAATACTCGGTAACAACACGCTGCTGCATAAATCACGTAACTATGAGTTGGTCGAGCCGTGGTTGGGTAAGGGTTTGCTAACAAACGGTGGTGAGGCATGGCATAAGCGGCGCAAGTTGCTTACGCCTGCCTTTCATTTTCGCATTTTAAGCGAATTTAAAGAACCAATGGAGGAAAATTGCAAAATCCTAGTAAGCCGGTTACGTGAACGTTGCGATGGCGAGCCATTTGACATTTATCCGTATATAACGCTTTTTGCGCTTGATGCCATTTGTGAGACTGCGATGGGAATCAAGAAACATGCACAAATGCAAAGCGAATCAGAATATGTGCAAGCAGTCCAGAGGTAACCCGAAGAACAATATACCCAACAGTTTGATGATATAAGTAGTAATGATAGTGTGGTACTCAGTACTTTAAAAAAAAAAACGGAAAAAATCAAGTGATAAATTTATCAACTGCGACTTTTAAAATTCTATTGTTAAAGTAAAGTAACGAGTAACACATTATGTAACATAGCTATCAATCTATCATAACTAAATATGACTCTAAATATGATGTTTCTTTTTTTCTTACACCTTTTAGCATTTGTCATATACTGCATAAGCAAGCTTTCTCTTTCTGGCAACGCTTTAATATTCTTTTTAAAATGTCTGATGCTGGCCAAAAGCGCGATGCTGCGCTTAAGGTGCTGCACAACGAAACTAATCGCGTGATCCAATTGCGCCGTCAGATGTTGAAGGAGTCACAAATACACACTTTGGCCGATGCTGAAAAATCTACATCAGAAGATATTGGTGGCAAACGACGTTTTGCTTTCCTCGACATGTTGTTAATCTCACAAGAGGAGGGTGGTGAGCTCACCGATCGGGACATACGCGAGGAGGTCGATACGTTCATGTTTGAGGGTCATGACACTACCAGTTCCGCTATTGCATTTGCCATTAGTTTACTCTCAAAGCATTCTAATGAGCAACATAAAGCTTACGAGGAGGCTGTAGAACTGGAGGGGCGTGAAAAGGAGTCGATGCCCTATCTAGAAGCTGTAATTAAAGAGACACTTCGTCTATATCCATCTGTGCCGTTTTTCTCACGCAAAGTCTTAGAGGATATACAGATCGGTAATATTACAGTGCCAAAGGGTGCATCGATAAGTTCCCTCGTCTATATGCTGCACCGCGACGAAAAAACTTTCCTGACCCAGAAAAATTTGATCCAGAACGGTTTTTACATACTGAAAAGAGTTTGCATCCGTTTGCTTTTGCTGCATTTAGCGCAGGTCCCCGTAATTGCATTGGTATGTGGATGCTGAATTATGATTTATACTTAAAAAATAATACTTTTTTTTTTTTTTTCATTGCAGGTCAAAAGTTTGCCATGCTTGAACTCAAGTCTTCACTAGCGGCGTTGCTGCGCAACTATGAGTTTTTGCCTGTTTTGGACCATAAGCCTAATCCACTCGCCGAACTTGTAATGAAAAGCGGGAACGGCATTATGGTGCGTCTTAAAGCTCGCTAAGGAATGCGTCACATAAAATATTATTGTATTTATGTATATATATATGTATATATATATTGTATATATTATGACATTTTATGTACATTCCTAAACGCCTATTATAATCAGTTAGTAAAAATATTTTTTTTTGTATAGCCACATACTTTTCAAACCTAATTTAAATATATTATTGTACTCATCAAACTTTTTTAGTCTCCAAGATAATCTATTTCATATGACTGAAAGGCATGGGTATATCGACTCAGCTTTCGATGCTGATTAACAATATACTATATAATGGGTTTTTTTGTGCATAGTGGCGGTTCTAGGATTCATATTCGCGGTATTCATTTTTATTACTAATAATTACACAGCCACACAAAAAAAAGTAATATCATTTGCGGCGAACCGGAGGGGTCATTGTATTTGTATTTTGGATTGCTGAATCCGAATCTGAAGTCAGAATTCAAAAGTTGGTTCGCGTTTTCATTCCAATATATAAAATATTGACATATTTTAGTAAATTTTCCTCAAAAATTAAAAAAAACGTAATTTTTCCAATCTTCAGGTCTTGTGCGGTGGACCAGGGTAGTGAAATCTTATGTATTCTGGGCCTCTGAATCCAAATCTTAATTCGGAATTTAAAAGTTGGTTTACGTTTTCTTTATAACCTCAAATAACTTACCTGTTTTGGAAAATTTTGCTCCAAAAAAAAAAATAAATCAAATTAGTTTCGAATTTCTGGACATGGATTTGGATTCAGATATTCAAAATACATCACTGCTAACTAGATTTTTTTTTTTTTGAAGATGTCGACTAAATTTTTTATACCCACCACACACAGTATGAAGGGTATATCTTGTTTGTCTGAAAGTTTGTTACACATTGAAGGAGACGTCGTAGACCCCATAAAGTATATAAATTATTGATCAGCTCGATGAGACGAATCGATCTAGCCATGTCCGTCTGTTTGTATATTTTTAAGCATTTATTCGTTCAAGATATAAAGATATTAAGCTGAAATTTGGAACTTAAACTTTTCTCGGCAATGACTAAATTAGGTTCGAATATAAAAGTGCCACGCCCATTTTTAGGTGTAGCCACCATACAAACTTACCGCTCATTTTTCGAATTTTCGTATACAAATAGGCCTTATTTATGAATGTATTGGGTACACTTCTAATGTCATCGTATGTACTCACCACCGATATAATAAGTATCGGGTTACTATAACACATAGTCCCCATATAAACTCAAATCAAATTTTCTTATTTTTTTTTAAAGAAAATGTTTGTTATATCTGTATTTAACTTAAAATTTGACCCTGTTATGTGTCAAAACTTTGGTGGTATCGGACTATTGACTCCCACCCACACCTTCTCCAAATTTTACCTAAGCCGCTGATGATAATTAATAAACTGTTACTAATCTATACCCTTTTACCCTTCGGGTAGATAGTGCAAGACAAAAATCAAAGCAACCGATGAAGCAAAAATGGGTTTGGAAATTTGTTCTACGGAAAAACGGGTTATTAGATCAATGATACTTCAAAATGCATTTTAATTTACTGGGATAAGGTTATCATAAAGACGTTCATTACATGCGTATTTCTCGGTCCAACTTAAAAGACAGGATATGCACTGTGTTGGAAAAATATGCAGAAATACAGAATACAGAAATACAATACAGAAATTTATCGTATTTGTATAAATATTTGAACTCAAAAAATTTAATTTGGTATATTGAACATGTTATTAGGACCGAGAATAATATAATCCATTGGAAAAATGTGCGTGGCCTTATATAAACGCTCCAAAAAAAAAAACCAAGGAAAAACGTTTACTTCGGTAGAACCGAAGCTTAAATACCCGTCACACGAATATTGGTTTTAAATTTTAAACTTAAAATACAGATTTAATAATTTTCTCAAAAATATGAGAAAATGGGCGATAAGTTTGTATGGCAGCCAAACTTAAAAATGGAAGTGGCACCTTGGTTTTGACTTTGGATGACATAAGAAGTGTTTTTATCCAATTTAAATAATAACCATTTTGATACAAGTATACGAAAATGGGCGGTAAGTTTGTATGGGGCCTATACCTAAAAATGGGCGTGGCAGTATCAGCCAAACTTAAAAATGGAAGTGGCACCTTGGTTTTGACTTTGGATGACATAAGAAGTGTTTTTATCCAATTTAAATAATAACCATTTTGATACAAGTATACGAAAATGGGCGGTATGTTTGTATGGGGCCTATACCTAAAAATGGGCGTGGCAGTATCATTCTCGAACTTAACCTAGTCGTTGCCGATAAAAGTTTAAGTTTTAGTTCAATATCTTTAATGAATCGCATAGCGTCAAACAGACAGACAGACGATTGATACAAGTATACGAAAATGGGCGGTAAGTTTGTATGGGGCCTATACCTAAAAATGGGCGTGGCAGTATCAGCCAAACTTAAAAATGGAAGTGGCACCTTGGTTTTGACTTTGGATGACATAAGAAGTGTTTTTATCCAATTTAAATAATAACCATTTTGATACAAGTATACGAAAATGGGCGGTATGTTTGTATGGGGCCTATACCTAAAAATGGGCGTGGCAGTATCATTCTCGAACTTAACCTAGTCGTTGCCGATAAAAGTTTAAGTTTTAGTTCAATATCTTTAATGAATCGCATAGCGTCAAACAGACAGACAGACGATTATGGCTAGATCGATTAGATTCATCGAGCTGATCAAGAGCATATATGCTTGATGGGGTCCTCGAAGCCTCCTTTTACATTATGTGTAACGGGTATAAAAAAATTAGCATACATTTTTAAATATATGATCTAGAGAAAGAAATGTATTAATATCATTAGGACCTGGAAAACATGATCGATTTGAAAAATCGGCGGTGGGCGTGGGAATCTTTTTGCAAGTATTTGAGCTGCAGGAGTGTATGACTTGATTCGATAAACATTTTTGGAAACTGAAGTCTTTGGGTACAGTTTCAATTTTTCTCAAAAATGTTGCTCGGTGTTATGTATTTCGTTAGATCTTAATTAATGCCTACACTTTATACTCTTACTCTTTAAACAAACTAAAATATCCAAAGAAAAACAAAATTAGATGAAACTATTTGTAAACAAATTCGTTATCAGCGGCAGCGACAAATACAATACATCAGTAACATCATATACTTGATAAGAATGTGTGAATCTACGTTAGTGGCCTATTTTAGCAATTTATTAATTTAATGCACAGTCATCGCCCAAATGAAATATGAGCCACAAAAGCAATATACACACACACATACGTATGCGAATGTATGTATATATTAACACATGTGGGAACTCCAAATGGGTAAGTAACAAACAGTGCACTCAATTTATTTCACTCATCCAATCGTTTGAACTCACGTCGGGTAGCCGATGAGGGCTGTGTGGTTCGCCCAAGCTGATGACCGTCTAACAACGAAGTGAATCGAACAGATCACTACATAAGTCACAGACGTTCCAACCAGTGCTGCCGATTTAGCTTTTTTTCTCTCTTTCGCACATACGCGAGAAAAAAAAAACTAAATCGGCAGCACTGGTTCCAACTGCATTACCAACCGGACTAAACCGTGCTGTTTTTTCTGGTCATGCGCTCGATATTGTTCAGCACTGCCAAACTAAAAACTGTCGATCACTGCTTTATTATCGTTTTAAAGCACTCCATTATTCGATTGTAAGCAATTTTACTTAATACAGCAATTTCTACTGTTTTTTGATTATGTTTATGTATCGCTCTGTATGTACGTAAGTTACATTTATTAAACAATATAAAGAAAACTATGAGGTTCTATCGTCATAAGTTCCGATGATTTCAAATCTATTTTCTGAACAAAAAATACAAGGTTATAAAATTAATGTGAAAAACGGCGCTATCAAAATAAGCTTTGGAGGCTATGTAGTTGTTAGGATTGATAGATGTATGCTAAAATGAGCTCAGACTCTGGCGAATGTCTGTTCTAGCTGGACTTGCCAGGGTAATGGGGATCTCTGCATGGGTCGACCGTACTTTCTCAGACACTCGTGGGAACAAGATTAAAAAAAATAAAACAAAAAAAAAAAAAAAGGCACAAAAAAAAAAAAAAAAAAACAAAAGGCACAAAAAAAAAAACAAAGAAAAATGTAAACTTTGGTGGAACCGATGCCTAAATACCAATCACACGAAAGTTTAAATATTTTAAGCGTGATTATGATCATGATAAACTTTCCAGATAGAATGAATAGAAATCACTGGTCTCATACAACCAGTGTTTAGGCACAATATGGATATAAAATTGTATGCTAAAAATACAGAAATTCTGTAACAATAACGTTTTTAAAAATATCAATTAAATATCTTTAAAACTACGCGAATGAACCACATATAGTCAAACAAACAGACACACAGACATGGCTACATCGACTCGTCTTATCGAAATGATCCAGAATATATGTACTTTATGGGGGTCTCCGATGCCTCCTCTAATGCGTTACGAACTTTCCGACAAACTTATTATACCCGTTTACACAGTGTAACAGGAAGAAAAAATGTTGTAATAGAATCGTTGAAATCGTTAAAATCACGCACATGGGTCCCGAGGGACTATGACGAATAGAACTGAGCGCTGAGACCGGTCCAGCACTTAACGCCCGCGGTACCAGATCAAGCCTCTGGTCAAACTTCGTCCCGAGGTACTACCAGTGCGTTCCATGTAACTCGAGACTTTTGGACCCCATGCGTGGCGAAACAACTAACGACAAAACACTGAATCATACCCACATTCAAACAAGGGAGTCACCCACACAAATACCCCCAAACAGGCAACCTAACTACCATCCAAAAACAATTCATACACTTATATACTAGTCTGCCACCATGCGCCTTCTACTAAAACTAACCCCAGCAAAACTACTCAACAAGATAACCCTACCTGCTGCGGAGATTACACTCCTTAAATCATACTCACCCTCAGTCACAACTACCCCCAAGGCTATCAGGTTCCTGACATCCTCATATAGAGGCCACTCACAGTAAATATGTTTCCATGATCGCTCCGCACCTGCATTCCTGGCCGTCGACACTTCCAATTGAATGCAAATATGCACCAAATGAACCGTGTCCAGTCAACAGGAGGCCCAGACAAAGGTTGAAACCAAAGTCCGGCCGTTCAACAAAGAAGGTATCGTCACGGATAAACTCATAGTTGGCCCTACCTTTCTCATGGGTGTGGAACTCTCATTCTAGAACTTAATCTAGTCTTAAATATCTTTAAAAACTATGCGAATGAATCGCATAGCGTCAAATAGACGGACATGGCTAGATCGACTCGTCTCGTCGAGCAGGCACGGCTAGTATTTAAACATTTTTAAATACATTTCTGTCAACTTTGATAGAGGAGAATCTATGTACCTATTTCACTAGTTTACAGCCAAAAAATGCTGGGCTCTCATAGATCAATTTTCATGTATTTCTAAAGGATCATTTTCGAGACATCTTCAAAAAAAAATTATCTAGAAAACGGATAGTTCCAAACAGCTGTATTGTACATCATTTGAAAGGTAATTACTTCTTCTAAAAGAAGAAAAAAACTTAAATTAGTTATTTTTAAAACTTCCAAATTAAGGTTATTTCATAACAAAAACATAAAGTCTAAGATTGTCCAAATCGAGAATCAGAAAAAAATTTTTTTAATTGTCTTTACTAGGCTGATTGAAAGTCCCGGGACTAGCAAAGAAAAACACATTTTTTCGGAAAATTTTATTTTATTCTTCAATATAATCTCCTTCTAGCTCGATGCAACGAGTATAGCGGGCCTCGAGCATTTCGATGCCTTTTTTGTAGTAGTCGACATCAAGATCTTCAAAATAGATGTCCGCCTCGGCAATGACCTCTTCATTCGAGTGAAAACGCGTACCAGCGAGCCAAGTTTGGAAATAAATAATAATAGCAGGAGTCTAAATCTGGTGAATATGGGGATGGGAAAGGATTTCGTAGCCCAATGCAATAAATTTCATCATCGTCTTCACGGTTTTGTGAGCGGGCGCGTTGTCTTGAAGATACCACATTTTTTTTATTCTTTAGATGAGGGCCTTTAAGCTTCAGAACAGCATTGGATGGATCCAATAACAACGTTCGTTGTTTTCAACAATTTTTTAGTTTGTTTAAAATTATTTTTTCTATTTTTACGTTGTCTTGTCTCTGGTTTTTTAGATGGGTATTCATTTTTTATACTGAGCTTTGTGTATTTTAGAGGCAAACTCAATATTTTTGTGAGTCATTTCCACAATTTTCGACTTTATCGACTATTGCTTGCACCATTTGGTTTTGAAAGATACATCTACAATTATAAGTATTGAAAATTACGTTTAATTACGAGTAGAACGAATGTTTAATGGGACAAATCCGACATATAGTAAATTGACGAAGTTATTTAAGTTTTTCTAAAAACAAATTTTTTCAAAATTTACAATTTTTCATACAAATTTAAAAAATAAATTTTAAAAGTTTCATGCTACGACGAGGTGAGAAGATTCCATTTACTTTTGACTTTGGGGCTGAGTGTTCATTAATTAAGGAAAGTATTTCGAATGGTTAATGGGAAAAAGAACAAATAAAATTGTTAGCTTGAAAGGCATAGGTAATGCAAATATTTGTAGCACAATGCAAATTGAAAGTAACGTAATTATTGATGGAATTAGTTTGTCCATAATTTTTAATGTTGTACCAGACGATTGCATGAAAAATAGCACTGTAATTGGTCGAGAGGTCCTTACGTTAGGGTATTCTGCTGTAGTATCATGCGATGGTGTAAAATTTTAACAAGACAAATCGTTTAATGAATGTCGAAATATGTTCGTAAGTTTGTTAAGAACTGTATAACTTGTAGAGTCGGTCAATCTTCATCGGGAAAAGTTCAAGACGAATTACATCCAATCCTAAAGACAAGTATTCCGTGGCACACAGTGCACGTGAACATATCAGACAAATTAAGTGGTAAAAGTACTCGCAAGGAATATGTAATTGTGCAAATCGATGCCTTCACCAAGTATGTCTATTTGCATCATACTTTTATGCTTAATGCGGAGAGTTGTGTCAATGTCCTTAAGTCTTCGATCTTCCTTTTTAGGGTACCAGCTCACGTTGTGGAGGACCAGGGCAGAAGCATTACAGAGTAACTAATTCAAGTCTTTTAGAGCTTTTTATTGGAAAAGTTGAGCGACCGTTAGGGTTACTTCAGACAGAAAATTAGGTGAATTTATCTGAAGTAAGAACGCAAGCATCGGTCTATATGAAGAAGGCAGGAAACTATGAAAAATTATGCTTTGATAAAACCAAAGCACAAGTAGTAAAATTTAGTGTTGGCGATTATGTTTTACTCAAACGCAATGATAGACATTAGAGGCCTGCATGAATGTACTCATTTCTAGCTCAGCAGATCTGTACAGTAGTGTAGTGTTTTCAAAACTACTGCACTCATTGTTATATATTGTTAGTATATTTCTTAAGCCAGAAGAAGATAGCACAACATTTTTACTATTCTTACAAAGAATGAGTACAGTTAGATGTTGCACTCTTTTCAAACGAATGCTATATTTGTCCTCTTTTGACACGCTGTACACCAAACGTAATTATGAGAACAGTTTGTGTGTGTTATTATACAACTGTTCAGATGAGTTCAGTAGTTGCCTACCTTGATAATTTCACAATCTTTATTTTAAATTGAATTTTGTGTTGATTTTTTATTTTATGTTCGCCTGGTATCCCGTTTTAATAAAACACTTAATTCTTGGTCCATTTCATTATATGTAATATGAAACATAGCCTATGTCACTCGGGAATAGTGTAGCTTGCCAATGGTGAAAGAATTTTTTAAATCGGTCCAGTCATGAAGTTTCGCTCATGTCGTCTAATAAATATTTAAAAGTTTATCTCTGTACAGTAAGTAAACTGCACACCAAAACATTGTACAGTGAATCAACTGCACCCAAATTTATTGTACTCATCATATGCTGGTCAACATCAGAGTGAGTGAAAACACTATCTGTCAATACAGGCAATATTAGTACCACTCACTTGCACTGTTTTTTATCTGTGCAGTAAAAATATGTACAACTTTTAGAATGAATCATTCATTTGCCCTTCTGAATGCATTCATGCATATGTCTAATAGACATCAATTTAAATTAGATCCAAAGTTCAGAGGGCCATTTTTAGTAACCGAAATACTAGATGGCGATCGTTATACATTGAAATGCATGAAAAGTAAGAGAAGTTATAAATATTCTCATGAAAGTTTTCGAAAAATGCCAGATGGACAGGTACCAAGTGAATTGGATATCGACAGAGACAGCAGCGAATGAGAGAAACACTGTTGAAAGAGACAGTAAAGAATGAGGCACTGTTGAAAGAGACAGTAAAGAATGAGACACTGTTGAAAGAGACAGTAGAGAATAAGAGAGACGCTGGTGAAAGAGACAGTAGAGAATAAGAGAGACGCTGTTGAAAGAGACAGTAGAATCACTGAATGTGTGACGTCGATAACTTTTCATTGCGGTACCTGGCCCTGAGAGGTATATTTCAAGTTTAGAAAGCAAGATATGTTCAAAATTTAATTGGGTTGAATTAAGAACATTCATAAATATTGTTAAACAAACACAAAAATGTAAAAAGAAGTTTGTAATACTATTTATTTTAAGGAAGACAATTGTAATTGAAGAGAATGATTAAAGACTAATTGTATCACACAGAAGGAAATTTAAACGATTAGTATTTTGTTAACGAGATCGTCAGGATGGCCGTGTCGGAGATATAGTAGTTAACACAGTGTTGTTTGAATTGTGCGCCTTGACGATATTAATCGAATAGTATTGATGTTATTAGTATTACTGTTATTTGAGTGGAATGATATCGGTGTTGTGTAAACAGGGTTGCACTAAGTGAGATAACAGTTCGTTCTTGTCGTCTTGCGTGGCTCTCGAAGTTTCTTTCTTTATGGAAAATAAGTCAAGGTGAACGGACGTGAGAGACTCGCTTCGCTTAGTGAAAAATGGAGCAAGAAAACCCGGCGCCTAAGTCTTCCTCGTTATTGTTATATACTTTATGGGGTCTCAAAGCACACCGTGAGCCACTTACAGCGGTGTATTTTTTTTTTTTGCGTTTTGCGATAATTTTGTAGCCCTCCTCGCCATTTCAGAATATTGCTTGTCGAACTCCTCGACCAGTTGCCAACAATTAAAATTGGCGGCTGGCTCCCATGAGTTCTCTTTGTTTGGAAAATATTTCCATTTTATGAGATATTCCAGCTTACCGCGATATATGCGACGGCCCAGTACTCGCTTCACTGTACACTCCTCGTGTTTATTCATTATTTAGATATACGAAAATCATTTTTTTTACAAAAATATAGGGTTCAATTCGTAATGTCGTATCTGTGATCGAATTTTGACGCTTTATTTAACATACTTAGGATTATCCGATTTAAGTCAAACATGCACCGTTTTGTTTGCAAACTTGTTGCCATTTAGAAGGCAACTTCACTATGCCCCCTTATAAAACTCCCCTTCCTATTTGCAAAAAAAATCAGAGAAAACACGAATTAACGGAAAAAAATATTTTGGATCGCATAAACGCTTGTGATACGCTGCTGAAACGGAACGAACTCGACCCATTTTTAAAGCGGATGGTGACTGGAGATGAAAAGTGGATCACTTTATAAGGGGGCATAATAAAGTTGCCTTTTAAATGGCAACAAGTTTGCGAACAAGGTGCTGAAATTTTTCAGTCATTGCCTTGAAATCCTTTTTCAAACCGGAAAAATAAGACCTTGCTCGAGTCATAAACGCTAACATCTCCTGTTCAATAGGTCTACAATTGAAACAAGTCCAGCGCAGTCCTTTATTTTCTTGAACTGCATCAAGAATGCGACCAGTAAGACCAGCACATTTTTAATGTCAGATATTGCTACATAACCAACATTACCCAAATTTGCCTGTAGCTGGTTTTTTAGACAACAATTCATAATTGCTTCAAAAATATATTAAAAACAAAAGAGGCAAAGAATCTTAAAAGTCACTGTATTACAGAAACAAATTATTTGAGAAAAGGAATCGCAGTTACTATGCCAAAAACAAAAATAACAAATAAGAAAAATAATAAACAAAGGCAAACCAAAATACGAAAAAAACCAAAAAAAAAAAAAAAAAAAAATATAATAAATAAAAATCTAACAAAATAGCGGTAAAAAAATAGAATGAAAAAAATCTTTGTCGTTAAAAAAAAAAACAAACAATAATTGTGCAATTAATAACGGAATGCACCAACAGATGTAACGCTTACCATACTTTAAAAAAAAAAAGAAGAGAAAAAGTTAACATCGATTGGACCGAAGCTTATATACCTATCTTTTTTTGTTTACAAATTTTATTTTTTTTACAAATTCTATTTTTTTTTTTTAATTTGTATGACAAATTGTAAATTTGTAAAAATTTGTTTTTAGAAAAACTTAAATAGCTTCGTCAATTTATGTCGGATTTGTCCCATTAAACATTCGTTTTACCCGCAATTTAGCGTAATTTTTAAAACTTATAACTGTAGATGTAGCTTTCAAACAAATTCGTGCAAGCAATCATCGATAAAGTCGAAAATTGTGGGGGAAAAAAACAAAAAATTGAGTTTGCCTTTAAAATACTCAAAGATAAGATCGGCTATGATACATCTACGATGTACGATGTAAAGTTTAACCCATATAGTTGTTTAACGCTATGAACATCAAAAAATCAGTTTTTTACCGTTATTTCAAAATCTCTATGTCCAAGAGAAATTTCTAGTATGCCAAAAAATTCTATTTAACTGTACCTACAATCTACACTTAGTCCCATCCAATAAATTTTTTTACAATTTTTATTTTGTCGCTCCGTGTTATTGAAAGACACGAATAGACAAACTTATAATTCAAATGAAATAAAACACAGTTTTAAATGAAATTATGATTATTATTTAATTTGTAACAAGTGTTGAATCCATTGAATTAATCTCAATAAGATCAATATGTGAGATATATTGTCTGAAATTCAAAAAAAACAAGTCTATTTGGATATTTTGCGAGATGGCGCTTTACGTTGATTGTCGATCCATGATTTAAGTTGTTCTGGAGTACGGCATTTAAGATATGTGGACTTTTTAATAATAAAGTTACACTGTTGCAAACTAGGTAACTTCTCCAAATTGGACACATCGCCCAATGTTGTTCTTATTTCTCTACGTTCCTCCATTGACCATCGTACGCGTTTAGTTTTTCCAAAGGGAGATCCTATGATGACAATAATTCAAAAATTTATTACAGATTTGTAAAAAGTGTATTGGATTGTTACAATATCACATAACATATAAATAGACAAAACAAATTTGCTAAATTTATTGTCATTTTTTATTGGCACTAAAAATTTTAGTTCCAGATAATATTAATATATTTTTTTATAAAGTCTATTTAGTGGAGTCATTTTTTTTAAAATATAGAAATATATCGGCAGACACAAAAGGAACTCAGAAAACAAAAATAATTTATCAAGTAAAAATATCATAATTAAAATGTAAGCGCAATGAACAAAACTAAATAAAAGTCGTACGACATGACAAAAAAGAATTCGAATTTATACTTACTGCTGCGACGTTTCTTCTGATTTTGACTTTCGTTATCATACTCCTCATTCATATCTTCTGCATAGTCGGACTCAGAGTCCTCAGGAAAGTCATCTGCAAAAAATCTTATTTATATAAGTACTATTTTACAATAAAATTGAATAGTGGTATTTTGGATTATATATAAATATTATAACTAGGTAAGAACAGAATAGTAAGATTAAGCAACATTACCATTATTCTGGAAATCTAATAATTGATTATATTTTAGGGTATGAGTATAAAATTAGAAAAAGTTAAAATCAATATTTTATTTTTCAGCTCTAAACAAACGTTTAGCCAAATGAGAGCGGTAAAACATTCTTTTGTAAGTCTTACGAGGTAGATTAGTAGATTATTTCTCCCATTGCTACTTATTAAGAGCCCCACACTCTTCCGCATATCTTTTAAAATGGAACACGCACGAATATATTTTTTTCCAAGAGGATTGACATCTGAGGCACTGAATATATATGGATTTTTCTTCTTAACCCCCTGCCTCTTTGCGATGTTTTAAAATCGTATTAATGCAAAAACGATCAAACGGTGTGAGAAGAACTGGTACTGTTCTATTAAGTTTTCCACGTATAGTCAACCTAGTGTATTGACTTGCTATTTTCTTGGTTCTTTCAGTTAATTTGTTGAAAAGCTGTTTGTCAAGATTTTCGTATATAGCATGAGCTGTTTGATAGTTTTCTAAAGTAAGTCTTTCAATTTCCACTGCTCGACGACGATTAAAAATTTGAAGACTTATGAGTGTACTTTGCACCAAAGACGACCAAGCAGAATAGTCAAATTTTGTTTTTAAAACTTTAAGAGCGTCAAAAGACAAATTTTTAACGTAATCAAAGAGTTTTTTTATATCTTCTTTGCTAGGTAAAACCGTTTTTTTAGAGCGTTTCATTTTTGATTGATCTTCAACCGCCTTCTTATTTATATTAATCGGAACTTCAGTTTCCCACAAGAAAATAAAGTATTTTACCATCAACTTCTTTTCTATATTTTGTGTTTTAATACAATGCGCTCTTAAAATTTTGGCAGTTTTTTTAATAAGCGAGGTCAAGTGTGTAGCAACCGAAGGAGTTTTAAAGTACATCAACTCATCATCCCACTGAGCAACTTTTTGAATGGATTTTATTATAACGTCATGGTATTTTGGGTTAATTGCTTCTTCCAGTTCGTTCAATTTATCGTGAGACTGCCGATTTATTTCAAACATAAGACGACTGAGTAACCTTAGGCTTGCGCGTATCATATCATGCTGCAATTCTCCATGTTTCATGCATTCCGAATTTCCGAATAGAATGATAAGACGATCAAACAATAAATTTCTTGTTATTTGATCGTCATGCATTACAGGAATTACTTTTCTGCGTAAAATTTCACTTGCATCTTTATGCATGTATCCCGTTTTAGATCTACCTTGTTTTAAAATATTTCGAGTTCCTTCATTACGAGGAGATTGAGCGCAATGAGGAATATGACTGCGAATAGACGATTTAGGAAAAAATCCAAGACACCAGTTGCAGCTTACAAAATCTTGTGCCTCATTTGTAGATTTAACTTGTTTTTGTCGAGGTACAATTAGAGTCCCTTGGTTGTATATTAAATCCGTATTATATAGAAAATCGCCTTCTTTTCGAATTGCATCAATTAACTCTTTGCGCTTAGTATCATTTTTGGGAAGATGCAAAAACTGTTGCACTTTTAGTTCATTTTTATGTTTAAGCTGAAGATGTCGGGCAAATTTCGTTTGTAGGGTTTTGCAATAACTACAAAAGTGTGTTTTGCATTTTTTTTTATGTTTTGATACTGGTATAGTTAAACCTCTTATATCGCAAAGGGGTGTTTCTGTAGTGTGAGTTTGGCTATTATGCATAATATTGTACTTGAATCATTTAGAGTAGTATCAACTTGTGATTTGCTTGTATTTGGAATTAAACTTGCATCAGATTCTGGCCAATTAAAACTTAACGTATTAAGAGTATTATCTGTAAATCCACTAACTGCTAAAGAACTATCTGTTTGCAATGTTTTATTTTCTTCATTATAACCTAGGATTATTTGGATTAAAAAAAAAACTTGTAAAAACTAACACTTAGAAACGAATTGCTCAGTTTTTTTTTTTTTTATCTTTTCCATTGAATACGAATTACTTACTTAACATGTTATGATTAATATCGTCTGTTTCATAAATGGTTGGCGAAGAGGTAGCAGAGGTAGCTAGTCGTTTCTGCTCAGTGTTGCCGCTCATAGAAGCTGTTGGTAGTTTGTCTTTACCATCAATTCTGGCAGGTTCTGTAAAATAATTAAAATATTTTCTCAATAATGCACATTTGACTAAAAAAAAAAAAAGAAATGTGTCAACAAATATTAAGTCTCATAGATTATGGAAATACCCATGCTTATTTGGTAACAGAAATTTTTGATGTACATGCCATTGTTAAAACGAATGGATCCAGCGTTTTACATTACATGCATACTGCATTTTGTATTACAATTCTGATTAAATTTTTAATACTTACTTAGCATGTTGTGATTGTCGTCATCCAACTCAAACAATGCTGCATGCAATCGCTTATGCTCGGTGTGATAATTCGTAAAAGCAGAACTCAATTCACTTTTATCGGCAACGTTATGAAATAGAAAAAGTCTTCACAAGAACCCTCAAAACAATCGCATTACCAAAAACAAAATATTAATATTGTTTTATTGTTTTTGTAAAATCTCACAATGCAAAACTTACCAAAATCCATATTTAGCAGTTTGCTCTTATCTATAAGCCCCTTTTCTTTAACTGATATAAAAAGATATTTAATTATTTTAAAACATAAATGCATATATGCGGATTTGTACTCAAATTCATTAGAACACTTACCACCTGAATCTATAACTTCGGCTTCATAGCTTGTTACCTATCCCTTTTTAATTGGTTGGATTCAACCAAATACGCACATCTGGCTGCGGCTTATTGCTCAAGCTTTCTCAGGGGGAATCGACCCACCAGACGGCATTAGGACATGGACAACAAAATATAATTTGACAAATACTAAACAAAACATACAAAGACGCAACTTGCATTTCCTAACTATTTCTCCTATTTCCTTTTGCAAAAAAAAAAGGGAATAGTTCCGTGCAGGAACATCATTAACACAAAAAAATATAAAACAAATAAACACTGAACAGCAGGTTTGGGAATCAGGTGTTTGGACTCCCGCGTGCCCCTCCCTACCATGGGCCATCCAATCTATTTGGACATGGCCTCCCTTAATTAATTTATTTATTTATTAGATTCTATCGGTTTTACGGCATGGTGATGGTGTAGCTAGATTGTCCCACCCTTTAAAAAAAACTATTTAGCACATATTATAATATTTGGCACATTTATTTTAAATCTCCTATCTTAATAAATTTAGGTATTAAGCTGAAACTAATAGCCACATATACTGAATTTCTTAAAATATTTTTTCTACAAAATTTACTTATAATAAACAAATAAAAGTTTTTTAATACAAGAAAAAAAAAAAACATAATTTTTAACAAAAATAATAAATAATAATAAATAATCATAATAAATAATAATAATAAATATAAAAAAAAATATGTAATAGAAAACTATAATGATAATAAAAAAATATGGTTTGGATAGGGAAGTTTTCTCTTTTTTTTTTGTTCTTTTGTTAATTATGGTTTAGAGATATATTATCCTTTTATTTTTTTTATAAGATCTTGGCAATGATACTTGAAGGTTAGGTCTCCCACTAAGCCAATCTGCTACAACTAGCTATCCTGAGCGCTCTAAGACAACAAATTGGTACTTTTGGAGAAACATAAATTCTCGTACCTATATCTGCAGATATATATATATATATAAAATTATAATACATAAAATATATTTTATATATATATATATATAACCTCTTTTTTTTTTTTTTTTTTATTACTTTTTTTATTTTATATTTCCTATCAAAAAAAACTTCTATCCTCTCCTTTACATTGGATTATCCTGTTTTATGGCCTAATTCAGCTATATATATATATATATATATGTATCCCTATTCAATCTTACATCTAAGTTAATTCATACAAATTTTTATTCTTTTATCTTTACTCCTTTGGGAGCGCCTGGGGATTATGGGCAATTGAATTTTGATTATAAAAACCTGTGACCAGGCTAATGACTGTTGGGCTCCCTGCTGGTCCTGTTAAAAATAGATGCGGCCTGTTGAAGATGGATGCGGCGCTGGTTGCCGGTGAAGATGTTCGCATCGGTCGAGTTCGGCAGTTCTCTGCTCTTGGTGGAGGTTTTTTTTTCCGGAGGAACCACTCTATCCTCTTCGTAGTTTTTTTTTTTTTTTTTTTTATCTATCACCGATTTTTTTATCACCGATTTTTTTTTTTTTTTTTTTTTGAATTTTTGTATGAAAAATTAATTTTTTTTTGTCTATATATTTTAAATGTATATAAGCCACTGATGATTTCACATAAACTTTTCAAAGATTCGTGTGGCGGGTATTTATGCTTCGGTTAACGTTTTCCTTGTAATATATATATTTTTTTTTACTATATTTTATATATATATATATATATATATATATATTTTTTATATTTTAATTTTTTGTATTTAAATTTTATGTTTCAAATTTTATTATAAAATTTATTTTATATTTTATATTTTAATATTTTTATATTTAAATTTTGATCTTTTCAATTTTATTGCCGCCGCACATCTAATCCCGCTGAGCATCTGTTACTCACTGACTTTTCCTTTTCATCCTCTTTTCCAAGCCGCTTTCCTTTTTTTTTGAAACGGATTTCTTTTCTTCCACTACCGTACGATTTAATTTACGAATCGCCTGATTGGACTATTCAAATCGTACGATAGCCCTGTTACAAGGTCTTTGACCTTAACGGCAAAAGTACCGATCAATGTATATTTCGGCTGCAGGCGCACAGCATCAAGCTCGTTCTTTTGCATTTTCGCATGCACCGTTTTTCTTTTGGAACTTGACAAATCCGACTTTTACCTTTTGCCTATGACGTCATAATCTTTCGCTCGCAAGGCTTCCCTTCAACATAAACTCTTAGTTTATTGTAGATAATGCAGTAGACAGTCAGTAGGCAACACAGTTTATTGCCTCTACTGCAGACATAATGCAACACATTAACATTTTGCGTGTTTTTCCCTTTTTTTTTTCTTTTTTTGACACGTAACAAGCTTACACCTCGAAACCGCGCGTAACACTTATTTGTGTCTTCAATTATTTTAATTTTTTTATGAAGGACATAATAGTACTTTCCGCTTTTTATTAAATAAAACATTTTTAGTACCTTCCCGCTATCAACTTGTAATGTTCGTTATTTTTTAGATGACAATTAACAACGCAAGTAGGTTGGCCCGCCGACAGCTAGTAACGTTTCAACAAAATAACAAGACGGAACGATGAGAAAGAAACAGATTAAATGAAAAAATGATTTTATACCTTTTGCGAATGTTTAAGATTGTAATATTTTAATATTATATACCTACACGGCAAGAATATATATAAAAAGTAAATAAAAAACAAGAATAAATAAATAAATTAAAAATAAATATGTCTAACTCCTTCTTACATTTCTTTTAAAACTAATTTTCAACGAATAATTGTTTTATTTTTAGTTAGGTAACTGATAATAGAAAAATCGAATGTATTATATTTAAATTAATATAAATGTATTGAATTAGAATTAATATTTGAACTAGTATTTCTTACTCTCTTCGGATGCTGATGACGTATTTAAAATAAATTTTTAAATTACAGGTTTGATTTGCATGTAACATTCGTGAAAAACACGCTGCTCGAATTTTATTAGTTTTATTATTTTTTTCCCCCTTTTGATCAGTAAATCCTCCAGAATCAAACCTCATTCAAAATTTTCGAGGGAGATAAAATTTTTATTTAAAACCATTTCAGGCGCACCGTGGCTGACGTTTATTAATAGTAAACATCTTCAGTGGTAATTAATTTGTCGAGTGGAAAACAGTTGAAATCAGGCACTTGAAAAGTCGTTTACAATTTGGCATAGTCAATATTTATTTTAACAAAATAATATAATAATAAAGGATAAATAAAACCATATTTAACTATGCTTTTTCCATAGACATAAAGTATAAAATCATAGATATAAAGTATATATATTCTTGATCAGCTTGACGAGATGAGTAGATCTAGCTATGTCCGTCTGTCTGTTTGTCTGTATGTTTGTAGCTATGCGATTTATTCGCTCAGTTTGAAAGATATTTGTCACTTCCACTTTTAGGTATATCCCCCATACAAAGATACAACATGTTATCTTATACGTTCTTATATGAAAAAAAGTTGATTGTATAGCTATTGGCTTCAAACATGGTACAAATGTTTCTTGTATCCAGTCTTCAGTATAAAATTGGTAAGTATCTGACCGCAAAACTCTAATGTTTTAAGATTATTTTAAATTTGTTTACTATTTTAAGTTAAAATTTTAAACAAATGTTGAACACGAAGATTACATACGTGAAAAGATGTGTGGCGGGCAATTAAGCTTCGGTTGCACCTTCAAACTTTCCGACAAAATGAATGTACCTGTTTTACACCGTCACAAAAACTACATATATTGTCTGGAACAACATTCATTTATATAATGTATTTTTATCAAAAGAATGGTTAGTTAATAGTCGATTTATTAGCTTGATTTCCGAACTTGATAGATTATGTTGCTTGGTCTTAAACCATGGTTTGTTAACGGTATGTGGATACAATTTGCAGAATGTTGAGTTTTTTCAGTACAAAAATTGTTGTACTCCCTTGACCATTCAGTCCATAGGCTGTTATAAATGTACGTAATAGCATCCTTCAAAGTCCATTTTATATTCACATACGTCCCAGAAATTCTTGCTGATTTTGCAGCCGCATCAACAATTTCGTTTTCTTTGAAATTTGCGTGACCTGGTATATAATGAAAGGCAACGCTGGATATACTTGAATTATGAATTTTTTTCTAAGATGTTACGAGCAATATAATTATCAGGTGCATCTGCCTCCAGCAATAGTATTGCATTAAGACTATCCGTTAGAATAGCGACTTTGGTGAAGTGTCTTAATATTGCTAAATCTACAGCTAAGTCAATTGCTAGCAACTCTGCTGTTAACGATGAAGTGTTTCTATCAGTAAATACACTTTGAATATAATTTGTTTTCGCATAAAAACAAGCCGCACCTGTGAAACCATCTTTGACTGATCCATCCGTAAAAATTATTTCAAAATTGTCCATGCTTAATAGGTTCAACTTTTCTAACCTAAGTTTTTTTATAACATCATTGTTTGCCATATCTTTGTTTTTTTGCTGCGCCTTTGTAAAAATCAGAGTCTGCTGATATTTTTGCATTAACGATTTTTCCAGATTGTATCCAAGCAATATTTTGAAAAACAACACTAAATTTTCGGAAAACCTTCCAATAGCTTGTTTTGATCTCTATTTCAGAGCTATTAAGAGCATTTGCTGCAGGAAGTTGATAAGCAAAAATTTTTGCAAGTTCCTTTGCTGTATAAAAAATTATCCTTTTTTCGGGAGGCAAATCGCAGGAAAGAATATAAATGTAGTTAACCGGCGTTGATCTTATGAGTCCCAAAGCTTTTCTTAAATGGTTATTATAGCATACGCTCAGCTTTTTTAATGCTGTTTTATTAATAATTGCGAATGATGAACAGGCATATTCAAGTTTTGATCGAGCAAAGCTTTTGAATAATTGTAGAGCCCTGGCAGGATAAATTCCAAAATGGCTGCCACTGAGAATGTTGAGAAACATAGATGTTTTGTTGCAGGATGAAATTGCATGGCTCACATGACTGTCACAAGAATTGTTTGCTTTTATAATGCGCCCTAGATATTTGATGCTTTCCACTTCAGGAATATTAATTCTGTCAACAATAATATTCAGAGATTCCCGTCTACTACTAAAATGAATAACATTTGATTTAGCCGGATTTAATCTTAAATTTATAAGATCGCAACTTTTCTTGAAAATCAATATTTTGTTGTTTAAAAAGTCTCTGGCTTTAGCAGCATTTTTATGGTAACATACAATAAAAAAGTCATCTGCATATTGGAATAATGTACAGTTTTCATTGTTCAAATTATGTAGCTCAGCAGTGTATAAATTAAATAGTAGCGGGCTAAGAATACTTCCTTGACATAATCCTTCATCAACTTCTTTTTGTTGATTATTCATTATCAATATTCTCTTACTCAAAAACGAATAAATCCAAAAAACAATAGAAACGTCAAAATTCATGTAACTAAGTTTACTGATTAATATAGAAGTCTTGATTGAGTCAAAAGCTTTTTGAATGTCAAGGCAAGCAGCCATTACTGTATAACCATTTGCTTTAAGTATGCTAACTTTATTAATCAGATCGTTAATACACATTGCGGTGGACATATTTTTCCTGAAAGCATAACTTCTAGCAGGTAAAAGGGGAGTATTTGGTGATATGAGTATCTATCCTTGGTTTTATTAACCCCTCCATTACTTTTGGCAAGATATTCAACAAACATATGGGGCGATGATTTTAATTTCGGATACATCAGTGCCTTTTTTTGGAATAGGAACAATTTTAATTTTGCGCCATTCTACAGGAATTTCTCTTTTGGTCCAAATTTCGTTAGTAGCATTAAATAGTGCACGCTTACCAGTATCCGAAAGATGAAGCAGCATATTATATGAAATTTCATCAAGACCATTAGCTGAGTGTATGTTTCTGGTTTGTTAAAAACTTATGAAATCATCAAAAATGAAGGGAGTAGGATTGCTGTTCTCATCCAAATGTAAATTAATAGTAGGAAGTTGAACATTTGTTGATTGTGGAATCTCGGAAATATAATGAAGATATTCATTAGCTTGGTTGTCAGACCAGCAGTTTTGCTCTTTTTCTCCTGCTTATATTTTTTCACATGCGAAACTTTTTGCCACATTTCTCTTATGTTAGATGTGTTAGATATCATGTCTATTGCATTTTGAAAGCATTTTCTTTTACATAGTTTAATATGTTGGTGTAATACTATGTTTGCATTAACGTAAGCATAAGCATCTTCAATTTTTTTTGATTTGTGATATTTGAGACGCAATGCATTACGTACCCTAAATAGCCTTGAAGTTTCTGGAGTCCACCAGAGTTTGGGTTGATATTTGTTTCGAGAATTAATTGTTATCGTATTACTGTCAATAATATTCTTTATCAAAATGGGAAATTCATCTAGGTTGAAATTTTCAAGTGTGGATACATCTTGAAGAACATTTTTATGAATAACTTTTTTAAAATATACGGGAATAGCTGAGTAATTGTTCACTTCAATAATAATTGGCTTGTGGTTACTGTTTGTTATTTTTACATTAGATGCATTCCACGTAAAAGTGTCTGTGGTGCTATTTGTAAAACAAAGATCCAAAGCAGAACCATTTCTGTGAGGTGGATTAAAAGTGTGAGACCCATTGTTTAAACATGTGAAATTTTCGTTTAACATTGTATATTCAATAAATCTACCCTTGGGGCTAGTTGCCTCACATCCCCATAAGGTAGATTTGGCATTGAAGTCTCCGCATATTATTGTTGTGTTTTCATTAGTCGATCCATATAAAAAGATATCTTGCACAGATTTTTGAAAGTCGTTTTGAGACATAGTTGGAGTACAGTAAATATTTAACAGATTTATGTTTCTTCTTAAATTTGTTGTCGTAATGCCAACAGTATCACTTGCATTTGGATTTACTTTTATTCTATTATATTTTATCGACTTACGTATATAAATGCCTACTCCACCATAACCATCTCTTCGTGGCTTAGAAACAAAATTATAACCTTTAATGCTGCAGTCTGAGTTATTTTTGATCCAAATTTCCGAAAGAAGTGCACAGTCGATGTTATTGTTTATCATATATAGCTCTAACAGATACTTATTATTATAATATGTTAAACTTTGTATATTATATTGTAAGATTCTCATGATGTTAGGTTGTTAAATCAAAGAATTCAGTGTCTTCTTCTGCAAATATGCTTCCAAGGATATCGTTTACATATTGAAGATCTTTTTTAGTTTCTACTGTTTTACTTGCATTATTCCAGTTCGTTATACTTTTTTTAATGATATTAATTACATCTTGAATATTGTGCTGAGCATGAGTATCTACTTTTTTAAATGAATGTTGAGGAGTGTACGAGTGTTCTTTTAGAACAGCTCTGTGCGCATCCATAGTTTGTTCAATATTTTTTAGTTCTCTTTCCTTATATAAATTTCTTTTAACCACTTTTGAAAATGAATTCAGTGCATGAATTTCCTTGGCAGCTAGCTCTGTGTTATTGTAAATATTTATAGGATTTTTCTTAGTCCATTGTGGTATCGGGAAATCCAAATTATAATTAAAATCAACTTGTTTAAAGGAATTAAATAGGTGAGGATAACGTTTCTTAACTTCTTGTCTTGACAAGTTTTCAACAGCCATGGTTTTATTAATTGCAAAAGCTTTCTTCCTTGCAGGACAGTTTAAAGAATTTGCCATATGATTTTCTTTACAATTAATGCACTTAATAAACGTACAGGTAACTTCACCTTCATGTTCTTCTCCACATTTAATGCATGGTTTTTTGTTGTTTTTACAGTGCAAAGCAAAATGACCAAACTTGAAGCAATTATAGCACTGGCTAAAATGTACAAAAGGTTGAACCTCTACTTTACAATGTCCAAGAACAATTTCACTAGGTAATGCATTTCCTTCAAAAACCAATTTCACTCTCTGCGTTGGAACTATTATATCCTCACCTTGCTCATTTTTTTCCTTTTCTTGTAACTCTTATAATTTCTTTGATTTCAATTGGTGATTCAATATTTTCGTATAAATCATCAGTAGTGATATCTGTTGGTACTTTGAAAATTAATCCGGTTTTCATCACAAAATGCTTAAGAATTTTTGAGATATAACCGTTTTTATTTAATTCCGAGTTATTAACTAGCTCATTTGCATTCAGACCAGTTTTGCAGAGAACTTTGCATCTTCCATACCCTATTTTACTGACTTCCAGAATTCCAGGTATTTTGAAACGTTTAATTTTCATTGAGAGATCTATTGGGTTTATTGCCTTTTTTTCATTTTCATTCCAAATCGTGTCAACGTATACAATGTATGGTCCTTTATGACTTATATTGTATGTAAAAGATTCAGACGTCTTAGCATCTACAGTCACAACATTTTCAATATTTAATTTGTCATCAGATATAATATTGAAATTTGTTCTCTTGCTCCTGCTTCTACTTCTACTGCCACTTTCACTCTCCTTAGGAGTACGCTGCCTTGATGGCCGAGACTGCTTCGAATATGGAATGGCCTTTGCCTTATCCATATCCGATTACCTTTTACTTCCTGAGGATATAAGTTTTTCTTCCACGTCGGTCACAATCCAGAAAACAAAATTTATTTCAAAAAATTAATAAAAAAAAAAAAATCAGAAAAAAATTTTGAGAAAAATAGTTCTAGTAAACGACTGACCTCTACAGCTGTTGAAAACGAACTGATACATTCATTTTAAATTACATATTTTTGAGATAAAAATTTACTTATGTTGACGAATTTAATTTAATTTGAATTTGTAAACAATTATTTTCAACGATTACTTTGAGGATACAAACTATTATTTTCTTCTCATGTCATTTAATCGTTTATGAATTGATACGATTTTTGAACATCGAAAAGTGGCAGGGGTTGAGAAGAAAAATCCATATATAATCAGTGTCTTAGATGCCAAACATGAAAGGTTCGAACATTCCAGGTGCATATTTTCCAATTGTGGTCCTTAAATCTTTTCCGGAGTTTGATATTCACTGGTAGATTTTCTTGTCTATGTCTGTCACCTGAAGTACTTCCGTTTCTTCTAGCTGTTTGATCCATTATACGTGTCAACATTGGTTCTTTTTATTTTCCGGCTGCGTGAAACCAATCCCAGCGAGCCAACCTCACCCTGAGGAGAACTCTTAGTGTAGATCTATGGAAAAAGCATAGTTAAATATGGTTTTATTTATCCTTTATTATTATATTATTTTGTTAAAATAAATATTGACTATGCCAAATTGTAAACGACTTTTCAAGTGCCTGATTTCAACTGTTTTCCACTCGACAGATTAATTACCACTGAAGATGTTTACTATTAATAAACGTCAGCCACGGTGCGCCTGAAATGGTTTTAAATAAAAAATTTTATCTCCCTCGAAAATTTTGAATGAGGTTTGATTCTGGAGGATTTACTGATCAAAAGGGGGAAAAAATAATAAAACTAATAAAATTCGAGCAGCGTGTTTTTCACGAATGTTACATGCAAATCAAACCTGTAATTTAAAAATTTATTTTAAATACGTCATCAGCATCCGAAGAGAGTAAGAAATACTAGTTCAAATATTAATTCTAATTCAATACATTTATATTAATTTAAATATAATACATTCGATTTTTCTATTATCAGTTACCTAACTAAAAATAAAACAATTATTCGTTGAAAATTAGTTTTAAAAGAAATGTAAGAAGGAGTTAGACATATTTATTTTTAATTTATTTATTTATTCTTGTTTTTTTTTTACTTTTTATATATATTCTTGCCGTGTAGGTATATAATATTAAAATATTACAATCTTAAACATTCGCAAAAGGTATAAAATCATTTTTTCATTTAATCTGTTTCTTTCTCATCGTTCCGTCTTGTTATTTTGTTGAAACGTTACTAGCTGTCGGCTGGCCAACCTACTTGCGTTGTTATTTGTCATCTAAAAAATAACGAACATTACAAGTTGATAGCGGGAAGGTACTAAAAATGTTTTATTTAATAAAAAGCGGAAAGTACTATTATGTCCTTCATAAAAAAAAATTAAAATAATTGAAGACACAAATAAGTGTTACGCGCGGTTTCGAGGTGTAAGCTTGTTACGTGTCAAAAAAAAAAAAAAAAAGGGAAAAACACGCAAAATGTTAATGTGTTGCATTATGTCTGCAGTAGAGGCAATAAACTGTGTTGCCTACTGACTGTCTACTGCATTATCTACAATAAACTAAGAGTTTATGTTGAAGGGAAGCCTTGCGAGCGAAAGATTATGACGTCATAGGCAAAAGGTAAAAGTGGTCAAGTGTCAAAAGGAAAACGGTGCATGCGAAAATGCAAAAGAGCGAGCTTGATCGGTACTTTTGCCATTAAGTTCAAAGACCTTGTAACAGGGCTATCGTACGATTTGAATAGTCCAGTCAGGCGATTCGTAAATTAAATCGTACGGTAGTGGGAAAAAAAAATCTGTTTAAAAAAGGAAACGGCTTGAAAAGATGATGGAAAGAAAAAGTTAGTGAGTAACAGATGCTCAGCGAGATTAGATGTGCGGCGGCAATAAAATTTAAAAGATCAAAATTTAAATATAAAAAATTAAAATATAAAATAAATTTTATAATAAAATTTAAAACTTAAAATTTAAATACAAAAAATTAAAATATAAAAATATAATATACATATATATATATATATATGTAAAATATAGTAAAAAAATAATATATATATAACAAGGAAAACGTTAACCGAAGCATAAATACCCGCCACACGAATCTTTGAATAGTTTATGTGAAATCATCAGTGGCTTATATACATTTAAAATATATAGACGAAAAAAATTAATTTTTCATACAAAAATTCAAAAAAAAAAAAAAAAAAAAATCGGTGATAAAAAAAAAAAAAAAAAAACGAAGAGGATAGAGTGGTTCCTCCGGAAAAAAAAAACCTCCACCAAGAGCAGAGAACTGCCTAACTCAACCGATGCGAACATCTTCACCGGCAACCAGCATTCATCTTCAATAGGCCGCATCTAATTTTAACAGGACCAGCGGGGGAGCCCAACAGTCATCAGCCTGGTCACAGGTTTTTATAAACAAAATTCAATTGCCCATAATCCCCAGGCACTCCCAAAGGAGTAAAGATAAAAGTATAAAAATTTATAGGAATTAACTTAGATTTAAGATTGAATAGGTACATATATATATATATATATATAGCTGAATTAGACCATAAAACAGGATAATCCAATGTAAAGGAGAGGATAGAAGTTTTTTTTTGATAGGAAATATAAAATAAAAAAGTAATAAAAAAAAAAAAAAAAAAAAGAGGTTATATATATATATATAAAAATATATTTTATGTATATATATATATATCTGCAGATATAGGTACGAGAATTTATGTTTCTCCAAAAGTACCAATTTCTTTCAGACCGTTGTCTTAGAGCGCTCAGGATAGCTAGTTGTAGCAGATTGGCTTAGTGGGAGACCTAACCTTCAAGTATCATTGCCAAGATCTTATAAAAAAAAAATAAAAGGATAATATATCTCTAAACCATAATTAACCAAAAAGAGAAAACTTCCCTATCCAAACCATATTTTTTTTATTATCATTATAGTTTTCTATTACATATTTTTTTTTATATTTATTATTATTATTTATTATGATTATTTATTATTATTTATTATTTTTGTTAAAAATTATGTTTTTTTTTCTTGTATTAAAAAACTTTTATTTGTTTATTATAAGTAAATTTTGTAGAAAAAATATTTTAAGAAATTCAGTATATGTGGCTATTAGTTTCAGCTTAATACCTAAATTTATTAAGATAGGAGATTTAAAATAAATGTGCCAAATATTATAATATGTGCTAAATAGTTTTTTTTTTAAAGGGTGGGACAATCTAGCTACACCATCACCATGCCGTAAAACCGATAGAATCTAATAAATAAATAAATTAATTAAGGGAGGCCATGTCCAAATAGATTGGATGGCCCATGGTAGGGAGGGGCACGCGGGAGTCCAAACACCTGATTCCCAAACCTGCTGTTCAGTGTTTATTTGTTTTATATTTTTTTTGTGTTAATGATGTTCCTGCACGGAACTATTCCCTTTTTTTTTTGCAAAAGGAAATAGGAGAAATAGTTAGGAAATGCAAGTTGCGTCTTTGTATGTTTTGTTTAGTATTTGTCAAATTATATTTTGTTGTCCATGTCCTAATGCCGTCTGGTGGGTCGATTCCCCCCCTGAGAAAGCTTGAGCAATAAGCCGCAGCCAGATGTGCGTATTTGGTTGAATCCAACCAATTAAAAAGGGATAAGTAACAAGCTATGAAGCCGAAGTTATAGATTCAGGTGGTAAGTGTTCTAATGAATTTGAGTACAAATCCGCATATATGCATTTATGTTTTAAAATAATTAAATATCTTTCTATATCAGTTAAAGAAAAGGGGCTTATAGATAAGAGCAAACTGCTAAATATGGATTTTGGTAAGTTTTGCATTGTGAGATTTTACAAAAACAATAAAACAATATTAATATTTTGTTTTTGGTAATGCGATTGTTTTGAGGGTTCTTGTGAAGACTTTTTCTATTTCATTATTTTCAATATAGAGGGGAGGTTAAAAAAAAGCCAAACAAGTTCTCAAAACGTTGCCGATAAAAGTGAATTGAGTTCTGCTTTTTACGAATTATCACACCGAGCATAAGCGATTGCATGCAGCATTGTTTGAGTTGGATGACGACAATCACAACATGCTAAGTAAGTATTAAAAATTTAATCAGAATTGTAATACAAAATGCAGTATGCATGTAATGTAAAACGCTGGATCCATTCGTTTTAACAATGGCATGTACATCAAAAATTTCTGTTACCAAATAAGCATGGGTATTTCCATAATTTATGAGACTTAATATTTGTTGACACATTTCTTTTTTTTTTTTTAATCAAATGTGCATTATTGAGAAAATATTTTAATTATTTTACAGAACCTGCCAGAATTGATGGTAAAGACAAACTACCAACAGCTTCTATGAGCGGCAACACTGAGCAGAAACGACTAGCTACCTCTGCTACCTCTTCGCCAACCATTTATGAAACAGACGATATTAATCATAACATGTTAAGTAAGTAATTCGTATTCAATGGAAAAGATAACAAAAAAAAAAAAAACTGAGCAATTCGTTTCTAAGTGTTAGTTTTTACAAGTTTTTTTTTTTAATCCAAATAATCCTAGGTTATAATGAAGAAAATAAAACATTGCAAACAGATAGTTCTTTAGCAGTTAGTGGATTTACAGATAATACTCTTAATACGTTAAGTTTTAATTGGCCAGAATCTGATGCAAGTTTAATTCCAAATACAAGCAAATCACAAGTTGATACTACTCTAAATGATTCAAGTACAATATTATGCATAATAGCCAAACTCACACTACAGAAACACCCCTTTGCGATATAAGAGGTTTAACTATACCAGTATCAAAACATCAAAAAAAATGCAAAACACACTTTTGTAGTTATTGCAAAACCCTACAAACGAAATTTGCCCGACATCTTCAGCTTAAACATAAAAATGAACTAAAAGTGCAACAGTTTTTGCATCTTCCCAAAAATGATACTAAGCGCAAAGAGTTAATTGATGCAATTCGAAAAGAAGGCGATTTTCTATATAATACGGATTTAATATACAACCAAGGGACTCTAATTGTACCTCGACAAAAACAAGTTAAATCTACAAATGAGGCACAAGATTTTGTAAGCTGCAACTGGTGTCTTGGATTTTTTCCTAAATCGTCTATTCGCAGTCATATTCCTCATTGTGCTCAATCTCCTCGTAATGAAGGAACTCGAAATATTTTAAAACAAGGTAGATCTAAAACGGGATACATGCATAAAGATGCAAGTGAAATTTTACGCAGAAAAGTAATTCCTGTAATGCATGACGATCAAATAACAAGAAATTTATTGTTTGATCGTCTTATCATTCTATTCGGAAATTCGGAATGCATGAAACATGGAGAATTGCAGCATGATATGATACGCGCAAGCCTAAGGTTACTCAGTCGTCTTATGTTGGAAATAAATCGGCAGTCTCACGATAAATTGAACGAACTGGAAGAAGCAATTAACCCAAAATACCATGACGTTATAATAAAATCCATTCAAAAAGTTGCTCAGTGGGATGATAAGTTGATGTACTTTAAAACTCCTTCGGTTGCTACACACTTGACCTCGCTTATTAAAAAAACTGCCAAAATTTTAAGAGCGCATTGTATTAAAACACAAAATATAGAAAAGAAGTTGATGGTAAAAGACTTTATTTTCTTGTGGGAAACTGAAGTTCCGATTAATATAAATAAGAAGGCGGTTGAAGATCAATCAAAAATGAAACGCTCTATAAAAACGGTTTTACCTAGCAAAGAAGATATAAAAAAACTCTTTGATTACGTTAAAAATTTGTCTTTTGACGCTCTTAAAGTTTTAAAAACAAAATTTGACTATTCTGCTTGGTCGTCTTTGGTGCAAAGTACACTCATAAGTCTTCAAATTTTTAATCGTCGTCGAGCAGGGGAAATTGAAAGACTTACTTTAGAAAACTATCAAACAGCTCATGCTATATACGAAAATCTTGACAAACAGCTTTTCAACAAATTAACTGAAAGAACCAAGAAAATAGCAAGTCAATACACTAGGTTGACTATACGTGGAAAACTTAATAGAACAGTACCAGTTCTTCTCACACCGTTTGATCGTTTTTGCATTAATACGATTTTAAAACATCGCAAAGAGGCAGGGGTTAAGAAGAAAAATCCATATATATTCAGTGCCTCAGATGTCAATCCTCTTGGAAAAAATATATTCGTGCGTGTTCCATTTTAAAAAGATATGCGGAAGAGTGTGGGGCTCAAAACCACAAAATTCGTAAAAATTTTTTTAAATTTTAATTTATTTTTTATTTTTAAAAAATTTAAAAATATAAATTTTATAATTTTTTAAAAAATTTATAAAAATTTTTTTAAAAATTTTTTTTTTTTTTCTTTTTTTATTTGTTTTTTTTATTTAATTTTTTTTAATTTTTTTAATTATAAAAAATATTAAGGGGTTAAAAGAAGGTTTATAAAGTTTTTTTTTTTTTTTTTTTTTTTTTAAAAAAAAACCAACCTAAAGTTTTATAGTCCAACGCGAAATAAATTTAATAAGTAGCAATGGGAGAAATAATCTACTAATCTACCTCGTAAGACTTACAAAAGAATGTTTTACCGCTCTCATTTGGCTAAACGTTTGTTTAGAGCTGAAAAATAAAATATTGATTTTAACTTTTTCTAATTTTATACTCATACCCTAAAATATAATCAATTATTAGATTTCCAGAATAATGGTAATGTTGCTTAATCTTACTTTTCTGTTCTTACCTAGTTATAATATTTATATATAATCCAAAATACCACTATTCAATTTTATTGTAAAATAGTACTTATATAAATAAGATTTTTTGCAGATGACTTTCCTGAGGACTCTGAGTCCGACTATGCAGAAGATATGAATGAGGAGTATGATAACGAAAGTCAAAATCAGAAGAAACGTCGCAGCAGTAAGTATAAATTCGAATTCTTTTTTGTCATGTCGTACGACTTTTATTTAGTTTTGTTCATTGCGCTTACATTTTAATTATGATATTTTTACTTGATAAATTATTTTTGTTTTCTGAGTTCCTTTTGTGTCTGCCTATATATTTCTATATTTTAAAAAAATGACTCCACTAAATAGACTTTATAAAAAAAATATATTAATATTATCTGGAACTAAAATTCTTAGTGCCAATAAAAAATGACAATAAATTTAGCAAATTTGTTTTGTCTATTTATATGTTATGTGATATTGTAACAATCCAATACACTTTTTACAAATCTGTAATAAATTTTTGAATTATTGTCATCATAGGATCTCCCTTTGGAAAAACTAAACGCGTACGATGGTCAATGGAGGAACGTAGAGAAATAAGAACAACATTGGGCGATGTGTCCAATTTGGAGAAGTTACCTAGTTTGCAACAGTGTAACTTTATTATGTAAAAGTCCACATATCTTAAATGCCGTACTCCAGAACAACTTAAATCATGGATCGACAATCAACGTAAAGCGCCATCTCGCAAAATATCCAAATAGACTTGTTTTTTTTTTTTAATTTCAGACAATATATCTCACATATTGATCTTATTGAGATTAATTCAATGGATTCAACACTTGTTACAAATTAAATAATAATCATAATTTCATTTAAAACTGTGTTTTATTTCATTTGAATTATAAGTTTGTCACAAGATGCATTGTATACAATATAGAGTGTATTTGAATACCCATCAATCGAATTTTTAAATAGTTTTTGTGATCATCATAGTCATAGAAATAACTTCGTGAAGGGAAGGGTATTGATATTAAATTTTAAACTAAAAATACAGAAATAACAAAAATTTTCTTAATGTCATAGAAAGGGAGGTGAGTTTGTTTGTGGCTATATGTTATTGTGGGCCGATCCTTTTCATATCGGTAATGTATACATAGGTTAACATTAGAATTGTTTTTATCCAATTTAGAGTGAGTTCATTCATAACTAATTACTATTTTCATACAATAATTATCCAATATATAATACCTATTTTCATAAAACAATTCCTAAAAGTGGGAGTGGCATTTTCATTTTCAAACATGTCGCGAAATTTCAGCTACGCATCTGCAATACTCTCCCAATGTATTGCGTTGAAATAAACAGATAGACCGATTGACGAACAGACAGACGGACATTGCTTGATTGACTCGTCTCAACGAGGTTATCTCCTTTAATGCGTTACAAACTTTCCGACAAACTAAATATACTCGTTCACACTATGTGTAACGGGTATAAAAACCCCCTTTCATTAGTCTAAAATATTTTTTCAGCCATCATTCAAATCATTTGGCTCATCAGTTATAACAAAAGTGTTAAAAAACAATGTCTATGGCAAGATTCAATATTTTTTTGTTACGATGCTGACATATTTAGTGGAGATAAATAATAATACAAAAATCCATGTATTTTAATATTTATGAAATGGACAACACTTAGCTCTGTCTTACAGCAATAATTCAATAAACGTATTTAATTTTAAATAATTGTAGCGAGCTCAAGCTTATATGTTCCAATTCCACTGTTTCAACATTTATCGTTGCCATATCGCCAGAATCAAGATATATATAAATTAATAATTTTACTATTTTTAAGCTTCAAAGTGTGCCATATTATGGTTTATATACAATACAAGTAATAGTGAATCTAAAGATAATTGACCAAAAATCTGTCATAATATACCCACATGTTGTTAGAAATAAGCAATAATAGGTTGTGTCCACAAAGTATACGTTCAACATAAATGAAAACAAATTCAAATTAAATTAAAAATATGTTATGATATATAAAAATGTATCAACCTATGTCCATTTTATTCTTAAAAATATGTATTTTTAAATGGATGTATTTGTTAACCAAAAAGTTTTTTTATTTGTAGTAAAATTCGTAATGTCCCCGAACAAGACGTTACGTCACGAAAAACATTGAGGACTGACCCCAAACATGACAAATGTCCTCAAAATAAGCGTTACATAAAATAAGTGTCCTCAAATAAGACGCTGTACATAAATATATTTATATATATATATATATATATATATACTATACTTTTTTTATACCCTGTACCCAAAGGGTAAAAGGCTATATTATGTTTGTACAAATGTATGTAACAACCAGAAGGAGGCTGGATAGACCCTATAATGTATATTCTTGATCTGCATTGAAAGGTGAGTCAAACTAGCTATGGTTTTTCTCTAGCTCCCTTTTTAAGGGGGTACCTCTCATACAAATGTACCCTGAAATTTTTGGTTTTTGCATAAAATCGTTATAGTTTCTTATTCAAGGAAGTCTAAATTTGGTATAAATTATGCCTACGATTAAAATAGACCAAAATGGATTGGACCAAATTAAATTTTAGGCATAGTCCCATACAAATATACCCCATTTTTTAAGTTTTTTTTTTTTATGAAAATCCAATACAATGAGTTATGATACTAAAATAGGACTTTACTTAAGGTAGATAAAGATTGGGTACAGGGTATCTTGTTAAGTAAAATAAACTATCTATACCATCCACACCACTGATGATGATAATATTTTCCAAACAAAGAGAACTCATGGGAGCCAGTCACCAATTTGAATTGTTGGCAACTGGTCGAGGAGTTCGACAAGCAATATTCTGAAATGGCGAGGAGGGCTAAGGAATTATCGCAGAACGCTGATTGCAATGATGTTCAGATTTCCGGTGATAATGACGATTCTAGCTTCCAAGAGGCTTTAGACGGTAACAATGGTGACAACAACAATGGCGGTGGCAGCAATGACGGCAGCAACAATAGCGGCAGTTCCATGCAGGCCTATGACTATGATGATGAAAATAATTGGTAAATTTTCGTTCAAATTGGTGCGGCTTGACTCCATTAAAACCTAACATCAGAAAAGAAGTATGTGGTATATATTTAATAATTGTATTTTTTACATTTTTACAACTGTTATTTAGTTTAATTTCGTAATGACAATAAAATGTTACTAAATTTTTTATACCTGTTACACTAGTGTAAACAGGTATATTCAGTTTGTCGGAATGTTTGTAACGCATTAAAGGAGGCATCTTATACCCTATAAAGTATATATATTCTGATCACCTCGACGAGACGAATCGATTTAGCCATGTCCGTCTGCTGTCCGTCCGTCCGTCTGTCCGTCTGTCCGTCTGTCTGTGTGTTGCTGCGCGGTTTATTCGCTCAGTTTTGAAGATATTGAGCTGAAATTTTAAACTTAAGCTTTTCTAGGTCCTGTGTAGTTTCTATGTTAAAGTCAATGTGCCACGCCCACTTTTAGGTATAGCTCCCATACAAAGTACAACATTTTTCAAGTTCTTATATGAAAAAATGTATTTATAAAGCGAATGGCTTAAATATGGTTAAAAAGTTTCTTATACCCTGCCAAATCTTCAGTTTAAAATTGGTCGAAATCGGACCGCAAATTCCTAAATTTTTAAGATATATTTAATTTATTTAGTATTTTGAAATAAAATTTAATACAAATGCTCACACGAAGGTCTATCAACGTCAAATGATGTGTAACAGGTATATAAGCTTCGGTCCAACCGAAGTTAACTTTTTTCTTGTTTTGTTTTGTATTGCCTGAATTGTTTGCTAATATTTCGGCTTTATTTGTTATTTTTATATTTAGACCAATGTAAGTGGCTCACGGTGCGCTTTGAGACCCCATAAAGTATATTTATATATATTTTTGATCTGTTCGACGTGAGGAATCGATCGATTTTTTGTATGAAAATAGTTATTATCTATGAATGTGTTTTACTACAAATTGGGTAAAACGCATCTAATGGCATCCAATATACAAACTTACCGTCCTTTTTTTTTTTTTTTTTTGTTTGGTTTTTCAAGAGAATTATTAATGTTTCGTGTGGCGGTTATTTGAGCTTCGGTGCTACCGAAGCTAACGTTTGTGCGTGTTTAGTATCATCTACTAAGCCTAGTTTTTATAATAATAAAGATAGGGACGACGATGATATTGATACCGAACTTAATACAGATCAGATTGTAAATGAATTTACTTTTGATTTAGATGTAGAATAATAAATAAATAAAAACTTTCAATTTTATTGTCATAAAATCACATTTATTTCCATATTTTTTTGATTGACTCGTGTTCTACGTATGTTACTTGGTGGAGGATTGGGGACTTGAAAATTTATCTTATAGATCAGAATCTGTATTATCAACGCGTAAGGTTTGATCATAAAATTTTTATGGCTACTGAGCTGTATAAGACAAGCGGACTACATGTGCGGTGACAGTGGGCGTGGAAAACTTGGTCTAAAATTTCTTTCGGTTGCTATACATGCTTAAAGGGTAGTATATATTTATTTTTCGAGTTTCTGTCAAAAAATTTGAATTTGGGACCAGTGTGCATTGTAAAATATTCTTGACAAATTGTTTTTATACTAGCCCCGACATATTGTGGTCTCGCTGCAATAAGAAATAATATTTTATAGTAAGTTTTCATACTAACTAAAACAAATTTTGCCACAGCAGATGCGAATCGGATAGAACCGCAAGGGTCGCCGAAACCTAGCAGCACACGCCGTATACCCGCTCGTATTATTTAAAAATATAATACAAATGTGGTTTCCTTTTTTTATTTTTCAGTTAAGTCTTGCGGTTATTCCAAGGCCTACGAAGCTAAAATGATAGTCGGCAATAAAGTGAAGAATGGAGTAGAAATACTTATCAATTAAATTTAAAAAGATAAATTTAATTGAGGATATACCGATGGCGGTAGTCTCTAAATATGGACCGATTTGGTAATTGACTATCTACAGACTCGCTATCATTATAATAAACTACCGGATAAACAGAATGAAAACTAGGCAGCATAAGGAATGGCATTATATTTGAAAAATATATAATTCAGAAGTGTGATTAATTTTATTAAATATAATTTTCTTAATTTATTCTAATTTATTTAAATTGACAAAATTTGTTTTTATATTTCAAAACTTATTAATTTATATTTTCGAAAAATAAATCTTTAATAAAAACAAAAACATAATGCAGATACTTTCAACGATTATGCTGCGAACAAGCAAATATCTTTAAGCTAATCAAAGTATTTGACAGCAAAAGCCACAAGAACAATATTGAGAACAGTGACAGAGACAGAAAGGACTACAGGACTACTTGTATTAAAATGTGCAAACATGTTATTTGTATATAGGAGTAGCAAACGATTTAATTAAAAATAAAATGCACCTAATAAAAGATTTTCAAACATAAAAATTTGTGTTAATAAGTTCGAAATTCTTAAAAAAACATTTCTCAAGTTTTTATTTGTGGGGATTTGTAAAAAAGTGATTAATTTTAATCAATACAAAAAATGACAATCTATACATATAGGCGTCCTGCATCAATTTTTTTCGATGATTCAATTTTTGAAAATTAAAAAAAAAGAAAAAAACGTAAACTTCGAACCTAAGCTCAAATACCCATCCCATTACACGTATCATTAAATAGTTTATTTTTGTGTATCAGTGGCTTAGGTAAAATGTTAGATGGGATCTATGATCCGGTAAAACCGAAGCTAAAGAAAGAGGGCAGTGAGTTTTTGTAATATATTGTATTATAGTTGCCCAATCCATATAATATTTAAAATGTATACATGTGACAAAGTCACAACATGAACTAGCTTAAGTTTCAAATATTTCCAGCCATGAAGGCCTTTAATTAAATAATATAATGAATTTTGTTAAATAAAAATTAATTTAATACATAAAAAGGTAATATTTGTAGAACTAACCATTGTGATCCTTAATTATTTTAAAAAAAAGGCCAGTAACGGTCAATAATTGTAATCGACAGAAGAACAGTTAATGACACAGCCCTGCAAATTTCCATTTTTCGGATGCGAGTAAAATGGGACCTAGTGTTTCCGAAGGGAATTTTCGTGCTGAACAAAAATTTTCCATCACGTCATAAAAATAGCGTTTTTGGCCATTTTAAAAAATTGAAGAGTTGAACCCTGACGTGCTACGATCTCCATCTCCTTATTGTCTGTAATTGAAGGTTGAACTTTGCTCTTTGAAATGAGCCCTATCCCACCTTAGAGTAGGGGATCCACTTATGTTAAGGGGGGTTGGAAAAAAAGAACATTGTAACTTATTTACACCCAAAGTTAGCCGTCCAAGGCTCACAGTAGGGCAAAAAAAAGTATCCGCGGACAAATTGATTTGGAGAGCGCATTTCTTCACCAATTATCGAATTTTTTTTTAGATTAAAGCTAATAAAATTTCGGTTTTAATAGCTATTTCACTATTTAATCATCAAAATCCATTTAGTTTTGTCAAAGTTATACTGATTTGAAGAACACAGCCTCACCTAAAATATTAAAACTTCACCATTATGTGTGGTGGGTATTTTCATTTTGTCAGAAAATTTATAACGCATTAAATGAAACATCGTAGACCCCATAAAGTATATATATTCTTGATTAGCACGACGAGACGAGTCGATCTAGCCATGTCTGTCTGTTTGACGCTATGCGATTCATTCGCTTAGTTTTAAGGATATATAACTTAAATTTTAAAATTAAGCTTTTCTAGTAATTATTTATGAATGTATTCAATCCAAATTGGCAAAAATACTTCTTATGTGATCCTGTGTCAAAACTAAGATGCCACGCCCCATACAAACTTACCGCCCATTTTCGAATTTTTTTATGAAAACAGATATATATAAGTATATTCACACGAAATTGGGTAAAAGCATAAATAATATCATCCTATGTACACACCACCGATATGATAAAGATCGGCCCACTATAACATATAGCCCTATTCAAACTCACTTCTCATTTTCTGATATTTTCTAAAAATTTTTGTTCTATCTGTATTTTAACCTTAAAATTTAATAGCAACATTTTTTGTAAACTTGGGTGGTATCAGTCCCCCGCTGATCATATCTCGAAATTAAATCTAAGCCCCTGATGATCACATATAAACTCTTTAAAAATTCGTGTGATAAGTATTTAAGCTTCTGTTCCACCGAAGTTTTTCTTTGTTTTGCATTTCTACATGTTTCGTTAAGATTGATTCAGTGCAGCTAGCAAGTAAATGTACATGCATGTTAAATAATAAATACAATGGATGAATGTCTTCTTTATATTATTTTATTTATTTAAAAAAAATTAAATATATATTTTATTGGTCACTAAAAAGAAATTTTTCATTCATTTAATAAATTCAATGCGCAAGCGCATGGTTTGTGTTTTTATACCCTGTACCCAAAGGGTAAAAGGGTATATTAAGTTTGTGCGAATGTATGTAACAGGCAGAAGGAGCCAAGATAGACCATATAAAGTATATATATTCTTGATCAGCATTGGAAGGGGAGTCGAACTAGCTATGTCTGTCTGTCCGTCCGTCCGTCTGTCTGTCCTGCTGTTTGCCGTATGAAAGAGATTATCTCGGAGACTATAAGAGATAGGGCTACCATATTTGAAACTTAGACTCTCTAGAACCGTCAAGTGTTCACTTGCAAACGGTTTTTCTCTAGACCCATTTTAAGGGGTACCCCCCATACAAATATACCCCAAAATTTTATGTTTTTGCTTAAAATCTTCATTGTTTTTTATTCTAGGAAGTTCAAACTTAGTATTAATTATGTCTATGATAGTCCCAATAAAATATCCCAATAGGGGTAGGACCAACAAAATTTTAGGTATAGCCCCCATATAAATTTACTCAATTTTTCAATTTTTTGTTTGAAAATTCAATACAATAAGGTATATACAAAGATAGGACTTAATTTAAGGTACATAAAGATTGGGTACAGGGTATCTTGCAGTCGAGCATACTTGACTTCAGCGTTCTTTCTTGTTTTTTTTTTTTTTTTTTATTGGGCTAACAGCTGACAAATACCTGATTATAAAAAAAAAAACAATAATGCCTCATCAGATTCACGACCACTGACCACGAAGTTTGCATTCATATAAAAAATAACGTTGGTACTCCCGCTCCCAATGCATAGCTCAGAATCATGGGTCAAGTGAGAGGCGGACAAATTGGCGTTGGGAACGAGAATCGAATTCGGATGAATGAAGAGCTGTACCAGCTATACGAGTATAACGCCTCAAAAGTATAAAAGTATAAAAGATTGCACTGGGCTGATTACGTGCTTCAAATGAACGTCCTGGCTCTGGCAAAACAGGTGTACCAAAAAAACGTGAACGAAATCGGAGGAGAACGACCACCACTTAACCGTACTAACAACAAAAAGAAAAACGTTTTAGAGCGACGCAGAGCTATAAGAAGTACATGCTCAACAAGGTCGATCTTTATTTTATTAGGTCAGTTATGCCTCATTTAATGCGTTACAAATTTTTAAACAAACTAATAATACCCGTTCTACGTGTGATAAATGTAGCAACACACACAGAAACGAATATCAAATTTTATTGCAACGAAATCAAAATTCAATGACAATATGAGACAATTTTTTATACCCGTTACACAAAGTGTAATCGGGTATATTCAGTTTGTCCGAAAGTTTGCAACGCATTGAAGGAGACATTGGAGACCCCATAAAGTATATATATTATTGATCAGCTCGATGAGACGAATCGATTTAGCCATGTCCGTCTGTCTGTCTGTCTGTCTGTTGCGATGGATGTTACTCGGAAAGTTTTAAAGATATTGACTAACTAGCTATGTCCGTCTGCCGTTCACTTGTCCGTCTGTTATGCTGTCTGCCGTATGAAAATGAAAATCGAGGAGACTATAAGTGATAGAGCTTCCATATATGAAACTTAGACTCTCCTAAGCCGTCAAGTGGGCACTTGCAAACGGTTTTTTCTCTAACCCTATTTTAAGGGGTACCCCAATACAAATCTAACTCAAAGTTTATACTTAAACATTTTCAAAAAGTATAAATTTCTATAAATTTGGCCTATTATGCCAAAACAAATTTTAGATGTAATAATTATATTATAATAATATAATATAACAAGATAGAACTTAACATAAGTGCCTTAACTTGGGTTTTATCTATAACCTACACACAATTGAACCGCACCCATCCCCTTTTGCAAAGAATTGCCAAACCCATTAACGTAAGCTTTGTAACATATATAAAGTTACTCGTGTTGGATATTTGAGCCTCGGTTCCATCAAAGTTAATGTCAATGTGTTTTGTTATTGATGTCACTAATGATGATGTTGCCCTTACAACTATACTTGACATGCAGATTTAATAAAAATAGTTTGTGATGCATTTGCATCTTGCGTGGGTAATTTGAATAGTTCACAAATATCGCAGCTGTTAAATAGAATTGATAGTCAATGGTTTTAAGTGAGCCATGCATTGTATCATTTTCAATGCTGTTGCTGAATACAGATACGCATTAATATCTGCATAATATATTTGGTTTAGGAAAACAAAGAGATACAAAATATGAAATACTCGTAATTAAATTCATGCATTTGTGCAGACATTTGTGTTGACAATGGGCCTAACCAAACTGCAATACTGACGTAGACGTGTGCACACACATACATACACAATATTTAAATATTTTTATTGTACATATTGTATCTATTAAAATACACGTAAGCTTTTCTTGTGTCATACAATATTAATATTATTTTGTAATATATTCGAATTTCTTACGAAACCATCGGACTGGTAGTAATCTGTTGCTAGAATGCTAATTAGCTCGTTTACCAATTGTTTTTAGTACATACGAGTATATTGTATATTTTCTAAATATTGCTGTGTTCACACACACAACACACGTACTTTAATATATGTATGTTGTTATGTATGTAGGCAAATCTCTATGTATGTAGTGTAAATTTAAGTTTAAGCAAAAAAATAAATAAATAAATTAGTTGAAATCTTTAATATTTATATTGTTAAAAAGAAATATTGATGTTTAAAGGAATCTTTATTTCAAAACTCCTTTTAACAGCTAGGCTCTTTATATCCTAAATCTTTTAAATGAAAAGATTTAGAATGTTTTTCAATTTTATTTTATTTATTCATTTTTTTTTTTTTTTTTTTTTATTATTATTTTTTTTTTTTTTTGAACTGTCAAAACGAGAATTTTGCAGTTCCCCTAAAATAGGGCAATCATTTGTTGTGGCAATTTTTTGGATTGTATGCTTCAAACATCATGGAACCCCAGTTCTTTTGGTGTAAATGTATGCACATCAGTTACGTAGATAGCATTCTTTATAGTTTGTGGATAAGAATCAAGGATCCAAGCCTTAAATATTTATATAATTAGTAAAAAAAATGTAATTAAATGGATTTATGTTCTCGTTCAGAAAAGTTTTTTATACCCGCCACACATAGTGTGAAGGGTATATTCAGTTTGTCGGAAAGTTTGTAACGCATTGAAGGAGACGTCGTAGACCCCCATAAAGTATATATATTCTTGATCAGCTCGATGAGACGAATCGATTTAGCCATGTCCGTCTGTCTGTCCGTCTGTCTGTTTATTTCTGTCGCAATTTTTTTGATGAAGATATTTAGATATTACGCCGAAATTTGGAACTTAAGCTTTTCTCGGCAACGACTATTATGAGTTCGAAAATTAGAGTGCCACGCCCATTTTTAGGTATAGCCCCCATACAAACTTACCGTTTTTTCCGATTTTTTGTATAAAAATAACTAATTATTTATGAATGTATTCGCTCCCAATTGTGTAAAAACATTTCTTTTGTCATCCAGTGTCAAAACCAAAATGCCACGCCCTCTTTTAGGCATAGCCCCCATATAAACTTTCCATTTTTTCCGATTTTTCCGATTTTTTGTAAAAAAATACTAATTATTTATGCATATATTCACTCCAATTTGGCTAAAAACATTCTAATGTCATCCAATGTCAAATCAGATGTGCCACGCCCATTTTTTGGTATAGCCCCCATACAAACTTTCGGACCATTTTCGATTTTTGTATGAAAATGGTTATTATTTATTCATGTATTTACTCCATATTGGGTAAAAACTCTTCCAATATCATGGTGCCACGCCCATTTTCAGGTGTTTCTTGCATACAACCTTACCGCCCGTTTCCAGATATATTCGAGAAATATGTTGTTATACATATCTGTATTTTAAGCTCAAAATTTTAAATTAATATTGTGTGTAAACTTAGGTGACCACTGATGATTACACATAAACTCTTTAAAGATTCGTGTGACGGGTATTTAAGCTTCGGTTCTACCGAAGTTAACGTTTTTTCTTGTTTTTTATTGATTTTTATACCCGCCACACATAGCGTGAGCGGGTATATTCAGTTTGTCGGAAAGTTAGTAACGCATTAAAATAGAAGTCGCAGACCCAATAAAATATATATATTCTTGATCAACTCGACAAGACGAGTCGATCTAGCCATGCCCGTCTGTCTGTTTATTTGCTCGCATTTTTTTTCGTTAAAACCAAGGTGCCACGCCCATTTTTAGGTATAGACTCCACACAAACTTACCGTTTTTTGGAGTTTTTGTGTGAAAATAGGTGTGAAAATTCGGTAAAAACACTTCCAATGATAACCTATTTATACACTACTGATATTATATGGATCAAACAACTATATTATATGGATCAAACAACTATGTAAAGTCACCTTTCATTTTCTATTTTATTTTCAAGAAAATTATTGTTATATGTATTTGTATTTTTAGCTGTTTAAACTTGAGTAGTATCGTTCTACAGATATTCCACCATTCCTATAGGGAGTTTCCATACGAAAAAGATCAAAGTTGCAAGTCAAGTTTTTGATTTTGTTCAAAGTTGATCAATTTGTAGTATTTGGGGGTAGTAATAGCTCAGTCAAGTATTTTTTAAAAATCTTCAAAATTCTAGGAATTACGTCACTTTTAATTTTTGGACTTTACTTTTTTCAAACTCTTGTAATTTAAAGAGTTTTTAACCGATTTCAAAAGTTTAAAAATTCATGTAAAAAAACACAAAAAACATTTTTAAACCTTTTTTTTCTATGTGTGCTAAACTCCCCCTATATCCGAATCTTATCTAAGCCACTGATGATGATCATAAATAAACGATTCATTGATTCGTGTGACGGGTATTTGAGCTTCAATTCCACCGAAGTTATCGTTTCTCCTAGCTTTTCATATAATTCTGCAGGCAAGCGAAGCGCATGTTAATCTTAAGAAACTTAAAGTCGATGAACTTTTGCCATAGAAATCGTTTAAAATTAAAGAACATTTATAAAAAAAATATGTTTTTTTTTTACTATTCACAGTCGATGCACACAAATTTTCAAATCCCAAACTTACACTTTTTGCTGAATTCGTAAACATTTTCAAAATTTTGCGAAATTCAAAAAAAGTGATATAACAGGTTCTTCGGCAATAAGAAAAGCTTAAAATAAAATGTTTATACATTACAACAATATGCATTTTTAAGAAAGGTATGATCCCGTCACAAGACACTTATGTTGGCAAAAAATCTCTTTCGGTGATTTTAAAATCGCAATGTCGCACTGAGACTGAAAGTAGTGATTTGCGATTCTCTTGTTCAGTTTTCGGCGATTTTGTTCATCACTCTAAACGAACAGATAAACTGTTCCTTTATCAGTGATTGGTGCTTTTATCATTCATAGTCGCGAATCGTTCATAGTCGCTCGAACTCCGAACCTGCACATATTCGTTAGAACATTTGTTAGTCTTTTGACTCGTCTTGAAACGTGCAATTCACTGAAAGTGTTGTCTAATGAAAGCACAATTGCAACAAAAATATGATTAGAAATGGAAGCACAAAAAAGTAAAACAAACGGCAAAATGCAAAATGTTTTCTGCCAAGCTGACATTCAAAACAAGTGTGACAAAATAATATTTCCGAAAAACAATTGTGTTATTTGTTGCTTCATTTGCTTCATCGCCGATAACTGAACATGTTCACTGAGAAACTAGAAAATCGCAAGTCGCTACTTTCAGTTGCAGTGCGAATTTTTGATTTTTAAGTCACTGTGAAAAAATTACCGAAAGTGATTATTTCGCCAACACTACTTTCGAGGATGTAAGGTATACCAGGCAATTGTAACTTGGTGTACTGGTGATGGTAATCGCAAGTCACTTAATCAATTTATGCGCTTATATATTAATTTCGAAATAGAGCTAACGCTTTGTATACGGAACGCGAACGCGAAGGGTATAGTAAATCATCAACTTGTGCAGCTGTAACATATTTATTAAAAGTTGCAAAATTGAATAAATCGACGATTCGATAATCTTTTACGAGAATTTGATGGACGATTTTTGGTTGGTGCTGGTTGGAATATAAGAGGTCGCATGCTTTTTAACAGCATCATTAATGGATGGTATTACGTGCTGGATGATACTACTGATACGTACTGACCCACGGATTTTCGATCTTTTTGTCTTTGCAGGTATTCCTGCTTCAATGCTTACAATTATTGATCCAAGTTTTGTTTTGGAGACGGTCAATTTTGTAGACATCCCTTCCTAACGAACTTTTTCTTGCAGAATATAACAACTCGTGAAGTGCAAGAACAAATTAAACCTCTTAAGATTTGCAAAATCTTCTCACTAAGACGGTATAGATGGTAGATAATACACCACCTTATATAATTTCATCAAGAATCATACATCAAACATTTTTTTTGTGTGAGTATAGCTATTTTTTGCAATATTAAGTTATTTCAAGAAAAAAAAATCGAACATAGCAAGCATTGCTGCTCAACTACAATATATCTACAAATTTTTGACGTTAAGTCCTCACAATCGTCTCATAAAACGTTTAGTGAAAAACTTTTCGATACATTGTGCGCAAAAAAAGTGAAAAACTGTTAATACTAGTCCGGTCAATTTAGACATAAAAATATTGGTCAAATAACAATAATTCCCGGAGAGCCAAAAATTGGTGGAGAGTTGGGGTTTACCATAACAAATAAAGTTTTAAAAATCCCCATCGATCCCATGTGTGCTACAAAAGATATTCACGGTCAAATGTTGAAATTTGAGGTTTTTTGGATTTTCCTCGAAAACGGTAAATTTTATAAAAAAAAAAAACCTCAAACCAAGTTGTAATGGTTAACCCAGGCTCTCCCCCAACTTTTGGATCTACGGGAATTATTGTTATTTAAAGTGTCTATATTGACCGGACTATACTGATTAAAATAAACGAGAAAGGTAAGCTTCTAGGTTTTGTTACAATTTTTTTTTCTGTAGTATTTTCGGAGTTTCGGCTCTTATTCGCTGACATGACTGTGACTGCGGCGCGGGTCGTATGTCTAAGCATGAGTGGAGACGATGCAATTAAACTTACAACATTTCCGTGGTGAAGATTGCGGTGTGTTCTGATAACCCGTGGTCTGTTGCGCAGCTTTCCGGCCAGTGCTGCTGTGGCTCTTTTCTGACTTTTTATAACATACTACAGCAACACTTGTTTATATAATATTTACTATCTTTTTTCTGTTTACTTTTTTTGACTATGATTTACAACTCTATGTTTCACAACAATCATTTCCGTGTAAGTTTGCTGAGATAGTAATGATACCCCAGGCTGGTAAATCTTAAAAATCTTGTTGCGCCATACCGTCCAATAAGTATTTCATGGGAGATTGTTGCAGTGATGCAGAGACGCAACATAGTTCATAGATAATTATTACTTTGATATCATTGTTTAAGCCGCGATCGTCAAGTAACGAATTAAAAAAAATGTCTCTGCCAATTTAATTTACACACTGTGCAAAGCAAAAGCTATACGAAATAAAGTCCGCTATATTCATTAGCTGTGCATATGTGTTTGTTTTTCCTATAGATCGCGTCTGATGCGATTAAAATTAAGAGGAACAACTGATAAAACAGTCAACCATCCGCCTTCACTCCAAAATGATCATTTGTACGCATCCGCGCCATAAACTTCGCAACCCACCTCCGCGACATAAACTCAGTAGCTTCGTTTTTCGCCTCCGCCGTAAACAGTCCTCAGTTCGTGGTTAACGCAGTGGCGTAGTTTGTCTTCGCTTTCACCGTTCGCGTCCTAACTGTTTGTATCGCAAGTATCGCGTTTGAGCAACACTGTGTTAAGGCCGCTCACCGCTTTGCATAAAGGCATCAAATATGTTTAAACATTTAAAAACCATGTAAACATTATATACGAGTTGTGCAGTTATTTTTTAGCAAATATAACCTCCCGAATTAGTGCTTAGGCTGTAAAAATTGTAAATTTTTACTTTGGCCAATTAACCCTGAAATGGTGCTTAATTGCCGTACTGAAGCACTCAAGATTTGCTTGTTTTAAATCAAAAGGCATTAGTCTAGTTACATCGGGCTTTGCGAGTACTTTATCGTTCTGTATTGTTATATCCAATTATCTATATTGGGTTTTATATACGCATAGCAAGCATTAGCTTGAAACGCATTTCTTCAAAGGAATATAGAACATTGTACCGCCAAACAATATATTTGGGCAATTTAATGATATTAGCTCGAAGACGAAGACATGAATATGTACTCACGACGTCGTTTAGCAAATCATCCAAAACTTCGTCTATTGTTAATATCTACTAAACCCCTGCACGGTTAACCCAAATAGGACTCGAAATGTATCTGATTCATTTCGAATCGATTTCAATAACTCCGAGTTAAAACGATTCAGTTAATTTTACCGACTCTTAACGATTCGGTAATTTTTAACCGAGTCGAAAAATTAGGTTTATTTTCTAATCAAATTGTAGGAAAAAAAAACGTTATTTGAAAAATTTGGTTTGCGGACTATCTAGAAGACAGATAATATCTATTAGATATTTAGAAGAGTTTTTTTATTTACCAATAGGTATTGTAAGTAACATTGTGATTTAAACCATCTGCTTAAATATTGTGATTGTTTATATTATTATTAATAACATATAGCCAAATAATAGCAATGCGGAACATGCAGACAATTTTATTGAAACTATAAAACGTAAACTCTGCACTGGTGAGTATAAGTTTAGTAAAAAGAGGGAACTTATTGACGGAAAAAAGGTCCGGTCTAGCATGCCACGACGTCATGGTCAACAAAATAATGTTTTTAAACAATAATTTAAAAAAAAAAAAATTAAAAATATTTAATATATAGCTTTGTCTCTTTAATTATATAAAAAATCAAATTTATAAAAAAAAACAATTTGAATTTTTTAACTGGCTCAAATAGATTCGGTTAATTTTTCAACTGAATCAAAATGATTCGGTTCAACATTTAACCGACTCATTTTTTTTTAATTAGTGAGAAAAATTGGAAAATAAAAATATAAGCACATGTGCTTTTGTATTTCAGTTAGTACTGCTAAACGCCGACAAGTAACACAAAATAAATTCTCCCCACCCATTGCACGTGTTGACGAATCAAGTGACTGGCAAATGTACTAACGAATTTGTACAGGTGTACGGTTTTGGTGTTCAAGCGAATATGAACGATTCGCGAAGAATGATAAATGAACAATTTAAATGTTCGCGAAGAAAGATACACAAAATCACTGAACATTATCACCAAGGAACATGAAAAGCGCAAGTCGTTACTTCCAGTCGCAGTGCGTCATTGCGATTATTCAGTCACTGTGAAAAAATCACCGATCTTCCGAATCTTTATATGTAGTTCAAAATTTTTAAAAATGCTCATGCTAGACGCCCAGCGACTGCACCATCCAGATCAGCTCCATCAGAACCAGCTCGAGTGGTGCAACAACCAAAACGTGGACGTTTCTTGATGAAATTACTTTTTATAGCAATCTTTATTTGTGTTATTGGTTATGCTATCAAGCACTTCTTTCTGATCGATGAAAAAGAAGAAGAAAGGGAAGAGAAGAATAATGTATACTTCGGTTTCTTTCGCTCAAATGAAAAAAACGCATCGCACAATAAAAAGGCATCTTCGTGATGGTGGTAAAAACTGCAACAGCTAAGATTCTTTTTATCATGGAGAAACCCATTTGACGTGACGTGACGCTGCACTGGTAAATCTCTTTTGTTGTTATTGGTGCTGCCCCAGATAATGTGGTGCGATAATGAGCTGCCTTCTGCTTTTGTTGCAAAAGTTCACGAGTTGTTGGACTTCAGCGGGTGGTATTGAGTCCTCGTCACCCGGAAAATAGGCAGAGCCAAGGACAATTTCCTGCGTGCCTTTTCCAGTATAAATTTCCACTAACGTTGTAGTTAAATCTCCAATTGGCAGTTAATTGTGATTTTATTTAATTTTAATATGGAAGGTATCAACAAAAATATCGTACATAAATTTATTTTAGCATAAGAAATGTATACGTGCTAGTGATGGGGAAAACTTTCGACTGCCTGCGACTTTTTAAATTTAACTGTTGCTTTTGCTTCTGCTTTTGAAATTTTCAAAAGTCGCAGTCGAAGCAGCAGCACAAAACAAACAGTTACAAAAATCAAACAGCAGAAATAGTCGCCGTTTTTCATTTTTTACGTTTTTGCTGTGCTTCCGCTTTCGATAATGAGCGTGAGTCGAAGCTGCAGCAAGTGATAGGCTCCTGAAAGTCGTTGGCAGTCGCCAGTCGCGAAAAGATAACGGCTCGACTTTTTGCTGCTTTTGATTTTTGTAACTGTTTATTTTCGAGGTCGGCCGCAGTCGCCGTCGCGATCAATTGTGCATTGTTTAATGCGTTTGATTTTAGTTTTAAGGAGTTTGCAGCAAGAGCCTCACGTATTTAGCTATGGCGCCAAGTGAAGTGTGGAAACATTTTCAGAACAAGGCAGACGAAGGTCTGCTAAGGACATCAAAGAATTGTTCAATAGAGTTTTGCAATGTATTTTAAAAAAACGGCAAACGCTTACTAGTCAAAATGATGTACAAATTACAAGCCAAACAATTATCCTGAAAGGGTATTTTAGAGTAGCACCAAAGTATATAAATTTATAAATATGAATAACTACCACCTTCTACTCCATTAAATCCAAATAACCAGAGCAAGCAAAAGATACGACGAACTGCAAGAAAGCGACGTTCAAATGATGATTAAAATAATTTAACTATGAAAAAATGGATATTTATTTAATAAATAAAAAATAAAAAATATAAAATAAATAATCACATAATTCTCAAACAAATTTTTAAAAACTATATTGTTTAATTGCTTAAAAGTGTTTGAGAATTATAAGATTATAAAAATTCATTTGAAAAGTAAATCATTTATTCGAAAATGGGAGCCTGGCTGCATATTTCAAATTGAATTCGTAACCATTTTTATAGTCTCCATTACTTCTGATAACGGACAAACAAATATATTATCATTTGTTTCCGAGCAAAATATTGAAGAGGACGACGAAGCATGCACCAACGACGACTACTCAAAAAAATTGATTCAATAGAAACAGTTCCAACTATATTAATTGCAATATACAAGTTTGTCGCTGTGCTGCACATTTATCATTAGTTGTCGCAATATGACAAAATACATAAGAAACTATAAAGGGATTGGGAAAATTTTTGAGTTAAAAAAACTGAAAATGCCGCTACTGGATTCTATTTTTGATTTATATTTGTTTTTTTTTTTATTAAAAATTTTTTTGGACGTAAATATTTTTTAAAAAAAAATAAACCATTAAAAACAAATCAGACGAAGAAAATTTTAACCTTGTCCCTCGTTTTGGGATTTTATAGAGGTTAAATTGCAATGTTTTAGTCGTCGCAAAAAAAAAACAAAATTTCAAGAGGAACAATGCACGAATGGAACTTTTACGCCCAATGGCTGAAGATCAAACTTTCTACAAAAATATTGCAATTAATTCAAATCACGAATTAGCAAAAACTATTGGGAAACAAATTTTAAATTCGATAGAAGGGCGAACAATGTTTTTGTTAAATAATAAATTCGTAATATCGTGCTTGTATTTGGATCCCCGATTTCAACATTCACTGTCATCACCTCAAAAAATTGACGCAATAAATCATTTAAAATCCATTTGGGACAGAATATATAGTGTTAACCCTACTGGTAATTTGTGCACAACGCCAAATTCTAGCTCAAGTTTGATGAGGAAGATGCATTGTTGGTTGCGTACTACAGCAAGGTGTTCAACGGAAGTCGACAGTACAATCGACGTTCATTCAAAAATCGAAAATCTGCAACTTCCTTTTCAAAGAATTGATACAGACGTTTTATATTTTTGGAAAGGAAAACAGTACATCGACCTAGAGTAATCCGCAATGTTTGTTATGCCGTACCTCCAACTCAGGTAAATGCTAATGCCTTAATTAATTGAAGTTTACTTATTTATTGATATATTTTGTAACAGGTGTCGATCGAACGAGTATTCTCTACGCTAAGATTGGTGCTACTGACTACCGCAATCGTTTAAGCCAGGATCTTGAGAATATATTGCTGGTCAAATTAAATCCCAGCTTTTGGACACAGCCATTAATACGTTTGAACTTTTTGAAAATAAAGTATAATGATTAAATATTAATTTAATAATTGATTTTATTAAAAACAAGAAAAAACGTTAACTTCGGTGGAACCGAAGCTGAAATACCCGTTACACATCACTTTTAATAGTTTATATGTTCACCAGGTGCTTACATTAAATTTCACGATGAATTTGGTCAAATTTGTATGGAGGCTTTATGTTATATTTTCCCGATCCTTACCATATCGAAAGTGTTCACTTACGTGGACATTGGAATTGATTTTACCAAGTTTAGTTGAATTCATTCAGAAATAGTAAATGTTTTCATATAAAAACTCGAAAATGGGCGGTAAGTTTGCATGGAGACTATACTTAAAAATGGGCGTGGCGCTTTAGATTTGACATTGGATGACATAAAAAGTGTTCTTACCCTATTTGCATTAAATTTATTCATAAATAATAAGTTTTTTCATACAAAAAATCGAAAAAAGTGGTAAGTTTGTATGGGGGCTATATCCGAAAATGGGCGTGGCAACATTCTTTTGGTATTGGATGCCTTTAGAAGTATTTTTACCCTATATTGTAGCAAAAGCATTTATAAATAATAACTATTTTCATACAAAAAGTCGAAAAAATTGGTAAATTTGTATAGGGGCTATATCGAAAAATGGGTGTGGCACCTTGGTTCTGGTATACAAAGTAACTAGGAGCACAAAAAGCTAAAGTTTAAAATTTCAGGTCAATATCTTTTAAACTTTCCGAGTAACAGCCATCGCAACAGACAGACGGACGGACAGACGGACATGGCTAAATCGATTCGTCTCATCGAGCTGATCAATAATATATATACTTTATGGGGTCTCCGATGTCTTCTTCAATGCGTTGCAAACTTTCGGACAAACTGAATATACCCGTTTACACTTTGTGTAACGGGTATAAAAAAATATTAACTATTTTTATATTTTTATTTTTATACCTGTTAGTTTTAGTTTTATAGTGCTAGTGTAAACAGGTATATTCAGTTTGACGGAAAGTTTGTAACGCATTAATGTTGGCATCGTAGACCCTATAAAGTATATATATTATTGATCAGCTTGATGAGACAAATCGATTTAGCCATGTCTTTCTGTCTGTCCGTCATTTATTCGCTCAGTTATAAAGATATTAAGCTGAAATTTTATACTTAAGCCTTTCTAAATCCTGTGTTAAAATCAATGTACCACGCCCACTTTTAGGTATGGCTCCCATACAAAAGTACAACATTTTGTCAAGTTCTTTTTAAGAAAAAAATGTATTTATAAGGAGAATGACTTCAAATATGGTTCAAATGTTTCTTAAGCCATGCCAAATCTTCAGATTAAAATTGGTCCAAATCAGACCGCGAATTTCAAGATTTTTAAGAATATATTTAATTTGTTTACTATTTTAAAATAAAATTTAATACAAATGCTGCACACGAAGGTCTATCAACGTCAAATGATGTGTAACAGGTATTTAGGCTTCGGTCCAACCGAAGTTAACTTTTTTTCTTGTTATATTTTTATTTTTAATTGACTTTGTTTTCATAAATTTAGATTTCTTTTTATACCTTTATAAATAATGAATGTTACAAAAAAAAAAAAAAAATATTGAAAAAAAACAATAAAAAGTACAAGAAGTACACTTGAACGCAACTAAATTGTCAAAGAATTCTAAAAAGTAGGCTAAAGGTAAAATCAAAAGCATCAAACAACGCACAAATGATCGCGACGACGCCTACCGCAAAAGCTACAAAAATTAAAAGCAGCAAAAAGTCGAGCCGATAGATTTTCCCGACTGCGACTGTCAACGATTTTCGGGAGCCTATCGCTTGCTGCATCTTCGACTTACGTTCATTATCGAAAGCAGCTATCAAGAATGAGTTTTCACAATGCAAAAAAAAAAAGACATAAAAAATTTTCCCCTTTCGATTCTAATAAAAACACTACTTATGAAAATTAATTTTTTTCTCTGAAATATACATAATAGTTTTCAAGAATCAAAAAATTTTTGCCAAAATAAAAATTTACCGGGTAAAGAATGCAGTTTTGCAATTGTCAATAATGTCTTTTTACTGCATAGAAAACAGTAAAAAAAAAATGTATGGCATTTTTTCAAATTTTTATCAATTATCAATTTTATTAAAAAAGATAAAAGAGATAGAAGGATATAATGTACGAGAGAATTGTAGTAAAATCTTTTGGCTACAATATTGAAAAAAAACTAACGGTTTTTTTTTTAAACAAAATTTTAATGTAAAATTTAGTCCGTTAAAAAAAGAACTACCCATGTCTGACTCGACGTCACAAAAGAGATAACCTATGCCTGGACGTGGCACCTTTACTTTAACACTTTAACTGCATAGGGCTCAGAAAAGCTTAAGTTTCTAATTTTAGGTCAATATCTTTAAAACTAAGCGAATGAATCGCACAACTACAGACGGACAGACAGCGGACATGCCTAAAGCAACTCGTCTTATAGAGGTGATCAAGAATATAAATACTTTATGGGGTCTATGACGTCTCCTTTAGTGCGTTACAATCTTTCCGACAAACTGAATATACCCTTTAACACTATGTGTAACGGGTATAACATTTGCACTCCTTTTCTTTCACTTGTACAATAGTTGCACATCTGAAGTTTAGCTTAGTGGGTAAAAAAAATCACAAAGAATAGATAATGCATGAGAAATAGAGTGACCTGGTCTAAAGCCTAATTGAAAATCTTTCAAAGTATTTATATCTTCTATTCTGCAAATAGAAACTTTTTAAAAAGTTAACTTATATTGTATTAGAAAGAAGAGATATTGGTCTATACTTACTAAACATGGACAGTCAAAATTTTATGAATAGGTCGAACTAGAGAACTTCATTTATAAAAAGAACACAAAAATATTGCAAACAAAGAACTGGTTTTCCTCAAATTGAAGTTAGGGACCAATCCCAGCCTTTTATACCCGAAAAAACAGAGTAAACGGGTATTATCTGTTTGCAGGAAAATTGTAACCATTAAAGCAGACGTCGTAGTCCCCATTAAGTGTATATTTTTGATCAGCTCAATAAGACGAATCGGAATAGCCATGTCCGTCTGTTTGTCTGCCTGTTTAACGTTATGCGATCATTCGCTTAGTTTTAAAGATATGTAACTTAAACTGAAACTTAATGTATTCACTTCAAATTGAAAAAAATCCTATGTACACACAACCGGTACGATACGGATCGGGCCACTATAACATATAACCCCATGCAAACTAATCTCTTATTTTCTGATATTTTCACTAAAATTATTGATTTGATATCAATATTGTGTATAACCTTGAGTTGTGTCAGCACATTGATCCCCTCCCATCCCATCTCGAAATTCTACCTAAGCCACTCATGATCACACATAAACTAAGTTCGTGTTCGGGTATTTAATCTTCACTTCCACCGAAATTAATGTTTTTTTTGTTATTGTTATTATTATTGGTGTGTTTTAGTTAGCATTAATTAAGTTAGAGCCACATCCCCTAAATTCACCATTCGCAGGTCTTTCCTCATTCAAATGGACTATAAGTGATCAGTTAAGCAATTATGTAATTGAGTCAGTGCAAGAAACATGTGTAATACAGGTAGTATAACTTGAGTAAAACACACAAAAATCTTGTTATGTGTTTGATCTGCGTTTTTTTTAGACGTGTACAATTTGTTTGGTCAGTTATGGAAGATGATATCAAACAAATGTCCGCCCTCAGCAGCCACGCAAAGATTTGTCATTTTTTTCGGCATTTTTCATCACAGCATATATCCGGGAATACTGGCAATTTCTCGATACACATATGTTGGCTTTGAGCTGGTTTCTCGGTATTGCCACAGGAAAAGTTTAGCGGCGCAAAAAGTAAAATGATGTTATTGCATTTTTTGGTCTATTGAAGACGTCGAGGCTTTTCGGATGACAACAATTTAAATGTAAAAAATTGTACAATACTGACGCGGCACATAATATACCAATCTGAAACAAATGCCAATTTTATAGCAGTATAACATCGGGGACTACAAAACGGAGCACCCAGTATGTAATTACGTTAAAAATTATTAAGAAGTAAGCCTTATCAATATTTGATTTAAAAACAACTCCATTTGCATTAGTTAAATAAGTAATTGGACTATTTCTAATGTTTCCTGCAAGTCACCTAATTGTTCTACCGAAGCCTTTAATGGGAACTCGAAAGCATTTTCAAGATCACTTATAAATGAATCTAATTTGTAGATAGATGTGTTTCTATAAAGAGGGAGATATTGATTCTGCATGTGTATTTTTACTTCGTTATTTAATATGTTTACCATGGCCTTTGGTGAGCGGGCGGCCAAGAATACTACCACAGCAGGCTCAGCTTGATGTAAGAGTCGTCTAAAGAGCGACTCCTCGATGGTTGGGGGAATGGTTAACATCGACTTAAAACAAAAAACCCGTGAGACAAACACACAGAATAAAGTGTACCAAATGCAATGATGGCTAGTATAAACGAAAGTACTCCAGGTGGCAGCCACAGATGTTTAAATCCACCCGTGCATAGTTCCACGGCAGGGGCAAAGATTCTGGAGGCCCCAACTACCGTTATAGCAAATAAAAATGACGATCCCCGAAAACGATAGAAGGATCACGACATACGTGATGTGCACCTGGAACGTCCGAACCCTTAACAGGGATGGTGCAATAGAAGAACTTACTACCACTCTTAACAACTTCCAGAGCAGACATCACTGCTATCCAGGAAATGCGATGGACTGGCCATGGTTGCATAAACTTAGCAACCTGTGACATCTACTACAGTGGTCATGAGAGGCAACACATATTCGGATGTGGCTTCGTGGTTGGTAGTAAACTACGCAGACTCGTCTCCAGGTTTACAGCTGTAGATGAACGTCTCGCCTCGATACGCATCAGAGATAAATTTTTTAACACTTAGCCTTATATGTGTACACGCCCCGACAAATGTTAAAGATGAGATGGAGCAAGACGAATTCTATGAGCGATTAGAAAGCCTCTACGATCGCTGCCTCAAGCATGGCATCAAAATTGTCATCGGTGATTTCAACGCACAAATTGGGAGAGAAGAACTCTTTCGCCATACCATCGGAAAATTTAGCCTACATGACACCACCAACAGTAATGGAGAAAGGCTAATCGACTTTGCTGCGGGCAGAAACATGATCATAAGTAGTACCAGATTCCCACATCTCGAGATCCACAAGGCAACATGGCGCAGTGGCGACCTAAGTATCCGCACCCAAATAGATCACGTGGTGATAGATGCCAGGCACTCTACTAGCGACTATGTACGAGCGTACAGAGGTCTTAACATCGACTCAGACCACTACCTTGTCCTAGCCAAGAAAAAACGAGCTACCATACAACGAAAGCTAGATGTTGGTAGGTTAAAGTCACACAGACTGCCGCTGCCTTCTCAACAAGGGTCTCACATCTACTCCGAGAGAATCCTCCGGCCTCCGACTGTATAAACGATCAGTGGAAGCGTATCTCAAACTCATTAGCTACGGCAGCCAAAGAGGTTATTGGCTATACTAATCCTCGAAGGCAGACATGGTACGATGAGGAATGTCGCATCGCTACTGCAGAGAAGAATATGGCACGACAAAGAACTCTGCAGGCGGGAGCAACACGAGCTGTTGTTGAGCGATATAGGGAGAAACGGAGAGAGGAAAAACGCCTGATCAGACGAAAGAAACGAGAACTGGAAAGGCGTGAAGTGGAGGAGATTGAGATGATGGGTAGCAGAAACGAGGCCCGTGGTTTTTATCAAAAAATCAAACGTATGACCGATGGTTATAAGCAAGGAGCTTCGTTCTGCAAGGATGAACAAGGAAACATGGTAACAGATGTCCAGGAATCACTAAGGCTATGGAGGAGCCACTTCTCTACCCTACTTGGGGGCGATGACGGGAACAATACCGCTGGTGGAGATGATGAAAATCTGGGTCCTCCGGCCGATGATGGGATTCCTGTGGAGCCACCAGACTATGAAGAGGTCTTAGAAGTCATACAAAGACTTAAAAATAACAAAGCGGCAGGCGCAGACGAATTACCCGCAGAGTTATTTAAGACCGGCGGCGAAGAGTTGATTGGATGTATGCATCAACTCTTGTGCAAAATATGGTCTGGTGAGCGTATGCCTGATGACTGGAACCTAAGTGTCCTGTGCCCAGTCTTTAAGAAAGGAGACCCTGCAGTCTGCGCAAACTATCGCGGAATAAGTCTCCTCTCTATCGCATACAAAATACTATCTGGCGTAATATGCAATAGACTGAAACCGTACGTAGGACGTATAGTTGGACAGTATCAGTGCGGTTTTAGACCAAAGAAGTCAACCATCGACTCCATATTTACGCTGCGACAGATCCTGGAAAAAACCAAAGAGAAGCAAATCGACACACACCACCTATTTGTCGACTTCAAAGCCGCTTTCGACACGCCAATCAGATCAAAGTTTTTCGAAGCATTGACTGATCTTAAAATCCCGTCAAAAATCGTCCGCCTCTGTATGATGACGCTGGAAAACACCCAAAGCGTTGTCAGGGTTCGGTAAAGATCTCTCCGACCCCTTTGACACCAAGAGAGGCTTCAGACAGGGTGATGCGTTGTCGTGCGACTTTTTCAACCTCCTGATGGAGTACATCCTGAGGCGGTGCCCAAACGTCGACCGGACGGGCAATATTTTCTATAAAGAAACTATGCTGCTCGCATATGCCGACGACATAGATATTATCGGCAAAAATGCTCGAGCGATCACCGGCGCGTTCTCAGACATCGAAAAACAATGTCGTCCTATGGGACTGACGGTCAACGAGAACAAGACGAAGTACTTGGAATCCACTCGCAGGCAATCTGCACGACGCAGACGGTCTTTGAGTACAGGGAACTTCAGCTTTGAGGCTGTAGAAAACTTCATCTATTTGGGCTCAGATGTAAACAACAACAACATCATCAGTCAGGAGATTAAACGAAGAATCACTCTTGCGACCATAGCTATTTTGGTCTCGGTAAGCAGATGGCAAAGTAGAGTTCTGTCCAGAGAAACAAAAATTAAACTCTACAAGACGCTGGTAATGCCGGTCCTGATGTATGGCTCAGAAGCATGGGTCATGACAGAATCGGATAAGTCGGCGTTGGGCGTATTTGAGAGGAAGATACTTCGGAGAATCTTTGGTCCAGTTAGAGTGGAAAATGACATCCGTATGCGCACGAACGATGAGCTGTACGAGCTATGTGCTGACATCGACATAGTCAGGAACATCCAATACAAAAGGCTGCCCGGGGCTAGTCACCTGTGTTGGATGGACACAGAAGCTCCAGCAAGAAAAGCTTGGAAGCAAAACGTGAATCAAATCAGAGGGGTGCGGCAGAGAGGACGTCCGCCGTTGCGTTGGGAGGACCAGGTCCTTGATGACATCCGCAGGATCGGTATCCCGAATTGGTATATTGAGGCACTGGATTACAACCGCTGGTGCCAAATCTTACGTGGTGCTAAGGCCGACAATCGGCTGTTGTGCAACATATATATATATATGGCCTTTTTATAGTTGAGAACCTAAACCGGTGAAGATCTTTATTTTTTATTAGCGTTTCTAATTTCATTTTCATTAAAAAAAAGTACAAAAATGTTACATAAACTTTTGTATACAAATTAAAAATCTTGAAATAACTTTGTGTGGAGGCTCCACGCCATAAAATGCCATGTGAACCAAGATTACAAATTTGGTTGTGTTTGACATAAAAATAGGCCAGTCTAAATATAATCTTTTATTATAAGCATTTAAAATGTTTTCGAGTCGAAATTAAAACGATTTAACAACGAATCAAACTCACTCGAAATGAAGAACATTTTATTCGAGATTGACTTGTTTCACTTTTTTAAAAACGAATCGAATTGCGGAACAGACAAGACAATATAAAAAATAAATGTTAATGTTCCTACATTAGGTCTAAAACATTTTAAGTAAGATACATAATGTGTAAGAATTTATGTACTGGTTTAAACTCTCAAAGTCTAAATATTTTCGGTTTTTAAGCACTCATTTAATTTGAATGAATGATTTAGAAACTAAGCGAGCGAGCCACATTTAATTCTAGTTACGCTCTACCTAAGTTAAGCAGCCATTATGTTAGTTATGACCTTCGTTATCGGAAGTTCTGCGTAGGCTTATAAGCATTGTTAACCCCTTTCAGCTGTCCTATAGCTCAGCTTGTATGAAACCATAAAAGCTACACAAACACTTTAGATATGTCATGTACATTTGTGTATAACTTGTTTCAGTATGCAATTTTCTAAATTAATTAATTGTACAAGTTACTTGTTACAATGTACAAAACTCCATTAGGACAATTTGATTTTGTTTTTTTTTATAAGAAATTTTCGTGTATTGTACGAATATTTTCTGTAAAATGACGAACGAATCAGGATCTATCGTAAAGAATTATTACGGAAAAAAAACAAAGCACTTCATTTTTTTCTTGTAAGTAAAAATGTTCGTTAACTATAAATTTTGTACCAATTTGCCTCGATGATCTTGTGTGACGGACAGGTGTTTTGACATATCGCTGTTGACTTTGAATAGATTTATAGATAAAACCATGATGCAATTAACTATATCAGGTGGTGTATTCGTACTATGTCTGTTTTTATTTTTCTTTTTCTCTCTCTCATCCTTTTTTAAGTTGTCACTTTGAATGTAAATTTGTCTCTTGCGTTTTTACGCTCTCCGCATTCTTTCAGCTGAGTTGACAATTTAAAGGGACAGAGAGTGAGAATATACCTCCTGGTATAATTGCATCTTGGTTGAAACCTAAAGCTTCTCAATAATTAGAGAATTTACTTTTAGTTAGTGCTAAATCCTATGTGCTGTCAAGGCCAATCATTGGGTGTACTGCAATGCAAATAAAAAAAAAAAAAAAAAATTATCGCTATATCTCCAATTTAAACCGCGCTCAAATTGCCGAAGTGTGAACACTTCTCTGGAAATTTAAATACACAATAGGCTTGAATGGGTTAAGTAAACAATAATTGAAACAAGGAAACGACAGAAGTCATCAAACGTCAAATCTGAAAATGATTCGATATTTTCTTATTTGTTTACCCTTTACACATAACTTGCAAAACGAATTGTACGAATATACGAATTCGTCAAATAGTTTGTAACGCAAAATATACTTGTATCTCATAAATAATTAGATTGTTTGGTTACTCGAGCAGAATGACAAGCGCAATACTGTCTAATAAAAAAACGAGTAAATTAAGATTTGCTTGATGCTACTACATACCAAATAAATTAGCATGTAAAGGTATTATAGCTTCGGTTTCATCAAAAAACAAGAAAAAAAAAAAACTATCTTGTTTTTCTTGTTTTTACAATAGCTACTCTGCGGCAATACACAAGTTGAATGTCATAAAAGCGTTGTATGCTTTGTGTCGAAGCGTGTATGTTGAAAATGATAGGCAATATCGGCTTCAGCTTCGGCTACATTTGTCCAAGTTCAAGGTACATCATCTACTTAAAGTTAAATAAATTACGATAAAACTTTGTTTAATTTCAAGTTTTGTTTTAATTACTTAACATATTTATGTTTTGGTATTTTTATAGCCTACATGTATGGTGCGGTTTAAAGTAAACATTTTGGTTTTCTTCAGAATAGGGCGTTTACAGATGCTACCAATGCGTTGGAAATTCGCCTGATTTACCAGGTTCTTGTCAAGCCCAAAACACAATTTGTTCGTATCCCTCAGGTTTTTCATCAAAGTGCAACTTTACCGAAAGGTTGTTTCATGATCTTTCATATGATATCGTAATAAAGTACATTTTTTTTAATAAAATATTATATAAGTACAAAACTAAATCTAAGCAATCATTTGCCCAATGATTGTCTGTATAATATTTAAATAAATTCCTTTACCTAATGGAATCCCAATTATTGCTTCTTTAGTGCATATTATGTATGCATGTAAATCTATCAAAAATATCGAAGTTTTTGTACGAAATTATTTAATTAATTTCTTGAAGATGATGAAACAGTAAAAAACAAAATTGTGGTTTATTTGAAGTAGGTACGCATACTTTTTTAATCACCCTCAATCAAGTCAACTTTATCTAAGCCAAATGCTACGTGTCTTTTATGATAAAAAAGTAAACACGTACAATTTTGATTTTCCATAAAGTACTCCAATAAAAAACTTTTAAAGATTGCCCATATGTAATATACTACTGTGTACAAAAAGTAAGATGAATTTGTTAAATAAATTAATTTCATCCCCTTCAAAGTAATCCCCTCCCGATAAAATACACTTATGCCAACGTTTTTTCCAATCCTCGAAACATACCAAATAGTCCCTTTTCCGGTATAGCCATCAGCGCCTTCTTCGATTCAGCTCTTATATCCTCAATCGACTCGAAACGCGTTCCCCGGGGGTGGTCTCTTGAGTTTTGGGAAAAAGCCAGAAGTCACACGGAGCCAAATCAAGCGAATACAGTGGTTGCGGTTTTCAAAGAAAATTCACCATTTGGTACCAATCGAGACTTGACACGTTTAAGGCCCAAAACATATTTCAAAAATTGTATTAATTAATCCTTTCGATACGCCAATTTCATTAGCAATGTCTCTCATAGTTAATCGACGGTGTGCAAGCACTAATTCTTTTACTTTTTGGATGTGAGCATCATCCGTTGAGGTCAATGGTCGACCAGGGCGCTCTTCGTCTTCAACAGTTCTCAACATTCTTTGAACAATTCGTACCAATAATATGTTGTTGATTTTGGTAGAGCTCGGTCCCCATAAGCCTTCTTCAACATTTTTATTTCATTTATTCCATTCAGAAAACAAAATTTGATGACACTTCTCTGCTCAATTAAATCAGACATTGTAAAAATCAAACAAGGAAAAACGTTAACTTCGCTGGAACCGGTGAAACCGAAGCTGAAATACCCGTTACACAACACTTTTAATAGTTTATATGTTCACCAGGTGCTTAGATTCAATTTCAAGATGAAATATGTATGGAGACTTTATGTTATATTAGCCCGATCCTTATCATATCGATAGTGTTCACTTAGGTATTCATTGGAATTGATTTTACCAAATTTTAATTGGATTCATTCAGAAACAAGAAAGAACGCTGAAGTCGAGTATGCTCGACTGCAAGATACCCTGTACCCAATCTTTATGTACCTTAAATTAAGTCCTATCTTTGTATATACCTTATTGTATTGAATTTTCAAACAAAAATTTGAAAAATTGGGTAAATTTATATGGGGGCTATACCTAAAATTTTGTTGGTCCTACCCCTATTGAGATATTTTATTGGGACTATCACATACATAATTTATACTAAGTTTGAACTTCCCACAATAAAAAGCAATGACGTTTTTATGCAAAAACCTAAAATTTTGGGGTACATTTGTATGGGGTACCCCTTAAAATGGGTCTAGAGAAAAACCGTTTGCAAGTGAACACTTGACGGCTCAGGAGAGTCTAAGTTTCAAATATGGTGACGCTATCTCTTATAGTCTCCGAGATAATCTCTCTCATGTGGCAGACAGCAGGACGGACAGACATAGCTAGTTCGACTCCCCTTCCAATGCTGATCAAGAATATATATACTTTATAGGGTCTATCTTGCCTCCTTCTGTCTGTTACATACATTCGCACAAACTTAATATACCCTTTTACCCTTTGGGTACAGGGTATAAAAATTAAATGATTTCATACAAAATCTCTAAAATGAGCGGAAAGTTTGTATGAGAATGGATGACAAAAGAAGTGTTTTTACCTGATTTGAAGTTCTAGGTTCTAGGTCCAGTGTACTTTCTATGTTAAAATCAATGTGCCACGCCCACTTTTAGGTATAGCTCCCATACAAAAGTACAACATTTTGCCAAGTTCTTATGCGCTTTCACCATTCAATCGTTTTAATACATCGCGCTTTCAGTGAATTGCACGTTTTGGCGAATCAAGTGATTAGCAAATGTACTAACAAATTTGTACAGGTTCGATGTTCAAGCGAGTATGAATGATACGCGAAGAATGATAAAAGCACCAATCACTGAAAAATGAACAGTTTCACTGTTCGCGAAAAGAGATACTCAAAATCGCCGATAAGGAACAAGAAAATCGCAAATCACTACTTTCAGTCGGGGGCGACTTTGCGATTTTTAAGTCACTGATTTTTTTGCCAACACTAGTATACACTACCGATATGATACGGAACGGGCCACTATAACATATAGTCCCCTTAAAAACTCACCTCCTATTATTTGATTTTTTTGAAAGAAAATTATTTGTATACATATTTGTATTTTTAGGTTAAAATTTGGCTCATTTGTTTTTTATCATAGCTCGCAAATAACTGTTGACCGTTTTATTCTTTACGCTCTGTTCGCGAACACAACCGAAAAATTGCATACACACGCGCTCGCGTCTGAGCATGAGACTTCGTTTCTTCTTGTTTTTGTTTTCTCTTGAGCGCATTGAGTTAAGCTATTCGTGTGACGTTCTTTCAACGAGCATCGTGAGCGAGCGATACGATTGACGTTCGCACAATGAGACTAAGTAAGTGAGAGAATGACTGAAACCAACAAACGGTCTTCACATTATTTTGCCTTGTAGATTAAAAAGAAATACATTTTTTTCAAACAACAATTTAAATTTATTTTAAATGAGATCCATTATTTCCCTAAACCCTTCACTGTCGAGGAACAGAAATGGTTTTCCATCCGTGGTGACAATTTTTATTATTGAAGAAATAATGGAATTTTCACTCGTGTGATATGTCACTTTTCCTTTTTTTTTTTTTCACATTGTTGTATTTCGGTGTCCTCGTTATTGTCCCATGCTTTAAACATTTCAGCATGTTTTGTAGTCAAATGCCGTTTTAAATTTGAAGCATGAGTGCCTGACAATTTGAAACCACACACATTACAAAGTGACTTATTTTCTTGTGTATTGTATTTAAAAAATGAATGCACTTTTTTATTTAGCTCCCTTCCCATTTTGCACAAAATATAATTCAATAAACCGCACAACTCAATTCACGATCGCAAATAATACGTTTACTCGCATACATACCCAAAAGACTTTTATTTTCATTTAACTCAACCAAACGGTTGGGGAACAACCAGAGCAAAGAGAACAAATTAAACGGTTGTTCGCCGAGCGCGAACGAAATCGACGAGCAACCTTTTCAATCGGTTGCTCTCTGAGTCTTTTCTCAAAGTGTGAGTGAAAGACACTTATTTGCAGACAACGAGAAACGGTCAATAGTTATTTGCGAGCTATGTTTTATATATGCACCCTAAAATAGTATCTACAGCTGGGTTGTATCGTATTTTGGACCTCTATCCATCCGCTCTACGAAATTTGTACTATCTACGTCACCGAGGATCGTATAAAAGCTATTCAAATTTTTGTGTAGCGGGTAATTGAGCTTTGGTTCTACCGAAGCAAATTTTTTTGCTTGTTAATATTGAGATTGGCTTAAAAACAACATTAATGCAGAATAGGGATAAAAGGGTATATTAAGTTTGTGCTAAAATATGTAACAGGCAAAAGGAGGTATGATAGTTCCTATAAAGAATGTATATATGTATATAAGGTTGTCAAATATCTCCCTTCCGCCTTTTTGTCTTTTTAATTTCGTGGGTATGTGCAAAGCGCTACAGAGCTCGTATCGAGCAATTCTCTGCATCATTTGAAAAATATAAGTGTAAACATGAAGTTTACTAGCGCCGAAATTCGCGCTATTTTGAAGTTTTCCTTCGTTCGAGGAAGGGGTTCTACAAGGGAGGTATTATGAAGTTGCCGTCTAAATGGAAACAAATTATTAAACAAAACGGGGCATATTTGAACTAAATCCGATCACTGTAACACTTTTAATTAAGCATTAAAGAGTAAAAAGCGGAGGGGAGATATTTGACAACCTTATATTTTGGATCAGCATATAGCCATGTATGTCCATCTGTCAGTCTGTCCGTTATACTAACTGCCGTTTGATCATACTTGATTCAAGCATTCTTTTCTTATAGTGTGAAACAGGTATATTCAGTTTGTCCGAAAGTTTGTAACGCATTAATGGAGGCATCGTATATATATTCATATTCAACTCGACGAAACGAATCGATTTATTTATGCGCGATTTATTCGCTCAGTTTTAAAGAAATTGGGATGAAATATTAAAGTTAATTTTTCTAGGTCCTGTGTACTTTCTACGTTAAAATCAATGTGCCACGCCATTTTTTAGGTATAGCCCCCATATAAACGTACAACCTTTTTCCAAAATCGATTCTATTTTACTACCATAACTCATTGAATTTTTATACAAAGACTTAAAAAATCGGGTATATCTTTGTATGAGGGCTTTATCTTAAACTTTGTTGGACATACCCATATTGGTCTATTTCGTTGGGACTATCCTAGTCGTAATTTATACTAAATTTGAACTTCCTAGAATAAAAAACAATGACGTTTTTATGCAAAAACCCAAAATTTTGGGGTAAATTTGTATGGAGGGTACCCCTTAAAATAGGGCTAGAGAATAACCGTTTGCAAGTGAACACTTGATGGCTCAGGAGAGTCTAAGTTTTAAATATGGTGGCCCTATCTCTTATAGCCTCCGAAATAATCTCTCTTATACGGCAGACAGCAGGACAGACAGACAGACATAGCTAGTTCGACTCCCCTTCCAATGCTGATCAAGAATATATACACTTTATATGGTCTATCTTGCCTCCTTCTGTCTGTTACATACATTCGCACAAACATAATATACCCTTTTACCCTTTGGGTACAGGGTATAAAAATGTATTTATAGAGCTTTTTGGCTTCAAATATGGTACAAAGGCTTCTTTTATCAAGCCAAATATTCACATTAAAATTTGTTCAGACCGAACCGCAAATTTCTAAATTTTTAAGAGTATTTTCAATTTGTTTAGTATTTTAAGATAAAATTTAATACAACGAAGATTTATACACGTCAAATGATGTGTGACAGGAATTTATGCTTCGGTCCAACCGAAGTTAACTTTTTTTCTTGTTTTTATTTACATACTTAAGAAGTTACTGAATAATTCTATACAAAACCCAAAAACAGTCCAAAATATTTATGTAAAACTAGACCAAAATGGAAATAAAATAATATGGTAACTTGTGCTAATAACATGGAGTGAAAAAAAAATATTAGATAAATTTAAATAGACTCGATAGATCGAATTCTAATAAAATGAAAACAAGCTAACTCATTGTGAAACTCATTTTATACAAGAATAATATTTTATAATAAACATAGCAAAGGTCGCTAGTCCACATGATTTTATGACTGTTTGTCAACTGCTGACTAAGTCGTTTCATGCTTAAATTGTTGGACAGTAGACGTCTGAGTAGTATGTACTATTATATCATACGTATGTATAGTATTGTATGTAGTAATATGTATGTACTTTAAGCCAATGCGAAATTCTTCTGCAAATAAATCGTAAACTTTTATTTTATTTTTTAATTTTTTTTCTGAATATTTCTACAAACACGTACATAGCACATAGCACATACGATGTGTACATATATAGGCGGATGTAGTATTTTGGCAGCGTTCATGCGTGAAGGACAATGATCAGAATAAAGTTTCATCACTTAATTCCCATAAATGTGTAATACCATCATCGGCACATCACATCACATCTTAAGCGTTTCAAATTTAACTTTATTGATTTTTTATACAATTTAAACAATCAAATTAATTTCAAACTTTGCTCGAATGAAAATAACGTTGGTAAACAATCTTTTAATTTTTTATTCGTCAAAGCTTATACCTACAAACAGAAAAATCACCACAAATAATTATATATGTACATAGATTATGTTAAGATAGGTTGAGTGAGTACCTAGTCAAATAAATGTACAAAAAATATATAGGTAGATCAATAAACGATCTGTATTTGCATACGAGGGAAGTCTGAAATATAACCAAGCAAACTTTCAATCAAAATTTATTTTTATATCTAACGAACATTTTTTTTTTTTTTGGAGTATTTATAATTTGGTTCTTTGGAATACAGTGTGATAACTTACTATTATGTATCAGTTTTAGTTAACGTTCTTCCAATAAAAAGCTAAATATTATATTCATTGTTGCTATATGTATGTATAAATATTTAAAAGTCATATAAAAAAACTCGAAAATAAGTAATATTTTTTTATGAGAACTCATTTGTTGATCCGATCAGCCCAACTGGGAACGAAGTTTGAACGAATACTGAAAGCTTTAGAAATAAAAAATTTTTTTCATGTGATATCTTTTAACTGAGTTGTGTTTGACGGGGCCTTATAGTGGGTGTGGAAGGGTTATCGTTTTCCAAATCGAAAATCTGTGGCATTTGTACGCAAAAAAAAAAAAAAAATCAAGCAAGAACGTTAACTTCGGAAGCACCGAAGCTCAAATACCCACCACACGAAACTTTAATCATTTTCTTGAAAAAATAAAAAAATAGAAGGTGAGTTTGAATGGTTCTATATGTTTTAGTGGCTCGATGCTTGTCATATCGGAAGTATATTCATAGGATAATAGTAGAAGTGATTTTACACAGATTGGAATGAATATATCCACAAATAAGAACTATTTTCATACAAAATCTGAAAAATGTGCGCTTGGTCTGTATTAGGGGCCATATCAAAAAATGGGCGTGGCACCTTTCTTTTGAAATTGGATGTCTTTAGAAGTGCTTTTACCCATATTTGTAGTAAATACATTTACAAATAATAACAATTTTCATACAAAAAATCGAAAAAATGGTAAGTTTGCATGGGGGCTATATCTAAAAATGGGCGTGGCTCCTTTCTTCCGATATTGGATGGATGGATATTGGATTAAAAGTGTTTTTACCCGATTTGAAGTCAAAACATTCATAAATAATAACTATTTTCATACAAAAAAATTAAAAAAATGGAAAGTTTGTATGGGGGCTATATCTAAAAGTGGGCGTGGCACCTTGCTTCTGCCATACAAACTAAATCGATTCGTCTCGTCGAGCTGATCAATAATATATATACTTTATGGGGTCTCCGATGCCTCCTTAATGCGTTACAAACTTTCCGACAAACTGATAATACCCTTCACACTATGTGTGGCGGGTATAAAAAAATACAAATATGTCGTGTGGGGCTTAAAATTAATTTCATTTTAATCATATATTTTTTAAGGGAAATGGCTTTTTGGTGGTTTCCAAAAAAAAAAAAAAAAACACAATGAAAAACGTTTACTTGGGTTTAACCGAAGCTTCAATACCTGTCACACAATGATTAGATTAACTTTTCTCAAATGAATACGTAAGTTCGGTTTGTAGGTGGGCTATATACTTCTGTGGTCAACATCATACTTTAATCTTGTATCCAACTGAGAACATGGGTTGCTCAAGAAGTACATTGACCTTATTTGATACAAATCACTTTATAAACAACTCATTTTTCACATAAAAACTCAAAAATTGGCGAAAGATTTGTATGAGGCCTGTATGCTATAGTGGTCTCATGGGTCAATTTCTGAACATTGGTTGTCGTTAGAAGTGTTTTTACCAGGACTGTAAACCGGTTTTGAACTGCACCGGTTTTTGAACCTAACCAAAGCGTTTTTAAGTGTTTGCTACGAACCGTTTACCGAACCAGCTCTTCTGAAAGAAAACGTTTTTGAATCAAAAGCCAAACCATAAAAGCGGCAAAAGTGGTTCGGTTCGAACCGGTTTGCATTTTGTTTAAAATAACTTTACATTAAATATTGTGAAATTATAATAAAATTTAGTTGAGTTAAGATTATGCTTGTGTTTCTGACGAAGTACGAGTATATGCGGAAATATTGAAAATGTTAATGGAAGTCCTCGTAGTTCTGATAATGTCCAAAACAATAGAATAGTGGTTGTCATTAAATTTAAAGTGGTCCGTTCTGTGGTTGGAAATTTACCTCATTCCGATCGTATGTTCACCTCTTTGAATTAAAAAATAATTTTAAAGATTCTGCTCGAAAAATGATGGCAATCTATAATATCGGATCTTTAGTGGTCTATAAAATGAGCCCACTCATTCCACGATCTCCCAAGATACTCAAAATACTTGGTTTTATGTACACTTTAATATAATTCAATTGTAACAATATTCAAGAATTTTTCTTCAAGCGACTCTTTTTACGGAGAGTATGTCGCATGCTTCGTTTATAAATCCCAATAAAGTGTCTTGCTTAGGTTGTTTTGTACCATTGACCCTCAGCCACCCACTTTGCGAAATATTCTCTACGCCACTGATGATCATTCAAAAGTTTAATTAAGTTTCGTGTGACGGGCAATTGAGCTTTGGTTGTACCAAAGTAAATATTTTTTTTTTTTTGTTTCATATCCAACAGCAAATTTGATGGTATTTTTTTTTTTTACTTTCATTTTCAGTCATTCGATTTTTGTTCTTTAAGAAAAAAAATCGATTAATGCGAACGATGTTGATTTCAATTATTAAATATACAAAATATAGAATTATAAAAAACATGAGCATCATAATTTATGCAGCTTGGCCATAGCAAACCGGAAATTGTAAGCAATATCAAAGAAATATTGAACGATAATAAATGATCAACAATAGAAATGGCTTAAGGCCTACATTTAGTTAAGACAGCGTTTTTATGTGTCTCTGCAAAGTGTGTAGAGAAAACACGAGAATAATATTTTTTTTTTTTTTTCATTTCCGATTTAAGTTCATTTGTACCCGTCACAAAAACGTGTGAATGTGGAAATATCAGTTTTTGGAATCGTTTGTAACGCATCAAAAGACACATTATAAGGTATTTACTTACTATATATTGTATTCTTGATCAGCTTGACACGAGAAGAGACGATCTAGTTAAGTTTTGAAGATATTGACCTGAATTTTGAAACTTAAGCTTTTGTCACGTATTCTTGTATTTATAGCCCCATAAAACTTACTGCTCATTTTACTCTAAATCGGATAAAAACATTTCTAATTGATTTCATAAGGAACGGACCTTTTTGGTCTGTACCAGGCCATTGACCCTATCTCATTCCACCCGCAATAATAAAACTTGCCATGAGAGATCCGAAAATTGTAGTTACATTTTAATTTATTTTATGTTTTCACTAGCGATAGCGTTCGCGTCTGCATTAGCTTGTTGCCATCGAAAGAAACTATATTTACAAATCAACTGAAAACAAAATCTCGTGCGATTTTTCTGAAACTTTTAAAAAGTAAAGAATAAGTTTTTATAATACATAAATATTTGTTTTTTGAATGATTTGTAAACGATTAAATGTGTGTTATATCCAATAATTGGGTAAATAGGCCACATCCAACAAAGCCAAATCAATTTGAGTTAACGCAAGTCAAGTGCAATTTGAATGACTGCTTTCCATTTCGGTCTGCACAGTTTTAACATAAATGGTCAAAATTGATTTCAATGTGTTACGTGATGTCTCCGCACTTCTTTAATATGAATGTATGAACGGTAGAAGACACTACTATGCGAATTGGTTGCGTCCGAACATGGGGAGGGGCTGATGATAGCACCTGTAATTCACCTGAAGCACGTACAAATACGTAACACGCCGAAAGCTAACCATAACAAATTAAACGTTAAACAAAAGTAAAACAAAAATAGTTAACGATGACAGCATTATACATGACTTTAGAAATTACTAAATACATTTTCCTATTTGTTTACATACCTTCATATATGTATACGAATATTGTGTGGCATGGGCTTACCTTGAAAAAATCTATGCCAATTTGATCGATTACAAGGTAACAGGTGGAAAATTGTCAATTAAATGAAATATGGTTTAAAAAAAAAAATCACATATCCAATAACACAACAATTTCTAATTTAAAAAAAGTACTTAGGATTTTGAGTTCATTGTTTTTGAATTTATTAATTTCTCCATAAATTCAATTGAAGACAAATCTGTAACAGATAAATACATGGTATAGCCTTTTTTTATAAATTTTGGCAACTTTTCAAACTTGACTTTCAGTCTTTAGAATTGAACTGGCTGCTTTTACCGATCACCTGCGTGATCGGATTTTCTGCGTCATGGTCAATGGTTCCAGTTTAAAAAGTTATTTCTCGTCTTTTTCATTATCATTATTTATCGTTAGATACTTTCTTTTAGGTATTTACTACTATTTCGATTTAAAAGTTTTCAAAACTAAGTTTAAATAAGGGCTGCAAAGAATACGGATATTAAGATCCGTATTCGCATTTGAACATTTTTATTTGTTAGAAATTTGATGTAAATTAGAACAAGTAAATTTCAACAATAACACACAAAAAGTATATATTTATTATTGATCAGCAGGATGGGACGAGTTGATATAGCCCTTCCTGTCTGTATATAATATGTCTACGAAATTCATTCGGGGAGTACTGGAGATATTTAACTTAAACTCAAAACTTAAGCTTTCTCTCGGCAACGTGTTTGAAAATGAAAGTGCCACGCTCATTTTTAAGTATAGCCCACATACAAACTAAATACCCATTTTCGATATTTTTTTATACTCGTTACACGTGTATATTCAGTTTGTCCGAAAGTTTGCAACGCATTGAAGGAGGCATCGGAGACCCCATAAAGTATATATATTATTGATCAGCTCGATGAGACGAATCGATTTAGCCATGTCCGTCTGTCCGTCTGTCTGTCTGTTGCGATGCGTTTTACTCGGAAAGTTACAAAATATTGACCTGAAATTTGAAACTTACGCTTTTTGTGCTCCTAGTTAGTTTGTATGTCAGAACCAAGATGCCACGCCCATTTTTAGATATAGCTCCCATACAAACTAACCACTTTTATTCGATTTTTTGTATGAAAATACGTATTATTTATAAACATATTCAATCCAAATAGGGTAAGAACACTTCTTACGTCATCCAATGTCAAATCCAAGGCGCCACGCCCATTTTAAGGTATAGCCTCCATACAAACTTACCGCCCATTTTCGAGTTTTTATATGAAAACATTTATTATTTCTGAATGAATTCAATTAAATTTGGTAAAATCAATTCCAATGTCCACCTAAGTGAAGACTTTCGATATGGCAAGGGTCGGGCAAATATAACATAAAGCCTCCATACAAATTAGACCAAATTCATCGTGAAATTTAATCTAAGCACTTGTGTAACGGGTATTTTAGCCTCGGTTCCACCAAAGTTAACGTTTTTCCTTGTTTTAATTTAATTCATCTAATTTGTTGTTATATCTGCATTTTTAACTTAAAAAGTGTTATCAATAATGTGTCTTAGCAACTGCTGATCGCACATAAACTCTTTAAAGATTTGTGTGACGGGTATTTAAGCTCCGGTTCCATCGAAGTTAAAGGTTTTCATCGCATTTCCTATGCGTTTCGATGATCATATCAATCATACAAGAATTGCACTTACATATTATATAAACAATTAACACTTAATAAATTTGTAATCAGCTGGAGTCGTCATTGTTTTGTTGGCGTCTAACTTTCGGCTTACGATGAGCAGTAAACCCCAAAAAAGTGCTGATGTTCGGTTTAAAATCGTTTGTAACCCGAATTATTTGTGCATATTGACTTGGCCGTTTTTTAAGCTCGAAACTGCAAACCCAGCTTAAGCACCTTTTCCATATCAATCCAGTTTTTATTGGTTAATAATAAGGTTTTCCAGGTATCTGAGAGAAAAGCGGTTTTGCGCTTTTTGAACGAAGTGTTACTAACTTTTTAGTTAATAATTTGGTGACTTGATTTCTTTTTTCGTGTTCTTAGCCTTTTATAATTTTCATTCAGTTTTACTTTTATTTTCCCACTCTTAATTGTGCCAATCCAGTATTTTATTCGCAAAAAGTTGAAAAACTTTAAAAACAATAAGTTGCAAAGATTTGCGATAAGCAATTATTTGAAAATTTCAAAAATAAAAAAAAACAAGAAAGTTTCAAAATTTGCGATTATTTCTGAAAATCAAAGAAAAAAGGCTATAATTTGTTCCTCGTTATACCCATCACACATAGTGTGAAAGGATATATTCAGTTGTTCAAAAAGTTTGTAACGCATTGAAGAAGTCACCGTAGACCCCATAAAGTATATACATATATATTCTTGATCAGCTCGACAAGACTAGTCATGTCCGTCTGTCTGTCTGAAGTTACACGCTTCATTTGCTTAGTTTTAAAGATATAGAGATGAAATTCAAAACTTAAGCTTTTCTCAGTCCTAAGCAGTTAAAGTATTAAAAACGAAAGTGGCACGCCCAGTTTTTTGGTGTATCCATAATACAAATTTTTATGTATGTATTTTTAATTTAAAAATTATTTATTTATGAAGCGATTTGTGTCGAAACCAGTAAAAACATTTATAATAGCACCCCCACGTTTATAGAAGGACCTATTGTTGAGGTGAGTCCATTTTAGCATGTAGCCCTCATACAAATCAACCCTCAATTTTTGAGTTATTATAAGAAAATAATTTATTAATGAAGCGATTTGTGTCAAATATGGTAAAAGGACTTCTAATATTAAACCATGTTTAGAAAATTACTCATGGTTGAGGTGGGATCACCATAGCATATAACCCATATAGAAATTTAATTCTAATTTTTGAGTATTTGTATAAAAAAATGTTTATTTATAAAGCGATTTATTTCAAATATCTTCAAAATACTTTTAATAGCAACATAAGATCACAATCGGACACAAGATTAAATAAGGATCATTTTAGCATATAGCCCCTTTACAAACCGAACGCTCATATTCATTCGAGAAGAGATAGTCTAACCATCGTGTGACGGGTAATTAAGCCGTCACACAAATCGTTAAAAAGTTTATATGTGATCTTCACTGGCTTAGGTAGAATGTGGAGAAGGGATGGGGGTCTTTGGTCCAATACAATCAGAGTTAAGACAAAATAATGGGGTCATATTTTAAGCTTAGAACAAATATATGGTAACAAGAATTTTCTTAAAAAGAATTAGAAAATAGGAGATGAGCGATAATCTGAGACATACGGCCTTAGTGGCGCTGATCGAAACGATACCAAATAATGCATAAATTTGCTTAGAAATGTTCTACAAAGTTGTACAGTAGACCATTTTCTATTAGGACGACCATTTTTTTGTTTTTAAATAAAATTAGTTGCTATCCGGCCAACAGAGCGGTTGAAACACAAATCGTTGGATGATGGACCACACACACTTCAGCGCCCCCAATAGATTGCGGCAAAATATACAAACTGAAATATTTTTCTTGTTTTGCTGAGCACAACAAATTTTGGTCTTACCTTTTTTTTCACTTAAATTTGCGCATATTATGCAATTTTTCTAGAAGAAAGAGAAAAATGCGATTTTGCATAATTTTGTGCTCATATTTGTGCAAAAATTTTGTCTTTACAAGGTTTTCTTTATGTTTCATCGATATAAGAAAAAAATGGTTAGCTTAAGTAGATAAGACACGTTAAAAACCTTCTTTCGTTTGTCCAAGTTGACCATACTAAAAATCTAAACGGAAAAATAGTGATCAGGTTTTTCCGTTATAGTCAAAACCCTCATGGATGCAAAGAAATTTGCATGTTCCCCAATACTTCAATTTTTTGGATCTACTGTATTATAGTTAGGATGGTTTTTTCATCTTGTATATAACGTTGTGTTTTACTGTAACTGAGAAAAAGTAGCACAGTTAAGATATTCACACTGTCTGGTAAATTTGCAACTTAAAAATAAATGCAAGAAAAATATTACACTACTGTATTAATCAGCACACAACATTTGTACATTGACCTTTGACCTTAATTATCTACAAGACGCGTACACGCTATCGTAATTAGGTTTTAAGGCAAGTTTTAGGTAGCTAAAATAAAGGTTTCCAGTCGGTTTCCAGCCGGTTATCTTAAATTCCTAGATTCTTACCCTATTTTGACTAATTTGACTGGACTATAATTTAATTTAATTTAATAAATTAAAACTTTTATTTATTTTTATACCTGTTACGCATATTTAGAGTAAACGGGTACGACGACCTTGCCATGTCCGTCCGTCTGTCCGTCCATTTGTTTCTTTGCAGTTTATTCAGAAATTAAGCTTTTCGTTCCAACGACTACGTCAAGTATGACAAGGAAAAACGTTAAATTCGGTAGAACCGAAGCTTTAAAACACATCACACGATAATTAGGCTATCTATTCTTGAATGAATATGTGCGTTTGGTTTGTTAAGGGGCTATGTATTATATATATGCTACATTTGATTGGCTGCAACTATAAAAAATTTGAGTATATTTAAAATAAATCAATTCATTAATAACCCATAACCCAAATCTAGTGGTAAATTTCTATAAGGGTTAAATTTTATAGTGCTCCCCCTCAAACATGTTTTTTTTTTTTAATCAAGGATTGATATTAGAAGTGTTTTCACCATATTTGATACGAATCACTTTATAATTATGTTTTTTATATAAAAACTCCGAAATGGGCTGTAAATTTGTATGGGGGCTATATGCTATAGTAAACCCACCTCAACCATGGGTCCTTTTTTAAACATAGGTTGCTATTAGAAGTGTTTTTACTACATTTGACACAAGTCGCTTCATAAATAACATTTTTAATAAAAAAAAAACTAAAAAATCGTGTTAAAAAATGTCCAAATCATGTCTTAGTGCACATCTAAAATAAAAAAAAAATAAAAATAAAATAAAAAAAATAAAAAATCTATTTTGGTCAAAAAATTTATATTGGGTCCACCATTGTCCAAATTTCGGAAATGCACTGAACACGCCGATTATCATTTTAAATCATATTTCAAATGCGTCTTATATCAACTCTCTACGTCTATTCATTCCAAAGATATGTATTTTCCGGTTTCAAGGCCCCATTAGGCCCCTGGTCAAAATATTCCAAAATCCCGCCGTAGTGCTCGTTAACTCAATGATATATATTTACAGAAAAAAAATTGCAGCTTTATATCTTTAACCGCTTGGCATGTAGGCTGATCACCTTTAAATCAGTCAGTAAATCAGGTAACAGAAATTTATGTAGATAGAAGTGTTCATTTTGGTAAACCTTCGATATATCGAACAAGTTTTAATGCAACAACTTTGGCCTACAAATTGACGACTACGTATTTATTTATATGAATTTATACCATATATTGATTGTTTTTGCTTCTTCAAAATCTGCAAATTTCTTCGTAGAACTAGCAGTTACGATTTGCTTCCGCTTAAAGGTGGAACGAACGTTAGCCATCAATCAATATAATCAATATTAATATTGTATGTGAGTATCTCACTTGCACTTTCACGCTTCAATACGTACGACGCACTAAAAGTTTTTTAAACAGTCGCAAAAATTTCTATGCAAGAAAAAAATTAATTGTATAATTGGTTTATATCTTAATTGATTTATGTAGGTAAGGAACTTATACAGTGGACGCTCACAAATTAGAGCTCTCGGAAATTAGAATCTTCCAGAAATTAGAACCAGTGTTTTTATTGCATTGAACTCTCTCTGAAATTAGATCCGCGGTTCTAATTTGAGAGCGTTTTTTTTTTATTTTTGGTGAATTTTTATTTTGTTTTGCCTTTTAACGAATTGTATATAAAAAAGGGGATTCACCCAACTGCGTGTGTTTCGATTCCATTTGTGTATTTTGTAAAACGCACTCATATTCGGTCATTCACATGCAAACTTTTGACAAGCAGGCACACATTCGGGGCTGAGAATTAAGTGAAAACAAGTTTAAAATGTCGAATAAGCGTAAGAAAATAGTTTGTCTTTGGAAACTAAAGCAAACAACTCTATGAAGGCGTTCAAGCAAATAGTTTAGCCTTAGATTACAATGTGGCAAAATCTGCCATCAGTTATATAAAATCGAAAAAGAAGTTAATCTTGAATGCCGTATCAAACACATACCAGGAGGCAAAAAATAAATCCCTGCACAACGCTGAATATCCTGAAATGGAAACACGTCTTTATGAATGGTTTTTAAATCAACGTCAAAAGAAGAGCACTATAACTGGACCAATATTGAAAGCGAAAGCTAAAACAATTTTAACATAAACAAGAAAAAACGTTAACTTCGGTAGAACCGAAGCTTAAATACCCGTCACACGAATCTTTATAGAGTTTATGTGTAATCATCAGTGGTCACCCAAGTTTACACACAATATTAATTTCAAATTTTGAGCGAAAAAATCAGATATGTATAACAACATATTTCTCGAAAATATCTGGAAATGGGCGGTAAGTTTGTATGGAAGAAACACCTAAAAAATGGGCGTGACACCATGATATTGGAAGCGTTTTTACCCAATATGGAGTAAATACATGAATAAATAACAACAATTTTCATACAAAAATTCGAAAATGGGTGGAAAGTTTGTATGGGGGCTAAACCAAAAAATGGGCATGGCACATCTGATTTGACATTGGATGACATTAGAAGTGTTTTTAGCCAAATTGGAGTGAATATACGCATAAATAATAAATATTTTCAATTAAAAAATCGGAAAAAACGGAAAGTTTGTATAGGGCTATACCTAAAAATGGGCACTCTAATTCTCGAACTCATAATAGTCATTGCCGAGAAAAGCTGATCAACAATATATATACGTTATGGGGTATACGACGTCTTCTTCAATGCGTTAGAAACTTTTCAGACAAACTGAATATACCCTTCACACTATGTGTGGCGGGTATAATAAAAAGTAGAAATACTATATATATATATATATTTTATATACACGCCACAGATAGTTTGAAGGATATATTCAGTTTGTCTAAAACTTTGTAATGCATTAAAAAGTCATCGGAAACCCTATAAAATATATATTCTTGACCAACTCGCTGAGACGAATTGATCTGGCCATGTTCGTCTGTCCGTCCGTGCATGTGTCCGTCCGTCCATTCGTCTGTTTGTTTCTTCGCAGTTTATTCGGTCAATTTAAAAGATTTTAAGCTCAAATTCAGGACTTAAGCTTTTCTCTCCAGTGAAATGCCACGCTCATTTTAAGGTATAGCCCCCATACAAACTAACCAATTTAAAATTTTTTTTTGTGAGAAAAATAGCTATTATTTACTTCAACTTTGTTGAAAATACTTCTTTTTGTCTTCCAATGTCAAAACTAACATGTCACGCCCATTTTTAGGTATTGGCCCCACGCAAACTTTTCGCGCATTTTCTAATTTTTGTATGAAATTAGTAATTATTTAAGAATATATTCACTCCAAATGGGGTAAAAACATTTCTAAAGTCATCCTATCTATACTCTACTGATATTATAAGGATCAGCCCACTATAACAAATAGCCCCCAAACAAAGTCACCACCCATATTCTATTTTTTTTTTTTTTTTTTGTTTTCAAGAAAATGTTTGTTATTCTGTCCTTAGGTTAAATTTGACCCCATTATTGTGTCTAAGCTTTGGTTGTATCGGACAATTGACTCAAGCCATCCCTTCTCCAAAACTTATCTAAGCCACTGATGATCTTCAGCAAATTTGTAGATATTTAATAGGAGAAAAATGCAGAACAAACTAACCCGAAAAGAATGCCTCTGCTGCCTCAAAATTCCCAAAACGTCAACTTTTAACGGTTTTTTCTGTCGATTTTAACACAAACTTTTAATGTAGAAGTTCTAGTTTCGGTAACCAATTTCAGCAGAAACACTCAAATCGGAGTTCCATATCGATGACCCGAAAAATATTGTACTGTGATATATTACAATAATAGGTATCGTTTCGCGGGGATTTTATTACTTTTAAGGCAGACGAATATTTAAAAGTACGAAAGAAAAACTTAAAACAAAAATTTGTATTTGACGAATTGCACAAAGCAACAACAGCAACACACATAAAAAAAAAAAAAGAAAAAGATAATAAATATTCACAAAGTGCAACAATTTCAATTGGTAACACTTGCTCAATATTGCAAGTGCAAATGTTGCATGAACCAGTGCCGTTTTTGTCGCCGTCGACGCCGCTGTCGCTGCCGGTGCCGGTGCAATTAAAATGAAGTCAAGCGACGCAGATTGACGGTGAAGTTAAACGTTCAAGTTTTTTCTTAGCGATTTTTTTTTACTTGCCAATGAAAAATATTCATGCAACATGATACAACAAAATAATAATTTCGACAGAAATTCCATTCAAAAAAAAAACCATATTAATTTACAAACGAAAATAGCAAATTTGGAAGAAAAGAAGACGAAGACGAAGAACTACTTACTGTCTCAGTGACTTACAAACATATTTGTCCAACTGACTGAGTGACATAGTAACCGACTACAACTATGAACACTCTGCAACAAGCAACAAGCAACCAACTCTCCGTTGTCCGCAAAGCCACAATGCAACATAGCCACAGACAATTGATAACCGAGAGCCGAATAGTACCTCTGTATACACTCGTACATTGTTCGAGTATTTGAGTAAGGCCTGGTCTGGTCTGGACTGATCTGGACTGATCTACACTAAACTGAGTTGTCTGTTTAGGTGCGATCATTGCTCGATCGTATGATTTGTTAATTGGATGAAATCCACAAAATGTAAAAAAAACATTGCGTACTGCACATAACATAGTTGAACGAGTGTTGAATGCCTCTAGCATTTTACAATATTTCTATCATTGCGCAGTTCATGGCGGATTTTCTAATAATAATCGGGCAACGATGACGACAACGATCGAAATAGAGAACTCGTACAGTGGTTTGAAGATAAGCAAAATTTTTACAATAATTATTTGACTATTTTATTTAAAAACAAGAAAAAAACTTTAATTTCGGTAGAACCGAAGCTCAAATATCCGCCATATCTTGCTTTAGTTTACTTATGATCATCAGTGGCTTTGTTAAATTTTAGAGAAGGGATGGCTTGGAGTCAATACTCCGATAAAACCAAAGTTCAGACACAATAATGGGGTCAAATTTTAACCTATGGACTGAATAGTAAACATTTTCTTAAAAAAAAAAATTGTAAAATGGGTGGTGACTTTGTATGGGGACTATATATAATAGTAGACTGATCCTTATACTATCAATAGAGCATCCAGAGGATGATTTTAGAAGTGTTTTTGCCCATTTCATTAATAATAACAATTATCACACAAAAATTAGAAAGTAGTCGGAAATCTTGCATGTGGCTAAAACCCAAAAATGGGCGTGGTGCTTTAGTCTTGACATTGTAAGTCATTAGACTTCATTTAACCCAATTTCATACAAAAAATATAAAAAAAACTATAAATTTATATGAGGGCTATTCCTTAAATGGGCGTGGCACTTTGATTTCAACATTTGAACTGCCTAAGACTGCGAAAAGCTTCAGTTTTGAATTTCATGTCAATATATTTAAAACTAAGCAAATGAGACGTATAAATACAGACGGATGATCATAGCTAGATCGATTCGTCTAGTCGAGCTGATTAGGAATATATATACTTTATGGGGCCTACAAAATCTCCTTTAATGCGTTACAAACTTTAAGACAAACTGAATATACCCTTCACACTATGTGTGGCGGGTATAACAAGACTAATGTTAACCGAAGCATGGCACATTGGTTTTGATATTGGATGTCATTAGAAGCGTTTTTTTACCAAATTTGTAGCAAATACAGTCATAAATAATAACTATTTTCATAAAAAAATCGAAAAAAGTGGAAAAAAATGGGCACGGCACTTTGTTTCTGACATACAAACTGCCTAGGACCAAAAAGCTTAAGTTTAAAAATCCAGGTCAGTACCATTAAATCTTTCCGAGTAGAACGCATAGCAATAGACAGACGGACGGTCAGAGGGACATGGCTAAATCGATTCCTCTCGTCTTGCTGATCAATAATATACATATATACATTATAGGGTCTCCGATGCCTCCTCAAATGCGTTCCAAACTTTCCGACAAACTGATAATACCCTTCACACTATGTGTGGCGGGTATATCAAGAATAATGTTAACCGAAGCTCCAAATAGCTAACATATGATCAACAGTGAAGTATATTATTTTTCGGCAAGGTTTTTGGCCCAAAATTTGACACTATGGTGGGGCTCATTTAAAGAGCGCAAGTTTCCAGTTTTAGCTAAAAATACAGATTTGATATCTGTATAATAGTTCTCTATAAAAATTCAGAAAGTAGAAATTAGTTTGTATGGGGACTATATAATATAGTGGACCGATCGTCATCAAATCTATAGTGTGTTGGTGTTGAAGTGTTTTTATACAGAGAATACATTCAAATAAAAAAAAAATAATGATAGATTTGTTTGTATGGGTGTTATGCCTAAAAGTAAGCATGGCACTCTGATTCCGCGATAAATGATGTAGTCGTTGCTGAGAAATCTAGATCAACTATAGCATCTACGAAGCCACCTTTAATGCGTTAAATTAAAATTAACCTATGATCTATAAGCTCCATTCAACAAAATTATATAAATGTAACTCGTTAACTCTGTCGTAGTGTAAACGAGCCTTAAATTTGTATTCAAGTCGAAATAAATGTAGGCAGACCGGGGCTATTTGAAACAAACGAAATTTCCTTCGATTTGAATTTGAACAGCGCCATCAATGTTTTTATTAGTCCCAATGTGGGGCTTATCAAAACAAAATATTTCATTTCATAAATCGATCACCATTTGCGACACAATGTTCTATAAAGTTGTAGAGCAAAGAATTTGTACGTCGAAACAAAATGTGTTCCGAGTACCCCAGTCTCCCTTTCTTCTAAAACTTTTTAACTACAGCTAATTGATTTTTCTAAATGGGAACATTAATGAGTCGGCGGAGCTGGACAATTGAACATTTTTGGGTATTTCCATTTCAAAGTAAATGTCTGAAACACTATAAAAGAAATTATTTATAAATAAATTTTACCGCGTCTTCATTCAATGTTGACACACAGTGCTGCATCGACGGCAAAGATTTGCAATCCGATCGAGTTGCTTTGCGTGGTGGTGTAGACCGCGGCATAGTGTACCTGAGCGTTTGTTTGCTTACCGGCTTAGCTGAACGGCTGTGGCTGTGCTGCGTTTGTTCCGTCGTTTCGCGGAACCAAACATGTTCAACTCGGTTAAACACAGAGGCTATTGGTTGCCTATTGCCACGACGGACATGCGACTAACACCGAAATAAGACTGGAGCTCAAGTTGCTGTGGCCGTTGCCGTTGCTGTTGCAGTTGAAGTTGAATTGCTACTGCGATTGCCACATTTCGTTGCTACATTCTTGGCTTTTAAATTTTCCTTTCAGATAAGTGCGCGTCGACAACGTGTACCATAATACTGACTGCGGCCTAATTGCAGTTTACGTAGAAGAGAATGTTTGGCTTTGCTCTGAAGAGTTTTTTATACTTGTTCCTCCTCATAATATGAATCGTGTACGATTGGACGGTCGAAAAATTTGTAATGTTTTAATGCAGTCATTGTCGATGCTATAGGTAAATGAGATACTATGGTCAACTATACGATTCAATTGGATCAATTTATGTTCATCTGTTTGCCAGTCTATCTTCTTGGTGATGCGAGTGCTTTATTCGCTGAGTTTCAAATATATCGATATGAAGTTCGAAAGTAAACCTTACTTGGCAACATATTATAATCAGTTTGGTACACTTACTTTAAGACAAAACATCCGCACACACCCTTCACAAGTTTTGGGGTTGATGAATCTGCTCTTAAAAACTCTACCTAATGATATTTGCTGTGTCCCGACTTAAAGAAGAATATCATAGAGGGAGCGCTGGGTAGGCTTATCACCAGACCCCGAAATGGCATGTGGTCATTATCGAACTATGGTCACAGTACTATTTTGTCCAAAATCCGGGCGGATTTCATTGGCCCCATTGGCTTCCTGTCCGTTAAGATTTCATCAAATCCTTTAAAACTTCAATACCTTCACGGCAAGACTGGATGGCGGAGCTGCTTGAAAGTGCTGGGTCTCTGCAGAAATTCTTGCTGCTAGCTTCTTTTGCAACTGGAACAACCGGGCTGGTATTAAAGAGCTGGGAAGTCACATTACCAAATTTAAGCTAGTTAGGGAATGTAAAATCCTAGGTAATGCAGTTGGTTGCCAAACGCACTTTGCTTTTTAGTTAGCATGATGATATTCCCGGAAACGAACACGCTGAAAAGTTAAGCTTATTTCGCAAATAATACATCGCAAACGCACCACAATACTGGTGCAAAACGCTCGCAGAGACCTCGTGCGATTAATAACCGCTTTTTCTGGACATTGCACTATGGTTTTTTTCCCGTTTTTTTTTTTGCAAAAACTCTAATTTTAAACTTATTGATTTGAAATTTGGTTTGTATTAATTTTTTATGCTCCCAAGATGACCTAATGATGGAGATGTATATTGAAATCTGAATTTGTATAATTGTTATTATTTTGTTTTCATCAAATAAAATAGAAAATTAAAAAAACAAAATTTTAATGGGGCCTAGTTGCATATCGGCCAGAATGGTTATATGGCATATGAAACTTGGTAGGTCATCTTGGGATCATAAAAAATGTATTCAAACTAAGTTTCAACTCAATAGGTTTAAAATTAGAGTTTTGCCTAAAAATAAAACGAAAAAAAACATAGTGCGCTCTGTGAAAAAAGGTAGTCATAGTATTGATTCGACTATTTTTCCTTGCATGTGACAGACTGTCATTTTTGCAGATTTTATTTCGAGCCTCTGAACCATTTTCGCCTAAGCATTCAAGTGGAACCATCGTCGAATTGTTTATTTAAATACCGTGGACTAATTTAATAATAATAATTGCCGCTGCCATTCTGCTTTGGCATGCTTATTCGAAGGCCCATATCATTCCAATTTTTTCCTGAATATATTTTTTCCGTATACTCATTTTTACCTAATCATCAACTTTGATCTGCCATTTTTTTATCTCTATTCTGTATGATATGTTCAGGATGAACTCTAGAAACCGGATCCAAACGTGTAGTGCACTTACACCAAATTTCAAAGCAAGATTTCTGAGTTAAAAGCTGTAATTTCCAATATTTTGTTGCATTTAGGCGAATTCCTTTTAATAAAGGATTCAAAAAAACTAATTTTTCATCAATTTCTCTTTTTTTTATCATGTTCCAGGTTATCGATGTTTATTTTACTGTAAGTCCAGTCTGAAAAACATTTTATTTGTCGATTGTTGCTGCGCCATATATCGAGCAGATCGCTATGCCAAAACTCTAACTTGTCTGAATATTGTCAAATGAGTAAAAAAGGGCCCAAAAACGGACCAAAGTTATAACTTTATCATTAAAGAAGACATATATAAGTACATACTGATGTAAACAGTTGGTCTCAGCAGGCCTCAGAACATTAGTTAGATTCAGACGAAACACGGGCGTCGATATTTACTTTTCTACAAAAATACACATGAAATGGACATTGCACAACACTACAATTCTAAGACTACACTTAAAACCTATAGATACCTTGACCATTATTTTCCAATATTTTGCTGAATTGATTTGATCAAATTTTGTCCCGTATAACACTCAAATATAAATAATTAATTTGGCGGCAAAATCTTTATCATATTCAGCTGATCGATGGTTTCCACTCATAAGCTAACATAGTAAAAAGCTTCAGTTAAGCTATTAAATCATTATTTTTTAATTTTGAATATGTCTGATGTATCTGCTTTAAGAATTGAATTGCAAAAATACGCATCCAAATTTTACTTGCATCCAAATTTCGACTTTATGCCAAAAAAAACCCCATTTTTGGACCATAGTGCATTGGCCCATAGGTAAACATGCAGCCAATCTAGGTATTCCGTTTGAAAGAATATGGAAGTAAGACTTAAACATTTTAGACGTTGACAATTCGTTTCGCTGAACAACTTATCTTCTCTATGTCCTCCGAACTGAGTTCGTTCCTTTATAGTACAGATTGGCTTTGATCCCATTGGTCAGTCAAACACTCAAGACCCCGAACGAGAAGTGTGCAATCAAGACGGCATCTCAACGCTATTTGTGAAGGGAAATAGACTTTCCCCTCAAACAACTCTATACACCTATCTTTACCATCTAAATTTATTTGCACTTATTTGAATAGAAATGCAGTTTATTCAGAATATACATTTTAAAGGCATATTTTACTTAAACTCTACAAAATCTCTAGCCAAGACATGAGGGATTTAAAACCAATCCAAAGAGATTTCTGTGACGCCTTTAAATGTCTCTTTGTTGCAATTTGGTTGGAAGAGCATTGTGTGACACCACTGATAAGAACCTGAAAGTGAGTGGTGTGCTTGTGTGGGAGCTATGCTTTAAAAAAGGCAAGGCTAATACGAAGTATAAGTTTATGATTAAAGACAACAATTTAAAGCGCAGCACTTATTATACATACTAACCTGTGACGGAAAGACAGACACACAGATAGACGGGCATATATAGATCAATTCCTCTAGTCGAGCTGATTATGAATATATATACACATACAATAAATAATTTTATGATAACACCCGTCTTAACCGTGACTGCCACAAAAACAAAAAAACAAAAACACAGATTTATCGAAACATTCTAAAATTTTTTTTTTTTTTAAATCTCAAGTCTGGCTGTAACAAATCTCTTGCGACAAAAAAAAATGTTTAAATAAATAAATACCAACAACCTGTTATGTTAATAAATAAACAAATAAAATTATTGCGAAATACATACAAACTTCTAATTTATAACAAAAGAAGAGAAAACAGTTGTACAGATACAATATAAAGTTTTTTTTTTTTTTTTTTTTAATGCCAATATCATCCAAATGCGAATTAGCCAATTTTATTATATTCTTTTTTTTTTTTTTTTTTTATTTTTTTTTTTTTCTTTAAAGAATTATATATGAGTTTTTTTTTTTTTTTGTTACTTTAGCATTACTCAGCAGTTTTGACCCAATACGATAACCAAATAGTGGCAATATGACGAAATTTTCTAGCAAAATTAGAATGTTTAGAGGCGAATGACTTTAAAATTATTTTATTTTATTTTAAAACTCTTTAACATTTGTGCGGCAATTTATTTAAGTTAATATTTTAGTTTTTGATCAAAGGTCGAGAAGATTAAAAAAAAATACACTTAAAATTGCTAAATTGGGTTTAATTCCAGGTGTCATATTCAGTCGCCGTAAAAAAAAATCTTCCAGTATATGGATGAACGGATGTAGCGTAGGAACAACTTCATGTTTTGACGAACGACATAAAGGAACGACAATGTTGTTTTTAGTCTAAGTACGATGATTTTCAGATTTGGCATTTGCCGAACTTGAGATTGAATCCAGCTTTCATTTTACAAGCGTGGTACGGGGTGAAAGGGCACAACAGGGTAAGCATGGGGGAACCGCCACTCAGCAATATTTAATATCTTTAAAAGTTTATTTACGGACGCTTTATTCTCAGAGAATGCCTCATATGTAAATCCAAAATAAACAGAAAAATGAATGTGAATCCGTTACGACTCCTAAGATAAATTTATGGTTTTTAATTTATTACTATATAATAGGTGCAGTTCAGCAAAAATAGGAAAATTAAAGCATGTGTCATGTCAGAATCGGATAAGTCGGCGCTGGGCATGTTTGAGAGGAAAATACTTCGGAAATTCTTTGGGAAATGACTTCAGTATTCGCACGAACGATGAGCTTTAGGAGCTGTATATATAAATCGACAGAGTCAGCAAAATTCATCGGAAGTGTGAGGCATCGAGGATGTTCGCCACTGTGTTGGGAGGTTCAGATCTTGAAAGACATCAGTTAGATTGGAATCCCAAATTTGTACCAACGAGCACTAGATTACAACCATTGGTGCGAAAGCCTACGATAATAATCTGCCAATGATAATAATCGTTTGTGTAGTATAAAATATATATTTTTCTCTTCGAAGAGTATAAATCTTTATACTTTGAAATATTATTCAGTGGCAAAATGAACCAAGGAAAATCGTTAACTTTGGTGAAACCAAAGCTTAAATACCCGTCACACGAATCTTTCAATAGTTTATGTGTGATCATCAATGGCTTAGATAGAACTTCGAGATGGGATATATGGGTATCATTGGTCTGGTACAACTCAAGTTTATACACAATAATAATATCAAATATAAAGCAAAAAATAAAGATATGACAACAATTTTCTTGAAAATATCAGGAAGTGAAGAGTATATAGGTATAGGGCTACACGTTTTAGTGGCCCGATTCGTATCATAGCGGTGGAGTGCACTTAGGATGATATTAGACGTGTTTTGCCCAATTTGAAGAGAATACATTAATGAATAATACCTATATTAATACAAAATCTCTAAAATTGGCGGTAAGTTTGTACGTCTACTTAAAAATGGGCGGGGCACCTTGATTTTGACTTTGGGTGACATAAGAAGTATTTTTAATCAATTCGGGGTGAATGCGTGTATAAATAATACCAATTTTCATATAAAAATTTCAAAATGTCTTGTAAATTTGTATGGGGACTACACCTTAGAGAAGGCGTGGCACTATAATTTTAACACACAAGCGCTCTAGGACCAAGAAAAGCTTAAGTTTCGAGTTTCAGCTCAATATCTTTAAAACTGAGCGAATGAATAACCTCGCAACAAGACAGACTGAAGGACAAGGCTAAACCGATTCGTCTCATTGAGCTTATAAAAAATATATACACATTATGGGGTCTCCGAAACTTCTTTTAATGCGTTACAAACTTTCAGACAAACTGACTATGTGTAACGGTTAAAAAAAACCGAAAACAAGTGGTAAATTTGTATATGGGCTAAGCTGAAAATGGTCGTGTCATCTTGGTTTTGACTAGTGATTGTTGCAAATACTCGATTGTTGATGATTGTACAAATAAATCGATTGTTTGCTGGTTAATCATGATTATCAAAAACAATTTTTATACCCGTTACACAAAGTGTAAACGGGTATATTCAGTAAGTTTCCGAAAGTTTGCAACGCATTGAAGGAGACATCGGAGACCCCATAAAGTATATATATTATTGATCAGCTCGATGAGACGAATCGATTTAGCCATGTCCGTCTGTCTGTCCGTCTGTCCGTCTGTCCGTCTGTCTGTCTGTCTGTCTGTTGCGATGGCTGTTACTCGGAAAGTTTTAAAGGTATTGACCTGAAATTCGAAACTTTTGTGCTCCTAGTTAGTTTGTATACCAGAACCAAGGTGCCACGCCCATTTTTAGATATAGCCCCCATACAAACTTACCACTTTTTCGACTTTTTGTATGAAAAAAGTTATTATTTATAAATTCTTTTACTACAATATAGGGTAAAAACACTTCTAATGGCATCCAATATCAAAAGAATGTTGCCACGCCCATTTTCAGATATAGCCCCCATACAAACTTAACGCTTTTTTCGATTTTTTGTATGAAAATACGTATTATTTATGAATATATTTAATCCAAATAGGGTAAGAACACTTTTTATGTCATCCAATGTTAAATCTAAGGCGCCACGCCCATTTTTATGTATAGCCTCCATACAAACTTACCGCCCATTTTTGACTTTTTATATGAAAACATTTACTATTTCTGAATGAATTCAACTAAATTTGGTAAAATCAATTTCAATGTCCACCTAAGTGAACACTTTCTATATGGTAAGAATCGGGCAAATACATATAACATAAAGCCTCCATACAAATTTGACCAAATACATCGTGAAATTTAATCTAAGCACCTGGTGAACATATAAACTATTAAAAGTGTTGTGTAACGGGTATTTCAGCTTCGGTTCCACCGAAGTTAACGTTTTTTCTTGTTTGATATAATTTTTTCATTTTATTATATTTAATAATTTTAGTATAACTTAACAAATATGAAAAGTGAAGACATTTTTTTTTTTTTTTTTTGCTTCTCATCTGGAAAAAGCTTTCTTATTACGCTTGGTAATCAATGCCGAGATTGTCCTCTATCCTCTATCAACTACTTGATTATTCATTAAATAATCACTTGAACCTTCAATTAATTGGTTAGTTGATTATACAAAATAATCGATTGTTCATTGATTAATCGAATAATCGCATAGTTCTAGTTTTGACATACAAACTATCTAGAGCAAAGAGAAGCTAACCAAATAAAGAGCATCGCAACAGACGGACATAGCTAGATCGATTCATCCTATCGATCAGTTAAATTGATAATACCCGTTCACACTAGATGTGACGGATATTAATATGATAAATTTCGACTTCTTATTTTGCTTTTAATCAAGGTTCTTACGCCGCACGCAATATTTTTTAATGATATGCAAAATATTAAAAACTACTTAAAGGCAAGAACTTAGTTTCCAACCTAATATTTGAAGTTAACTATGTTAAAATAGTTTTAAATAACGATGAATTCTTGTTTAATTCAGTGAGTCGGAAATATACAATATAAAAATGTAAAAATACACATGGCAACCTTCAACTTAAATACACACAACAATTTTTATAAGCAACCAAATAATCAAATAGAACGACTCTAACCTTGAAGAGATCTAGTTTGTATGGTGACTTCCACATAGAGGAGGTGTGACATTAACATAAAACAAAGAAGATCAAATACAAATTCAAAATCGACGTTTAGTGTAATGAAAATTTGAAGATGGGATACGATTTGTACCTACAAAGTAAAATATTTTTTAGAAATTTATTAATAGCTTAAAAGCGTAGCCAAATAATAGTAATAATAAAAATTTGTAACAATTGTCGCTACCAGAGATGGTTCATAATTTTTTTTAAAGAACATTCATTTTAAGTGGCTTCCCTAAAGACTGGACCAGGATTATCGGAATTACAGGAATTTTTAATTTCAACAAATATATTATTTGAATTATTTTGTTGCGAAAACATTGAAGGAGAAGCATCCATTTAGCCGCTTGAATTTACATTGTTTTTATTCTACACTAACAATAAGTATGTACATATGTATCTGTATAGATAGTATCTGTGTGAATGCGCAACTCTTGTTCGATATGGACGAACAATAGTGTCCATGTCTGATCTAGACAAACTATATATATATGTATATATATATATATATATATTTATATGTGTATGTATGTATATAAACGAGTAAATCAGTATGTTTATGTGAAATACCCGACAGCTGATGCATCATTGATGCATTTCAATTCCAAACACGATCCGCAACGCAATCAGTAGTCAAAATTGGCAGCAAAATATACAAAAAAAATTTTATAAATATATATATAATAAAACATATATACACAAACATACATACATATCTATAAACATACATATGTACAACGTATAGAATTCTTAATAGAGACAACGACAAAACGAACGAACAAACCAACACTAACGAACGAACGAACGAACGATCATTCATATATCTAAATACATATGTACGAGTATATGTTTGTATGTATATATGTTTAATTCATCATGCTCTGTGCGAGTTTGGTGCGGCATGGTGGGACGAAAATTTCGGACGCGAAGGCAGCGTCAACAAAGCTTACAACTTTATATACGATGCGCCGCCGCCGCCGCAGCCACAGCCACACATAAGTTAAAGTTTACGTTAACGTTAACGTCGACAGAAAGCTAAAAATTCAGTTTGCATTAAATGTTGTAATTCGGTTTAGCCAAGCCACAGCAGCAGCAACAACAACAACAACAACAAAAAAACGCAATAAACAAAAAAAAGGCAGATACAGACCAGATACGCTGTTGCTGACAAACGTAACTTAATGCTTAACTAAAGCAAAGCAAAGCAAACCAAATCAAATCAAACGAAAGCGTACCGTACCATACCGTATCGCCAAAATATGCAGCGACAAATCCTAGACTAGTCTAGCGACGCAAAGCAACGCAACTCAACGGCTCTATCATTGCTATCGGTATCGATGTTGCGGTCGCCGTCATCGTCATCGTTGCCGTTGCCGTTGCCGTCGTCGAAACGACGCTGACGTTAAAGTTAACGTTTTAAACGAAGCGCAGGTGAACGTGAACTATAGTTAACAACGTTAACCATTCCATTCCGTCTTACTTTACTACTAAGTTAAGCGGTCTTCGCGCGGTCTTAAACGCTTGGACAGTCAGTTTACGTTGAATGTTTCGGCTTAACGGTCGAGACGAGTGCGCTGAACAACAGCAAGAATTCAAAATTCAAAATTCAAAAATCGAAAAACGATTTTGAAAACCTATCAAAAACTGTGCGATTTTTTTTTTTTAAAGTCTCGCGACGTGTTTTTTTTTTCCTCAAAAAGGAATTTATTATTTGTTCGTATTTTTAATAGAAATATTCTAAATTGAAATAATCGAAAAAAAAGAAAAAAACTTGCTTAATTTTTTTTTTAATTTTTTTTGTTGTTACATTTAAAAAAAAAAAAAAAAGTTTTTCACTGTGTAAAATTCTTAATAAGTTTTTTTTTTTTTTTTTTTTTTTATGTTTTGTGATCTTGACACACTCTGTCGTCAACTGAAGAATACTGCATACAAAGATACTCGTTCGTACATGAATATTCTATAATAATTGCATTGTGTCTCATTGTCTTTCTTTTGCGTGCGTTTTTCGATCTGTCAGAAATTTCAAGTTGCTAAGAATGTTCTTAATTTGCGAAATTTTGATTGAGTTTGACAAAATATTTATGTATGGATTTAGGTTAAGGTAGCTCTGAAACAGACGCTGACGCTGAAATTGTAAAAAGAATAAATTGACAAAATGAAGAATATTTTGTATAACATCGACGATAAAAATTATGAATTAATTTATTCGTGTTTTAGCTTCATTTTTTGCTTTTTTTTTTATTTAGGCCCCGTTTAAACATATTTAAGTAATTTGAATCAAATTTTAATTAATTAAGTTAGTTTTGGAATGAATTTCAGAAAGCTTATACAAGTCATCACTAAATTATAATAGTGTACTATTTTCGTCTAATTTTTGTATTTTCAGACACTCAAATAATTTGCATCAAATTTTTTCTCTAAACGGAATATTTTGCATTAAAACATTTGTTTGAATAAGTTGTTTAATAATTTTTTTATTTAAAGTTTCAATAAAAAAAAATCAGAGCTAAAATTTATTAAAATCTGAAAACATTTTAGGTAATCGGAAGCAACAAAGACGTTTTAAAATTTAGTTCGAAATCTTCAAAACTAAGCTAATAATTCGCGTAAAATTTGAGTTTGCTTTAAAAACAAAATGCATTGTTTATTTCATTTATTTATTTATGCATTCGTCTATAAATTGCAAGTTCTTACCGACAACTTAATTAGCATAAATTAAACTTATATTGTTCTACCTTAGATTTCTGTAACTATCGAAAGTCTGTTTCATGATCGGTGATCTATAATACCTAAAAACACATATCTCAGAATAACTCCCACAACAGATGGATATGAAATATTCAAATTGGACAATTGCAGTTGTATGACCCATTCCCACGGATGCTAGAAAATTAAATCCCAATCCAACCTAAATCAAATTATTTTGCATAATTTCAATTCGAATAAGAAAGAACGTTGAAGTTGAGCATGATCGACTTCAAAATACTCTGCACCCAAGTTAAGTCTTATCTTAGTACCGTACTTTATTGTTTTGGATTTTAATACAAAAACTCAAAAAAATGGGTAAAATTGTATTGCGGCTATACCTAAAAATTGTTTTGGTCCTATCCCTATTGATATATTTCATTAGAACTATCATAGGCATAATTTATACTTAATTTAGACTTCCTAGAGTAGGAAACAATGACGCTTTTATTCAAAAACCCAAAATTTTGGGGTAGATTTGTATGGGGCTACCCTTTTAAATGGGACTAGAGAAAAATTGCTTGACGGCTCAGGAGATATGGTTGCCCTATCTCTTATAGTCTCCGAGATAATCGTTTTCATACGACAGATAACATTATAGACGGACAGACGGGCATAGCTAGATCCCCTATCAATGCTGATCAATAATATATATACTTTATAGGGTCTATTATGCCTCCTTCTGCTTGTTACATACAATTCTACAAACTTAATTTATTTTATTATTCCTTAGGTACAGGGTATAAATATTAAACAATTTTGTAAAAAGGGTTAAGAATGTTTTGAGCACCTTTTAACACAAAATATTCGGTTGATTCGTTTTCTTTGAGAAAGATTATGAGGAGGAGCAGTGCAGAGTATATTTTATTATACAAATTTTATGTCTTACACAAAAAACCAATACAAAGTAGTTTCCTAATAATTGTAAAGTGTCTTCAATGGCCAGGCTCAAGTCAAATAGGCGTCGTTTTCTTGGTTGTTTTTTTTTTTTCGTATATTTTTTTTAAACTTTTTTTTTAAATGATATCCAGGGTTCAAATCTTTTACGAGTACTGGTATTTTTTTTTTATTTCAAAAATTAATTGAAATAAATTAAAATAAGATAAAAAAAGCCATAATATTATTTTATTTTTTATTTTTCAAATAGAAACATAAAAGCTAATATTGTATAAAAAAAGTAAACAAATAAAAATTAATAAAACGAACTTTTTACGAGTGCTAAAATACAAAAAACAAAAAGTAATAAATTAATAAATAAATTAAAAAGCAAGAATTGAAATAAAAACAAAGAAGAGTCAAAACAGATTATGTCCGATCAGGACATTTGATGCTGAACCTAAAACGTAATACTTAAAATAAACCATCCGCACACACACACACACACATACACAAACTTAAAAAATGGCACATTCGGTGTGGCCATTGCTGTTATCGTTAATAGCAGTCAACCTTGCAGTTAGCCATTCATTGGACTCAGGTGCTGCCGTAGCAGCAGCAGCAGCAGCAGCAAATCCTACGTGCACATTGAAAGATGACTGCAATATAAACGATAATCTTCTAACCATGGCCGGTACATCAAGCAGTGATAGCGGCGAAGCGGCGGGCGATAATCTGAAGAGTAAAATCGCTTCAATATTCGAGGATAAAGTCAATTACAGTTTAAAGTATTTCGCCGATAGCGATGATGCGGTAATCGAATACACCCTCGAACGAAATCTCAGCATTGAAGCGACCGCAACACAGCTTCAGGCAAACTTTACTCTGGTAAATGACACCACCAATGATGATAATAAAGATGAAGATGAAGATGACGTCAAGGAGGATGAACGTGGTAAGTGTGTGTAAATCGAAGTGTAATTTGATTTATGTATATTTTTTTATAGTATTTCTCTCACGCCAATCATTGTTAGTTTGATTTGCTGCTGGCAAATTATTGTAGGTACTCGTGCATGTACACGTACCATATATTGTATATAGATACTATCTATTAGATAGTATAGTACCAACTAGATACAATATACAAAATCATTCGATTGTCTTTATGCGTTTAATTGAGGTTTTTTTTGTGTTTTAGCAGACTACCCAAACATTATCAATTTATATTGTACATTCAATTTCTTATTGTATTTGTATCTTCTTTTTTTTCGTTTTTATCCATTAAATTATACTTGGGATTTAGCTTCAAGGGTCAGTAAAATTATATCTTTCATTTAGTCGTACATTTTTTGAGCTCAATTTACTATTTTGTCATTTACCATTTATCATACAAAGCAAACCGTAAACAGACGGACAGAGAGAAAAATAGGCAGACATACTTAGTAAATTCAACTCGTCTCGTCGAGCTGATCAAGAATATATTGTATAATATGTAATATATATTTAATATGGTCTACGACGCCTGGGATTTAAGCGTATAAAAATAGGCAGTTTGCAATTTCAAAAAATCGTTAGAAAAAAGCTTTTTTGGAATGCTTCATCTTGACAATTTTTTTACCAAAAGCGGTTATAACAAATCTGTAATATAAAAAAATCGTATTTCAAGGCTGTATAATTTGTATATTTGTATATAAACCTCAAAAAACAGTTACTACCGTTATTTCAAATCTCGATATGCAAGAAAAATTCTAGTATGCCAAACAAATCTATTTAACTGTACCACAACCTACACTGTCCCATCCAATAAATTTTATACCCGCCAGAAAGTCAGAAAGTTTGTAACACCTAAAAAAAGTTTGTAACACCTTAAAAGGCATCGGAGACCCCAAAAGTTATATATATTATTGATCAGCTCGATGAAATCCATTTAGCCATGTCCGGGTGTCTGTCTGTCTGTCTGTGCAATGCGTTTTTCGGAAAGTTTCAAAGTATTGACCTGAAACTTTAATCTTATTTTGTCTTCTAGGCAGTTTGTTTGTTAGAACCAAGGTGCCACGCCCATTTGTAGATATAGCGCCCATAAAAACTTACCATTTTTTCTCAATTTTTTTTCTGTGAAAATAGTTATCATTTATTAATGCATTTACTACAAATCGGGTAAAAACACTTTTAATCCAATATCCATCCATCCAATATCAGAAGAAAGGTGCCACGCCCATTTTTAAATATAGCCCCCATACAAACATAGCTCCCATTTTTCAGATTTTATATGAAAATAGTTCTTAATTATGGATATGTTCACTCCAATCTGTGTAAAATCACTTCTACTGTTATCCTATGAATATGCTACCGATATGACAAGGATCGAGCCACTATAACCTATAGACCCCATACAAACAAACTCACCTTTAAATTTTTACTTTTTTCAAGAAAATGATTAAAGTTTCGTGTGGCGGGTATTTGAGCTTCGGTGCAACCGAAGTTAACGTTTTTGCTTGTTTTAATTTTTTTGTCGCACCGTGTTTTTTTCATGGAAAAATATATCTTTGGAAAATGAAAAATCGTTATTTATTCTTGTAAATCAATTTCATCCCCGCCCGATAAAATACACTTATGCAAACGTTTAGCCATCAGCGCCTTTTTCGATTCAGCATTTATCTCCTCAATCGACTCAAAACGCGTTCCCCGGGGTGGTCTCTTGAGTTTTGGGAATAGCCAGAAGTCACACGGAGCCAAATCAGGCGAATATGGTGGTTGCGAAACGATATTTGTTGAATCTTTGGTACCAATCGAGACTTGACACGTTTGAGTCCCAAAACATATTTCAAAATTGTATTAATTGATCCTTTTGATACGCAATGTCTCTTATAGTTAATCGATGGTGTGCAAGCACTAATTCTTTTACTTTTTGGATGTGAAGCATCGTCCGTTGAGGTCAATGGTCGACCAGGGCGCTCTTTGTCTTCAACACGTTCCCCAACCTTCTTTGAACAATTTATACGAATAATATGTTATTGATTTTAGATAGAGCACGGTCCCCGTAAGCCTTCTTCAACATTTTTATTCCATTTCTTCCATTCAGAAAACAAAATTTGATGACACTTTTCTGCTCAATTAAATCAGACATTATAAAAATCTAAAAAATACACTCTTGGTCGTTTGGTAAACACAAGCGTAAATTTATTACTGATAATGACATTGACATGAAGTTTGGCCCAGATTTTATTAACAGTCCTGCCAACTCAAGAAAAAAAGAACTATCCCAAAATGTTTTGCCCACAGTAGTACTTAGATTTAATGTAGGAAATGAATGTTTCTCTTCATAAACGGTCATAGAATAACATTCAATGATTTATTATCTAATTTAAAAAAATGTTTTTTTTTTCATAAAAGTAACAAAAGATTTTTTTGTTTTCTTATTATTTTAACGTTTTTTAATTTTTTTTTATTTTTTTTTAAATTTTTATAAAAACTAGTTAATATTCAAAAATTAAAAAATAAATGATTGGATGTTATTCGGCAATTTTATATGAAGAGAAACATGCTTATCCAGTAAAAAAATATTCATTTTTTTTTTTTTTTTTTTTTTTTTTTTTTTTTTTTTTTTTTTTTTTTTTTTTTTTTTTTTTTTTTTTTATTATTTTTTTTTTTTTTAAAATTTTTTTTTTTTTCTTTCCAAATCAACAAAAATGCAAAGCATTTATTTGAAGTGACAAAATTTAGACTTATTTTCAGATCAAATCGCCACCTCTAGGTGTTCTCTGAAATGACGAAAACTATACATCTCTCTGTTTTACATCAAATCCGATCGATTTTTGGACCCTGACAACTTTACATTCGGCACTTCTTTAGCGCTATACTATATAAAAAAAAAAAATATAATATTGTATAGTATAGTATAAAATATTTATAGTGTTGGGCTAACAAAATAGTGTCGAAAGTAAAGTTCTCAGAGTTCAAAAATATATCTAGATTGGTCGATTTTATCAAAAAATTATTTTTACACTCTCTTTGCGGAAACCTAATGTCTACGTTTTTGTAAATGTCACTGCACGTGCTCAGTCAATTTTAAATTTTAAAACAAAGTACATCGTTTTAAATTTCTTGTGATAAGTATTAAAACTTCGGTTTTATTAAAGTTTAAATTTGTTTCTAAATTTTATTTTATTCTGTTTGTTATGCTCAGCAAAAGCAATAAACGTTTGCGATATTTTATTGTACAGTTTGAACCCGTCAATTTTTTTGTGCATAAAGCGTTTGCTGACCTCTGAAGTACAATGATCTCAAAGCGTGACAAAGACAGCCTGACCGAAGGAATAACCGTTAACTTCGATTGAACAGAAGCTTAATACCTGTCACACAAGTTTTTAAATAGTTTCTATGTGATTATCAGTGGCTTCGATAGAATTTCGAGATGGGACCATGGATCAATGGTATAAGATATAAGTAAGCGAAAAAATCGCACGCCGGCAAAAAGGAGTCAGACGGGCAGACGGGCATGGCTACATCGATTTATCTCATCGAGCTTTGTGGGGTCTCCGATGCCTCCTTTAATGCTTAACAAACTTTCCGACAAACTAATAATACCCGGTATAAACGATAAAATTCTTTAATGCCGGCATATTATGGAATATGTTAGGTATGTGGCAAGAAGGAACAAATTAATTACAATATCAAAATTTATTTACAAAATCACGTGTCGTAATAATATTTATTTACGTGTGAGTTTATTGCGATCGTCATTGTTGCTGAAAAGAAAAAAAAAAAAAAAAAAAAAAAAACTAAACTTTTCAAACTAAAATAAAGTTCAGTCAGATGTAGCAGAATGTCGATTCAACATGACAACGTGATATAACATTTGAAGATGATATCAATGATGATGATGATATAATGTGCATTATACATGTAATTGTGCACACATACAATTACATATATACAACATACTACGTACATATTTAATTGAATCTGGAGCATACACAAAGTGTGACAAATCATTTTATTGCTCGAACCAAATTTGCTTTTGATATTTCCAAAATGTGTAATGCATTTTTTTTTTTTTTTACAAATTGTTTAAATTTTTTTATTTGTTGTGCGTTTATTGTCTCAAAATTTTCAAAAAGTATAATAACTCCCCTTTCTCTTAATTTCTCTATCCTACACTCTTACTCTCTCTCTCTCTCTCTCTCTTACATCGAGTTTCACCATGGCTGTAAAAATTTTAACTTAGGCACTGAAATTTTTATCCCTTACATATTTATAATAATGTCGGATATCATCTTTGCTTTAAAAAGTAAAATATTTTGCTGTGATCTGCACACATTTGAATGCAGACAGACAAAGGGATGCTGTTCACGAGGTCTAGCATGAGTGCATAAAAGAATAAGTAAAACATTTGCAACAACATCTAACACAGAAACTACAAAAAAAAAATAATAAAAAAAATAAATATAAAAATAAAATAAAACACTAGAATAAAGAGTTTAGACTTTCGCTATTTAAAATAAAAGTGACTCTTTGATATTTAAAAAAAAAATAATTGAATGGCATTTAAAAAATCTTTTTATTTTTACTTTTTTTTTGGTCATAAAAATCTCCTAATAAAGCGTCATTTGATTTTTGAAGCTAAAAGAAATTAAGACAAAATTAAATAATTTAATTTTTAATTAAAATTAAAAAAATAGCAAAAAAAACTCGTTCGCAATTTGACTCTTACTTTTTTTTTTTATTTATTTACGTTTATTTCTTTTTTTTTTTTTTTGGAAAGCCGTTAAATTGTTGTTTGATGTCTGTTAGAACCAGTTATTTTTATAAGGGAACAAGAATGTTTATTTATTTCTTTTGATTTGGTTTTTGTTGATGACCTCACTATACGCCTTCCTTAATTATCAATTATCTGTAGAATATTAAAATGAAAGGATATAATTTAAAATAAAAACTATCGTGTTTTTTTGGAATAATTTATAATGATTTAACTCGAATGTATTGGACGGACGGACGGACGGAAAGAATGAGCCTTTTCTTATTATGATTTAAATCATTTTCAAATATTTCTACAAAATAAAGTTATCATCGATTCTATTCATAGGAAATGTACTTTAACGTTTTAAGGTTTTTGCTTAAATTTTTCTCCATCCAGATGATCTACCTAACCTATGCGCAATAGATCCCAATCCAGACGACTTGCCAACACAACGTTAGACTCAAATATTGATATATTTTTAAATATATTGTAGGCATTGTAATTAGTAATTACTTAGCATAATTTCTTTGTTTTTTTTAAATTTCTAAATTTTTTAAGAACATTTTTAAATCGATTAGTATTTTAAGAAAAATCTTTAAGTTCAATCAATACAAATGCTAAACACGAATACCTATCTACGTCAAATGATGTGTGACAGGTATATAAACTTCGGTCCAACCGAAGTTTACGTTTTTCCTTGTTTTTTTTTTCCTGTTTGTTCATCCGTCCGTCCGTCCCCCGCTATTTTTGTACAAATTGTAAAACAAATCTTTTAGTTTTGAAGAATGTTAATCAATAGTTTACATGATTGGCATTAAAAATATTTCTTCCAGTATGTTCAAATTGATAGAATATCCACTATACTCATACATCAAATACTCAAGTGACAAATAAATTAAACATTTTTAAAATTTTTTTTTTTAAACTTAGTTTAAATCTAAATAAATATGAGAACATAAAACGGAAAAACGTATTATTTGCAATTGCGACAAACAAATAAAAGATTCTTTTGTGGGAAAACGAGAGACAATTGGAACGAGTATTTTGTATGCATACACAACTTTGTAATATACACAAACAAATTTATTTGTAGTCCATAAATTCTAGAAATGCCCCAAGGACAGACGAACTAACAAGCTTGATGGCTTCATCGATTCTTTGTATCGAGCAAATCGTCAATAAATAAGTATATATTGTATATTTTGAAGACATCGAAATGCTTTTCAATGTTAAATTTTTTTATTACAAATCGAACAAAGCTTATAAACCCGTTTACATTTTCTTCTTCTTAAAAAAAAAAAAGATTTATTAAATTTGTACTAAAACTAGTTTCAAACAAATTTTGCAAACATACCCAGCGGCACCTTCTAATTTCTACATACATCTTACATCAATAAAAATCGAGATAGTCTTCAAACTATTAAAATTATTAAAAGTTTCAATACGCAATAAGAACCAGTGGATTGGAACAATCAGATTTTTTTGATAGCTCCGCTCCGCTCCGCTTCGATTTGGCTGGCCATGCTCGGATGAAAGCAGAATGTTGTTTTAAAGTTTTTCCCCAATGAATCAGACTTTGCCGCTCTTGTATGCCTTAATATCAAATACTTGTAATGCTTAAAAGGCCACCACGCCCACCGCCCATCTTTACAATGGATCATAGTTCTCTCGTTCCTAATAACATGCACACTGAATTTCTTTCCTGTAGCTTATATACTTGGAAAAAAACGACCCAAAACATCACCTATTTTTCCCGATACTGATAAAATGTATACCAAATTTCATTCCTTTAGTTTAAATATTAAAATATTTCTGGATCGAGGCCAATTATTTCAAAACAATATACATCCTATAAATCCATTCGAACTATTAATGAAAGAATTTTTTAAATCGTCACCAAGATTACCTCCTACAAATAAGCTGTGATGGCGTAAAAAAATTTTATTGAAATGGAACTTTCGATTAATTGAAATGTAAATGTATATGTACCAAAAAAAAAAAAACCTATGTGTACAATATTATTTTGGTTTTGGGTGTGGATTAAATCACTTTGACAAATTTCGATATTTTAAGCAAAAATTTACAAAATTATTTTTAACAAAAAAACACACTTTAAAAACCTACAAACCTCTTCTCACAAGATCATCCACACAGACAAAACGAATGATATCAGGCATTGTTATATTACTTATAAAATCTGAAACGTAATTTAATTGCATAAAACTGAAATGAGTTAAAGATTTTTTTATTTTATGTGAGTATCACTCGAGTGTAGTGGGAAGATATTTTGCGATTTCAATTAAAAAATTTTGTTTGATGTCTTTTGTATTTAAATGAAATAAAAATTAAAAAAAAAAACGAAATTATAAATTACTCGAATCAAAAACAATAGATACATTTTACAGTTAACAATGCGATAATCCAAAATTTGAATAAGTTGAAAGAGAAAACAAATTTTTTTTATTGTAATTTTGCAAGAAAAATTTGACATGGTATGGTATGAGCCTACAAGTTAGCTGTCGATGTTGAAAGACGCAATAGATAAAAATGATTACTTTGATGTTTTGTTGTACAACTTTGTCCTAAATGCCAATAGTCTTGGAGTAAGTGATCCCAGGAAAAGTGCTTTCCTGGCTCGTCTGAAACGATTTTAACCTAATGCCAGCTCTTGTACTGTCATTCGATCTTAATATAATTGAAACTTTATGGGCCTTAGTGGGACAATAACATCTGAAACCCCATAAAAACAAGCCAGAAGTAGCTAAGAAATAATTTATTTCAGGTGGTAAAAAAACATTATAGAATCAATTAAGCTGTTCTTAAAATAAAGCCAATAATGCGTAACCATTAAAAAAAACTAATAATTATACATATCAATTTTTTTTTTTTTTTGAAGCGCTGTGTCTTGAACTAATTTTAAAAGACAAATGAAATCTCCTAGGTTAACTAGAAACATTAAAAAAATGAAGCTGAGTAAAACAAACTATTTCTAACGTCAATCTATTTTTTCGGCCATTCTGCCTACAAACCTAATACAAATTTGTTTTGAAGATTTTTTTCCCAAACTACAATACGTTTAAGAAAACAAATAAATTCTTCTAAAGGTTAACTGTATCCATAGCGTAAAATAATATGCTAAGTTTAAGAAATTCCGATATCATATAATGCACTTGTACAATACATAACTATATTATAAAAAGTCTTATCATGAACAGTCAATCTAGATATATCCGGCCAGTTGCAACCAATTATGCCGGATCAGCCACCTCTATCATTGCCGAATCAAAATAAAGATAGATCACCAAACTTGGAACTTGGATTCCATATCAAAACATTTTCCTAACCATATATTTTTTTATTTTTTTGCATGAAAACTATTTTTTTTTTTTTTTTTACTAATCTTGAAAAACTACATTAAAAATGGACTATAAGTATAAAAGAAAAATATACTTATCACAGACTTTTAACCAAATTGTACGATTTTGAAAGACTTTAATTTATTCAAAATAACCTTTCAGACACGTTTATATTTAATACTGTTACCATATATCATAAATATATGTTAAGTAGTAGTAGTAATAATGGATGTAGATTTCGTTTACTATGCACAAGCACGTACGCCGTACGTACTCGTACTCGTACGAAGTTTCGATTTTGTGTCCACGCGTAACCCATCGTGTCACATCACCAATTACGCCCAGCGCCAACCTCTACTTAAAACTAATAATTATTTTATAATACAAACTATATACTCGTTTTTAGACTTTAACTTTAAATTTTTGTAACTTAAGCTGTTTTTTTACTTTTATCAGTTTTCGCCGAATTGTTAAAATTTATAATTTTAATTATGAAATATATTTGTTCTGAAATAAAATTTTTAAACTCTGATCTAGTCACCATTGGCTGAGAGCTCATGGGTATGAATGAGTTCATTTGATAATACATATGTAGGTGAAGTGTGGCACATCTGGGCACCCCTTAGTTGTGGGCACACACATACTGAGCTGAGTATTATGAAACGTGTATGTTGACAGTACACTATTATTTTATAAATATCAAAACGAGTTATCAGAGAGGACCGTAATACATAAAAATAATGTGAAATAAAAAAGGAGAAACGTAGAAGAAAGTGGAAAATGTTAAAGCACGCTTTGTTTGCTCAGCTCTTTTACACTTTCTCGAATAAAGTCTCTAAAGCATATCAAAATACACCTCATGATTGAAGGATTTGCATAAAATCCAAAATCATCAATAATTTTTTGGCTGTTAGCTGAAAAATAATGATTTTTGCAGTTTTCAAAAATCGTGGGAAGTTGAAATTTCCATTTTTTGGTGAAAATTTTTTATTGGAATCGAAGAAAATTACAAATAATGAATTACTTGAATGTGCTTACCTTTTCGATTCGCTTAAAAAAGGTTGATGTGTAGAGATACGAAAAATGCAAGTGTTTTATGAGGACGCCTGCTAGTACAAAACTGAGATATTAGGTCAAAAATTGTTGACAAAAGGTTAGACCTATCGAAAACACCTGCTAATTGATGTCAATCCCCTACAATAATTTTATACTTTTTTTCGAAATGCAACAAATCGTTGTGAATTCTTTTAAAAAGATTAGTGTTTCAAATATTATGCAAATCAGCTTTTTACCAACATTTTTGAACCTCCAAACTTTTTGATCTGTTTAAAAAATGTCTTCCTTTTCGGGTTGTGGGCACCCTAATATAGCCGGTTATTGGCATCCATCGGCTAAGCGCTCCAAAAACCAAAAAAGTAATGTGCAAACGTATCTCTCTTTTATTTTTTTCCTTCTCTTTTCTGTCAGTGGAGGTTTTTAAAATAAATAAATTTGCATTTTCTATTTTTCAAGGGTGTCCACAACCTGGTACCAAATATATTTTTCCAAAAAATTATTACTTTGTAAAAATTTTAATAACTTTTTTTTCTAGATGAAGGTATTAACTTGATCCCTTGATCAGTAAGTTAACTATGAGTAAGTTATAAGCTAAATACCTAAGGGTGCCAACTAGAGGTGGTAAACTATCGATGGTCGGCACTATCGATAGTCGGCGATAGTTTTTCCAAACTATCGATAGTGGACGATAGTGGACGATAGTGCCATCGATAGTGCCCAATATAAAAATACTTTACCTTTACCTCTCCGCGCGTAGGAGCAATCAAATTGCACGATTTATTTTCACGATTTTTAAGACTAAAATCGTGCAATTTGATTGCTCCTACGCACGGAGGGAAAGAAAAGTAAATAACTGTAGTAAAGTATTTAAAAACTTGGCCTACTCTATGTTTTAAACAATTAAAACTCTTCAAAATCGGTTATTATAAAGTAACCTTAAAACATAATCGCGTTCTGCGGTCTGAGACAATTTGCCCTGCCTTATTTAAGCATTAGTGTTTTGTTCTGAGAAATCCATCTGGTTAACCTGAAATAGAGTTTTATGTAAAAAGAATTAATTTTAAAGTATCGAACATTTTTTTTTTTTAATTTTACCTTTATCCATAATAAAGGATCCATTTCCTGCGGCACAGTGGCCCTTTCAAAAAACTGCCTCTTTATAATAATGGCGTTCGATCGCGCATTTCCACGTCTACAACTGGCTTCTTGATCCAAAAAGTCAAAAAACGAGTCCCCATTAGTTGGGTTGACTTCCAAATTCAAACTAACTGCATTTTCCATGTTGCTTAAGGTCACCAACTCTTTTTAAAGCAAATTGCAGCTTGCTCAGCATAAGTAATTTGTTGAAAACCAACCTTTTTGAATGTTGGATCCAAAATTATCGCCATCCTCGTTACAGTCCTTTTTTCATATGGGGACAAACGATTTTCAATGGAATCTAATAAAACAGTTATCATATTTTTTCCAACATAAGTTCGCAATTGCGAAGAAATATGTTGGATTTTTCGAGTAAGTCCATATGTTGAGGAGTTATAATTGATATCGTAACATATTGTCCTCCTGATATTTTTTCGCTGACTTGTTGAAAAAGCGATAGAATTTCTTCCATATCCTTCAATACATTAATCTCTTCCGCATGAAACGGCAGCGGTGCATTTGTTGTTGACAAGAGTACGGCAGCAATTTCTTCGTAGGTTGCTAATATTCTCTCGATCATGAAATAGAAGCTATTCCATCGAGTTGGAGTTTCTTGTAGCAATGGTACTGAAAGCTTTCTTGCGAAATTTTACATTTTTCCTTTGCGATAGAGCTTTTCTTGAAAAACTTGACGATTGTTTTACATTTGAGAATTAACCCTTTGGTTGCACCATCCTTAATTTTTAGTCCATCTTGGACAACTAAATTTAGCGGTGAGCAAAGAATATTTCTAATTTTTAACAGCTCGCATGCTTTTATCATGGAGCTGGCATTGTCCGTGACAACACACACAGTTTTTTCGAGTAAACCCCAAGAAACCAATACTTCTTGCAAAGTGTCTGCGATGTTTTGTGCCGAATGATTTGTAGCATCCAATAGTCTCTTTGTCGCTAATGAAGCCGTTTTTAGGCGCAAAACGCGCAATTTATTTCAGTGTTGTGAAACAGAAATATCGTCAGTGCGATAGTGCTCCACCATCGATAGTGTCGATAGTGCCATCGATTGTTTACCACCTCTAGTGCCCACAACTGGTATACTACCTCTGAAAGCAAATCTTAGCAAAACTTATTTACTTCATCTAAATGCTCTATTTAACTAATTTTAACCTTTTTTTTAATTGTTATAATCGCCCCAAGCGCATATGAGATACTTTAATGGTATTCGATATTCGATATTATACTAAAATTGTACTTGTGAAGTATACATTAACAGTTTTTGAATCGTTGAATCATATTGCGCAGTATCGTTTCATATCGGATAACATCGACAAAAGATTACAATTGACGTTGCCTTTTCAATTGTAACTAAAGTGCTTTCGATTTCGCTAAAAATCGACTCTTGAGTGTGTCAACAATGAAGAAATATGCCAGAAAAGCCAACTATGTACAATTCCATTCCTCAACCTGCCGCACGCCGCACGTCTCACGCCTCACTCCACACGCCGCATGCCAAATGCCGCACCAAATCTAAACAACAAAAAAATATACAAAAAAAAAAAAAAAAAAAAAAAAAACTAACACTAAAACAACATCCAAAGAAATACAAAATCTGGTTTCATGGAAAGTAGAACGACTGAACGGCTTCACAAGAAATACTTAAAAGTATAGAAATGCATGCGAAAAGTAAAGAAAAACAAGGAAAACTTTGGCTTTGCTTAAAACCAAATTTTTAATACACATCACACAAAATTCGAAATAGTAAACATCATTAGTAGTGGATCATGTAAGGAATGATCACAACTTGAACAACGACTTAAGAAGAAACTGATGTGGTGTGTGGTGCTGATATTGTATCTCTAAAACTGAACGATGGAATTGAAGTGAACAACCGGATCGTATATTCATTTATTAAGCTGATCATAAGCATTTTTGCATTGTACTGTCTTCGAAGTCTCTCTTAATGTGTTACAAATTTCCTAAGAAAACTGATAGTACCCGATTTTATTTTACTTAATCGGACAAGTATTGAAATTCGCGCACGCTGCGGATTATATTTATGCAATACTTTTGCAGTACATTGTTGTCTGTTATTAAGCATAAAAAGAGATCAGGGGGCTTGTTTTTCACTATTATGTACTACAGTTTTCACTATCTATAGTTAATCTGTTTATTTATTTATTTATTTATAAAAACATTGTTACCACTAGTAAAAGCCTCTTAGTCTTGATTTAATAAAAGTGAAAAGATACGATCACTCAGACCTATTGTAATGCATTGAAGGCCCCATAAAGTGTATATATTCTTGATCAGCTCGACGAGACGAATCGATTTAGCTATGTACGACTGTCTTTCCGTCTGTCTGTCTATCGTTTATTTTAACGCGATTTACTTAATATTTACAAAATTGAAACTTAAGCTTTTCTCGGGTACGATCAGGCCAAGTTCGAAAATGAAAGTGCCATGCCCATTTTTAGGTATAGCCCCATACAAAATGACCGCCCATTTTCGAATTTTTGTATGAAAATATGCATTCTTTTTGAATGTATTCACTCCAAATCTTGTAAAAACACTTATAATGTCATCCAATGTTAAAACCATGGTGCCACATTCATTTTTAGATTTATCCCCCATAGAAACTTACCGCCCATTTTCGAAATTCTGTATGAAAATAGGTATCTTAAAATTCGGATGCATTATTGGGCCATCATTACTAACCATTTAGTGTATGAAAAGTTTTAATAATTGAGATCCTAAAAACCGGCATTTTTTGCATAAGCCTTGCCTTACTTTTACATATAAATCATTTCAGACGCGGGCTCTGAATTCAAACAAACATTTTTCAAACAGATCAAATGAAATGAGAAACTACGGATTCGATTCTCTCATCGAAAACAATTTAGTACTTGTCAAAATTAAAAAGAAATGTTTTTAAAAAGTAAATCGTGCCCGTGCGAGGTAAACCCACACAGCTGATACTCTGATTACAATTTATTGCATCTTCGCACTTTGTTTAAATTTGTTTGTGTATAAATTTCATTACTTCTTTGACCTCTAAAGTACCAGATGAACAGATTGTAAAACAAATAATCATTATAATGTAGCTGAATTCCTTTTAGAAACCGCAAACATATTATATAACGTAATTTTTGTTTATTATTTTAGAGGCCCACCCTACTTAAAAGACAATTGAACAACTTTTTTTATTTGTTAAATACTTTGTTTGGGCGCAGTAAAAAACATGTTCAGATATTATTTATGCAGTTTATGAATATAAAAAAACAATTAGAAAAATTTTAAATACATATGTGAACAGCCTCTAACAGGAATTTGTTATGTAATAAGAAAACAACAAAAAACGTTAACTTCGGTAGAACCGAAGCTTAAATACCCGCCACACGAATCTTTAAAGAGTTTATGTGTAATCATCAGTGGTCACCCAAGTTTACACACAATATTGGTTTAAAATTTCAAACTAAAAATACAGATATGTATAACAACAATTTTTTCGAAAATATCTGAAAATGGGCGATAAGTTTGTAATGAAGCCACATCTAAAAATGGGCGTGGCACCATGACATTGGAAGACACAGGAAGAGTTTTTACCCAGTTTGGACTATATATAGTACAATAATAAATAATAACCACTTTCATACAAAAATTTAAAAAAGGGCGAAAAGTTTATATGGGGGCTATACCTAAAACAGGGCGTGTAAAGATGACATAAGAAATGTTTTTACCCAATTGGGAGCGAATACATTCATAATTAATTAGTATTTTTATACAAAAAACCGAGAAAAAAAAGGTAAATTTGTATGGAGGCTGTACCTAAAAATGGGAGTGGCACTCTAATTCGCGAACTTAACATAGTCTTTGCCGAGAAAAGCTTAAGTTCCAAATTTCAGATTAATATCTTCATATCTTCAACAAAAAAGATGCATAGAAATATACAAACGGACGGACATGGCTAAATCGATTCGTCTCGTCGAGCTGATCATGAATATATATACTTTATGGGGTCTAGGACGTCTCCTTCAATGAGTTACAAACTTTCAGACAAACTGAATATACCCTTCACTATAAAAAAGCAAATTTAAAATCGCAATAAAATGTCTTCAATGAAATAGTTAAGATACACGTAATACACATAGTGTGATCGTGGATTTTCAGAAAAGGAGACAACCTACGTCCTTAAAAATATCAATATTAAAAATCAGCTCGACAAGAGGAATAAATTTAGCCATATTCGTCTGTCTGGCTGCCCGCTGTGATACGCTTTACTCGCACAGTTTTAAAGATATTAATCAAATCCTTGGTTCTAGATACCGAAACACCAAACCCACTTTTTGGGGACTAAACCTAACATATATATATTTTTATACTACGATTTACTGGGAGACAACTGGAGATATTAAGCTGAAACATTTCTCGGGAACGACCAGATCAAGTTCAAAAATTAAAGTGTCACGCCCATTTTTAGGTATAGCCCTATACAAAATGACCGCCCATTTTTGAATTTTTGTATGGAAAAAGATATTATTTTTGAATATATTCACTCCAAATTGGGTCAATTCACTTATAATCTCATCCAATGTCAAAACAAATGTGCCACGCCCATTTTGAGATGCATCCCATACAAACATACCGCCAATTTTTAAATTCTTGTTTGAAAATGGTTATTATTTAGAAATGTATTGACACCAAATTGAGTAAAAACGCTTCTAATATTATTTTATGCATAGCCCCAAAAACTTTTCCACTATTTTCGAATTTTTTTTTAAATATCATTATTTTTAGCTTAAAATTTGTTTTTAAAGTTAAATCTATACTAATATATCAAGAGGAAATGTTTGTTTTTTTGTTTGTTTGTTTGTTTGTTTGTTTTGAATAGGCTCCGAAACTACTGGACCGATTTAAAAAATTCAAGTTAAGTCAAGTCAAGTGATTCAAATAGTAAGTAAATAAGTGATTTAAATAGTTTTGTTTTTAATTTTAAATTTTTTTTAAAATAGGTAAAAGTTGTACTTTGTATTATTTGGTCATTTTAAAATGCCCAAAAGATCAAGATCTCAACTTTCTAGAAATAGTTCCATCTCTTATTTCTTTGGCGCCAAACGAAGTCATTTGAAAAAGGCTATTTTACTCCCGGATGTTGGTTAAAAAATGTCTAGATAGCGAATGATTATTTGTCAAAAGATTTTTCATTGGCTGTGGCGGTTCTTTAATATTGGGGGAGACTAACTTTTCCAGAGCACATGCCATAAGCTTCATCGACCCATTTTTTTGGTAGAACACTTAGGGCAGATTTTTGTCATGTCGCCTTTTTGGACGGAAGATGTTGAGCATAAAATCTGTGGATCGTATCTAAAAGCCGATCTATTACTATGAGCAAAATTTGCGAATTTCTCAGAGTCCGCGCGCGAAAGTCTAGTCTTGAACGTTCGCAGCGGCTTACTGAACAAAATGTGAGAACCTCTCGAGAACCGCTCGAGGAGGAAAAAAGAAAAGGAGGAAAAAAGGAGAGAAAAAGGGGAAAAGGGAGAAAAAAAGAAAAAAAAAAGAAGAAAAAGAAGAGGAAAAAAAGAGGAGAAAAAAAGAGATGGAAAAAAGGGGGAGGGGGAAGGAGAGAAAAAAAAAGAGGAGAGAAAAAAAGAAAGGAGGAGAAAAAGGAATAAAAGAAGAGGAGAAAAAGGGAGGAAAATAAGAGGAGAAAAAAAGGGGGTAGGAGAAAAAAGGAAAAATTAGAGGAAAAAAAGAGGAGGAAAAAAGAGAAAAAAAAAGGGGGAGAGGAGGGAGAAAAAAAGGGGGGGGGAAGGAGAGGGAGGAGAAAAAAAGGAGGAGAGGGGAAGGAGAAGGGAAGGAAAGGGAGGAGAAAAAAAGGGAAAAGGAGAGGAAAGGAGGGGGGGGGGAAGGAAAGGAGAAAAAGAAAAGAAAAGGAGGAGAAAACGAAAAAGAAAGGAAAGAAAAGAAAGAAAAGAAAAGAAAAGAAAAGGAGAAAAAAGAAGAGGAAAAAAGGGGGGGAGGGAGGAGCACAGCCACGGGTACCTGCACCCGTGCGAAGCCGGGCCGAATTGCTAGTATACAATAAATATAAAATACTAGCTTGTATTTCTGTAATTCAAAGACTTCTAAAAATATAACGAATTAATTTTGATCGCCTATATCACCATATAAATCGCCACTGCCCTTTTTTTCAAATGGATTTTTATTTTTTCCTGAACCTTTAGCTATAGCTCAAATATTTGCAAAAATATGATCAAATTCTGTATCGATTATATGGAAGTCACGCCCATTTTTCCAAAAACGACGTACATATAACATGACTAATTAACAGCACCTAACGATTTGAAATATTATTTTAAAGGTAAGTTTTGTGGCTTAATTATAAAAGTGAAGCACAGACTTCGATTACCACATAGAAGCAAAATATCGATCTAGCCATGTCCGTCTGTTTGTTTATACAGGTTTCATTCGGTCATAATGATCGGTAAAATTTTTTTTCTTAAAACTTTTTGTTGAAACTCAATGAGATTTAGGACTATTTTCAATGCAATATTCTGTGAAAAATTGAAAATTGTAAAAATTTGATTCAATATACTTGCGTATCTCAAAACACCTTAAGAATCAAACAAGTTTTAATACAAACTTAAAAATTGCTTATAAGATAACTTTTAACAAACTCTTCAGGGCTGTTTAAAAATATTCTTTTCCCATACGACATTTCAAGGCATTTCCCCATTTTTAAGTTAATATGCGTGCACCATTTTGGGACATTCCGCAGCAATGAACAAATACAATTATACGTGTTAAAATCGAATAATATGTAAATCGAAGCTTAGAAATCGCACGCGAATGACGTACATAATTATTATATTGTATGTTATGTAGTTCATACATGTATCTACGATACTCTCGAGGTTTTTTTTTCTGACTGATTGAGTGGATGATTATAAGTAAGACAGAACAAAGCACACACACGTTCAGAGCTAGACGTAAACTTGGTTATATGCGCACATTTCGCTTAGACTTGCAAAGCATACGTAATTTGCCTCACATTCACGCAAATTGTCAGTTAGCCTGCTTAGAATATAAAAAATAGACTAGTTAAGTAGATTTGAAGGAACCGAACCTTAAATGTTCTTCATAGTAAAGCTGCTCTAAAGCAGTGCGTGCCAAACTAACACAAATTGTTTTTGCCTTTGTATCCTCTCAATTAGCTCTCAATTTCCGAACGAAAAGCAGCGACAGCATCTCACTTTACGTGTCGAAAGCAGAATAAACTGAAGGAGAGTTTTTAAGCGTGTGAATTGTAAAATGAAAAAAATTTTATCACTAGTGGCATACTTTGTCTTGAACTGCTCTAAAGCAACAATGGGCACAAAAATTTATGGAAACACATTACAGACACAGCGATTTCATAAAACAACAACAAAAAAAAGCCACTGTAACTACAATACACAAGCTCGGATTACAGCATTACAACAAACATATGGCAGCAATTGCAATGATCTTTAAAACAACACATAGTGTCGGATATTGTCAGTTGGTCGGAAAGGCATTGAACTGCGTTTTAGATTGTCCTAAGCACGTTGTTTCATTTTCGTTTTTATTGGCGATAATTAAAACTGAAATTTGCTTAGGCAAGAGACGGCATCTGTCTGTCGGGATGACTAAATTTAGCAAAAAAAAAAAAAAAAAAAAAAGCATGTATCGAAAGGCAGACAGATGGACAGGTGGATGGGCGGACGGTAAACCGAAAAATACAATAATAAAAATAAAAAACACTGTTTTATAAAATCGTTTTTTTTTTTTCAATAAAAACAAGAAAGAACGCTGAAGTCGAGTGTGCTCGACTGCACGATACCCTGTACCCAATCTATATGTACATTCAGGTAGGTTCTATTTGACTACCATACCTCATTGATTTGGATTTTCATAGAAAAACTTAAAAAATCGGGTATATCTTTGAATGGGGTTATACCTAAAATTTTGTTGGGCCTACCCATATTGGTCTATTTCATTGGGACTATCATACCCATAATTTATACTAAATTCAAATTTTCGAGAATAAAAAACAATGACGTTTTTATGTAAAAACCCAAAATCTTGGGGTAAATTTGTATGGGGGCTATACCTCAAATTTTGTTCGTCCTACCCACGTTGAGATATTTTATTGGGACTATCATAGACATAATTTATACTAAATTTGAACTTCTTAGAATAAAAAACAATGACTTTTTATGCAAAACCCCAAAATTTTGGGGGTAGATTTGTATGGGGGGTACTCCTTAAAATGGGTCTAGAGAAAAACCGTTTGTAAGTGCACACTTGACGGCCTAGAAGAGTCTAAGTTTCAATTTTGAAAGCTCTACCTCTTATAGTCTCCGAAATAATCGTTTTCATACGGCAGACAGCATGACAGACGGACAGACGGACGGACGGACAGACAGACAAAGCTAGTTCGACTCCCCCTTCCAATGCTGATCAAGAATATATATACTTTATAGGGTCTATCTTGCCTCCTTCTGTCTGTTACATACATTCGCACAAACTTAATATACCCTTTTACCCTTTGGGTAAAGGGTATAAAAATGCTTAACGAACGAAGCGCAGAAGTTTTTTTAAGGCAACTCTTGTACAGCAATTAAGTTTAAGCTTATAATTCGCAATTAGTTCTGCCTTAATTAAGCAGTAAATTTTATTCGATTTATAGATTTTTTTTGTTTAAGTTTTCTCTTTTTAGTTATCCTTTTTTTATACCCGCCACACATAGTGTGAGGGGTAGTATCAGTTTGTCGGAAAGTTTGTAACGCATTGATGGAGACGTCGTAGACCCCACAAAGTATATATATTCTTGATCAGCTCGATGAGACGAATCGATCTAGCCACGTCTGTTTGTCTGTCTATCTGTTTATTTCTACGCATTTTTTTCAATGAAGATATATAGATATTACGCCGAAATTTGGAACTTAAGCTTTTCTCGGCAACAACTACTTTGTATGTTAACACAAAGTTTCCACGCCCATTCTTAGGCATATCCCCCATACAAACTTACCGCCCATTTTCGAATTTTGGTATGAAAATAGGTATTATTTATAAATGTATTCACTCAAAATTGAATAAAAACACTTCTAATGACATCCATTGTCAAAAACAAAGTACAACGCCCATTTTTAGGTGTAGCCCCCACACAAATTTACCGCCCATTTTCCAATTTTTGAATAAAAATTGGTATTATTTATGAATTTATTTACTCCAAATTGGGTAAAAAAACTTCTTACATCATTAAATTCCAAAACCAAGATGCCACGCCTTTTTTTATGTATAGCCCCCAAACAAACTCACCGATTTTTTTTTTTAACTTTTTATATATTTATAAATGTATATAAGCCACTGATGATCACACATAAACTATTCAAAGATTCGTGTGGCGGGTATTTATGCTTCGGTTCCACCGAAGTTAACGTTTTTCCTTGTTTTTGAATAGTACCATTCAAACATACTTTTAAAGTCTGGTGGAATTACGTCTTGAATTTGATAAAGTTGTTCTAGATCTCTGACACAACATATACAGATGCTTAAAAAGGAAAAACGTTAACTTCGGTATATCCAAAGCTCAAATAACCGCCGCACAAAACGTTAATTAGTTCATGTATGACCATCAGTGATGTAGATTATATTCCGTAAAGGAGTTAGGTGGGTAAAACTCTAGTTGGGGCTCAAATTAAAAGCAAATATGTAAACTTTTTAGGTTTAAATGAAGATATTAACAATAATTTTCTTGAAAAAAAAAAAATGGAAGGTAAGTTTGTGTGGGGTCTGCTTGTTATAGTGGTCCGATCCTTGTCATATCGGTAGTATATTCATATGGATGACAGTACAAGTGTTTTTACCTAGATTAGAGTGATTATTTTCATAAGTAAGAACTATTTTCTTAAAAAAACACAAAAATGGGCGGTATATTTGTATGGGGACTATACCTAAAAAGGGGTGGCTCTTGGTTTTGATATTGGAAGATTAGAAGTGTTTTTAACTAATTAAGATGACTTTAGAAGTGTTTTACCCAATTTGAAGTAAATTCATTCATAAATAATAAGTATTTTCATACAAAAATTTAATAAAAAGCTATAAGTTTGTATCGGGGCTATACTTAAAAATGGGCATGGCACCTTGGTTTTAACATATAAAGTAGTCGTTGCCGATCAAATTAGGTAAAATCATCTATAATGTCATTCTATGTATACACCACCGATATGACACCGATCGGTTCACTATAACATTCAGTTCCCATACAAATTCTCCTCACATTTTTTTTTTCAATTTAAGAAAATAATAGTTATATCTGACATACAAATATGGTTCTAACATGAACCCAAATAGTGCGTCTAAATTTGGGCTGTCACGGACCATTAAACCCATCCAATCCCTTTGGGTGGGTATACTTTTTTTTTAAACTGATTTTAATCGATTTAACTTTCACTAAAGTTTCATTGTAACATTGCAAAGTATAAGAATATTTATTGAGAAACAACTTTTTATTGTAATAAAATAAACCAAAAAAATAACTTATTTTATGTATTGTTTATTTGCAGTTTTCTTACATAATATTGGTCAAAGGTTTATGGCTATGTCACAGCCATTTGATGCATCGCGTAACCCGGACGCTTCTGATTTATGTCGTGCCCAGGTGCAATATTATATGAAGGCGTTACAGAATTTTGATTTCTGGGCATTGAAAAGTAAGTATTAAACTTCTTCTCTGACATAAGCGATAAACATGTATGTACATATAGCTAATTGTATGAACTTTTACTCGAATTCTATTTTGCGTACAGAACGCTGCAGTTTGTCGATTCATGCTTAAGAAAATATAGACGAACTTTTAGCATAATATTCTGATTTTACAACAAAAGTATTTTTCGTTTTTGAGAACTAAAAATGACGAACTGAATACTAAATTACAATATTTACAAGCAAAATAACATTTAACCTAACCAGACAACATTTTATGTGAATCTAACGTAATACATGCAACAAAATACTCAGTTGTACTCGTATAGATGGTGTTCTACAGTTTCTACATGCTAAGACATTTGTGATTTTGTATCTACGTTCTGTAATTAGATTTACTCGTTATATTACTTACATACCGATACATACAGACAGATACATATGTCTTTGTAAGTGCATTTATATATGTTCACACATAGACAGACAGATAGACAGATAAAATCCAAAACCAAGGTCAACTAATGAACTTTACCTACATTTAGAAGCATTATACAAAAATAAAAAAAAAAAAAAACTTTAAAAATAACGAATTACCAAAGTAATCGCATTTAAACAAAACAACAAATCGACGGACGCACAGTGGCTCAGAGACAATCATTATAAAGAATATAATTGTAACTGGTCCAGCATGGTTAAATAAATAATGTTATTGCTTAATTCCTCCACACAATTTGTTTTTGTTTTAAAAAATATATAATAATCACCTAAAATCATGGATAACGATCGGACCTTCTAGTTTGACCAGTTGATAAATGGTCCATCCAAAATTCATTTATGATTCTAGATCGAGTATTTTTAAGAACTCAATTGAAAACATTTAGAACATGTAGAGAAGGACTCACATAAATCGAATAAAATATATACACATATACGAATTTATGGATAGAAGTTATGAAATTTCAGTACCAGAAGTCTTTATAAAAGTTTTATTTGATTCATTGCGCTGATCTAGAAAATTTATATTTTACATTGTTTGTTATAGAAAATTAAAATTACCAACTTAATATTAAGCAGCAAAAATTTGTTCGACTATGAAGAGATTTTCGATTCACTGTACGACGACTTACGAACATAACACGTCCAAGAGTGTTACATACACTCATAAACGTTCTTAAGTTGTTGTTGTTTTTTTTTTTTTTCTGCTAAAATTTTGTTGTTCTTTTGAGCATTTTTCGCGAAAATCTATCTAAACAAACGAGTTTTCCAAGAGACGTCCGAGTATGTATCTGAGTGTTGCACATTGTCGGTGTGCAAAAAGATTCGCTATCAAGGTCGCCAGCTAAATTATTTTCTCAGTTTGTATGAGCGCATGTATACATACATAGTTATGTATGTATGCACCAGGTGTGTACCAAAAGTATCCGACCTGCATTTAAAAATTCCAGCTAGCATTATTCTACGTCATTCCGTTCTCTTTAAAACATCCTTCCAAGTGATCAATTGTTCTTTCCAAATTCTGTGGAAGAAACTTTTCAGAAAAAATGCCTAAAACATTCGGTTTTGTGTTTCAGAACCGCCGCCCTTTCAGCAAATGTTTCAAGGGTCCTAAATTCGAAAGGAATTTATATCGCTACTGTACGGAAGCTGGCTAATTTTTGCAATCTTATATTTTGTAAAAAAACTGTTGATCCAGGTTAGAGAAATGAGCTGGCACATTATCGATACAATTGGATACTTTGAGGACACACCTTGTATTTGCATTCCAATGCAATCTGACCCTCAAATTTTTCAAAAATTAAAAAAAAAAAAAAAAAAAAAAAGATATTTCATTGCACAGCCCGAAACCTTGATACCAGTAGCAAGATCGTTCGTTCATTTATTTACTTTGTTAATCTAATAACTTATCAGACGCGGGGCAAATGACAATGAGTAGCCCTGCCTTCGCAACTTAACTACTTCGGAGCTTACTTTTATAAAAACAATTTTATTTGGTGTTAACCTCGGGCAAACTCTAAATAATAAAATGAGTTGTATGGCGGTGTATGTTTGCCTATAATTATAAAATCGGAAACTTAGAATAGAATGATCAATAATTCGATAATCATAATTTAATAAAATATTATTGAAACATTTGCATACACGATTTATATACGATATGTGTGATACCGAGTAGTGAAAGGATGTGTCTAGTTTTACAAATCAAATCTTAAGAAAAACAGTTCGGCCATTTCAATCCATTACAACCTGATTGGAGTAAACAGCAATGAATGATTGAGTACAATCAGCATATATACAGACGAATTTAAACTCAAGAAGCAAGCTGAAGGAGTAGTTCACTCTCTGAATCTGGAAACTGATATATAATTTACCATCCACAGCAATGTTATTCAAGCAGAGGTTATAGCAATTAATGAAAGGATGAATCTTTTCACATCTCTGAAAGCTAAGCGGTCCTTAAGGAAAAGGATTCTCACATCAAAAATTCAAAATCAATTACTGAGTGTCGCAAATATTTTAACGAGATTCTCAACACTATACACCTTAGTATACACCTTATTTGGAAAGCAAGCGAACTTGCCAGAAAGGGTACTACGGCCCATGTAACTTGGTTGGGATACCTCTAGCAGCTTAAAGGCTGCGTATAAAAGAAAAGACTCTACTTACTACCAACAGAAAAATTTCTAATTCAGCAACATGCAGCATATCCGGGATCACTTGGCCTTGCTTAAAATCGCAAGAGGACATCCTCAAGATAACCACGGGATACTCTCTCATAGTTTAGGAGGTTAGGCGTCCCCATAACTTAACCTCCCAGCGGAAAAGTCATCAATGCTGTATTGATGACTAACCTCTTTCCTCGATGACATACCGTTCGAGTCGTTTGCGACATTTTTGTAAACATGTCGCAGTTATCTTCAAAACTTCTCGGATGCTAAGTCTTGCAAGACTTCTTGGTTGGTCTTGCAAGATTTTTTGGATACCAAGTCTTGCAAGACTTCTTGGATGCTAAGTCTTGCAAGACTTCTTGGATGCTAAGTCTTGCAAGACTTCTTGGATGCTAAGTCTTGCAAGACTTCTTGGATGCTAAGTCTTGCAAGACTTCTTGGATGTTAAGTCTTGCAAGACTTCATGCATGACATCGGTTTTGTCAAAAAACGTCATTATGATGTTGGTCATGGAAGTTCTGCTTCGCCAGTATCAGTTTTTAGCAATCCAAACTGTGACCATTCTGCTTTATGAAATAATTGCATAAACGTATTGTGTATTATAAACTCACCAATGGTAACCCAACCGACGACCTGTCACCAATCAGTCATTAGTGACCAAGTCATCAAAGAAAAATCTTCCCGCTAAGCTGCCATGCACTTGTTTTCTTACATTTCGTTCAGATTTGTGTCTACTGGAATGTATAATACACTTATTTATCCGCCATTATTTCAGATAAATTTTTATGTGTTTCTATTTGTTTTTATTTTATTTTATTATTTTATTTTATTTTTAGTGCATGACGCAAGCGGCAAACTGACTTCTGGTATACTAAATGGAAACATTAATCAGCCGGGTGACTTCGATCAGTGCATGGGAATTCTAAATCATTTTCCCACTGGCAGCATTAGCAACGTTCGAGCGGCTGTGGATGACGTTGACGATCACGATGTCGATGTCGATGTCGATGAGGCTTTATTTGAGAACCAAAACGATAAAAACAACGCAAAATTGAATCATGAAGCGACTACGATACCTGAACATGTCACCAGTAGTCACATAAGAGGGCAATACTGCCTAGCCTATGCACAGCCCGTTTTGACTCATAAATCAAAACGTTTGCAATCATTCTTCAAGCTCATACAATCGCATGGACCGTTTAAAAGTGAATTTAACGATGTAAGTAGCATCAGAGTTTGTTCCTTATCTCATTTTTAATGCTTTAAAATTTTTGTTCTTTTTCTTATGCAAACATTTTGGAATTGTATGTTTGTATGTACGTGTGTGGTGACAATGGAGTAAAGGGTTGAGTAGGTGTTAAGATTTATTAGCGTATTTTTAAAATACACGAGCAAATGTGATCACAAAACCATCTCTTTTGAGAAGAGTTCACATCGAATTTGAAAAAAAGACGCTTTTCAAAAATATATTTGTGTTTGTTTCGTTTATATCTGCATTTTGTTTAGATATTCTTAAAACTTCGCAGAAGGTTATCTATGAAAAAAACCAAAGTCATTCTTTTAAATAATAATTTAAAACTTTTTCCTTTTATAATTTTTAAACAACAACAACAACCGTCTCTCTTCTCAGTCATGTCACAGTTTTCATTAACATCCACGATCGTAAGGCAGATCCCGGAAAACCTTTCCTCTTCCATCGTGCTCCTCAGCTATGTTTTGAATGAAATTTAGATAGAGCAAAAAAGTCACGAGCTGGGTCAAGCCCTCGTTAACAGCACTATTGATTTAATTTTTTTTTTTTATACCCGTTACACATAGTGTAAACAGGTATATTCAGTTTGTCGGAAAATTTGTAACGCACTAATGGAGACGTTGAAGACCACATAAAGTATATATATTCTTGATCAACTCGACGAGGAGAGTCGATCTAGCCATGTCCGTCTGTTTATTTCAACGCGATTTATTTGGACACTACTGGAGATACTTAGTTGAAATTTGAAACTTAAGCTTTTCTTGGCAACGACCCGGTCAAGTTTGAATATGAAAGTGCCACGCCCATTTTTAGTTAAAGCCCCCATACAAACTGACATCAAATTTTTTTTTTTTATATGAAAATTGGGTTTTATTTATGCATATACCTACTGTGGGCAAAAAGTAGTGAATTTTCCATTTAAACTTCGGGCTTAACATTTTGGGCTAGTTCTTTTTTCTGAGTTGGCAGGACTGTTAAAAATATCTGAGCCAAATTTAATGTCATTGTCATTATCAATAATATATTTTCACTTGTGTTTACCAAACGAACAAGAGTGCATTTTTCGATTTTTACAATGTCTGATTTAATTGAGCAAAGATTCTGAATGTAATAAAAGCTGCAAAAGCGTTGAAAATTTGAAGAAGGCTTACGGGAACCGATTTCTACCAAAATCAACAATAAATGATTGGTATAATTGTTCAAAGAAGATCGAGAACGTGTCTGAAGACGAAGAGCGCCCTGGTCGACCATCGACCCCAAAGGACGATGTTCACAGCAAACCAAGTAAAAGAACACCGTTGATTGAGCCGATTGAAGAGATAAAAGCTGAATCGAAATTTTCGTATCTGATGGATCAATTAATACCATTTGAAATATGTTTTGGGACTCAAACGTCAAGTCTCGATTGGTCCAAAATGGTAAATTTTAAAAACAGCGTCGATTCTTCGTGACTTTTTCTCCAAAATGCAAACTAAAGAAACCACTCGAATTAAAATAAAAAAAAAATGAATGAAGAAGCGATGCTATTTGGATTTCAATGTTGAAAAAACGTTGGCATAAGTGTATTTTATCGGGAGGGGATTACTTTGAATGGGGATGAAATTGATTTACAAGAACAAATAAAGATTTTTTATTTTACAAACAAATTCTCCTTACTTTTTCCCACAATAGTATTCACTCCAAATTGGGTAAAAATACTTCCAATGTCATTAAATGTCAAAACAAATATGCCACGCCCATTTTTAAATATATCCCCCATACAAACTTACCACCCATTTTCCAATTTTTGTATGAAAATGGTTATTGGTTTGCAGTGTATTTACTCCAAATTGAATAAAAACACTTCTAATATCATCCAATATCCACATCAAGGTGTCACGCCCATTTTTAGACATAGGGCCCCTACAAACTTATCGATTATTTTCGAATTTTTTTCTGAATACCTGTTTTTTAGCTTAAATCTTGGTACCAATATTGTGTCTAAACTTGAGTTGACCCATTGATCCTCTCCCATCCCATCTCGAAGTTTTATCTAAGTCACTGATGATAACACATGAATTATTTAACAATACGTGTGACGGGTAAGCTTTAAGCCGGTTCCACCGAAGTTAACGTTTTAATTAGGGGCCTTGGTTTTTTTTGGTCTTCTTGAGCTAACTTCGACACGCATTATCAAAGATGCAATTACACATTCTCAGATAGTCACGCTTTGCTATATGTATTAAAATTTTAAAGCTTGAGGGCATAATAAAAATACAAACAATCCATAATGCGAATTTCGCTCGCTTCAAGTTCAAGGCCAATGAAAATGTGTGAATATTATGTACAACAAAATGTTTTAATGTACTACATATAAATATGTACGTCATTGTGTATTTTTGTTTCATCATAAAACTTAACTTTCGATGCGGCCACATGCAAAACTCAAACTTGATCACTTAGCACCATTTTTCTATAGGCGAAGCCGCCAATCTAACGGCTGATAATTTCAGCCAAAACTTTACTTTTTATACATATGCAGATGAAGGCGACTGTGAGCAGGGGCGCCATTTGTGGAGTGCTTTAAGGGCAATAACCAGAACCAAACCAGAGAATTACGTTCTTTCATTTATAAAAACAATTGTGTAGTATTGTAGTATTTTACTGTTTGACGTTACTCATCGCCATATTTATATGGTATGAGCGAGCGCTGCTTTTGCAATCTTTTAGCTGATCAAGCTGATTACGAATATATATATATATATACTCTATAGGATCTACAATTGACAAACTGAATTTACCCGTCACAGTTTTTGTGTTATGAAACTAAAAACATCGATTCTAATAAAATGTTTACACATCATAATGACAAATATTTACCATAAAAAAATAAAATAAAAAAACAAATATTTAAAAAAAAATTCCTACTTGATAATTGCAATTATCTCTTTAGCATAAACACACTAATATGTAGACCAAATGCAAATTGGTAGTACGTACATATATGTTATGTATTTAAAAAGCGGTTTATACATATGTGTTAGGCATCAATTCATATCTATGTATGAATGTATAGTATGCACAAATGTATACTTGTACATTAGGGTGGTCCAAAAAGTATGGAAAATACTCACGCTCACCCCCTAGTATTGTTCTATGTCGAAAATAAGAAGAACCATATTTATGTTTTTAAATCGGATAATATTAAATGGTGCCGCAATGTAGGAATGTATTTAGTGCAAATGACCTAAAAACATATCTTATATCATCCAATATCAAAAGCAAGGTGCCACGCCCATTTTTAGCTAAAGTCCCTATACAAACTTACCGCCCGTTTTCGAATTTTTGTATGAAAGTGGTTATTATTTAGTAATGTATTGACTCCAAATATCATCCAATATCAAATGCAAATGCCACGCCCATTTTTGGCATAGGCCCCAAACAACGTGAGTTGTATTAGACCATTGACCCCGTCCCATCCCATCTCGAAGTTCTTATTCAAGCCGATGATAACACATTAACAATTTAAAAAAGTGTGACGGGTATATAAGTTTCGGTTCCACCGAAGTTAACGTTTTTCCTTGTTTTTATTTTTTTTTTTTTTTGGTAAAGCCAAAAGTAATGTTTAGTTGTTTATATTTTTAATTCGTTTTAACCAGGGCTCAAACCGGGTTTGAACCAAACCGTTTGTTGAAGTGAACCACATCATTTTTGATCGTTTACTCTGAGCCATGAACCGAACCAGTTCTTCTGAAATAAAATTGTTTTGAACCTAAAACCAACCCATATAAGAGGCAAAAAGTGGCTCGTTCGAACCATTCTCCATTTCTTTAAAGATATTTATATTACAATTAAAATATTCCAAAATTTACTTGAGTGAGGATGTTTCTTGAGCTTATGAAGAAGTATTTGCGAAAATGTTGAAACTGTTAATAGAAGTTCTCGTAAACGTAATATTAAAACCAATATATAGGAATGGTCTATAAATTAAAAGTGGCTCTTTCTCCGATCGTTTATTTCAGCAAATAAAAAACAAATGTTCCCGTGTGGCCATTAGAGGAAAATCAAACAATCTGAATGTACCGTTGGGATCGGTGAGACTACTGATTTTTTACGCAACCACCAATATTACTCCTACTATATTTCAATACAATAGTTGCTTATATCAAGTAGGCAAAATTTTTTTTAAGAAGTGTAAGGCTACATTTTTATAACATATGCATTTCTTGAACCGAACCACTGGCAATTTGTAAGTGATTTGCAGCCCTGGTTTTAACACATGATACGAAGCTTTTTGCGAAAATATTTGAAGTATCTCAATTGGCGCATAAGGCTGTGCAAATGTCAGTAAGCAAAAAATCTTTTATGGAACATATTATGTTCTTCAGAGAAACTGTTAAATTAAGTGGGTACAAAGCTAAAACAAATTCATCATCAGCATTAGCTTAGCAGAATTTTTATTCGGTCCTTATAAAGTTTGCGTTCTGGTTCATACTTTTCAAAAGGGACACACAACGATAATGCAGTGCATGTTCGCCAGTCCCAATTCTGCAATTTTCGATCGAAGCTTGTTAACAAAAGGAGCCACCGCTTCAATATTACTCGAAAGAATTGCACCCGAAACTTTTAGAAAACGAACTCCGTGGCGACTTTTATTTATTTAGTAAATCATCCATCATCGTCAGAGTCTTTTTTTTTCTGGATAAGTTTTTTTAAAAATCTCTTATGGCACATTTCTTTTTGCGTTAACGTAAGAACCCAGCGAAAAGCAATGCTCCATATGTGGATACTGGATACATTTTTGTACAAAAACTAAAAATTTTGGAGTAGATTTATATGGGTTTAGTGGCTAGAGAAAAACCGTTTGTAAGTGATCACCTTACACGTCTCAGGAATGCCGAGTTTCAAATATAGGAGACTCTATATTTTATTGTCTATGAGATAATCCGTTTTTTACGGCGAACAGCAGTTGCAGACGGTTGGGCAGAAGACAAAGATCGACTGTCCTAATGTGTTAAACACTAAATGGCTCTATGTGGGAAAAAATGTCAATTTTAAACTTGATTGGATACCAATCAAAAGCGTTTTTTTCAACTATACAACCACTTCATACGCGTTAAAAATTTCGCGGGCATCATGGTGCCAACATAATCCAAATATTAGGTTTATGTATTTATTTTAGGTTGCCTGATCATGCAAACTTTTTTTAACTAATCGACTTTTAGAACTTCTAATTAACACGATTTTGTTAAATGTGTCATCGTAAAACGGAAAGCCCGCGACCTAATTCAACCCTGTTTAGTGCATTGGAATCTTTTCGACAAACTACAACAATAAAACCCATTTACCACTAAGATTGATTAATAATAAAAAAATACATACATATGATTATGTAAAAATATGCAAATGCATCTGCAAAAAAAAAAAAAAAAATATCGCTAAAAAGTTCATCGTACTCTAACAAATTTGAATTCGAATATTTATTCGCTTTTTCATTCAATAATTTGCCATAAACTGTCAATTTGCCATAAACTATCAATTTACATAAAGCTTCATGACAGCGCACTAATCTGATAAACTCGATTAAATTAAATATTGCGTTTGTATTCGTTTAAGTTGCAATCTGTATTGTATTGTATCTGTCGAGAAAAAAAAAACAATGAAGACAAGCAAAAATAGTTTTTGTTTTCATTTATTTTAATGTCTGAGAAAGCCCTGGTGACTGCACGAAATTTTTTCCGATTATGTCTATGACGTCGGCATATGCGAGCAGCATAGTTCTTTTGTTAAAAATATTCCCCTTCAGGTCAACGACTGAGCATTCTTTAAGTATGTATTCCATCATTCCATCAGGCGATTTGAAAAGACGCACGTCAACGCATCGCCCTGTCTGCGCCATCATACAGAGGCGAACGATCTTTGCAGGGATGCGAAGTTCAGTCAGTGCTTTGAAGAACTTTGATTTGATTGGCGTATCGAAAGCGACTTGAAGTCGACAAATAGATTTTTTCTTTGGTCTTCTTCCAACTATTCTTCCTTCGTACGGTTTCAAGAGGGAGACTTATTCCGCGATAGTTTACGCAGACTATCGGGTTTCCTTTCTTAAAAATTGTACATGTCACTAAGGTTGCAGTCAGTGGGCATACGCTCACCAGTCCATATTTTGCACAAGAGTTATTGCATATGTTACATATGACCAATAACTCGGCGCTGGTCTTAAAGAACTTTGCGGGTAGTTCGTCTGCGCCTGCTGCTTTGTTGTTTTTAAGCCATTGTATAACTTCTAAGACCTTGTCATAGTCTGGTGGCTCCACAGGAATCCCCTCAACTCTCGGGGGACCCAGATACTCATCTTCACCGCTGTCGGCATTGTTCCCATTTATCTCCCCAAGGGAGGGTAGAGAAGTGACTCTTCCATAACCTTAGTGATTGCTGGACATCTCTTACCACGTTCATCCTTGTTCATTTCTTATTCATCCTTGCCGAACAAAGATCCTTGCTTATAGCCTTCGGCCATACGCTTGATTTTTTGGTAAAATCCTCGATGCCTCGTTTCTGCTACCCATCATCTCAATCTCCTCCACTTCACGCCTTTCCAGTCCTCTTTTTTCCGTCTGATCAGGCGTTTCTCCTCCCTCCGTTTCTCCCTATGTCGCTCAACAACCCCTTGTGTTGCTCCAGCCTGCTAGAGTTCGTCTCTACAGTAGCATTGCGATATGTCCTTCATCGTACCATGTCTGCCTTGCGAGGTTTAGTAAAGCCAATAACCTCTTTGGTTGCCGTAGCTAAGGAGTTGGAGATCGTTGATCGTTTACACATCCGGAGAAGTCTTTTGGAATAGGTGAGGGGCCCTTTTTGAGAAGGCAGCGGCTGTCCGTTGCGACTTTAGACTACAAACATCTAGCTTTTGTAGCTCGTTTGGCGTGCGTTATGCTGAGTTTAGTACGCACTTTGGCTAGAACAAGGTAATGGTCAGAGTCGATGTTGGGACATCTATGAGCTCGTACATTAAGCATTCTAGTAGCATTTAGGAGCGGATACCTAGGTCGCCTTGCTGCCTTGTTAATGTCGAGATGTGGGAATCTGGTACTACTTATGATCATGTTTCTGCCCGCAGCAAAGTCGATTACCCTTTTTTCATTATTGTTGGTGATGTCATGTGGGCTAAATTTTCCGATGGATGGGTTAAAGATTTCTTCCCTCCCAATTTGTGCGTGGAAATCAAAGATGACAATTTTGAAATTATGCTTGGGGCAGCGTTCGTTGAAGCGTTCCAAGCGCTCATTAAATTCATCTTTCTCCATTTCATCTTTAATATTTGTCGAGCGTGTACACAAATAAATAGCTTTGATGCGTATCGAGGCGAGATGTTCATCTACAGCTCTAAGCCTGACCACGAAGCCACATCCAAATATGTGTTGCTGTCTGGCTAGTCAGGCTGCCTCCGGGTACACATCCGTATATCGTGGTTTTTATAACGTTTTCGAGAATTGTCATATTTTTTCTAAGGGTCCAGTCACACGGTGCAAGATTTTCATGAGGTATTACATTGCTTGTGATTGTACAATATCAAAATTTACTTGAAATATTTAAAAACATTTTGTATAGACTACTTGTGATATCAGAGTAAGAAAGTAAGATAGTGCCACATTTTTTCATGCAATATTTCAAAGAATGTTGCGCAACATTGTCTGACACTTACAATAATACATCCAAAACTATCTCCCAGTGCCACACATCTCTCAACATGGATGCGTTTGTCACCAAGATATATTTGATATATATATTGGCCATGAGAAGGTACAAATTCCGTTATTCCTCCTGGGAGGAGAGTCTGGAATTCCCATGGCCTCTCTGAAGCTGCGAGTTAAAGAAGAAATAAGAAAATTAATAATATTAAATTACGTGGCCGAGATAGCACAAAGAACAGCCGACTATGCGCCATAACAACTCTATCCATGATGGACACTGCTCGGTGGGAAGACATGCCGTCCGACTAGGGGTAGCATCAAATGACTTCTGTAGGAGCTGTAGAAACGAGGAAGAGGAGGAGACAGTAGAACATTTTGTCTGCCACTGCCCAGCTCTTGGGAGAATAAGGTTTACCGTACTTGGTAGACCGTTTCTTGATAGTCTGGCGGAGATTGCATCAGTCAAGATTGGTGCAAAAGCCGCCTTCATAAGAAAATCGAGCGGTTCGGGTAGGAGGGATATGATACAAATCATAGATAAAAATGGACCTTTTTGGCCTAGGTGACGTCGCGAGAATTCACGGCGGCCATTTTAACCTAACCTAACCTAGGTGTCTAAAAATAATATATAGTATTTGTTTTGCACAAAATAATTTTTTTTTTTTTTTAATGTTTCCATATAGCCCGGACATCGTGTGCCACGTTATTCACTTATCAACTGGGGACTCTGCGTGCCTTCTGGCTGCACTTACAAAGATGTTGAGTACAGCGTACAAGAATATCTTCGCAACATGACCGCCGCAACAGGTATCTCATTCAAGGTTCGCGTTGAACCCCAAATGTGCCAGACACGTGAGCCATCACCTTGGGATCGCAACACAACATGGGCGGTACGTTTCTTTGTCGCGATTCTTTCAATTACATTGCTGTCGACCATCTATGATTGCTGTACAAAATCTCAGCAGAAGCAGAGTAAATATTTACATTCGAATAAACCGATACAAAGATAGAGGGAATTTCAAATATTTAACTTACAGATGAATTGTGTACTGCATTCTCACTAAACAAGAATCTACGTTGGCTCTTTAGCACCAGAGCGACTAGTGACGACATCGAAGCCGTACATGGCATACGGTTTTTGAATGCACTTATGTTACTATTTTCTCATAAATCGATGGCCATGTTCTTTAATCCGTACAACAATCGTACTGAGATGTCCGAAAGTCTGGGGCGTCCGTGGACCGTAATCGGACGTGCAGCCTCTTTGTATACAGATCCGTTCTTGCTATTCAGCGGTATGTTGACAGCTTACTCTCTGTTCGGAAGGCTGATGAAGCAGCAACCAATTCGTCTCAAAAATGAATACATAAGTCGTTTAATGCGGTGAGTTATTTAATCGTTGTCCATAATCCCATACACAACACTTCAAAACTATTCATACCGGAAGAGCAATAAAAATTTTCAGGGAATTATGTCAAAAATCATGGCGTAGCTTTCAATGTTACCCTAAACTTTTTCAGAAGCATAAAATTCCCTCTTTCGATGAAACTATCCATACATATGCACTGTAACAAACTTAAGCTGTTCTATTGCTTGCCCCATGGTTCCATTGTGGTGCATTGAAGCTTTGGCGCAATATTTGTAGAGCTCGGCTAAAAATATTTTCTACCTATCTTTCAAATGCGCCTAATTACATGTCTCTAGGTCCATTGGGCCCCTGGCCAAGCAAAAAAAAAAGCGCCTAATAATTCTTTTCATATCCATCTAAAAATTCTGTAACTTTTACAATATTGTAACGTCGCTCAGTGAAAGTCTATAGGTCGTGTATCTTTGAAAATCGGTACCATATATAGTACATGTTTGCAAATAGAAGAGCTACAGCGATGTTATTCGGTCTACAAGCTAATTGAATGTAAGTGGTAACTGCTCTGGTATATATTGACATATATTGTAGACAACGGAATATTTTAAAATTATAATAATAATAATTTGTTAACTGTGTGAAATCACTTTTATATACAATATTAATTTGTTTCTTCTTTGCCTATTTCCTATTCCGACAGCATTGTGCCACCGCTTGCCGCACTTATACTATTTTGCACGTTCGTATTGCCTATGTGGGGATCTGGTCCACAGTGGAATCTTGTTGTAGGACATCATGCTGATATTTGTAAACGTAACTGGTGGCGCAACTTGCTCTTCATCCATAACTATTTTGGTTTTAGCGAAATGTGTCTGACACACACACATCATCTCGGTATTGATACGGAGCTTTTTGCCGTGGCACCCATTATGGTGTTTGCTCTTTGGAAATGGCCACGTAATGGTCTGTATGCATTGCTAGTATTATGTGGTATTGGTACCGCAGCACGTTACTACACAACCATTGTCAATCAACTTTCCAACTACATTTATTTCGGCACCAAGTATGTATATAAATGTTAACAATCTGTTCTCACAAAATGGTTACATTATCTAACATATTCTGTCATTACTTTTCCTCTTTTATAGCATACAACGCCTCTTCCGCACTGCTGATTATATGTACTCGTTTCCACCACACCGATCCACAGTGTACATAATGGGTATTCTGCTTGGTTACGGTTTACGTAAATATCGTGGTGCACGTTTAAGCAACAATCAGCTTCGTTTGGGTTGGCTAGTAGCCACTATCTGCTTGCTTGGCTCATTACTAGGACCAGCGCCCATGGGTGACATAAACTATGAATACAACTCTACGCACGCAGCTGTATACGCCGCATTTGCTCCAATTGCCTGGTGTATATTCTTTTCGTGGATTGTATTCGTCTCGCACAATGGCTACAAAAGTATGATAATTGCTTTAGTACTTGTCAAGCAACATCATCAATATATTATTATATATTTTATTTGTTTATTTATTTTTTTTTTTTTTTTTTTGTTTCAGATAAATTCACAAAAATGTTTGCTTGGAAAGGATTTCAAGTGTCCACAAAGCTGTCCTATGCCATCTATTTGACACAGTTTCCCGTATTCTTCTATAATGTCGGTCGCCGACGCCATATTCATCATTATTATAATTTTGTCTCAATAATTGTAAGTAGTGACGAAACCAGTGGTGGGCAGAACTCACAGAAAAACAGTTTAGTGGTGCGCATACTTACATAGTAAAAACTATATTGCCAAACGAAAAATTGTAGACAGAGTGTTTATCATAGATGCCACATTAGACATTTTTCAGACACATCTATCCAGTCTTTAGCTGTCCTAGCCGGAAAAAAATACCAAAATTCCTCTATCCGGTAATCTAATCTTTTTTTTTCATATTACAACACAATATATAGTAGAAGACACGTCTTTTTACAATACTAAAACGTATCAGTTCGTACTAACGGCTAGGAAATTCGAATCTATGCTTTTAAAGATCGGCATAAGGGTATAGAATATTTAAGGTAAACAAATGTAAAGATAAATTAGAATGAAACATTGAGAATGTCAATATGAGGAACCACAGCTCAAAAATTGGTTTAGCCAAGATAACAGCGTTCAGTAATTTACAAATTGTTTTTACTTTTTTTCGTTCTAATAACAAAACACTGAATTTTTTTTTTTTTTTTTGGAAAACTTTGCCTCAAAATGAAAAAACACAAATTAGTTCCACATCTCTGGTCTTGCACGATGGACCAGGGTAGCCATTTCTAATGTACTTGAGATCGCTCAATCGAAATCTAATGTTAGAATTTAAAACTTTTCGCGTTTTCGTTCTTACCATAAAAAAACGGACTTTTTTTTGGTAAGTTGTGTTCCAAAATCAAAAAACGCGGACTCGTTTTGAATCTGGATTTTCGAATTCGATTTGCATTGAGATATTTACACTATATCGCAGCTAACTAGATTTTTTAAATTTCAAAATTATGGATTTAATTTTTTTTCTGAGTTTGAAGTAATTTTTATCAATTTAAAATTCTAACTTCAGATTAGGATGCAGCGAACTCAAAATACGTAAGGAATGACATCTCTGATCCGCCGCGCAAAACAAACATTTTTTTTGGGACTGTTTTATTCTGAACTGCCTAGAGGCCGCTAAAATTTATGATACAAAAAAAAAATTATTAACGTTGTTAAATAATGACTTTCTTTATATTATTGGATAATGTGGGGTGTCCCAGAATTAACGCAAGCTCTGCAATTAACTCAAAAATGCGAAAGGTGCTGGCAACTCTCAAAACTCAACAAATAATAAAAGTGGAGCGTTACTCGATAGTAAACGTTAGAAATCGATATCATTTTTTAGGGTTGCCAGCACTTTAATGCAAATCTAGCGGTTATTCTGGGACACCCTATATTATGGCTTTATGTTTGTTTGAAAAGCAATTTTCGATAAAAAAAAATGAAGCAAACAAAGCACTTTAAAAATTTGAATTTTTTCAATTCTTCTTTTTAATATTTTTTATTCCTATTTAAGATTATTTTTCTTGGATTAAAAAAGTGGCATCACTGGTACAAACCCAAACACTCTTCGTCCTATACGCTGCATCATGGTACAATAAAACAAGGTACCGCCACTGCTCGTTTCTCTGCCATCGTTTGGTTTCTTATTTATTTTCAGTATGAATGCGAACGTCGTACCGACAGGTCGTGTGTGTTCGGCTACCGAAAACCTCAACAAAATCCATCAACAAAAAAACTACATGCATTTATAGTTTCAGCTCTCTCTCATCTATCTCTTTCATACACACGAGCAACAAACAAGTTGCTTATTTGATGAAGTAGCGATACCTTGTTTTATTGTATCATGCGCTGCATTATTCTATTCGAGAGTTACGAAATGCGTGACACTAATTGAAATATTCATTTTTACTAATTTTTTGTGTGCATTCAATTTATTTTTAGCTCGATACCAACGAATTTATTTCCATATTTGTGGCCTCCGTGGTACTCACAGTGCTTTTTGATGCACCTTTTCAAAATCTGAAAAAATCTTAATAAAGCGCATTCCCGCCACACCAAAAATTACGATGACGACGACGACGGCTACGGCTACGTCGCCAAAGAGTCAGACGAGAGAACCGTTACAATCGACGGTAACGGTAACTGCCACAAGCGAGAGCAGTGCTGATGCTGCAGATATTGCTGATGCTGATGATAAGGGCAGCTGCTCTGCGAAAGAACCGTTAAATTGTTATTCTGCGATATCTGATAAGCCAACCGGCGGTTTAATGCATGCCCATGCCGATTAGTCGATTTGTTACTAGGAACGATTCTAACTATTAATATTTAATTCGTTATTTGTATTGTTTTAGTTATAGGAATACATTTGCACTATTTAAATTTTTTTTTGTTTTTTGTTCTTTTTTTTTTTGTAAAGCTTAACTTTGTAAAAAAAATAATAGCTTTTGTATGTATATTGTAGCTACTTACTTTTAAATTTCGGTAAGTTTCTGGTTGCTTTTAGTCATAAATTGCCTGATTTTATATTATATAATATATTTTATTTTAAATATATTGTCGCTTTGCAAATAGGGTTTAGTCTGCTTAGCAAGGACAATGAATTTCCAATTATTGTAAAGTATTCTACCAATTAAGCTTAGTTCGAAGCCTCGGAGCTTATTTTAATAAATAAAAATAAAAATGTAAATTAAAATGTATGAGGTGATTGACGAAAGCTGATACAAAAATATGTCGTAAAAACTATTTTTTCAAAATTTTTAATTTTTGTCACATTTTGCGATCGATTGGGTTAATCAAACACCCTGGAGTCCGTGATCACAGCCCGTTCAATAAGAAGTCTAAATTCTCTTCAGTAATTGTGATTTGTTTCATTTATTTGTAGCAACTTTCATCAAGCACCCTGTATTATTGTATTTGTTAAATATACTTACTTGTTCGTATATATTGTACATAAAAAAAAAAAATTTAATAAAATAAAGTCGAAAATATATTTAATCCAATTCAGTCTGTTTTTTCTGTTTCTTTAAATAAACAATGAGCATTTTTGCAAGTGGCTAATTACGCCCTAGGTCGACTAGACTTGACTACAAGATATCCTGTTAAACGATATTTTAAAAAACCTCAAAAATTGGGATAATTTTTCAAAACAATTTTAAATATTTAAATAAGTTTATATAAACAAATTTTTCCAAAATTTTTAAGCTAAAAACAAAAAATTTCATTTTATATAAATTTGTACGAAAAATTGTAATTTTTGAAAAATTTGTTTTTAGAAAAACTTGAATAACTTCGTCAATTTATGTCGGATTTGTCCCATTAAACATTCGCTTTACTCGTAATAAAACGTAATTTTCAAAACTTATAACTGTAGAGGTAGCTTACGAACAAAATATAAATAAAGTCGAAAATTGTGGAAAAAAAAAAAAAAAAATTGAGTTTGCCTTTAAAATACAGAAAGATAGAATAAAATGTAACACACCATTGGAAAGTTGTTTTTTTTCTCTTTCCGACGACGTATTGAAATACGATGTAAGACGTATAGTTTAGTTGTTTAACAATATGAACCTCGAAAAATCAGTTTTTTACCGTTATTTCAAAATCTCATTGTGCATCTCGAAAATTCTAGTATGCCAAAAAATTCTATTTGACTGTACCACCTACAACCTACACTTAGTCCACAATAAATTAAAAAAAAAAATTTTTGTCGCACAGTCATATTTTCATACAACAAATAAAAAAAAAGCTATGTTTGTATGGGGGCTATACCTTAAAATGGGCGTGGCACTTTCATTTTCATACTTGATTTAGTCGTTTCAGAGAAAAGTTTACGCCCAATCTTGGAATTTGCTTCCTGTGTTGGGAACAAACATTATGATCACCATCAAGCTCGTATTGAATCAGTACCAAAGGAATTTCTACTTTTTGTTCTTAGAAAATCTTGATTGGGCTACTGACGTTCATCTTCCTCCCAATTCTGATCGTTTTAAACTTATCGATTTTCCAACCCTGGCTACATGCCGTTCTATGTATTTCTGTGGATTTATTCATTAAATTATGTAGCTAAATTGATTCACCCTATTTGCTTTAATCATTATTTCTTAATGCTCCTTCTCGCTTTACGTGCAAAAGAAATTATGCTTGCTATAACTCACTTCGTTTTCTCAAGTCTTCTCTTTCAATTCTTCCTTCTTTGCCAGCCATTATGGAACATCCATCAAAGCCTACTCCAACTTTTCTGTTTTTCTGGTGTCAGCTTGTGATACATAAAAGATGTGTTTACTTTTTGTAGCATCAGTTGAAATGTCTTGTGATATAAGCTCTGTAAATCCAATGAATTCGACTCTTATAATTCACTTTGTGATATATCATGCTTTCCACAAAATATCGCACATAATTGATGACATTCATATTTTGTTGTCTTCCCTGGTTTACTAGTGACAATTTTTTAATTGTTCGTCTTCAATAAATCTCTTTGCTGCAGCGTTTGCAGTCAGGTGAAGGTTTGTGGTATCTGGCTACGCCAATGTGTAGAATAAACCATTATATTTTATTACAAAAGAGCAATAATGACTTACCTTGTGTATAAAAATTTGAGTTCTCTCTCTATTTATAGGAACATCATTTGCGAAAACAAACAAAAATTTGCAAAAGATGTGATAATCAAGTTTAAAAAAAATCCTAAACTGCTTTTACTAACAAAATATTTTATATTGCTTAATAACATAATATTATATTAGTCCAGTCAAATTAGTCAAAAAACCTTTATTTCAGCGTCATTAAAAATTAAGGTCAAAAGTTAAAAAAATCGATTTTTACGCATTTTTTGCAAATATCCCTGTAACATTTACGCTATTTGTATTTAATTTATATATTGTAGGGGATAAAATTTTCTACAACTTTTGTTTAAAAATTTTTATATCCAAACCGTTTTTGAGGTAGGGGCGGAGAACGCGCAGTCTTTCACTAAGGACGAATCAAACAGTTCAACCTATAGTCTCAAAAAAACACGCCGTATAAAGCCAGTAGATCATTATCAGTAGTAAGTAAATAGTACGTAAGTAGGTTTGAGACAAGTTTAATGACGCTAAATTAAAGGTTTCCAGCCGATTATCTTCAATTCCGAGGTGAAACCCCTAATTTAACTGGACTTAATACACGTTTCTCATCCATACAATTGTGATTATTTAACCAAGCTTTTCTAACTTCATAAATTCGATTATCATAAATCGTAAAATTTTTCATTTTATAAATCTGTTCCAGTAATTGTGTATTGTCAAAAACCTGGCGACTGAAGTAATTTCTTTGTTGAGCCTGAGTAAAGGCTCGCTAAAAGCAAATCGATAATAGGAACATCGGAACAAAGAAATATAAAATCTACTATTAAAAAATGTTTGGTTTTGAACTGGCCCCTGATTAGATAATAATGAAAGCGAGCTATTTTTTACACATTTGCATTTCTACCCAATAAATTTAGGCATGGTAAGTAATTGTTTAAAGATATTACTCTAAATCAATATTATTACTAACATAAATACAAAGAAACTATCTTAAAACATCGCATTAACGATTGCAAGAGAAGTTTCACACCGTTCTAATAAAAAACTTTCGAAGCTTTGCTCGACCATCAAAAACATATTTTGTCATAGCAGATGATGCTCAGTTTTGCATAACAATTCTTGCTCAACTAATTCTCAATCAACAAAACCCATTTTGGATCTGATATAATTCGATTCGCGTCCATTTTTCGTTTAATCCGACTTTTATCCATGTATGCGAAACACTTATTAGCATTTTGGTTCTTATCTTCAAAGATTTAATAGTCCATGATGTTAGTAGTCGTTTGGAACAGTAATCGGACTAAAATATGATCTGGAATTTTTGGGGACATAAAAGGCCCTGCCTACGAAAACGTCAAATTTTTGATAAAAACCAGAGTGAAACTACTCTGGTGAAAGGACAAAAATTAATCGAACCCCTTTTCAAAAAAAAGAAGTCACATGGATGGATAACTTAAAAAAAATGTATAAAAAAAAAAAAGATAAACAAACCAAACACAGGATTAAAACCTTTCACCGTTTGGCAAAGTAAAAGTGTACGAGTGTTCCAATTACAACATTTGAGCAACATTAAATATAAATCTCTAAAAAATGATTAATGCTTTTTTTTTTCCGAGCTATAATCTTCTAAATTTTCTTTTGTTGTTGACACTTTACTATATACATATGCTTTGTAGGGTCTACGATGCCTGTTTAGGTCGCGAATGATAAGACTTTATTTGGTAATTGATTTAGTAGACACAGAAATGTTTTGCATTACTTTCATTGGCGCACTATGGTATTGAAAGAATTAAGATAATTACGTAACCACCTAAGCGCCAGTCGATTTGTTTTAATCTGGAAACGAGATATCGTACTTAAGACAGAACCTTTTAAAAAGATGTTTTCTCAATTGGCCACTATAGCGTGTGTTTGCAACGTTTTTGTTTGAGCAACTCTTTCCATTCAATCCATTGCATTATCGAATATCGGTTAATAACATTATCGAAGCAAGAAGCTTGCCCCAATTCTGTTAAGATCTTGTTCAATAAAATTTCTCACTTATTTGTCCGTTATTTTTAATTTTTTGGCATTCGTCGTGGACATACATATAGTGTAGTGTTTTAATGTCAAAATCATGCACACCAAATTTAAACTACTAAATGCTACATGAGAATCAAAACAAATTTGATAAAATATTGAAAGCAGCAAATAAAACAGCATTTCTTACATTCCATGGAAACCAATTTAATTTTGCGCTGAGCCATTGCCATACTATAGACCTGGGAACTTTTGTTCTGCGATAAATGTCAAAATTCAAATGTGCTGCATCAAATGCCAATTATTCTACGCACAATAAGCTGCATGCATTATGCAGCTTATTGACTGCCCAGTTCAATATTTCAAGTCGATCATCAAGGGCGAATGATCGGAACTACGTCCGCAAAAATTGATTCAGTTTAGCATATGCCTCAAGAAGATTGTTTCATTCGGCAAGTAGGATAAATTGAGGAGACCAGTTCATTTTTTTTTTTTTTTTTTTTTTTTGAGGCATAACAGTAATAAGCGTGAGTAGATTATCCATGTTGCAAAGTTGTTAGTCAGAACAACAAATTGGAAGAGAAGTCTTAATTTCCCTTACAGACACTAATTACGCTTTTTTTATATAACAAGAAAGTTACTGCTAAAAATATTTTACATTAAAAACATGGTAGATATTGACACTTTGTTAGTGAACACAACTCTTCACACTATTCCGGTTCCGCGCGAAAAGTTTGAACTTAATTCACTATTCGCCGATCTTGACTTTTTCAAACGAATGCAACCTGATTCCCGTACCCATCATCCCACATCAAGACTATTTACAAATTGTTTATTTATTGTTTGTTACTTTGCTTTAGTCAGTAGTATAAAAGTTTCCCACCGAATGTCAAATACTGTTCCATGGTTTGAATAGGTCGAAATGTTTTAGTTGTTCTGCTTAGCAATAAAACTTATGTTATATACCATATAACCAACAATTCACACATGTACACATATTCTTCACAATTTGTCATACTTTCAAAAAAAAAAAAAAAAAAAAAACTTTATGTTCAACGTAAAATACAGTTGATATTGAATTTTGTTAAGTTTACTGGATGCATGACTTAACGGCTTGGTAGTTTTTAATAAATTATTGATTTCGAACCGTAAAAAGAATAGCACACGATTCTAAGTTGAGAAATCGTTCAAGCCACGTGCATTCACTTAAAAAAAAAGCACACACTTTAAGTTTGTATAAAATTTCTATGGATTTTAGAAAGCTTAAAAAAAAATCACTTCTTTAGAAAAAAAAATTTTTCACTTTTAAAGGGAAAAAAAATTTATTATCTTAACTCGTTCATCAAGTGGTACGGTACTACAAATTTTTGCGGCAGTTTATGAAAATAGTTGTTAAACGACGCCAGCAGCCAATATTAGTTGTAACATTATTTGCAGCATATTTTTTTTTTATCCCTCTTCACAAACGGCTACGATGTTTATATTTAGTAAATTGCGCTCAGATTTTAGTTAGAGCATGCTAGCAGAGTAGGGTACTGCTCTGCAGCTTTACTTTGTGGATTGGGCGGCCTTCTTTGGCTTGGCCTGAGTGCCTTCACGGAAACCGTTGCGGAAACGGCGTCTGACCACTTTCAGATGGCTCATGCGACCGGTGCCAGTGGTCTTCCTCCTCTTGGCCTTGACCGACCAGTTGTCTATTTTAATAAACAAAAATTAAAAATTGTTAATAAGAATATACATATTTTAAATTGAGGTATTTAAAAATACTTACAGGAACGCAACTTAGCTGCGGGGTAGCCGCATTGGGCGCAAGTGGACTTTTGAATGTGATACGATGAGCGTCCGCAACGACGGCACAGAGTGTGCGTCTTATTATGACGTTTACCAAAGCTGGAGGTACCCTTCGTCTGTATTTACGGAAAATGTTGCAACAAAGAAAGAACGAAAGAAAAACAAAATAAATAGATTAGTTAATATATTCACTATTTGTATTATAATTTCTTTTTGTTAAACAATTGTGCAATATACATATAGGTAAGTTTATCAATTTCATTACAATTACAACGCATAAATACTGCTACATTTTAGCATATTATACAGTTGAATAAACCAAACAAATTTCTTGTTTAAGCATTTTTCAATATTACTGTAACATTTACAACATCACAATTTTCGTTTATATTAAACGATTGCACAGAAATTTAACGATTTAAAAATTTATTTAGCGTGCAAATTAAACCTACCATCTTGTATGGCGAACAACCGAAGAAGAAAAGAGTGAAACAGAGACGGAGCGATTTGACGTTTGACAGTTGATATCCAAAAAGGGCTGCCAACTTCTTTTAGAAAATGTTGTATGTGCATCTGCGCTATTGTGTTGCCCAACACTTAAAAATTTTAAAATATATAAAATCTATTTTCACTCCATCAAAAGTGTGTTTATATGCAGTTGCAGTAAATAGAAAATAATTGAAATTAATACAAAAGAAATGAAAAAGGGTAAAATAAGTTAAACCAGGCACTTGAATATTTTTTTTTGGTTTTTTATTTACTTTGAAAAGCACTTGCAATAAAATTAACTACTAAAACAATTGGTTATAGACCCTAAAAATGTTAATTTTGGTCTTAATTTGTAATATTTCACTATAAGAAACAAATTTTATGCTGTTATTAAAAAAAAAAAAGATGACTCAATTATTTTTATAAGTTTACAAAATCAGAGACAACAAATTTGCAATGACTTCACTTATTTTGATCTAAAATGAAATAAATTTAAAATGAAATAAAATTACTCAGTGTCGATACTTATACCTTTTTTTTAATTTTTTTTCTAGTTTCTATGTCAACTTAAGTTAAGAAACATTTTCGTCATCCGCTCTTGAAATTTTCTACCTCACTTACCAAAACTATAGTCTCCAGACCCAACTATTCACAATATTTCATTAAACGGGGTTGACTCTGCCATTCAAAACAATTTTCAAAACCAAAGCTCTTTTAGTTTGGGGTGTGCGGAAACACACTTTAAAAACAAATTTTCTCGCCTTTATTAGGGGCATCAAACAAATTTCTTTTTGGATTGGTATCGAATCTCTCATTTTTTTGTCTAGAGATTTAGTTATGTAGCAAAAAAGATAGGGCGTAACGTTTTTTAAAGGAATATGTATAAATGGGTCGTCTATTCTTTGTGAAGAACCCATTTTATATTTTGTGTGACATCCCTGTATGAATTTATCCGTTAAATTTAGTGTTGCTTTCCATCGCAATTAGTGCTGAAAAGTACGTATTACTGTATTGTGACAACAGAAACTGCGAACAGTGTTGTAAAATATCTACGACTAGCACGTTTGTTTACAATATCGAAGGAACTTCACGTGCAACTGCAGCGCAACTTAATAATATAGTTATAGTTTATAAGTTGTTATATTTTCGTAGCTCATAATGCCGCCGGTATCACAAGATGGAAGCTGTATTATATACCGAGGAAGTAATTTTTTGAAACAGCGACTGGTGTTGTCCTGCCTAAGCGGCCGACCGGTGAATATTACACAAATACGAGCAGACGATGAAAATGCTCCCGGTCTGCGTGAATATGAGATTGGCCTAATACGTTTGCTCGATAAAATAACCAATGGAACACGCATTGAGCTTAATCCGAGTGGCACTTCACTTATGTTTAATCCAGGACTACTGCACGGCGGTACACTAAATCATGATTGCTGCCTGCAACGCGGTGTGGGATATTATTTAGATGTACTCATTGCACTGGGACCCTTCTGTAAAACTCCGTTAAACGTAACCCTGCGCGGTGTCACAAACAGCATAGATTCGCCGTCCGTAGATCATATTAAATGTGGAGCGCTGTCAGTGCTTAAGCGTTTTCTTGTCGTCGATGAAGGTTTGGAACTTAAAATAGTACGACGCGGCGTGGCTCCATTAGGTGGAGGCGAAGTGATCTTTCGCTGTCCAACTCGTAAGCATTTGAGACCCATACAGTTCATTAAACAGGAAATGGTGAAGCGCATTCGCGGGACCGTTTACGCTTGCAAAGTCTCCCCTGCACTGGCCAACCGCACTGTGGATGCCGCTAAGGGTGTTGTTTTAAAGTTTCTTCCTGATGTATACATCTACACCGACCAGAATCGTGGTAAAATGTCCGGAAATTCAGCAGGTTTTGGCGTTTGCTTGTATGCCGAGACAACAGACGGTGTATGCTTTGCAGCCGAGTGTATATCGAGTACAAAATCTGAGGTGCGTATGCGAATGCATTTTTAGTCTTCCCAACACATTATAAATAAAATAGATAAACAGCAAATTTTTCCGCTACACATACTGTCAACGAGTACTATCAGTATTTAACGCATTATAGGAAGCACCCTATAAACCCTATAATGTATTTAAATATTCTTGATCAGCTCGATGAAACGAAAATGGCTAGCCATGTTGAAATTGATTTGAAATTAAAAATTTTAGCTTTTCTCGGCAAGATCACTTTGTATGTGACTTCCGAATTTGTCGAATTAAAGTTTTTCATTGTTAGAAAATAGTTTTAACTTTTCGTTAAAGTAGATTGTATCAAAACTACCTTAAACTAAATACAAAAATTTGATGTTCTTAGTCGAGTAGTATACTAAATAATTTAAAATATCGTCTATAATGCATAGCCACAATTTCTCCGTCATTATTAAATATTGCAATGAAAACTTCTGACAAAAATGTTCCAGCAGTGTGGTCCAAAGCAGTTCATAATAAATTTCAATCTTTTATTCAAATCAACCGCAGAGTTTATTCTATACACGGAGATAGCTTTTTTTATACTTATGTATGTGTATCCGGCGCAACAAATGTTTGAGAGAGACAAAAAATGGGTGTCGTTACTTTTTCTTTTGTTATATTAACAATTTATAAAAATATTTATTTACTTGGTTCATACTGTAGCATATTCGGATACCTTGACTAAAGCTCTTTCCTTTTTTATAAACTTTTTGCAGCAAAACGAACCATCTATACCGGAGGATGTGGGTCGTAATGCTGCCATGCGATTACTTGATGAAATTTACAGAGGCGGTTGTTGTGACTCATCGTATCAATGGATAGTGACGTTATTTATGGCTCTTGGTCAAAAGAATATATCTAAATTCCTGACAGGTATAAAACTTGCAGAAAAAACGTTTATTTATTGTTTCACTCACCATGATAATTTTCTTCACAGGTCCATTGACCACTTATACAGTTCATTTTTTGAAACACTTACGTGATTTCTTTTCTGTGACGTTTAAACTTGAAAATCCAGAGGACGAGAACGAGGATAATAATTTACATGGTGCTCAAAAAGTTTTATTGACCTGTGTTGGCATTGGATACACAAATATTAATAAACGAGTTACATAACATTCTTAAGTACAATACAGATAAACCTTTTATTTATTTAAAAAAAAAGTAGTACATAAAAATGTGGAATTACTTCTTCCTTGGAGTTTTTTTTTTCTTCTAAGACGTCATTACATTGCTTGGATAACGATGCTCGGGACTATTAATTTCGGTTTCCACAAATCAGTTTTAGAAAATATTCTCATTTCGAATGTACCATGTAGCGCTAATGATGGTTTATTGACATATGTCAGCTTTAAGCTAGTCCAGGGACTCCGGTTTATCTGCGTAAACTTTTCTTATCATTCATAATTCAAAATTGCCAAAAATCGGGTTCGATTTCGATGATGTTTTGCATGTTCTTGACTTATTGTAGACTTATGTCAATCTTAAAGAAAATGTTTATTTGAAGGCAGTTTTACATTGTTGATTATGTTTACGTACACATATATTCTGTAAAATAAAAATAAAAATGGTTTCTTGATTTGCTCGCGAAGCAGAGGACTTTAATAAACAAAATATCCCGCTAATTTCAAAACACAATTTTTTATTGTCCCGACGCCGCCCATCCAGTGTATTTTTTATATTCGTTACACATACTGTAAACGGGTATACTTAGTTTGTCCGAAAGTTTGCAACGCATTAAAGGATGCATCGGAGACCCCATAAAGTATAAATATTATTGATCTGTCTGTCTGTTGCGATGCGCTTTGCTCGGAAAGTTTTAAAGATATTGACCTAAAATTTGAAACTTAAGCTTTTTGTGCTCCTAGTTAGTTTGTATGTCAGAACCAAGGTGCCACGCCCATTTTTAGATATAGCCCCCATACAAACTTACCACTTTTATCGATTTTTTGTATGAAAATAGTTATTATTTATGAATGCTTTTACTACAATGTGTTGTAAAAATACTTCTAATGGCATCCAATATCAAAAGAATGTTGCCACGCCTATTTTAAGATATATCCAATCTTTCAATCGCGTGCGCTGCGAAAACTATTGATGATAGAACAAAATGATGTGTTACAATTTTTCAGGACACATTACTATTCAGGTGAGCAAAAAGACGGGATTTAGGAAAATTTTGACCAGGGGCCCAATGTGGGCCTTAAACCGGAAAAGCCATATCTTTGGAGTGAATAGACGCAGAGACTTGAAACAGGGCTCATTTGAAAGATGGTTAAAAACATTTTTGGCGTTCAAGGTGTTCGAGGAATTTCCGGAATTTCAATATAGATTTTTTGACCAATTTTTTTTTTATTACAGGTTAGCACTTAGACAGGATTTTAGAAAATTTTGACCCGGGGCCAAATGGGAGCCTTAAAAAAAGTCATACATTTGGATTGAATAGACGTAGAGACTTGAAACTGGACGCATTTGAATGATGGTTAGTCGTGTTTAGGGAATTTCCAAAATTTGAACCCAAATTTTTTGAACAATTTATATTTAGCCACCAAAGAGAAGCAAAAAAAAACGCGAGCAAAGCTTCGGGTACCTGCTAGTTTCTTATAAAAATTGAAAAAAAAACAAGCAAAAACGTTACTTCGGGAGCACCGAAGCTCAAATAGTCATTTTCTTTAAAAATTAAAAAAATTGAAGGCGAGTTTGTATGGGTTTATTCATAGGATAACAGTAGAAGTGATTCTATCAAGTTTGGAGTGAATATATCCATAAATAAGAACTATTTTTATACAAAACCTGAAAAATGGGCGCTAGGTTTGGATCGAGGTAATATCAAAAAATAGGCGTGGCACCTTTCTATTGATATTGAATGCCATTAAAAGGGTAAATACATTCATAAATAATAATAATTAATTTTCATACAAAAAATTGAAAAAGGGATAGGTTTGTATGAGGGCTATATCTAGAAATGGGCGTGGCACCTTTCTTCTGATATTGGATGCCATAAGAAGTGTTTTAAATCAATTTGCAGTAAATACATTCATAAATTGTAGCTATTTTCATAAAAAAATAAAAGTGGTAAGTTTGTATGGGGGCTATATCCAAAAATGGGAGTGGCACCTTGGTTCTGACATACAAACTGCCAAGGAGCACAAAAAGCTTAAGTTTAAAATTTCAGGTCAATATCTTTAAAACTTTCCGAGAAAAACGCATCGCAACAGACAGACGGACATGGCTAAATCGATTCGTCTCGTCGAGCTGATCAATAATATATGTATGTACTTTATGGGGTCTCCGATGCCTCCTTTAATGCGTTACAAACTTTCCGACAAACTGATAATACCCTTCACACTATGTGTGGCGGGTATAAAAAACAAAATAGGTCGGTTCATGGATACATGATCGAAATCGTAAGCTGAGTCGGAATAGATATGGCGTATGGAAAGGTTAAAACAATATTGAAATACTTGGATACAAAACATTTTTAACAAGGTAAAACGTTCAGTTCGGTGGAACTCAATGAAATTTTCAAAAACGTTCATCGACCCCGAGAATGACCTCTGTTTATTCGTCCGTACCGAACCGGCTCTTAATATCTAAACCTACATTTCAAAGTACATACATATGTTGTATGTACATAAATAACTGAATAATATTTTATCCAAAGCGCCAACAGGTTTAGCCTATATGTATACACATTTGTTTTTAATTTCGGGAAGGTCGGGATGTGACCATTGTCCCGTTATGCCATTTTTCAAAATTGTCATGCGCGTCCCTAATTTTTTTTTTTTTTTATTGTCTGCTTTATTTGCAATCAGTCCAATTGTGGACTATAATCAAATTTTATAACTAGCATAACAGATTGACTTTATAGTTCCTAAATGCGGTTTGGCTAGGGAGAAATTCAAATTAATACTGAACAGACCCAGTACAAGAACCTCATAAGAGTCCCTAATAATACAGTATAACTGTTTTTTTATACCCGCCACACATAGTGTGAAGGGTATTATCAGTTTGTCGGAAAGTTTGTAACGCATTAAAGGAGGCATCGGAGACCCCATAAAGTATATATATTATTGATCAGCTCGACGAGACGAATCGATTTAGCCATGTCCGTCTGTCTGTCTGTCTGTCCGTCTGTCCGTCCGTCTGTTGCAATGCGTTTTTCTCGGAAAGTTTTAAAGATATTGACCTGAAACTTTAAACTTAAGCTTTTTTGTGTTCCTAGGCAATTTGTATGACAGAACCAAGGTGCCACGCCCACTTTTAGATATAGCCCCCATACAAACTTACCATTTTTTTAGATTTTTTTGTGTGAAAATAGTTATTATTTATGAATGTTTTGACTACAAATCGGGTAAAAACACTTTTAATCCAATATCCATCCATCCAATATCAGAAGAAAGGTACCACGCCCATTTTTAGATATTGGCCCCATGCAAACTTACCATTTTTCTCGATTTTTTGTATGAAAATTGATATTATTTGTAAATGTATTTACTACAAATATGGGTAAAAGCACTTCTAATGACATCCAATTTCAAAAGAAAGGTGCCACGCCCATATTTTGATATGGCCCCCCATACAAACCAAGCGCCCATTTTTCAGATTTTGTATGAAAATAATTCTTATTTATGGATATATTCACTCCAATCTGTGTAAAATCACTTCTACTGTTATCCTATAAATATACTACCGATATGACAAGGATCGAGCCACTATAACATATGGACCCCATACAAACTCATCTTCTATTTTTTTTTATTTTTTCAAGAAAATGAATAAAGTTTCGTGTGGTGGGTATTTGAGCTTCGGTGCTTCCGAAGTTAACGTTCTTGCTTGTTTTTTATTTAATATTTATTTTTGTTTTGAAATTGGAGATAAAACTCCAGAACAATTAACTGTAACGGAACAGAACATTTGTCAATTGTCGACAGTGTAAACTGAGATTGTATCGAAACTACCGTCCTCGTCCATTTTTAGTATAACATTTCGATTACATTTGCAGAATGTTAACATCGTGTATCGGTTACATTGGCAAGGCAAGGCAATCTCGAACGCACAGTCCAGTCAGCTGTTGAAGAACGCTACGCTGTCGTTGTTTTTTTATACTTGCTACGTTGTCAGTTTGAGTTTGTTAGTTTTTTAAAGGAAATTGACATGCTTAATTCGTGGACACCAGTGTTTCTTATACTGACGACCCTTGTGTTAAGCGCACATAGCTGGGGCTCAGAAGAATTAGAAATATTTGACTTGGTAGAGGAGATAAACAAAAATTTTTATGATTTTATGAGCATTAGCCAGGTAAGTTTTTCATTTATTCCATGCTACTTTGTGTGACTGGTAGTGGTAGTGATTCCTGACTCTTTTATTTTTATCAATTGCTACATTTTACCTTCAGAATGCTACAAACAACGAAATAAAACGGGCCTTTCGTACTCTTTCCATTGTGCTACATCCGGACAAAAATTCAGCCGAAGATGCCAATATACAATTTCGAAATCTAGTTTCCATTTATGAAGTTCTGAAAGATTCAAACAAACGCGAAAAATATGACCGTGTACTTAAGGAAGGTCTACCTAACTGGAAGTCTGCTCTGTATTATTACCGACGTATGCGAAAAATTGGCCTTTACGAAGGGGCACTCATTATATTTTTAATCTCCACGATTGGTCAATATCTCTTTGCCTGGGCTGCATATTTGGAAAAGAAATATACCGCTGAGCAAGTTTTTGGTAGCAAGCTAAAGAAACTACAAAAGAAAAATAAGAGCATCGACATGGAGGCCATACTTAAGGAAATACCAATACCATCAATTCTGGTGAGATACTAGAATAAAATTAACGTTTGTGAAGTGAACTATAAAAATGTTTTAATGATATTTTCCTATTTATTATTTTAGAATACCTTACCATTCCAAATACCTATGGCTATTTGGCATTTGCCTAAAACCATAAAAAATGCCCTAAGCAAAGCAAGTGAATTAAAAGATTTGGCTCTGGAAAAACGAAGACAGTAGGTTTTTTTTTGGTTCTATGTATCATCATATTTCAAGTTACATACATATGTATATTTTTGCAGAGAACTTGAAGCAATAAAACGTCAAGAAGAATTGGAAAAGGAAGCAGAAGAACAAACACGTTTGCGCAAGGAACATAAAGAGAAATTGCGACAACGCAAACAAAACACAAAAGTGCCTGAAAAAACTGAAGAGGAGCTGCGTGGCTACGCTCAGATTCAAGCACGAGAATTAACCGAAAATGATGCCATTAAGCCTGTTGCTCAAAAGGTAAGTTGAATATAAACTGAAATAAATATAAAAGTAAAAGTCGTTCACCTCCTTTTTTTTTTTTTTTTTTTTGTTGAAGACAACAGTTAGCGGTGGTTTTTGGACGGATGAAGATCTTGCTGAACTTATACGTTTAGTCAAAAAATATCCGGGTGGTTCAAGTAGCCGTTGGAATACAATTGCAGAAACAATGAATCGGTCAGTTCAAGAAGTAACCTTTATGGCAGCGAAAATGAAAGAAAACGGCTTTAGAATACCGGGACAGACTGAGAGTGTCGCCGAGACAATCGTTCAGTCCACACAAGAAGCGGTACGCAAAGAAAAATTAAAGAAACCTAGTGAAAAAAGCATGCTCATACCTGAAACCAACTGGACTCAAGAGCAACAGCGTGCGCTCGAGGCTGCTATAGTGAAGTACCGTAAAAATGCTAGCGGTGATCGTTGGCAAAGAATTGCTAATTGTGTTCCAGAAAAGACAAAAGAAGAATGCCTAATAAGGTACAAGTATTTATGTGAACTAGTTAAGTCACAAAAAAGGCAGAAGAGGAAGTTCTGAACGAGGATGAAGCTGAGGCTGAAAATCCTAAAAAATCATTAGATATGGAATTAACTATTGAGGCGGCCACCGATGATTCAGCGAATGCTGCGAATAGTGAAAATAAGGATGAAGTGCAACAAGCCAGTAAAAAGCTTAGTAAACGTGAAAGAAGGCGTCGCAAGCAAGAGTTATCAAGCGGAGAAGATTCGGACGATGCATATCAATATGAGATGAGTTAATTTTGTGTCATACGAAGTGTTGTCTAGGTTTGCTTACTGTAAGTTTTGTTACGCTTTTAGCATAGTAATTTCAATTTTTGTAATGCTTTTAAGAGATTTTGCTAAAAATTGTATACTACAACATGTCTTGTTTTGTCACCATGTTTTTCCAACAATGTTTCAATACATAAAGGAAATTCTTTTTATTTTGTAAATACGTGTATAACATTTAAATTCAAGTATCAAACCATATATTTGCTGTGGCAAAATATCAAAAGAAAAATATTATTCTTGTTCAATATTTACAGAGTCCTTGCTCATTTCTAAAAGCGAAGCTTGTGACATCTCCGTATCATCCTCCTCTTCGTCAGTTTCCATTTCATAAATAGTCATTTTACGCTTTCGATCGGAAAGTATTGTGGCCACTTTTCGACTACCAGACACAGCAAGCATCTCACAGATGCCGTCTAAACTCTTCAATGTACTTCCGCCATCATTTAGATCGTGAATGCTGTGCGACACAGATATATCAGTTAGGTTCACCAATGGCGCCATCTGATGTTGAGTGGAATGATTTTGTGAATTTAACAACGAAAACTGCACAAAATAACTGTGTGGTCTTTCAGTGTTCATTGTTTGAGTTAATATTGATATGGTAGTTTCATTGTAAAATTGAAGATCAATAAAACGCAAATTGCTATAATCTTCATTTGTAGTGACTGTAAATGGACCGGGTTGCAAATGAACACGAATGCAACGTACTATGCCGGTATGCTGGCCGAATTCCAACACCATTGCCTCCTGCCAACCAGTTGTTACCGCTAGCATATCACTCTGCGCGGATTCATTTACAAAATATGAACAATTTACGAAATCATCTTTCTCTGACTCAAATATTGGTATTTCAGCGCAGATAACGCTGGAACTAAGAGAAAAGCTTGCGCTTATGCTCTCTGTTGGTTTACGGAATACTGCATCAATTGCATTAAGCATTTTATCGAGTTGCTGAATAAGTGACAATTTTTGATCGTGTGGAATGAAATGTGCACAATTGCGTAGACATTCGTTTTCTTCGATTAGTTGCTCCCAAAGATGATGGGAATCTGTTTTTGATGTTTGTGTAAGATGTCTGTTCTCCAAATATTGGCCAACTCTCTCCAAGTTGAATTTACTCTTTGGTACCGAATTACTGCTTTCGTCTAAAGGAAAAAGGTAAACCATTAAGGTTGCTGCTTGTACCACTCAACAATATGCAATACTACTTGTTTTATTCACGGCGTCCTCTTCCATGGCATAAAGATATTCGGCTAGTGCAAAATTCTCCTCAGTAGTCAATTGCATATCATCGGGTATGTCTTCGTGTGACAGTCTTAGTATAACCAAACACATCCAGCAATGAAACAATTTCATTTCGTGTACAAACTGGTTAATAGTTTGCTGTAACTCTAAGATTTTCATAAGAAAAGCACCGCAGGCGCGCATCGCCTCTGTCGCTGCGTCGGGATCAATAAGAGACTGAATTGGATGAATGGATGAATATGCAATAAGTTCAAAAACTACAATAATTTTATATGATTAGATTAGTTACCTCAAAATAATGTGTGACGCGTCCATAACCATTTGTCATGTTTAAAAAGAAAAACATGTAAATGCCAGCGCTGTTCAATTGCTTTGCAACGAGTGATTGTAAATTAGACAAGCTCAGATCAACCGAGTTGGCTATTTTCTTAAAGCCTTTCTCAGTAAGCTCTCTGTCAATGAATTTTGGAGTTAATACAAATATTTTATAGTTGTAAATTGTATACATACTCTCGCAGGAATGCCTCGACCTCGAGTGTAGCAAAACCAAAAATAAATAACTCCAAAAAATGTGCAGATATCATATATTCTGGCTGTTCATAGGCGTACTTGGTTAATTTGTTATCCATTTCCAGTAAAACTGTTTCCCAACCCTCAACTAGACATTGTAATGTGTCATTGATATAGCTGAAAATTTAAATTAAAAACTTATTTTAGCAACTGGTTGATACATATGTCCTACATATTTTTTTTTTTTTCTTTTGTTTCCAGTATGTTGGCACAGTGCGAGGCTAATTGTAGCATTGGTAACATACACTCTTGCAGCACTTGATTATGAAAGTGCAAAACTTTTAAGAGATTGCCATCACGGAGCAGTGCGTAAACAGCGTTAAATTTGCCGTTGAGTCGTACATCGTAGACTTCTAAGAGGTCGGGATTAAGTACATGCTGTGTAAGATCAATGCAACCAGCTTGCAGCGCACCCAGAAGCAATAAGTGTATTTTGCCGCTGTTCATGATGACAACAAGAAAACAAGGAGAGCCTTTTGGAAATGATTTGTGGCCAACAGGTTTTATCGATGGGTCTATGTTTGTAAGTGGCGGAAGCTTTGGTAGCAGACGAGTGTGACAATCTTCCATGTCACTTGCATAACTGGAGAGTGTCGCTTGGCTCCTGATGGCCTTTGTAAAGTAAACTTTTTTTATATCATCTTCATATATCAAACCGGATATCATTGTTTCACGCTCCGCATCCAATAAAGCAACTTTGCCGTTGCTGTAGCCTACAGCGAGAAGCGTTTCGTCTGTTTGCCAACTGAGCGACCGTACACGAACATCATCTCCCGGCGTCGGAAATGTTACAATTTTTTGCCAATTAAGACGCTGTATAACCACCTCACCTAAAGTACAAAAATATAACAACGATTCTCAACAAAAACATTTATCTGAAATTTGGAGTTACCCTTCTCAGTGCCATACGCAATCAAATCCATTTTGTTGTTCCATTCCATACGCTCAACAATACAGGACATATTGCGAGCACCCAGCAACTTCATGGTGACCTGTGTGGTTTGTGCCATCGTTTAAATATTAATATTCGCTTACGATGCTTAACCAAATTTAAATATGAACATTTGCATCTAGTTTTTGTCTTTTGTTCGGTTTATTTTTTTGGGTTTTGGTTCTTGTTGAATTGAATGTAAACGAAATAGTACGTTCGGCGCCAATTTGCGACAATCAGCTGATTTTTGTTTTCTTTTTTTTTCTTTTTCTTTTCTTTCTACCAGGGATGAGTTAAAAAAAATATGCGTTAATATTAATATCAGACCGTAATTTGTTGAAACACATACACACAACTATAAATTTGATATGTATCCTTCCCCTTACACGTGTGACAAATTTGACAACAAATTTTACAAAGAGCCTCGGCATGCCCCATCGATTATTAAAATTTTTAATACACTATGATGGCCAAATAATCCATGCAAAATTTTAAGATGACTTTAGGAAATATCTGGTGTCGAAGTAGACACCACATTGTCCGTCCTTCCACTTAAACTTTCTACTGGTATCATATACGGTGACCCAGAATTAACCGCATTTAAGCTCGGTGACACTAACATTATTCTAGGGCCTGAAAACCCATCCTACGGTTTTGGAAACCTTGATTTTGTTGAAGAATCAACAAATAGAAGGGATTACTTTGATATTCTAATGCATAATATTTTCCTACTCTAATACTCTTGAAATAAGGGGCCAATTCTGATTCAACCAACATATTGATCCCAAGAGCAAGGCAGGAATTACGATGTCCTGGTCCGTCTGGAACGGTCGCTACTTAGTGCTACCTTTGGTACTATCACCAGAAGTTGTTATCATTCAAAATTTATATCCATTGCTGAAATGGGCCAAAACAACGCCTATAATTTCAAAAAAATTGGTGAAACCTGTTCTAAATTATACTGGCTATCATACTAAACCATAAAAACAACTTAATATATTAAAAATCAAGTTTTTTTTAAAGGCTGAAGTCAATGCATCAAATAACCTGACATAAATTTAGGCACTATTTTTGGTTTTCCAAGGATAACTTGGTCAAATCTAATTTTAATAAAACAAATAAAGACTCCTTGGCTAACTAGAAAAATATATGTAAAAAATGGCGTTTCCTGACAATTTCTAGATTGCGTTGTTTTGAAGATAGAGCGCTTTGAACTTTAAAAGAAAAAGTGCATCTTTTAAGCTGAGAGCCACTGTACATATAAGTTTGTCAAATATCTCCCTTCCGCTTTTTTGCTCTTTATTCAATACTTTATAAAAAGTGTTACAGTGATCGGATTTAGTTCAAATTTGGGCCGTTTTGTTCAATAATCTGTTTCCATCTAGACGGCAACTTCATAATACCCTTCTTGCACTGTTTGGGACGATTCTTCGGCCTTCGACCACGACCGTTTTCGCTTGATATTGTCGTATGTTATCCATGTTTCGTCGCCAGTCACCATCCGCTTCAAAAATGGGTCGAGTTCGTTCCGTTTCAGCAGCATATCGCAGGCGTTGATTCGGTCCAGAACGTTTTTTTTTGCGTCAAATCATGAGGCACCAAACATCAAGTTTCTTTTTGTATCCAGCGTTCTGCAGATGGTTTAAAATGGTTAGGTGACTAACTTCCATCTCATGGGCGATGTCACGAGATGTCACATGTCGGTCTAACTCGATGCTTTCCATGATTTGATCGGTATTCGTCGACACAGGTCTTCCGCCGGTTGGCTTATCCATGGTGTCGTTTGCACCGGCTCTCAATCGTCGAAACCATTCCTCCGCGATTCGAAGTGATAGAGTACCATCCCAAAACACCAGTAATCTCACTGAACGTTTCTCAACGGATTTGCCTTTAACGAAAGAAAACTTCAAAATAGCGCGAATTTCGGCGATAGTGAACTCCATGTTTACACGTCTATAACGCAGTATCCAAACTAATCATGAATAGCGTCGTTTTGTAGTTTATGTCAAGACCTTTCAAATGATGGATAGTATTGCCCGATACAAGCTCTGTAACACTTTGTACATAGCCGCGAAATTCAAAAGACAAAAAGGCGGAAGGGAGATATTTGACAACCTTATATGTTGCGTTAAAACCTTTGCTACAATTAATTTGATTATTTTATTAAATAATCCATTTATTTTAGATTTAAAAAACAACTAAAACTGATTAAAATGTCCATTTCCGATTACCGTTTACTGATGTATGTAATTTACGTAATGTAAATGTAAAATATCAATTGTTAGAAAAACAATATTGTTTTCTTCGCTGGTGTTAACTCAGCGTAATGCAACTCATCAGTTGTTAGCAACAAAAAAAATTACAAAAACAAGTGGACAGCTCTTGTCCCAGCTGATTAGATTGACATTGAGTTGACATTAAATTGGCATTAATTATTATTGTAAATTGTGTTTAGAATTTTAGTTAGAAAATCTCAAATGTTTTTCGAACATTTTGTAAAATCTTACAAAGACCGAAATGAAGCAATGTTAAAAATGATATAAACGTGTAATTGCCAAGAATATTGAATTTTTTCTTGCTTTAATTCTTGTTAATAGTGGAAAATATTTCGAGAATAGGTAAAATCGAAAGTAAAAGAACAATAAAATTTTAATTATGTAAGTTTTACGTGCTTTTTGTCGTCGAATACGTTGTAATGTAATAATAAAACAGTATTTGTAGCTTGAACTCGTTGCGTCAAGAAATGCGTTCACGAAGCAATTCCGGCGTTCGCTTGGACTATTATCAGCGCATAGTACATCGTCTGATATTAGCACACCAAGAACCAGTTACTGGACTCTTTCCAGCGTCTAATGTCAATTCGCATGCCTGGATTCGCGACAATGTATATTGTATACTTGCGGTTTGGGGCCTATCAATGGCATACAAAAAGATTGCAGATCAGGACGAAGACCGAGCAAAATGCTACGAACTGGAACAAAGTTGTGTAAAATTAATGCGTGGTCTTCTAATGGCTATGATGAATCAAAAGGATAAGGTTGAGAAGTTCAAAATCACTCAAAATCCACTGGATTCACTTCACGCCAAATATTCAAGCAAAAACGGATTACCCGTTGTTGCTGATAACGAATGGGGTCATCTGCAAATTGATGCAGTCTCATTATACCTTTTGATATTAGCCCAAATGACTGCGTCGGGCTTACAGATCGTCTTTTCACTTGACGAGGTTTCATTTATACAAAATCTTGTTTTTATATTGAATCTGCGTACTCCATACCCGATTATGGTATTTGGGAGCGTGGGGATAAGACCAATCATGGTATGTTGAAAAAGAACATTTTTTTTTAATGATGTCACTGAGAGTTGTTTTTGTTTAGGTGAGCCTGAATTAAACGCCAGTTCCATCGGAATGGCTAAAGCAGCATTGGAGGCAATGAATGAATTGGATCTATTTGGTGCACGTGGCGGCCCCGCTAGCGTTATACACGTGCTGGCCGACGAAGCACATAAATGTCAAGCTGTGCTACAGTCAATGCTACCACGTGAATCTAATAGCAAAGAACTAGATTCAGGCTTGCTGTGTGTTATTGGATTCCCAGCGTTCGCAGTCGATGATGCACAGCTGATACATAGTACAAAAGACGCTATACTGTTGCGTTTGCAGGGCAAATATGGCTGTAAGCGTTTCTTACGAGACGGCTACCGCACACCAAAAGAAGATCCTAGACGTTTGTACTATGAACGTTGGGAGTTGCGTATGTTCGAAAACATTGAATGCGAATGGCCTCTCTTTTATTGCTATCTAATACTATTCCATGCATTTCAAAATGACAAACTTGCCGTAAAAGACTATGCCGATAGGTTGGAGGTAAGTGAAATGTTAGTTCAATTAAACATTACGTTAAAAAAAAAAAAAAAAATTGTTATTCCAGAAAATAATGGTTAGATCAGATGATGGTACATTGCTTGTACCAGAAAGCTATGCAGTGCCATCAGAGCTCGTAGGCAACGAATATCAAAAACCAGGTTCGCAACAACGAGAAGTTGTTGGTCGTTGCCCTTTTTTGTGGGGACAATCACTATTTATCCTTGGCAGACTGCTACAAGAGGTAAAAATTCAATCTGAAAATGCAATTATTTGCCGCCTATTTATATGTTATCTTTCTCTTATATGTATTTAAGGGTTTCCTTGCCGTTGGTGAACTCGATCCTCTCAATCGACGTTTGGGTGCACAGAAAAAGCCGGATGTTGTCGTGCAGGTCGTTATTATTGCCGAGGACAATGAGATTCGCGACAAACTGGCTGAACATGATTTGCACGTACAAACCATTTCTGAAGTGGCACCTATAGAAGTGCAACCGGCTCGAGTGTTGAGTCATTTATATACATATTTGGGACGCAATCGCAAACTTGGACTAACTGGTCGTAAATCTCGCGATGTTGGTATATTGAGCACTAGCAAACTTTACTCACTCAAAGATAGAATATTTGCTTTCACGCCGCAGGTGAGTCGTCAAGTCTTTAGATTTATTTATGAAAAACATAAATATATGACTTTCGCTTTTTTATATTGCTCCGTTTTTTTTTTTTTTTTTTTTTTTAATTTTATTTTCACAATTGATTTATTTTTCATCCTTATCGAAGCAAATAACTTTTATTTATTTATATTATATTATATTATTTTATTTTTTTTTTTCAAATTAATATATATATATATAAACTGTTTATATGTATTAGTTTGTCGACCTGTCACGTTTCTATATCGCATCCGATAACGAACTTATGATTGACATCCTTAAAGGCGAAATAAACTTTCTCAAGTCTGCTTGGGATCTGCTCGGACGTCCGTTAGTGACGTTAGTACTGAAGCGCATACACTTAGGTCGGTTTGTTTTTAATTCTGTCATATCCTCTTAATACATGCATACATACATATGTATATACTTATCTACAGAGAAGTGTATGTATGTATTAAAACAAAAAAAAAAAAAAACATAAACATAAGTTTCGGTGGTTATCTGCAACAAACAAAAAGTCAATAATAATAATATTTATAACAATTTGCAAGGGATGCGATTGACTTGTATTATTAAAATCTACTACTACTGACATTCTTTTTACACAAAGTACATAAATAAATACATATATGTATGTATTTGGTTCGACTGATTGTTGTTTACATACATTTGTTTGTTAAAAATTTATACTTTTCTATAATAATTTGTTTTTTTTTTTTTAGAGTTATAATATTGTTAATAATTTTTGAATTTTTTCATTTTTATTTTTATTGTTTAACATTTATAGTTTAACATTTTAGTTTCATAAATGCATCTTAATGCACGCACACAAAAAACACAATGTGGGATAAATTGTTTCAATATTTGAAAAACAAAAAATTGATATGAGTATTTTGGTAAACAGATTTAAAACTGCACAAAAATGAAAGAAAAAAAAATACGAATATATTCCACTTCCTCTCTGTCTCGCACAAACGGGCTCTATTTCTTTTTTGCTTCCTTTTCTCTTTTGCGCTGCACATAAAATGACATCAACACAATCTCTTTTTTTTAACTTTTTTTTTTTTTTTTTTTGCAAATATTTGCATTTTCAAAAAACTTATAAAACGTATAAAAAAAAAACATCAAAATTATATTTGATTCGTGACTAAAACAGCATATCGACTATGAAGAATACTACACAACACGCGATCCAGATTTGCTAGCAAGCAATTTTACGACAAACTTAGCCTTTCTGACCAACAATTGGCGGCATATGTTGGGAAGGCCAACAATCACTTTAATGGCAACACATTATATGCTAGGTAACTACCATAACAATTATAACAACAATTAATATACAATAATAATAATAAGCAAAAATCTATTGATACATAATTATACAAATATAAATAAATACATACAAACATACAGATATGAATGTATAAAGGAGCTCTGCATGAGTTGAATTTATAGACTGTAAAACACTGAATTTTCAATTGAACCATGGTAAAATTACAAACATTGTTATATCTATTTTATTTCATCATAGATGTTTCGAGATAACTGACTAACACGTCAGTTTTGGACACATTTTTCGTGCCATCCGCATGTTTTGTTTCTAAGGGATCTTGGTTTAAACTCGATTATCTAGCCGTCTATAAAAAACTGATTTTAAGATTTTAAATATCGAATTTTAAAAACTTTGCAAGATAGAGCCTTGTGATGTGTGAAAGAAAAATTCCTTATCAAAAATCTAATAAGCAATATTTTTTATATACAACACTAGCAGATACTCGGCGTGTGCTACCACGTTGTACGGGCGTTTCGGCTGCTCTTTCAGCTCTTTTCCGTATCGCATCTGCTGTGTTTTATGCAATTTCAGTTCCTTTTGATGGCATTTTTATTATTTTTTTTTTTTTACTCCAATAATACTAGGAAAACTGTCAGATGTTTATTATTTTTGTTTTTTGTTTATGTTAAAAAAGCAAAACATTTTTGTATGGGAAAATTAGAAAATCGACTTCTTAAATGAACCGAATGTGCCTAATGCATTGTTTTAATGGTCTAAAACTCTACTTGCATTGTTTTCTTTCAAATGTAACCGGTTTGGAGCTCAATGGTTGGACGGTTACAACGTATAGAGTAGACATAGAAACATACATTTTTATATATATATAAATAGATAGATAGAAGACAGATAGATAAAGATCTATCTTGTCGTATTTTTTACTAAACCTTCCATACAAATCCAATTTTTTATACATAGCGATATGGTTTTCTCCTCACAATATCTAAACAAGAGATCACATTTTTATCGTCCAGGTACACAAAAATCGATTTTAAAACTTAAAAATTCAGTTTTTTTTTTAAAGGCTGGATATCCGCTTTTCAAACGACTTTTGTCCTTCTCTGAGAAGCGCCTTAAAACAAAATTTGTAATATACGGGCGGCTGGTACGAAAAATAATTGAAATTTGTGCAAAACAGCCGTGCAGCACAGGGTGAAATTTTATAAGGTGATATAATGTCAAATACCATGTACCACTTAAAAAAAGTAAAATGATTTTTTTTAACATGGCAATAGAGAGATAAGTTTTAAGAACAACAACAACCCTGCAGGAAAAGCGATTAGTATGTATTTAGAAATATACTAGTTACTTCGATCCAGAACTGGTTCTGGTTCTATCTTATTTCAATGAAACGAACTTGCCTGTTTAATTCAGGCATGTCATAAGCTTCTGAAAATTTACCCCTTCGATCATCAAAAGATAAAATATTGAGTATTGTCTTCTATAAAGTTTCCGCTTACATTCGTGCAGGACTCTAATACACATATCCGTAAAAATAAATATTTAAGACCTTTCTATTTTATACATATATTGTACCTATGTATGTATGTATGTATTTACGTATATATGTACATAAGTATGTGTTCGTTAACAAAAAAAAGTTGTGTACAAAGTAAATTGAATACAAAGTAAATAGAAAAACTTAGTGTTCGAAGTTCCATCATTCCAAAATTCTAGAAAACGCATGCCCGTGGAGATTGCTTTTTGGCTCTAATACTCTGTCTACAGATTAAGTGTGTGCAATGTTAATACACAAATTTTGAAAAATTTTTTACTGAGTGTTTCGTATATTTTAATTCATATTAATACACAATTTTACCATCACACTACGTTTTCAAGAAAACAAGAATCGGAACCCAATTGTAGAACTGAAGCCGAATCCTATTGGCAGATCCTTGCTCTTTTAAAGGGAGATGCTAACCAACTTTATCACATGCGCCGTTGGAGAAGGGTATGTGTTTATGTGTTGCTTCTTAAAATTGTGGAACTAATGTGGCGGTCCTTATACATAAACAAGTCCCCTGCCCTAACGGCGCATATGTCCAAGTTTAAAGAGCAAGGATCTGACTTTGAATAAAGTTAGTAGCAGAGTTTGTACTACGTCAGAGTTAGGTCTAAAATTGTTGAAAAACATCGAAACGCAGTTTTTAGGAGTTTCGTCACCGGTTTTATCGAAAACATGATGTGATGTGTGGTTATCGAGAACAGATTTGTTTTAAGCACAAAATAAAAACGCCTTTCAGAAACATCATCAGGGCAGTATAATCGATAAAGAATTTTTTAAACATTCTCTTTTGCTGTCAAGTTCCGTATTAAATTTAAGAAACTCTTTCCTAGTATTCACTTTCTAAAAATGGGAATAATGATGATATGCAAATAAAATATTTAATTTTGAAAAAAAACATTTTATTGAATCATAGTATAGATTGCAAACACACTCAATTTGTTAACATAATGTAATTTATTAAAAAAAAAAAAAAAAAAAAAAAAAACATTTTAAAATGTTTAAAATATGCGGAATTTTTAAAAATAATTTTTCAAACATTTTGTGTATTGAATATGCAAGTAATAAATATCTAGAGCGCAGCATGTAATCATCTATCGGTCTGTCTAATTTATATTTCCTTCTATCTATTGCTATGGCTTTTGTATTTAACATACATGTAAATCTGTCGCTATTTCTTTCGGAAAGGCTATCGAATGCCATATACAAATATTAAATATCGCTGAGGGCGGTTCCTTCATGCAGTTCTTCGACTATGCCCTTTGAAAGACCCGTTGGCATACGAGTATGCGAACTACGTGCTAAAATTGCTATTTCAATATTTGCTAATGTTAAATTTTTGAAAATTCTACAAGTTTTTATTATCAACTAAGCTAATTCTCTCGGTCCTATACTATGATTGCTGTTAAGGAATTATGTACATATTTAATTTTTATGCTTAATTATCGTGGCTATAGATCCCACCTGCTGTCTTAAATATACACGCACACACACACAAACAAACAAACGCATTTACGTTTATACAATTTTAGCTATTTTGGTACATTTTTATTAAGTATTTTTATTGCATTTAGCATGATCAAATAGTTTTGACGCTTTAGAATTGGTTCTTGGTTACCTACCTCCATCCATGTATTCTATTTGATATTATTTTCTTTTAATACATATATTTTTAATTAAGTGTAGGACTTTAATATGTAACTAACAAATTAATAATTTAGTATGAACCGAACCAGTGTAAATGTTGTTATATAGTCTGTCTAACATTATTATGAAACTTTTCTTTTTAAAAGCACTTTAATAGAGTTTTTATACAATCAATTACAATCACAGATCAAGATAAAATACCACTTGCTATGATACAAACAATGCGTAAGCTAAAATCTGGATATATAAATGGTACCCGTGTAATGCTTGGCAGTCTAAAGGATTTCCTTAATACGTCGGCTATAACGGACCTAAGCTTTTTAGGCAGCACTGAGGATGGCTATCCAGATCGCTTACATCCGGATGTACAAACCTATCTAGACGAACATCTTTTACGTTCGTTTAGCCATCGGAACACAGTGAATTTGCGCGGCAGCCAAATGCGACCACGAAGTTTAAGACGACGTATGTCTTGCAAGGGTGCTATCAAAAAAACACGTTCTATAAATGTCGAGTGTATGTATTGTGTAAATGATGTAACTCTGTGGTTTGAAATATATTGCATTGTTTTTTTTTTTCCTTTGCATTTGTGCAGCGGACAACTTAGGTATGGAAGGACCAACACCGCTTACGGAACGTCGTCTCTCATCTATAGTTCCCCCGCCTTGGCTACTGGCAAATAAACAAAGCCATATGAGTGTATTTGCAACAACACCAGAAGAAGGTCCTAGTTCACCATTACAAAATGATGTGTTTATACGCGAAAATGTTTATCCTGTAGATCCTAACCACAATCGCTCAGCTAGTGATAGGCGCAATGAATACTCCAGACAGCAAGAGAGTAAGTATAGTAAACATTTTATTTTAACATAATTTTATAATTAAAAAAAACTCCCCAAAAAAACTTATTTACATACTATATATCAGATTTTTTAAATGCCGAAAAGTTTTTGTCTTCTGATTACCTTTCAAATTTAAGTAAACATTTTATAGCTCTGTATAAGCTAAGAAGTTGGATGAATCAATCCAGTCATGTCCTTATATCATCCTGTTTATTAAACTATGCCAATGATTTCAATTTAAGTGCGCTATGTGAATCTTTTTTCCAATGGCACAAGAAAGCGTTTCGCTAGATTAAGTTCAAATACAAAGTGCCAAAGAATGCAACAGGCCGAATAAAACGTTATGGGTCTCATAAACTTTATGTGTTTATGGCATTTAGAATCTCTAGAACACTTGTATATTGGTAATTCCATTTATAGTCTTAATTTTGTATTAGAAATCTACCATATTTTGATTAAATGCCGAATCTTCGGCCCATTTAATTTTTTATGTAATATGTACATTAAGGTGGGTCAATTTGTTCGAGTCAAAAAAATTCGACGAAGCGTCTTTGTACATTTTCCCAAAGAACCAAATCTGACCTTCTGAATTTCTACTTGAAAATAAACTGCAAATATTTCTTAAAAATTTACTTTTTTTAGCTTACACCTAATAGAATCAGGTTTTCCATTCATCTATTTCATATATTTTGGGGTGTAGAATTCAAAAAACAATTTTACCAATAACCGTTTTTGAGATATCCTTAAAAATCGATTTGTTTTAGCACTTTTTTAAAAATTATTTCTATAGATAAAAATTATTTCTATAGATAGTTATACATCGTTTGCAAGGCATTTCCTTCCTGTACACCATAGCAATTTATGAATATCAACAAGCAACAAAAATTGAAATACATACAAGACACATCGACTCTTCAGCTCTAGAAATCAGAAATGGGTATAACATTGAACTGTACATCGTTTGAATGGTATTCTAGTTATAAATATCAAATGGTAAAAAGCGTTGAAATACAAAAAAGATACATTGCTTTTTTAGTGTAAACCAAAAAAAAATGTTAATTTAAAAAATGATTAAAAAATTTAAAAAATAATTTTTTTTTTTTCATTCAAAAATCAATGTATCTTTTTTGTTAATTATCATTCGATATTTATAAAAAGTCTATCGTCGTGTAATTTAAAAATTTTGAAAACAAATTTAATAAATTTAGTTTTACTCTAAAAAGTAGTTGTATCTTGTTTGTGTTTCAACGCTTGTTGCCATTTGGTATTAAAAAATAACATTTCATCGTGCAGAGAAAGGAAATACGTTTTAAATGACGTGAAGCTCATCGTTGTAAAGATTGTTTTCAAAAACAAATCGATTTCTATGGATATCTCCAAAAACGATTATTGTCAAAATTTTTAAGTTGATAGATGCATAGATTAAGTTTTTAAGATATTATTTTCGACAGTCTCGATTTTGCCTCACCAATTCCAAACCTCACCCTGTCCCCAAATGGTAATAAGTTTGTGCGAATGTATGTAACAGAGAGAAGGAGGCTAGATAGAATCTATGAAGTATATATATTCTTGATTAGTATTGGAAGGGGAGTCGAACTAGATATTTCTGTCTGTCCGTCCGTCATGCTGTCTGCGGTATAAAAACGATTATCTCGGAGACTACAAGAGATACAGCTTCCATATTTGCACCTAAGACTCTCCTAAGTGTCAAGTGAGGTGTGCACTTCCAAACGATTTTAAGGGGTACCCCCATACAAATAAACCCCAAAATTTTAGGTTTATACATAAAAACAATAAGGTATGATTCTAAGATATGACTTAACTTAAGGTACATAAAGTTTGGGTATAGGGTATCTTGCAGTCGAGCTTACTCGACTTCAGCGTTCTTTCTTGTTTTTATTGTTTTTTGGGTTTTTTATTATTATTTATATTAATTTTATATTTCTGTTTTTCTTTTCCTTTATTTATGCGCGCCCGCTGTCTGTCCCTGTTTTATGATTACTTCAATATTTTTGACATTTTTATAATAATAAGTAACGAATGTGCCTAAAATTCTTGTTCAACGCCACCGAAATGACACAAACTTTGCTGATACAGAAGTTGAAGAGCTCATTGCAATGTTGCGAGAAACTGAAAACCTGGAAGAGCAAGGAGATATATTGCAATATTTGGTTGACACGCAAGGCTTGGATTTTAACACTGGTGAGTAAAATGATATTGCCTGCAACAACACAAAATAACACACGTAAATTTGCAATGCACAATGCACATAAGCTTTTATGCTTTTCATTAAATTCTGTACAATCGGACACACAAATATTTTCTACTTACACAAACAACACTTTTTTTTTTATGTTGTGCGTTCTTTCAACTTTATACGATCGATCTGTTTTATTTTTATTTTACATTCAAATGTGTCTAGCGTATACATATGTATAATAAATGTGTTCATGTTTCGTTTTACCATAATTAATTTTAGCTGGCTTCGTCTTCAAGCGTAAAGAAGAAGAGCCTACTGGTAAGTTATGCTGTAATCATCGTCAAAAGGTTTTATCAAGTCTATTGATTTATATATAATTTTTTTTTATATTGTAAAAGGCATGCATAGAAATATGTGGCATTTGTGAATTGTTGTGTACCAAGTTTTTAAGGTAAAAGGACAATGTCTATAGCTCGAAATATGAAAAAAAAACTACAATCAGCAGCATATACGCCGATCCCAGCGAACCTTGCCCGCAACCCGTTTTTTGAAGCCTTTATTTAAGTATTATAATATATCAAACTTATTTTAACCAGTCATTTATTTACAGAATGCTCTGTTTTGTGGTCTCCCATGTTTTTAGGAAACAACTTGAGAAAAACACAAAAATCTTGTTATGTATTTAATCGGCGAACTTTATTTGAAACTGTAATATTTGCTAGGTCATTTACTGAAAATGAAAATGTCCGTATAGGTCACGCAAAGATTTGCCTATCTCTTTGAGTGTGAGCAGTTTCTCGGCATACATATATGTTGGCTTTAAACTAGCCCAGGGAATCTAGTTTATCGGTATAAACTTTTCCCTTCATGTATTCCCACTAGAAAAAATATTGCGGCACATAAATGCAAATGAGCCTCATCAGTCATGATTTAATTAAACCAAAAAAACGGTGATTTGTCAATCTAAAAGAAAATATTAATTACATCGGGAACGAGAAAACGGAGCACTCTGTATTTAGAGTTTCATTTATTAGAAGTTTTGATTTCCTTCTTTATGAGAAAGCATTATCACAGTCTGCTGCGGTCTATTTTCATTTACTTGTAGCACACTTCAAATAAAATCATTTCGATATAAAGTTTTTTCCCCTAATTTTTCATCAACTTTTTTTTTATTATTTTCTGCTTTAAACTTCGAATGTGCTTTAGATTTGTTTAAATAATTGTGATTTTAAAAATATTGCTTTTAATCTAGTTTTCCGAGCTTATGATATCCTCTCAGTGAGCAGTAATACATTTTAAACAATTTTATCATAACCGGCATAATTTCTGTCGGCTCCCATTGCATATTTTGCGTATTAAAGCACTCTTTGCCCAATAAAATACGAAAAGAAAATATATGCTATCTAGATAGCGTACTTTTTATAAACTCTTTAAACTAACTGTGAATTAAAAATAACAACATAATTAGTTGATCTTGTGAGAAACTGCTCGGAAAAATCGCTTTCTTTTGACTCCACGTTAATGTTACGTAAATTTATAGTTGAAGTTTTATGCTTGCATTTATTACAAGTTTATATTACATCGTATTACTTTGCTATGTTATAGTGGTTCAAAGAGCTTTGACTTCAATTGAGACGTGACAGATATACGGTAGAAATCCTTCAAGAATAAGAAGGCTAAATCTTTTAACAATTGAAGAGCTAAATTTTGTCGAACTGTGTTATTTGTCACTCGCTCTAGAACACACGACGCAGTAGCCTAAATATGTTTTTTTTTTTTTTTTTTGTGGATGCAATGGAGTTTCTAAAACCGAACAATGCGTATCTTTATTGCATAAAATTCTGCAATTCTCATAGATTTGGTGGCATCCCAACCTAGTCACCATACATCCACAGCAAAACCATGTAATATCGATCGATTGTTACCAGAGTATCATTTTGAAAGAACACTTTTGTGTTCTGATCTCTTTATAATAGTTTCTAAAATATAAACAAACAAAAAACGAATATTGAAGGACAAAAATTAATAGATGTGATCAATCATCAATGTAGGAAAACTGTATTTATTTTGATGTTATATAAAAATGTTTTGTCCAATATTTTATTGATCATATCTATAAATTTTTCTCCATTTATAATTCGCTACTTTCCATTCCATTTTGTTAAAATATAGAATTTAAAAGATCAACAAATATTTTAAATAATAATAATGTATCCGCAACCATTTTATTTATTGAGCTCGATTTATTTTATTTTAACAAAAAAATTGTAACGTTTGTGGAACAATGTTTTGTGTACAGTGTTATGTGATTGTACGTGGCTTTGTTTCCTCGTTTATTTGCGTTTAAATGTTTTAATACGAAACACAAACGGAGAACAGGAACATGGCATTTTTGTAATCTTCTAAAGTATTATGTTCTGTAGCAAACTACAATACAAATGACAGACATATGCATACATACCATATATGTTAGTACATACAATAAAAGTTTAAATATTTTTATATTTAATTAATTTAAAAGTCTATTGTATAATTCTAAGTTTTTTCACTGAAGTTAATGAAAAAACTTTATTTTTTATTTGAATGTATGTGGCTATTGATTTATTTTATTATGAATTTAATTTTCATTTAACGGCTACGTTTGCCACGTCATGAACCTTATTTGCCATGCAAAAACGTATACTGGACACATTTACAATAATTTCAATTTGCATGCACCGACCGCATTCTGCCAATACCAATACCAATAAAACCATATCACACATAATCTGAACATAACCAAATTCATAACCAAAAAAAATTGCTTTAAAATCGAAATTACTAAATTACTAAATCAAAAGAATTGGAGCATGCATTAGAGGATGAACTAGCTATGGGTTATGGTGGCAGACTTGCTATTGACGGTGGACGTCCGAATGACGATGGGAATGAGCAAAAAGTGCACGCACAGACTTTAGTTCCAATTGTTGTAATTGACTCAACAGTAAGCAGCACTAACGATTCGAAATCCGCAACGCCAAATTTATCAACAGTGACAACAAATGCCAATGCCAATGCCAATACAATAACAGAAATAGACAAATCAACAACAACAACAATAGATTTTAACAATTCTTCTCAATCCAAAGGCATGCTGGAAGAAGGACGCGTTGTTACTGTACGTGATCTCCTAAAGGGTCTCTATGAGAAGGCATGTCAACAAAAGCTTTGGGGTTTGGTACGTCATACAGCTGGAATGTTAGGCAAGCGAGTTGAGGACTTAGCCAAAGCCGTTACAGATTTGTTGGTTCGCCAAAAACAGGTATGTTCAACAATGTACCAATTTGTACTTACAAGGAAAACATTTCCAAATACACCGATGGACGTAATTACTTTTACTTCCATGGCTCGATAGAATTCCATTAAGCGAGAAAATGTGATGGGTGTTTTTGAATTGTTGTCACATTTATTATAATACATAATAATAACAGAAAATGTTTTTTTAGGTTACTGTTGGAATGCCACCAAACAACGAATTTACCATAACATCACCTTTGCCGGAAGCCGAATTGCGTCAACTTATACACGATGTGAGGCATAATATACTATAAAACAATTGAAAATTTTTACATAATTTCCTTTCATAGGCATATGGCGACGATGAAAGTACAGCAATGTTGACGCAAGAATTAATGGTTTATTTGGCTATGTTCATACGAACGGAACCGCAGTTGTTCCATGAAATGTTGCGTCTTCGTGTTGGCCTTATCATACAGGTAATGGCAAAGGAGTTATCGCGTACCTTGAATTGTGGTGGCGAAGCTGCATCGGAACACTTACTTAATCTCTCGCCATTTGAAATGAAAAATCTACTATATCACATACTTAGCGGCAAAGAATTTGCTGTGAGCAGTGGTAAGAATATTAGAATTAGATTTGTGATAAATATAAATTTAAAATTTCTTTGCAACATTTTCAGTTGCTCGTGGAAATTTGTCCATCGTTAGTTGTAAGTCGAGTCGTGTTAGCAAAAAAAGTCAAATTGGATTGGGTGATCCAGAGGGGGAGGACGCACTGATTGCCACTATTGATGACCGACAAGGTCAATGGTTACGTCGTCGCCGCTTAGACGGTGCTTTAAATCGTGTGCCACGTGATTTTTATTCCCGTGTCTGGACTGTACTGGAGAAATGTCAAGGCTTAGCGATAGAGGGACGTATTCTGCAACAGAGTCTAACGCAGGAGATGACACCGGGAGAGTTAAAGTTTGCACTTGAAGTTGAAACGGCACTCAATCAAATACCTCAGCCTGAGTACAGGCAGCTCGTCGTTGAAGCTTTAATGGTCCTTACTTTGGTAACGGAGCATAATATGGTTCCATCGTTGGGTGGAATAATATACGTCGAACACTTGGTACATAAGGCGAATCAACTCTTCCTTGAGGATCAACGAAAAGTTCAGGGCGATGCAACGCTTTGCTGTGCTAAGCTTAAAGATGGAAAAGAGCAGCAACAAGCTGCTTCTGGCATGTTGCTTTGTAGTGGTGCTGCCTATATTTGTCAGCACTTATATGACAGGTAAGAAAGTGTATTAAATTTTTTTTGGCATCAAGATTTTTACAATGCAAAATTTATTCTATATTACAGTGCACCGAGTGGCAGTTATGGTACCATGACATACATGTCCCGCGCCGTTGCGCTTGTACTGGACTGTGTGCCCAAACACGGCGAAATGGAGTGTGCAATATCTTAAAAGAGTTTTACATATGACAAAAAAAAATATACAATAGATTTTATTACACTGGCCGGTTTTCCATGCGTATCCCAACGAAAATATATTATGTATTCTCTGGAGACCCCTCTCTTATTTCTTTTTTCTTGTTAACATCAATAAGCAGTTACTTTTTATGAATAATATTAAGTAACGACATTATTATAAACCTTTATCGTTTGTTATATCCGGAATATAATAATTGTACTCGAAATCGATTATGAACAACTTTTCGCGTTATTGATTTTTACAAATAAAACATATTAAACGCATAAATAAATAAAAAAACAAATGTCTTTTTACAAAAAGTTTAAATTTATCTATTTGGATTAAGTGAGGAAGAAATGTTTACAAGTTATCTCTTAACAGCTCTGGAGAATCTAAGTTACAAGTTTGAGAATCCATTATTTTTACATGAAATTTGGCACACTTAAAGGATTCCATTAAGACCAAAATTTGCACTGCTTTGCAGAAGACAAGATGTTCTTGAGTTGAGTTTTTCCAAACAATTCACCATGGACAGGAGTTGATGGTTATCACTTGGTGCAGGTTCTGAAACTCGAATATATGCTTACCGAGTCCTAAATAGCATTGATTAGTGAGAATAATTCTTTGTTTGATTTCCAAGCTCATGTTACTGTTGTTGTATGTCGCTGTACCCAAGAAGAGGAAGTCTTCTACAACATCGAAGTTGAAGTTCTCCATCCTCACAAATTGTCCATGTTGGGTGGAAACTTTATCTTACTCCCATGCACTGCTAGTCCCATTGAACGGGACTCTTTTTTGATGTCGATGTCATCGGTATACGCGAGCATCATATTTTTTTTATAGAAAATCGTGCCTGTCCGGCCAACTTTTGCGCATTGGCGAAGTATGTATTCCATCAGGAGATTGAAGTTCAAGACCTCTCTTGGTTCTTTTCAACCCTGACCAAACTTTGGGTGTTTCTTAGCGTTATCATACAGAGACGAACGTTTTGGAATACCAAGTTTAGTCAGCGCATCGTAGACTTTGGATTTTATTGAAGTGTCAAAAGCGGATTTTTTATTTTTTACAGGATCTGGCGCAGTGTAAATATGAAGTCGATGGTCGACTTCTTTGGTCTAAAACCACACTGGTATTGTTCTACCACACTCCATGAGAGAGAAGCTGATGATCTGATCCCAATTACGATCATTTCTAACTTGTAATCGAAAATCAGGTAGACCAGTTCTATTCAAAAGCTCACTAGCTTGCTCGAAAATCGAGTCAAGAAAGATTTGAAATAACCTGATCGAAATTGTGGTGCGTTATCAGCCACCACTGTCTCACTCAGGCTCTCTAAATGTGAAGAATGCATGCTTTTCCAAATATTCGCATATTTGAATGTTTTTGAAGGACACAAGAGTGGAATTTCGAACAATTTCAACAATGATGAGCAATCCAATATTACCAGCTTTCGGACGAGGATGGAGGCAAATACAGGAACCTCTTCAAACTTTCGATGGTTTTAACCCATACCACAATGCAAGGAACTAGGAGAATCATGAATACGCTTTTAAACATTTTGCAACAATTCCGTAGAAACGCCATTCGTGATAAATCCGTCATGGTATGCGCGAGAAAGCAAATGTCGTCAGCGTAGTCAAGGTGCTGGAGTTTGTCAGTCATCAGTTGCAGTGCCGACATCGTAGAACCTATAAAGCATACATATTCTTGATCAACTTGATGAGATCAGTCGATCTAACTTTATCCGTCTGTCTGTTTGTCCGTCTAACCTTTTGTCCATTTGTTGCTGTGTGATTTATTCGCTCAGTTTAAAAGGTATTGGGCTGAAGTTCTAAACTTAAGCTTTTGTACGTCCCATGTAGACTTGTACAGTTTTAAATTTTTAAGAACGTTTTTAAATTTGTTTAGTATTTTAAGTTTAAATTTATTACAAATACTGAATATGACGAGCTATCTACGTCAAATGATATGTGACGGATATTTAAGCTTAAGTTTTATCGAAGTTGAAGTTTTACCTTGTTTTTCATTGACCATGACTACATTAACTACATATATGACTATATGATGATTTGTGAGGTACCAGTGTCTCAGTTCGTTCCTTACAATCCATTTCATGATTATCATCGTCATCGTCATTGACATCGTTATACTCATTAGCTGAATCACTGACGTCATCGGTGTCGTCTTGCTGTTGATAATTGTGTACAGGCGGCACGTCAGCGCCATATTCCATATCAAATAAACTATTCATACCGCTTAACTCAGTTGTCTGTGACAAATTCTGAGAAAAGTCATACTTTAGCCAAGGCATTTTTATGTGGCCACATGTAACATTTGTTTTAATTAAATGCGGCCATTTACGCCAAAAACGTTTTGTCAATTTAACGAAAACGCTTAGTCCACGTTGCGTGTGCACCATTCGATTAGCGTGTATAGGCGCATAGAAATTCAACAAAAAAGCTTCTTTAGTCTCCTTCGCCGAGTAGAAAAATTCGTTGTCTTGGCACAGAATATCATATTCGATCGCATCGATGCAACTTATATTCAGAAATACATTAGTCTCGGTATCATACCACTTAACCGTTGGCAATTTAACATTTGTTTTCAGCGGTTTTATAAGTTTTCTATCAATTTCATTGCATTGAAATGTTTGTTTTTGAGTATCTTGGCCACGTTGTCTTCTTGCTACTCTTGTATCTGAATGGTTACTTAATTGTTGAACAATGTCTTCCATTTTGACAGGCAAAGTATTATCCAAATTAATTGCCTTAAACTCGCTTTCTTCATATCTTTCTTCAATAGCATCCAATTTAACGCATCTTTCCAGACAATCAAGCAAATCACTGAAATTGCTTTTTTTCTCTAAATCGTTTAAATTTAAATTTTCAAAAGAATTATTATTCGATTTCGAATAATTTGCCATTTTTCGTAATACTAGTTGCTCGTTAACTATGATTGCATTACATAATCTATCCTCGTCTTCATCATATTCACAGTCATAAAATACAACAGCAAAGGAATTATATCCACCAAACGTATTTGATTTTGTATGACTAAAGTTTTTAGCCAGAGCACAGATATATACACGGTTGCCGTTGAACGTATATGTTTCATATGTAAATGAATTTATTTCTATACCAGCTAACGTGCAATGAATTGCTTGAAATGGCATAAATTGTATTATTTTGTCATTCGATTTGTAAAGAAAATCATTGAAAAGTTTATGCGAAAGTGCTCCCAGGAAAATGCCATAATCTACCAGGAAAAAGTTATAGTAAGTGTAATGAGTTCCACGATTTATTTCGGAAATTCGCGCACGGCAATAATCATCTTTGTATTTTACTATATAATCGAGATCCATCGAAAGGTTCATTTGTTCATCTTGAATAGTTTGAGACGTCGTCAATTTAAGTTTATTTACATGTTTCAAGATCATTTTATTTAAACGCTGAAAACGAATCCTACTGGCATCGTCATCAAACTTAATAAATACAGTACGCCGCTGACCATTTAGAGTATTTTGCATTATCTCAACGCGTGTCGGTGCTCGCAATGGTAACGTTGACCATTTAATAGTTGCTGTCCTGATATGAGGAATCTCCGGTAATTCTTTTCTAATTTCAACATAATTTTCAAGTGCTTGTTGCTCATATTGTACATGTCTCTCATTCAGATTGTTCTTTGCACAACTAACGTCGTTGATTGTCTTTTGTAGTTTCCATTTCTTTACCAAACTTTCAAGCATGGTTTCTGTTTTCATGTCTATAGTTTTTGAGTAGCCACTTGTCTTTAACATAATTTTTAAATTAAATTTGTTAGCGTAAACGGATATGGACGGTAAATATTCCACTTCTATTATATTTCGAACGAAAATAGTTTCTTTAAGTGAGAAATCAATTGAAGCTTGAATAAATATATTTTTGGATGGTCTTTTCACAAGTGAATTTCTTGTTAGTTTAGTTGCATTCGTGTTCCATGTGCGCCCGTCACATTTTGGCATTAAGCCTCTCATATATAAGGCGATAGAGTTAGCTGGTATTTTCTTAAATTTGTCGTCACACAACAATAGTTCATTTGAATTTAATTTAAGTAATTGAATGTCAGTATCCAGCGGCCTTACAGTAACTGTCAATGTCTGCACCAGAGCTTTGTTTTCAATTGTTGGAACATGAACAACTCGTACACGATCGTAACCGGATTTGGTTTTAATAACGCAAATGTCGTTGATTACTGGCGGCCAATGTAGCAAACAGTTCGTCGGATTACTGTAATGCAAATGTAAATTTGTCGATAAACGTATAAAATCTGCTGTCATCGGAACCCAATCGTCTTTTTCACGTATTCCTTTATGCATGAGCAATCGTGCAGCCATGTGAGTGGGTGAGTAAATCTTTTTGGATGTATATATACATGCATATTAATACCTATTCAAATAAGACTAAATAAAGTTGTATTCACGAAAATAGCTGTGCAATTCAATTTGAAGCATTCACATTATACCACTAAACATAAATTTTAAATATATTTTTGACTTACTTCTAGGTTTTGAGCTATATTTTCTTTAGTTATTTAATTTAAGTAGTAACAGTATTTTGTTTCAATCAGTCAAGCTCCTATTTTCGAAATTAGGTGATTTACTTTTCAAATAAATTCGTATAATCTTATAATTCTCAAAAAAATAAAAAAATAACATATCTTCGGCTAAGAAACCACAGACGTGCAGTAGTTTAGAGCACTAACAGATCCATAGAATCCTAATGCTATCATATTATCATTCAAAAGTTATGGCATAGCAATATCAGATAATGCTATCTAATTCATAAAAAAAAGAGCACTCAGTCGCTTGTAACATTCAAAACATGTCATGCATGAAGTCGTGCAAGACATTTCAGCCAAGACAACAGCTAAATTTGTATGAAAATGTTGTCAATGACTTGTATGGGTCTGTTTTTGATGACTTTCCAACTAGGATGCTTCAAATTGAATATCACAACTATTTTCAAAAAAAAAAAAAAAGAAGCACAACTCCAACATACCTCGAAAATGTGAACGCGTACATCACCGGCGGTCGGAAAGGCGCTATTTTCTGTGATTAAGTCGGAGCTTTTTAGAATGTGTCTTTGCTTGCATTGTTCGTCGTAACAATTTTCAAATTCAAGCAAATCCGAACACAGAGGCGTACATGCTCCCTCACCCACTTCCTCACGTATTGTTCGTAGCTCCCGAATAATATTTAACACCTCTTCAGGTATCGGTTGTTTATGGCGTATTAAGAACTCACCAAATCGTGGCAAATGCAAAATATCTCTTTCGTCCACAATTACAAAAGATTGTAACGTTTTGTGATCAGCTACATTATTATTTGCAAATATATTTGGTACGATATCTCCCATTACACCATAGCGCATTTTATATTTGGTCCACGAATTAGGCAAGGAAAAATGTATTAGCACATGGATGTTGCAAATATTCATTTCGGGCAAAACATCGTCGGTGCATAGCAATATCGACTGCGACAGCTAAAAAAGGAACGATTCTATTGTACTATATACATACTCGTACATACATATTTGATATATTAAAATAAACTGGAAAAATTATTGTAAATACGTGTAACTTACATTATTGGCCCAAAGTTCAAGAAAGTCACGCAGCTCTCCATTTGCATCATTTGTGTATTCAATCGTGGAAAAATGATTTTTATGCAGAACGCTATTCAACTCTTGCACTTCGACTTCTCTTTGGCATACAATTGCGACGTGCCTCTCACATAGATTCTGTTGTGACAAGTAATTGAGTACATGGACGTATTTATCTATGGAAGAACAAATCTTTATTGATATTCCAATCTTTCCATAAACTGCCGCTTCTAAAGGATCGCCAATTAGTAACAGCGGATTGTACATGGCACGTAAAAGACCTGACAGAAGACCATCATTCCAATTGCATGTGGTTACTACAAGCTGTACTCCAAATTTATCTTCGTTTCTACACATTTGAAAGAGTTCCTGCAAAACACTTTTACATATATTCGGAGACTGAGATGCTATTACATCCAAATCGTCGATAACCACTTGATTGATTTCGTTCCAATCGAATATACAATCAAATTCTCTATGTTTTTCAACTAATTGCAAGAATAGTTTAGGAGTAGTAATTAATATACCGCAAGGAGTGCTCATTAATCTTAAACATACATCTGCGTATGTGTTGCAGTCAAAATATGAAACGACTAAATCTACGTTTTGATATTTGTTCACCTGAAATAATTTTCGACAAACTGTTTCTACGTATATTCCATGGACCGTGGTCGCAACTAGAACAATGGTCTTTGGACCAAATTGTGGCTTGGATATTTTAGATCGTTGGCAGTGTCTTTTCGAAACGCCCAACAATACTAAGTTACAAATTATCGGTAGATAACTCCATGTTTTTCCGGACTTTGGGGCATTTACTACAAGCAATGAATTGCCACGAAAAATATGTGGCCAGGCAAACGACTGAATGCGATATACTTCGCGAAATTCTAATGATTTCAAGATATTTGCAATGGGTCCAGCCAATCGCGCATCGGCAATCGAAATACAAGGCTTTAATAGAACCCCCTCGCCGTGCACAACTACGAAATTCTTTATAAAATTGCAATTCATCTCTAAATCGCTGTTTGTTATTGTTGAAATTGCTGAGAAATGTTCACGTTCGTATAGAAGGTTTTCTACAGAAAAATCGTTGGTCTGTTTTATATTGTTTTTTAAATCTACACTTTTGCTTGTCACTTTCTCCATTGGTGAGAGAGTACGTATACTTTCAATTTCTGTATTGGCCAAATGAGTTCTATTCAGCATTGTTGGTCCCTAAAAATGTAAAAACAAATATTGTACGATAACTTAGAATAGCTTTCGGGTATTAAAAAATTGTCCGAATATTCGGCGTCCACTGTGCTTCAATACGACCCTAGCAATGTTTAGATGTCGAGGTCCAATTAAGTATAATTTAAATGAGTGTTTGAAAGATCAGATTACGTCCAAAAAGAAATTTTTCTAACAGTTTTATTTTTGGTTAACACAGTATTTTTTATGTGCCAAAAAATTACACCTCAAAGTGAAAAAATTGTATTATTTAGTTTTTTTCGATAAAGGTGATAATAAAAGCCAGCTGTCTAAAAATGTGTATAGTGTTTATGACTTCCAAGACGCTACAAGGCAATCATGCATAGTTTTGGATTCGTCGATTCCGTTCGTCAAGGCAAACTGCTATGTTCCGATTGTCCAGGACCTAAATATTGCACGAAAACCCGTTTGAACCCTTTGATTAATTCTGCATATAAAAAATGGTCAGATACAAAAAAAGGTTAGGGGCGAATCTGATGATTAAAGCCATCCATTTGAAAAATCATTTAAAAAAAAAAAACTTTTCTGTAAGGGTAATATTAGGCACAGGGAACCGTGAAATGCCAATCAAATAAATGCCTAATAATATTCTTACCATCTTTTTAAGTATTTTAACTCTTTCTTTTCCTGCTAATGGAATTTTTATGGCTACCATTTCTACATTACTTGTAGATTTATTAACATTTGTTTGTATTTGATCTAACTGAAAATAAGATAATAAAAAAAAAATTAAAAATTAAGATTGCGTACAAATAATACTAACTCACCATTTTCATCATTACTTTACCACGACCAGCTCCAATCACAGGCATTGAACCAGACAAACGGTCAGTTAAAACAGTAGATTCAGTGTCAACTATATCATCATCATCATAACCAGATTTTTTAAAGCTATTTGAACTTTTAGAATGTAGTTTATGCTCTTTTTTCTTTTTTTGTAATAAGTATTGGTACTTTACCCATTCTCTGAAGATTTTATTGATTTCCTTATATGCCAATGGTTTTGATCATTGTATGTATTAAGTTTGCTAAGATCGAATCCGGCGGGTAGAATTCGCCACTCATTATGAGTGCAGTGAGGTTGTTCCTTTGGTAGATCTTTAATGTTAGAAAAAAGTAAAGGCTTCTCTTGTTCCATGACTTCTATTTTGAAAACGATCTAATTAGAAACTATTAACTTGTTAATACAAACAAAATTAGCGTTATTAATATACATACGTACATATCTTTACATTTGTTTTGTACCAAAAATAATGTTTCTCAATATTTACAATTTTTTGCGATAACTGGTCATTATTTTCTGCAGTAGCTGAATATTTGTATATTTTCTTGAAGCGAAGTCCTAAGTCAAATTTTGCGCCATCGGTCAGTAATGCCACTTGTGTGTATCACATTTTACCTTGAGGTACAAAAAATATAAAGATTATCAAAATAGGTTACAGTTGTTAGTTGTTAGTTATGCTCTTTTCACATCAATAAATACGATTTAATAAAACTAAAAATAAATAATAAACAAACATATGTATGTATTTTTTTATTTGGAACTAATACACTATGTAGCACGTTTGAGCATATTTGTGTTTGATCAGACAGATCTATCAAACATAAAATTAAATTTAGTCAACTTTTAGTCAATTAATAGCACACGCAAAAAATAAAATAATAAATCGACAGGCGACATTGCATATTAAAATAAAAGATGTAGAGAACAGCAATAGCGGAACAAACAAACTATTGTGAAACATGAAACGATGAGATATGGAATTATTGGTCCTATTAGTAGAACATAATAATGCGTTGTTTTGATTCTAAAAATTTTTCATCACAACGTTTCATATTTTATATTCATATAGAATTCAAAAAATAAAAATTTTGTTTGTAATTAAAAAAAAAAAACAAAAACAGCTGTGTTGTAAAAAAAACTGCATCGAGTTGGGCAACACTCAGAAGCAAAGTTTTCGTTGCCGGACTGAGCGATATTGCTATCTCTTTCTTGCTTTCCGATGTTCTTTTCTTGCGCATAATCACAAAGTCGCCATTGTTTGTGAGGAGCAGGGAAAACTGTAAATATTTGCTGCTTAAACACAAATAAAATATGTCAAACGCCGAATATTCTGTCGAAAGGATCGAGGACAAGCGTATTGTGAATGGTCGCACTGAATATTATTTAAAATGGAAAGGCTATCCGCGCAGTGAGAATACTTGGGAGCCGGTTGACAATCTCGATTGTCCTGATTTGGTAGCTCTGTATGAGGAGAGTCTTAAGAACAAAAAAGATGTGAAAAAACGTACAAATTCGACTACTCCTGATGTGACAAAGGCCAAACGCAAAGCTGCTGAAGAGGATCCGGAGGAATGTCGTCAAATTGGTTTCGATCGTGGACTTGAGCCCTCGAAAATACTTGGAGCCACTGACTCTTCCGGGGAATTGATGTTTTTAATGAAATTCAAGGGCAGCGACAGAGCTGATCTAGTTCCCGCTAAAATTGCCAACATCAAATGTCCACAAGTTGTGATTCAATTTTACGAAGAACGTCTTACATGGCATACAAGTGTGAACGACGAAAATGCCAAACCGCCGACGGACAACGAGAATGTCTAAATGTTTCTTTACGTTTACGATTGCACTTTCACTTTAATCATTTGATTAGATTTAAGATAACAGTTACCACATTGCATGTACTACATTTAAGCGCAACAAACTTTTTTGTTTTTAAATATTTCCTACGCAACTAAACACATACAAACCCGTATGTTTGTATGTGTACCACACAAAAAGGAGAAAGATTTAAATGGATAAAATCATTAAATTTCTCAACTTATGTAATAATACGTACGTTTTTTTAAAAAAGCAAATTTGACAAATCATTGTATTTATTCCTTGACTTTGTCCCTTTACAGAAATAATAGATTAAACATGACGTGAGTGCTGACTAAAGAAACGGCAAGTGCTTTGGACAACGATGGTTATTGGGAAGAGATAACATCTTTCTTTTCTCTAACGATCAACGAACTTAACAGTAGGTTTAAGAAGAAACGTTAAGCTGAAATCCATGACTTATCCTGTAACCATACCATATGAGCGTAATATATAACTTAATTCTGTTAACATAATACAAATCATAGATTTCTATTTTTAACTACTTTTATTTATACTCACAGGAGCTACCAAGATATCATAAATCAGGATCTTCAGATTTATACGATAACTTTTAAATACATAACTGATTGTTCAAATGATCAGTAATGTATTTATGCTGTGTATTTTTTTTCATATCATGTGTGCAATATGTACTGACTTTCACTATTCTACTTCAGTTCGTACTTTGAATTTATGAACTTTAATAAGACAGACTATTATATGCGAGATGTCGAATATTTTGTTATACAAAGAGCAAGTAACTTGTAATTCTATTGAAAACATGTCATTATGCCATAAGAGTTATCAGCTATTTCAACCGAAAATTTGACTACATTATCTCGGCAAAACAATCAGTTAGGATTTAAATTTTTTAAGAGCATAAAATGTAAACGAATCAAGGTTTTTATTAATCCTGTTACCGCTTGTGTATAGATTTGTATCTTGTGTTACACACAATCATTATCTACACTACCTAGTGCACGAACTTCATTTAAATCTTGCACTATGCCCGCCATTCAGCGTGAGATTCACGATGCTTCTGAAACTAAAGGATGCGCAGCCGATTTGCTACACGAATCCACCATTCTAGCAGAACAATTGATTTTGGCGTACTAGTTTCTAAAGCAGCTTGGTATTACATTCTACTCTACATTCATGTTGTTGTAAGCAAATCGTTTAACATACAAGATATGGATAATACCAAATGTGAGGAATTGTAAAAGAACTGTTGCACGTAGAATAAGGGAATACGAAAATGCAGATCATCGCAAAAGACTTATCTGATGGTTTACAAATACATCCAGAATTTAATAAAAAAGGATAACCCGTTTGAAGCGCCTTGAAACTGCCAAAGAAGAACCTGTCCAGAGAAAAAAAATTGCAATTGAGTTCTTCAATCGACACAGCTTTAATGTCAAATAAACAACGTTTTAACCAATTAAAGAAATACTTGGAAACATTTGTTCTGTTGTACCAGCAAGGTCGAAACAGATTCATCTTTGTAAATGGAGAAAGTCATTTTGACGGTACTCAGCTCTGTAAAGCATTAAAGGATTCATTTCTGAAAGAGAAACAAGGAAAAACGCTAACGTAGGTGGTACCGAAGCTCAAATACCCGCCACATCTTGGTTTAGTTTATTTATGATCATTAGTGGCTTAGGTAAAATTTGTAGAAGGGATGGCTTGGAGACAATAGTCCGATACAACCAAAGTTTAAATACAATAATGGGGTCAAATTTTAAATTAAGTTCAGAATAATAAACATTTTTTTTTTTAATTAGAAATCGGGTGGCGATTTTTTTGGGGGCTATATGTTATAGTGGGCTGATCCTTATAAAATCAGTAGAGTAGAGATAGGATGATAATAGATGTATTTTTACCTAATTTGAAGTGAATGCATTCATAAATAATTCATATGGAGCCTATACCTAAAAATGGGCATGGCACCTTAGTTTTGACATTGGATTAAAATAGATGTGTTTTTACCGAACTTGAAGTGAATACGTTCATAAATATCAGCTATTTTCAAACCAAAAATTTAAAAGTGGGCGAAAAGTTTGTATGGGGGCTACACCTAAAAATTTGCGTGGCGTAACATACAAAGTAGTCGTTGCCGAGAAAAGCTTAAGTTCAAAATTTCGGCGTTATATCTATATATCTTCATTGAAAAAAAAGGCGTAGAAATAAACAAATAGACGGACATGGCTAGATCGATTCGTCTCATCGAGCTGATCAAGAATATATATACTTTATGGGGTCTACGACGTCTCCTTCAATGCGTTACAAACTTTCCGACAAACTGATAATACCCTTCGTTACACATAGTGTAAACGGAGACCCCATAAAGTATATATATTATTGATCAGCTTGATGAGACTATTCAATTTGGCCATATCCGTCTGTCTGTTTGTTGCTGCGCGATTTATTCGCTCAGTTTTAAAGAAATTAAGCTGAAATTTTTAAATTTTTAAGAATTTTTAAAATTTTTAAGAATATTTTTAATTTGTTTACTATTTTAAAATAAAATTTAATACAAATGCTGCACACGAAGGTCTATTAACGTCAAATGATGTGTAATAGGTATATGTATAAGCTTCGGTCCAACCGAAGTTAACTTATTTTCTTGTTTTTATTTTTTTTTTAGTTTGTACATATTTTAAGCAATTATAGAAAGCATTTAAACTACAAATTAAATACCACCAATTAACATTGTTTTTATTTTTTTAGTTTGTACATATTTTGCAATTATAGAAAGCATTTAAACTACAAAAACATTTTTTAAAATTTCCTGTTACTTTTTCAAATTGTTTTTAGTTTTATAAGGTCTCAGAAGTTTTCTCCTTCTTCTCGCTTCACACATTTGCATAGTTTATAAACTTTTTTTTGGATTAGAGAAAAAGTTTACCCGGATTTACATTGAAAATTTTTCTACATAAACGAGAATGCGCATTAGGATGGGTCAATTTGTTCGAGTCAAAATAACATGTTCTTTAGGATAGGTCAAAAGTCAAATCGGAAGTTTCCCATTTTCATTTATTTTGGGACCTGTTTCATGTATTTTTAACAGGAGTTATCCTTAAAAATCGAATATATTTTTAGAACTTTTTTGCATTATATCTAAGAATTGAGAATGGATCGCTGTATAACGATGAGTGAAAAGAAAAATAGAATACTTATAAGAAACATTAGGAGCATAGGAGATTTGACTTTTGATCAATGGTTCGTTGGAAAATAAACTTAGAATATCCTAAAGATTTCGTTCCTGCTATACGCTTGGCCGCAAAAAAAAAAATTGATCCACCCTAATGCATTAATGCATTACCTCCAAATCGCCCCCTGGCTACAGTACAGACTAGTATCTACATATGTACATACATATATATTTTGCTTTTTAATTATTATAAAATCAGGTTTTAAAGTTTGTCGATGTTGGAATATTTCTTTATGAGTGTAAAGAGATCGCACACAGTGGAACAAGAACAAAGATATTCTTATAAATTAAAAAAAAAAATATTACGTAGTAGGAGGAATTTATTCTAATAGTATACAGCCTAGATTCGGTTGAGTTTTTAGATTATTTTTATACCCTGTACCCAAAGGGTTAAAGGGTATATTAAGTTTGTGCGAATGTATGTAATAGACAGAAGGAGGTAAGATAGACCCTATAAAGTATATATATTCTTGATCAGCATTGGAAGGGGAGTCGAACTAGCTATGTCTGTCCGTCGTTCCGTCTGTCCTGCTGTCTGCCATATGAGAGAGACTATCTCGGAGACTATAAGAGATAGGGCCACCATATTTGAAACTTAAACTCTCCTGAACCGTCAAGTGTTCACTTGCAAACGGTTTTTCTCTAGGTTTTTGCATAAAAACGTTATTGTTTTTTATTCTAGGAAGATCAAATTTATTATATCTATGATAGTCCCAACAAAATATCCCAATATGGGTAGGACCAACAAAATTTTATGTATAGCCTCCGTAAAAATGTACCCCAAAATTTTGGGTTTTTGCACAAAAACGTCATTGTTTTTAATTCTGGGAGGTCTAAATTTAGAATAATTTATGCCTACGATAGTCCCAATGAAATAGACCAATATGGTTAGGTCCAACAAAATTTAAGATATAGCCCCCATACAAAGATATAACCAATTTTTAAAATTTTTGTATGAAAATTTAATTCATTGAGGTATGGTAGTAAAATAGAACCGATCTTAAGGTTCATAAAGATTGGGTACAAGGTATCTTGCAGTCGAGCATACTTGATTTCAGTGTTCTTTTTTGTTTCCAAATGTTTTTGATTAATACATAAATACATTGTTACACACTGCAAAACGATATACATATGTACATATGTAAAAAAAATTAGGCAAATGTTTGCTAAGTTTTGTTCTTAAACGAGAGGCGTTGCCCGCCCATACATATAATCTTCTTAACATCGATGGCATCCAATTATAAAAAGAATCATAATGATCGGCCAAATAGTTATAATAAGACGATGATAATATAGTCATATTTGAGGAAGAGTTGAAGAGGGCATTAGACCACTAAAACCAAAACAAAATTTTACCATTTAGCCGGGAGAGTGCTCTACCTTTTGCTCGATTTTTATATTTTTCCCACAAAGCGGTAGCGATAACCTTTACAATGATGCTTTAATCATTGATTTTCGTGACGTTTACATATGTATACATATCCAATATTATTTATTTACATATGTGTATGTTCTGACCCACTGTATGGATTTAAACAGGCTTATTAGCTAGTATTCAGAAAAAGCTCTCTGAGGTGATTATTTAGTGCCTGCCGCCTATTTCACAAAAATCAACGGTTAGAACTCATCTCATCTCATCATTGATATGTTACAAAGAGCGTTTTTAATAGGGATAGGGAGGGAGTAATGCAGCAGCTGCTGCTGTTGCTGCTGTTGCTGCTATGTATAAAACACGTTTGCTGCGTTTTCTGTTTTATCAACATAACTTATTGGTGACCTCCGCTCAGCTCAGCTCAGTTCAGCTCAGAGTAACACAAATTTCCCAGCTTGGCTTAGCTCAGCTCGGTTCGATTTGATAAGAATTTAGCTGCGAGTTAAGCTGCGAGAACAAACGCATACAGTTTGCAAAATAACTTTAATGACGACGAATATCAATTGTTGAATTAAATGTTAAATGTAAAATTAATAAAATTAAAATGAATCGAATCGTACTGTGTAAGGTGTTAATAATTGTTGTGGCTGTTTGTCCTTTGACTTTGACTGTAGCAAGTAGGTGGAAATTGTAAAGTAAATAATTAAATTACACCTTAATTTATTGCATATAATTATATTGGAATTTAGAGCCAATCAAGCATTACGGTCGCTGTAAAGTGGGTTCGGAAGATGGTCTCTGCGTTCGTCCAACCGATTGCTGGGAACAAAATATTTCAAATGAACTGGCTGGAAATAGAGGCAAATGCTCGAGTTCAGTTGTTGCAAATCTGGTAAGTCCCAAGAATTTAATTTTCATATAAAATAAATTGTTTTGTAGCGAATTAATAAAATTGGGAAATTCCTTATCAAAGCGTTCGATCACAATGGTTTTGTTGTTGTTGTTGTGGCATCTGGACCGGATTAATATAAAAAAATATAATTTTAGTAACCCACAACTTTGTAGACGGACAGCAACCATAACCATAAATGCCTGACGTTGTGCCTGAGCCGTAGCCGCAAGGCAAGCAAGTGGTCAGAGCGAAAGTGGAGACTCATGAAAGTCACCACATGTTCCCATCGTTAGCACATAGTATAGTGGGAACATGGTAGGCCCTCCTATAAATGGAGATTAAACGGGAACTGCGACTCTAGGGGAGTCTATTGTACCCAAGCCTGGCAATAATAACTGGTTAGGTTAATGGACAGAGAAACCTCTCCGCCTCTTTAATAAGCGGAAGAGTTTACCTAGTCGGGGCGACCCTGATTTGCTCGGTAGTAATGAAACAGCGATTAAACAGGGTGAATCACATTCACATAGAATGTGTATACTAGTTTCGTAGTCTTCCAAGCAGAGTCTACACTCTGACAGGGGAAGACCAATTTGTTAATACTCTGAGCTTGCTTCCGCAGGCCCTGGTATTGAACCCAGTATTGTCGAATAGATTTGCGGAGAACCTAATTAAGCGTAAGGCCAAGGCTAAACAGAGCCCGCAGAAAGGCTGCGGGCCAATAAAGGGAGAGGAGGAGCCGGCTCTGACGAGTTCGTCAGCGGCTTCGTTGCCGTCAATACCCCTGTGTTCAGGGACCCAGCAGATAGTGACCTTACGACCCTGAGAAAGGAGTTCAAGTGCGTCATAGCACTGAAGAGCTAACTTGGATAAGAAGGTCCCCTAGGACTATGAGTCAAAAGGTGGCGGGCGCAGACTTCGATGGCAAAGATCTCACATTGGAAGACGGTGGACCAAGCACCCATTGCAACAGAGATCCTGGTGTTGGGACCATAAATACCAGCACCATTGCCCGTTTTGGTGAGCGAGCCATCAGTAAACCACTTAATGATTGATGGTTCAAAACCAAGATCCCCGCTCGTCCAATCTGGCCGATTGGGGAGGAGGAACGAAAAGCGTCTGCCAAAGCGAAAAACAGATGTCTTATAATCTGTTATCTTGCAGATCTCGATGCCAGAAATGAGTTTAAGGATGTCGGACAGTATGATTTCTAAACAATCTGGTGTAGGATCATTAAATTTTCTTTGTTTATTGGGCTTTTTACCGATAACATTAATAATGCATAGAAAAATATTACGATTTTTCTTTATTGGTTGTATTACTAGTCCAGTACAGATGTTTAGGAAACTACTTTAGTACTACTTTATTTTATTCATTAGCACTGGTATCGAAGCAACATATACATACATAATTGCGTCTATCCATCTTTAATAGTTTCCGATACATTACGAATGTATTGTGTTTATTTACCAAATTCGATCAACATACATAAGTGTGTATAGTATATGCGTCCCCTATAGTTCTTAAGACATCAAAAATTTAGTTTTTCTTTTATTTTTTTAACGGTCGTATTACCAAATTTTCTATTACGGACGGACCTTAACGAATTTTGGACCGATATTAAAACACTATGATCTGCATGCGAACACATTTTGTAAAAATGCGCTCAATGTTTATGATTTTACGTTACTTTTTCTCAATGAAAATTATATAGGTTTGTTGCACGAGGGAGCCATCACAGCCAACACCGACGACCTGGAACCTGCCATTGCCTCCGCTTTGTGGTTTTGGACTTACTGATCTTATTTATGGAGGTATTGAGGCGCGTATAACAGATTTTCCATGGATGGTTCAATTATTGTACACAACAGATGGTAACGTAACCAATATAAAAATATTATTTATACGTGTATATTAGGATGGATCAATTTGTTTGAGTTAAAAAAAAATAAAAAAAAAAAAAAACGTGACCAATTGTCTAGCAGAAACGTAATCGTTGAGGTTTTTATACCGCCACAAATAGTGTGAAGGGTATTATCAGTTTGTCGGAAAGTTTGTAACGCATTGAAGAAGACGTCTTAGAATGAAGATATATAGATATAACGACAAAATTTTGAACTTAAGCTTTTCTCGGAAACGACTACTTTGTATGTTAAAACCAAGGTGCCACGTCCATTTTTAGGTATAGCCCCCATACAAACTTACAGCTTTCTTTAAAGTTTTTGTATGAAAATAGATATTATTTATTAATGTATTCACTCCAAATTAGGTGGAAACACTTTTTAAGTCATCTAATATGAAAATCAAGGTGCCACGCCCATTTCGGCTATAGCCCCCATACAAACTTACCACTTATTTTCGTGTTTTTGTATGAAAGTAGTTATTATTTATGAATGTATTTACTACGAATTAGTTAAAAACACTTCCTATGTCATCCAATATCAAAACCAAGATGCCACGCCCATTTCTAGGCATAGCCCCCATACAAATCTACCGCCCATTTTTGAGTTTTGTATGAAAATAGTTCTTATTTATGAATATATTCACTCAAATCTGGGTAGAATCACTTCTACTGTCATCTTTTGAATATACTACCGATATGATAAGGATCGGTTCACTATAACATACAGACCCTATACAAACTTACCTTCCATTTTTTTTTATTTTTTCAAGAAAATTATTGTTATATCTTCATCTAAACCTAAAAGTTTTACATACATATATGCTTTTAATTTGAGCCCCAACTTGAGTTTTCCCCACCCAACCCTTTTGCGGAATAAAATCGACGTCACTGATGATCCCACATGAAATAATTCAAGTTTTGTGTGGCGGGTATTTGAGCTTCGGTTCCACCGAAGTTAACGCTTTTCCTTGTTTTTAGAAAATTTTCCCAAAGAATTTGAAAAGCGATCTGACTCCGCATTGCACTTGAAAATTAGCTGACCATATTTCTTAAAAATATACTGTATACTATCTAGTTAAGAGAAGGTTTTCCATGCACCTATTTAATGTATTTTGAGGCGTAGAATCCAAAAATTTTTACTAAATTTGTTCCCATTTTTTGTGACATCTTTAAAAATCCATTTTTTAAAAGACTTTTTCAATTATTTCTATAAATCAAGAATGACTAATTTGATAAGGATGAGCTATACTTCGTTTGAAAGGCATATCGTTTCTCCTTAGTATCGTTCAGTGTCAATTTTTGGATTCTACGATTAAAAATACTTAAAATAGCTCCATGAAAACCCTGATCTTTTTATGTATAAACTGGAAATTAGTATATTTTTAAAAAATATTAGCAGCTAATTTTCAAGTGCGAATAAGGGGGTCCATTGGGAAAATGCTTTTAAAATATCTTAAAGATTACGTTTCTGCTATACGTTTAGTCCCCAAAAAGGAATCACCCTACTGTACATACATACGTACATATATGTATGTCCATTTATGCTTACCATTTATAGTAAAAAATTTTATTTATTTATTTTTTTTTTTTTTTTTAGATTTATACTATGAATACCGTTGTGGTGGCACTTTGATCTCCGATCGTTGGGTAATATCTGCAGCACACTGCGTTCAAAATTCTCTTACAGCATCTGGTTATAGAGTAGGTAAGGTGCGACTCGGCGAATGGAACACATTACGCAATCCGGATTGTCAAGTTTTTAAAACCAGTTCGGTTTGTGCACCGCCCCATGTCGACATGAATGTCGATCGTATAATAGTCCATGATGATTATAGCACAATAACACATAATCTACCAAATGATATTGCAATGTTGCGTATGGCGTCTACGGTTCCCTACACAGACTTTATAAAGCCAGTATGTTTAAAATCGGCTCAGGAACTACGCGACCAAAGTGAGTACAGCGATGTAGTTATGGACATTGCCGGTTGGGGCAACACTGAAACTACGCGCCATGGCAGCACAGTTAAATATAAAACAACGTTGCGCGTATGGCCACAGGAAAACTGTAAGAATTTTGTGGACAATTACAACAATGGACAACTGTGTGCCGGTGGCCATACAGCGTCGAGTTCCTGTCATGGAGACTCTGGTGGACCGTTGATGTACCGCGATGATAATAATATTGGCAGTAAGAGCTACTACCTCATTGGGGTCATTTCTTTGGGCTCTGCAAACTGCAGTACACGCGGCCAACCTGTGATATTTACCAAAGTTGAAAACTACATTGGCTGGATTTTAAAAAATATAGCTCAATATCCTTAAAATATAAACTTGTTTAAAACTAGAAACGCTCGCAATCATTTCATTCATTTTGAGTCTAAGTCAGACCTTAAAAAGGTTGTAAATTTATAGCAAGTGTTTCAAGCTTCTTTTGTTCAAACTCTGTGAGCTGTGTGCTTGGGTCAATTTTCTCATTGACTGGCTCGGGTTTGTGAACAAACTTGTTAAACGTGAAAACAATTTTTGCTCAGGAATGTAACTGCAACGCAAATTACATAAATATTATCATAGTTTATCGGAGAGTTTGTAACACATAATGGAGGCATCGTAGATTATATTAACCATATACATATGCATAAATCCTTGATCAACTCAACGAGACGAATCGATCTAACTATGTTCTTCTGTTGGTTTGGTGCAATGCAATTCATCCAAGTCATCCGTATCTACAGTTAAAATTTGGTTAAGGTTTTCCCTTACTAAAATATTTTAGTAAAAAAAAAATTGGTTATTAAATGTATGTTGGAGGCGAATATATATTTTCCAATTCTGCTATATAAAACCGAATTATTGTACTTAGAACAAAACACAATTGTAATATACGTTAATCTTTGCGGCGCTTTCTATCAGAACCGCTACGCTCGTTTTTATCGTCTCCGCGTTTTGGTGCCTTCTTGGCCATGTTTAAGAACTGATCGAGACCAAATGGATCTTCTTCTTTTTCAAACTGTACGGGACCGGAGCGTGCAGCTGCAGCACTTGTGCCCGCTTCTCGTGATGTTCCCGAGAATTGTTTGTCTGGGACAAATCGCTGAGTATTAACAATGCTCTCCAGATCACCGCCATAGGCATCGTTATCAATCTGTTTGCTTGGCCTGTAAATGTGCGCGCCAAGGGTGTTAGAATCACGCCAAGGTTTGTCGTAGACATTGTATGCTTCATCATCGCCATAACCTGAGTCCATACCCTTGGTCGTGTTAAAGAGTCTTTGATCAAATATAGTCTCACCATTATTTGAGGTTTTTGCTGGCATGCCGAGCGCTATTTGCTCGGAAATATCTCGCTCACGCTCACGCTGCAATTTAGTGCGTTTTTCGGGAGCAGCTCGCTGTAGATTACGATCCCGTTGTCGGTCACGCTGCCGTTCCATGCGTATGTCATTACGTTCGCGTGCTTCCGAGTTTGTATTGTTGCCACTATCATCATCTGGATTACGGAAGCCAGCACGTTCTTCACGTGCTCTTTGCGCCATCATACGTAACATATCTTCCTTTTTCTCTTTTTCCTTTTGTGCCAATTTCTTTTCGAGTTGAGCTCTTGCTTCTACTGCTTCTCGAGCTTTACGATCAGCAATATACAAAGCTTCTGCCATTTTGGCAAATTTTTCATTTATGTGAACTTGTTGCAAACCACGACCATCAGCTGCCAAACGTTTATCCAGCGGTATTGTGTAGCCTTTTGCATTTTTCCAGTTTGAAATACATGGCGGTATTTTCCATTCTTTTTGTTCTTTTACCGTAACTTTTCTTGATGGTGAATGTAAAACTGGCGCTGGCGGCGATGGTGGCCCTCTTGGTATTTTCTTGTTTATTCTAAACTTCGGTGGTTCCATAGGATCCTGTTGAGCTTCCACCATGCGTATGACACGCTGTTTTGCGCCCGAATTGAATGCATCGCCCTGCTGTGATGGAGTGTATCGGATATACTGTGCCGGCGCTGTTTTTTCTGCATGTCGAACTGGTAAAGCTGCTGTAATTTTTTGGTTGGTCAACTTTTCTAGAGCACGTCGGGTTTCTTCTGTTGTCTCAGCTACAGACTCCTCATCGGGTCGCTGTAGCTCTTTCGCATCTTCAGCAAGAACTTCGGCAGGTAAAAGCTGTGATATTGATGAGTACACAATCTTATCTTTACCATGGCCCTGGCGTGCAATAGCATCGTACTTAATTTTTCCTTTCTCATCTAACCTCACAGCTAATGCATCCGACTTTTTGCCCGCATTTGAAGGAGTCCCAAGTCCTATACACACAATACAATATTTATATAATCTTTATTAGTTAAAACCAACAAACTGAAACTTACCAAGGGGATACTGCGCAACATGAATTTCAGGAAATGCGCCACCATCTCCGAAGTCAGCATCTGAACGTGGTATCCAATCTTTACGTTGACCATACGGTGGCGCCGCAACTTTTGCAGACACCAGAGCACCCATCTGTGGTGCTCCTTTGGCTAGTACACGTCGGTCATCTTCCCGATCCCAAATAGGATTGGTTGGCGTTGGTAATAGGTTTGACAGAGACATATTTACTGAAAGCTACGTTCTACACAAAGTACAAAATGTAATATTTCATGTATTGTTCTTTTAACTGTTGAGCACTATAGTAACTAATTTATAAAGCTTTTTTATATTGTTTCAATCAAATAATTGTTTTGCAGCAGATAAAAATATTATTAATAAAATTCGTGTTTCATGAGAAATCTTTTTGTTGTCATCTACAATATGTGATTGGCGATGGTCTGTGTGATTTTCAAAATGCCAGGGATTCATTTGACACGAAAAATCTTTGTAGTTGCCACATTTATACTCACGAGAAGCTGGCAACCCAATTCTAAAAACATGCACATTTCAATTTCAATAATTCCAAACAGGGTAGGTATTATAAACAAAATATTTTCTGCAATAACCAACTTAATAACAATGTTTTATTAAAGCATTATACTGTCCGAATTAATGTAAATTAAAATATATGTATTAATGTAAATTAAAATATATGTATTAATGCGTTAAATTAAAATATACTTTATGTGCGTTTACATTGTAAATAGGTATATTCAGTTTTTTTTTTTTTTTTTTTTTTTTTTTTTTTTTTTTTTTTTTTTATTTTTTTTTTTTTTTTTTTTTTTTTTTTTTTTTTAATTTTTTTTTTATTTGGGGGGGGGGTTGGGGGGTGGATTTAAATTTTTTCAAATTTTTTTTTTTATTTTTTTTTTTTTAATTTTTTTTATTTTTTTTTTTTTTTTAAAATAATTTTATAATATTAAAACCATTATTTTTTCTTTTTTTGTTTCATTTAATTTTATTAACTTTTATTTATAAATAATAAAATTTAAAAGTATATTTATATGAGTCACTCTGTGTATCTAAAAAATCCTAGTCTTGCCAACTAGTTCTTGCTAACTTCACGCCACGATGCACTTATATTAGTTGGTGTATTCGTACTCTATCTCTTTCTATTTTTCAGTCTCTCGACCCTTTAAGTCAGTTAGGGGCCCAACAGACTACTTAGACTGTCTGCACTAACAGTTGCACGGTACGTCGCACTGTGGTATTTTCGTGGCAAAAGTGCAATTTTTCGACCATTGAATTTTGAAAATCGAATGATGCAGTTTGATTGAGAATCGTTTCATTAAGAAGAATTCATAATTTGTTTTCTTAAACTAAAATATTTTGTCGTTGAATTAAGCGAGTCACAAGTCAAGTCACTGAAAGATTGGGTTGCAAAGACTTTTTGCATACATCACCGTAGCTTATAAATATAAAATAATTCTGTATTTTCTAGATACAATAAATTTGAAGATTATGGTTTATTTTTTCAATAAAAAAAAAAAAAATAAAATAAAAACTTCAACCACAAAACGAAAGTTTACGGCAATTAAAGAAAGTTGTAAATTTTATGACGCAAATCAAAAAAATTACAATACATCTTAAAATAAAAAGTAGTGCATACTTTTTGGCGCGACCTTTTTTAATGATTTAATTTAACAATTCTAACAACAATTAATTATAAACAAAACTATATAATTTAATAAAAACTTATGATTTGATGAAGGAAAACAATTAAATTCTCAAAACAATTTGGAAAATCAGAATTAAAATAAAATTATTTCAAGTTATTGTTAAATAAATATATAATAAAATGAGTTTATTTTGTGTTTCATATAGTGAACGAGCATATAATTTGCAGTCAAAATTTCATATAATAAATGACTTTGTAAAAACGGAAAATTCGGCGCTTACGAACGAAGAAGTCGAAATAGTAAAAAAAGCTGTTCAGAAGCGACAGGACTGTTAATAACATCTGGGCCAAATTTCATGTCAATATCATTATCAGTAATATATTTACGCTTGTGTTTACCAAACGACCAAGAAAGCTTTTTTCGATTTTTACAATGTCTCATTTAATCGAGCAAAGAAGTGTCATCAAATTTTGTTTTCTGAATGGAATTAATGGAATAAAAATGTTGAAGAAGGCTTACGGGGACCGAGCTCTACCAAAACCAACAACATATGATTGGTGTAAATTGTTCAAAGAAGGTTGAGAACGTGTTTAAGACGAAGAGCGCCCAAAAATGATGAATTTTCTTGAATATTCTGCACTGATTCTTAGTGATTTTTTCGTCAAAAATGCATCCAAAATCGTTCCGCAACCACCTTATTTACCTGATTTGGCTCCGTGTGACTTCTGGCTATTCCCAAAACTCAAGAGACTACTCCGGGGAACGCGTTTCGAGTCGGTTGAGGAGATAAAAGCTGAATAGAAGAAGGCGCTGATGGCTATACCGGAAAGGGACTATTAGGCATGTTTCGAGGATTGGAAAAAACGTTGGCATAAGTGTATTTTATCGGGAGGGGATTACTTTGAAGAGGGTGAAATTGATTTACAAGAATAATTAAAGATTTTTCATTTTACAAACAAATTCACCTTAATTTTTTGCCCACAGTACAAACGCTGAATTAGTAGTATAAGACGTAAACCTCGCTGTTGAAATCGGATGAAGTAGTTAAAAAAATGATAGTTGATAAATTAAATGTTTGAGTCCAAAAAGAAATTTCTTTTTTTAAATACCCAAATGAAACTATTCTTCGTGGGTGCCCAGGGTACTCCTAATGACCCACCGATTTGTTCTATTTTTAGCACACGTCTATAAATATCTTTAACCAGTATTCTTATCGATTTTCGCTAAGATAGACGACCATTCGCATGCATCACAAAATTTTTTTTTAATAAATCAAAAGAGGTCTATGGGACTGAATTCTAAAATACTTTGTGAAGCTGACTTTAAAAATTAGTTTCTCATGACAAAGTCCATTTTTAATTGGCTTTTAAATAACAATGCCCAGCATATCACAGAGCAAGACACAAAATTGAGACAAGCTATGCATCCTCATCCTCGCCTTGCAGTAACACTACGCCACAAAAAACATAATATGCACTATTTTTCATTATATTTATTAAGTGTAATTAATTAAATGACGTCTAGTGTAAATTCTTTATCTTCCATTTTTTCACACACTGTACAGACGCTCTGTGCAAACAGACCAAAAAATCAAAAAATTTTAATTTGGCGCAGACCGTCTGCGCACAGACAAAAAAACATTGTCGACGGCCTGCACGGACAAATGTCTGCATCAAAAGTCGAAGCAGTGTATTTGGCGCTTTAGCATGAAAGATTCGCGGTGAGTGGTTGTGAAACGGGAAAAAATCTTCGTCTTCGTTTGCCAACAACTGAAAATAATTGTATAATATGTAATATTTGGTTTTAAAATTTTTTTCTCAAAATTTCTATATTTGTATTAAAACTGAATATTAAAAAAAAATTATTTAAAAAAAGTTTTATAGTTATAAACAATAAAGAAAAAACAAAAACAAACAATTGCTTTGTATTTATTTTGAAAATTATTATTTTCTAGCAGTATAGTGGCAGCCCTGGTTGAATTAAAAATTATTCAGCGTGATGGCAGCCCAACAAAAAAAAAAAAAAAATAAAATAAAAACAAACATTCTTTTTCTCTTTCTCCCCTTTGTATTGCTTGTAGGGAAAATAAAATATTCGCTTTCCTTTTCTCTCCCGTTTCTTTTGTACAGCAACATAAGTGCAAATATAGCCATATAGGTGCGAGCAAAGCAGCAAATGTGCGAGCGAGAAAAAGAATAACGTTATAATCTGTAAAAGAAATATAACTATCTAGCATCACCAGTTAAACCTCTCTCATTCGCACTCATCACGCTATCAGCACTATCTCAGCTGAGTGGACAAATTAAAGGGTCAGAGAGTATAAATGGATCATGCTTCGAAGCAGGTTTTTAAGTTTTAGTTTCTTTCTTATTTAAATTGTAATCTTCTTAAAATGGTTACAACTATAGCTGATTCCATAGCTATTTGTTTATTAAACAATGATGCATTGCTTACAGGTGTGTGTACAACAATAAAATAACTCATCAAGTTAATTAATCAACTAAAAAAAAACAACGATTTTAAGCGATCGGCAATGAACTACATTTGCATGCTGGACAGACTACAAAAAATACAAAGGATCAAAATACTAAATTAAAACAACGTTTAAACTGTAAAATACATGGCATTGCATCTAGTAATGATGTGCAACGGATTATCGTTTACGGTGAGAAGCAATTTATGCTGCTGTCATGGCATGTGGCTGCTACGGCGGAGGTCAGTAAAAATATTTTCAAACTATTGGCAATAATTTATTTTATGTTTTTGATTTTTTTAGTATGAGTTCGAATTGCTTTATCGTGCAGAGTTAACAGATTGGATAAGTGCCGCTTTGTTTCTGGACAGTGGCAGAGAATTTGTTTTACACACAGCGCACAGCGTTCTGTTGCGTTTTGCCTATGAAGACGCTACATGTCAGCTGGTGGAAAGTGCCAGTTGCAGCGATAAATCCACACTCTATTGTTCGCATTTGCATGGTGCCAACTGGGAACAGTTAGTTGTATTCAGTGGTAATGCATTTGGCGAGTTACTCATTTGGCAACCGTTGCAAAAGTTTGACGTAGAAAACAGTCAACAAAAATCGCCTTTAAAATGTCAACTGCTGCAACGTATTTCTGCGCATAATGGTGTTATATTCTCAATTGATTACAATGTTGGAGCGCAGCTCTTGATCACTACATCGGATGATCGTTCGATAAAGTTTTGGCGCATTGAAGCGACAGAGATTGGCACAGTTGATTGGCATACGGATAAACTACAGCCGCTTGTCAGTGGCTTTGGACACAATGCACGTGTTTTTCAGGGCCAAATAATCAAGCATGGTGAGTTTGAATACACACGGTATGTGCTAAGAGTATCCGAACCGCGTTGGTAGTTAGAGCAGCCGACAAGTTACTGAGTTTCTACTCGTTAAATTGGTAAAACGCAGAAGGTCACTCGATGCTTTGAACGCAGTCGGATAACGTTAGAACAAATCGTGTCTTTCTGAACGTTAAATATTTTAATTATTATATAATTTTTCTACTATTTTTGTTATCTTGCAGAAAATGCATACTACGGCATAACTGTAGGCGAAGATTCGAACTTTTGCATCTGGAATGCTAATGGTAAATTACTTCAGAAACAGCGCGCACAATTTGGTGCAACTATTTGGAATTTCGCCTATGATGCGCTTAGTAAAACGCTCTACACCGTCGGCTCTACGGGTAATGTACTGGCGCATGGACTACAAGATGTGCTAAAACAAACGGAGCGTACACAAAGTCAAATACTACCAGCGCTCTGTAGTTCTTCGCAAGAGTACATAGCCAAAGTAAAGTTTCTTACAAGCGAGTTAGTTGTCGGAGTTAGCAATAAAAATCGTTTGCTATATTACAATCTAAAGGATTGGTCTGCATGTGGTAAATGGATCGAAATCGAAGATTTTGAACGATACAAATGCACCGTGCTCGAGGTGCACAACACTGAACGATTGTTGGTGCTATGTGGCTATAAACATTTGACACTTTATTCATTCGAAAGTGATACGCTGCGTTTTAGCAAGCGTTTCGATGGTGAGCTACTTCCGGGCGTCATACGCGCCTTTCATTTTCTCAATGCTAATTGCTATCTGGTTTCCGACGAACAAGGCAATTGTTTACTACTAAAGGGAGCGCTTCTTTCAGAGCGCACAACATTGCAGTTACCCAGTTGCAAAGAACGATGGTTGACTACAGCGCTACTTTTACCTGATGAGAATTTTCTGCTGGCCAGTAATCGTAACGGCAATATGTTGCTTTACCAAAGATCCGCTGACGGCGTACGTTACGATTTAAAGCAAAAGTTGCGACAGCCACATGGCTATCTTGGTGCAACTGTATTGGAGCTTTTAAAATGCGATGGCAAAAATGCATCATTTATACGTAGTGCTGGACATGATGGTACCACGAAATTGTTACATTTGTGTAAAGAGACGGCTCGACTGCAGATCTATACGCAGCAAATGGTACCGGTTGCATGGGTCGAAGCAATACATAATGGCATCGATGATGATGCGTTGCTGCTTGGTTTCAATGACAATCGTTTCGTGGCTTGGTCAAAAAATCATGAATTTCTATTGCAACTCGCCTGCGGTGGAGGACATCGTTGTTGGCATTATCAACTACACCAACGTACCAATGGTAAATACGAGCTGGATGTGGTCTTTATTAAACTGAAACAAGTACTGCATTACAGGGTGCCGCTCTACAGCGATTGTCACAGTCATTTGAGGTTGCCTTCGCGTAATTTGTGGCACGTGCGCCCTTGTAATGTGCTGCGTTTGCACAGAAATGAAAGTGTTGGCACCGCTACAATAATAGCCTCCGCGGGCGATGATAATCTTGTTAAAATTTCTACAATAAACAACAGCAACAAATCACATCAGGGAAAACTGCAACAGCTGCATGAACTGCACACGCACATATCCAATGTTCGCTGTTTGCAATTGGTGCCATTGGACGCAACAAAGCAACAGTACCTCGCCTTCAGTGGAGGCGGACGCGCACAACTTTGTATTACAAAAATACAATTGAACGGAAAAGAAGACGGCTATGTACAAGAACTCGCCAACTATACGCTTAAGCCAAGCGAAAAGCAGACAAATAATCATAAAAATACTGGCGAGGCTTACAAATTCGATGCGGAGACACGTATCATGGCACTTGATGTTGTACAAAATAACGAAGAAGCAATTGCTTATAAACTATATTTAGGTTGTTCCGATGGTTATTTGCGCTTATTCAATTGGCGCACAGAACCAAATGAGCAGCAAGAAACGCAAGAGATTCAGTTTTCTTTGTTACATGAAGTCTATTTGGAGCGTTGTCTGCTACAAGTGCGCTGTGTTGCGGGCTTAGTACTTGCGGCTGCCACTGATGGTGTGCTTCATTGCTACAGCGCTGACTTGCAAACTGAACATTTACAGCTGCCATTGCACAGTAGCGGAATTAATGCATTGGATGCTCTGCTGGATCAAGACAAAAACGAAATGCTACTGCATGTGTTAACAGGTGGCGATGATCAGGCATTAACCTATACACAATTGGCACTGACAGACTCAGACACAAACAAAGGCGTTATGGCAACAGTACGCTTACTGAATACGCATTGCTTCAAGGAATTGCATACGGCACAAGTAACTGCAGCGGCGCTACAACTGCTACGCACAACACAATCCGATAGCTACGAGCTACACGCACTCAGCAGCGGTGTCGATCAGAATCTGTTTGTCTGTAATCTTCGTACACAGCAAATCGTGTACCGCTTTCACAGTTGTGTCGCCGATATAAAAGGATTAGCCGTGACAAACGATACAAACGATGGCACTGGACAATGTTATCTCTATGGCTGTGGACTGCAGATTGTGCGACTTGATAAGTTTTTTGTTTTCGTTAAATCTTAAAATATTCCATTGTGCAATTTATTACGTACTATAAATAATTTTTATATATTTTTTTGTTCATTAAAATAGAGAGCATTCATTTTATAGATATTCACAGAATCGTTTTTTCAAGGTGTGAACTGGTTTCAATTAAAAATAAAAAAACTGCTGCTGCGGCGCCGCTACATTTACAAAGTTTCTCTTCTTTACTATCACAGACGCCGTCGCCGATTAGTGGCCACTGAACTACGATAGATAAGCAGTCGTTATGAGTATATCTCTCTCTAGATGCGCCAATTGTCCCTCTTTTTGCGACGATAGTCCAGCATGAGCTCTTTGAAGATTAAAAAATCATCAAATGATTTTAGCAGCTCCTGTATTTCGTCCAAGACGAGATCATCCGGTACAGTGCTGTGGCGGAAAGAAAATCATTTCAGTTGCCAAAGAATTTCTATACTACTCTCTCGTATTGTTTTTGCTTACTCTAACTCCATTTCAAAACGTTGTATATCGAAGAACTTCATGCGTTTCTGCAGTTGCTTGTGTATGTAGTTTTCGAAAAGTTGCTGATATTCAAGAAAGATTTCCATGCACTCCAGTTTGTTTTCGTCGGCGTAGTCAAACGATTTCCAGTATTTTTCGAAAAATTTATCATTTACCTCCTAAAAAAAAAATTACGATTAGTAATATTTATTATACAGGGTGTCCCATTCTGTGGTTCCCGATGTAAAACTACTATAAAATAGACATTTGCTTCCATATGGACATATGTGAGTGGGCGTTAAACGCACTACGCTCCTCAGAAATTTCCCGTATTCCTAGAGATATATGTGCTGCAAAAGTGAAGAAAAAGGCCAAATTTGTGCGTGGCTGCTTCGGACGGACATTTGAACTATATCATCTTCCGTTAATGACCAAACAAATTCAAGTGTCGATTAAATACATAACAAGAATTCTTATGTTTCACTCAGGTTATTCACTAAAAACAGGGCACTCTGTATTTAGTGTTTTTTTTTTTTTTTTTGAAATCGTTTACCTCAAATTTATCACTGAGTACAATGTCTTGTATATGGCCAATGGCTTCGTCGAAGAACGTTGAAGTCTCATCAATTATTTCGATGCTATCCATGACGTTTTAGCAGAATTTCAGCGCTTTTGCGATACTTTTGAGCGAGCGACGACGTTTTTTTTGTGATAAAATGTAAAATGATGTGTAATGTGGTGCCTTCTTGGTACAATATATTTTTGTTGTTGTTGTTGTTGTTGCTGCTTTTATTATTTTGTTTATTCTAAAAAATGTTGTTATAGCAACGACGAAGTTTCTATGTTTTTGGTTTTTAGTTTTTATTGGCGTTGGCGTTATATGAAATTTTGTATCTTAAAAATTAATTTTATTCTAGATCGATTTGTATCTTTTGAGGATGCTTGCATATATTGTATGTATGTATGTACGTGTATGCTGAGGATGTGCCTTAAATAATATTTTATTTTTGGTGTTTTTGTTTTGTTTGTTTCGATTGTTCCACGTTTCCGTCACTAGTAGAACTTACAATCGTATAAACGTCGAAAGCGATCTTGTGCCTCACGTAATGTACTGCGTCGCGTCTCCGGCAACAATACAATAAATATGCCACTGCCGCACACCATAAGCACACCGACGGACACTAAATATTTATAAATGCTCTGCATGCTTATCGTGAATGTACAAATGACAATTATATGTATAAGATACTCCCAGGTATAGCAGAAGGCAATCAAATATGGTTTAATACGCATCGGAAATGCTTCACCCAGATATACCGATGTGCTCGGTACAAAGAATCCAGCAAATATTTGATGTACTAAAGTCAATGTACACGCTATCGCCATATCGTAATCATCGTACAAATTACTAAAGATGCCACCAATTGATATGGACATGGCAGCCATTATGAATAGACTGAAAAGCGAGATTAGCTTACGACCCAGATAATCCAAAAGATAAATGCTCGACAGTGCAGTGATCATGCGTAGCACGGAAAATACAATTGCCGGCCAACCATTCCCATAGCCCAATGCAACAAAAGAGCTGAGCTGCAATGCGCAGCTAAGCGGTAACGAGAAAGTAAACGCAACAAAACTGCGATAGACTAGAATTTTAAGCGTTGGTATTGCAGCCTCTGCCAGACATTCGCTTATTGTGCGATTTTCATTTTCGAGCACATAATTCTTGTTGTCCTCCAGTGTAAATAGCGTTGCATCATCCAATACAGTGCGACAGAATAAACGTTGCTGACACGCCAATGCCAATTGCTCTTCGTTTTTGCGTATATAGAAAATCGGTGACTCAATAATGAGCCAACTAAAACCGAAAGCCAATGCACCGAGTATGAGCACAATGATGCCGTGTAAACGATTTGCCGCAAACTGTATATCCGGCGTCCACTGTGAGGCGTAAATAATCTGTATGCATATGCCAATGCTGTTAGCGTATTGTTCCGGTGCAAGGCAACTGCCACGATACTTGGGAAAGGCAATTTCACTGGCATGCACCACAAAGGCAACGGCTGCCCAGCCCAATGCAACACCGCTGATGTAACGTGCTGCAATAATAGCGCCATATGTAGTAGGTGCTGCCACATAGATGATGCCTGTGACAATGATTAAAACGGCGCTGCTGCGCTGTATCGAAAATATTTTATGAAAATGGAGAATGGAGTATAATTTCGGAGACGCCTTGTTTATACTTACCATATAGAAACGTTTCGACAGCAACGGCACAAATGGTGCTGCCAGTATGGCACCTATAATGGCGCCAATAAACCAACTAAACTGAAAATGTTGCGTTGTTTCGATGCGTGTATACTGATTCCAGCCCAAACCAAGCGCAAAATCCATGCCACCGGCAATAAAAATGATATTGCCTGCGACTAAAGCACTTTGTAGTCGACGTTTACTTGAATTTATGGAGAGTTGTTTTTGTTTGTTGCTGGCTTGACCAGCATAGACTGCCATTGGTACTGCGTGTGTGGACATTTTCCTTTAAAGAAACCGCATCGAAATAAATTGCCTTTTTTTTAAATTAAATTATTTAATTTTCTTTTTTAAAACAAAAACTACTCCAATGTATGTTTCCGACGTCTACTAACCATGTAGTTTACTATTAACCAACAACAAGCGCAATAGTAGCTGCCGCAGTTGCTTACGGCGAAAAAGAAAAACATATGTACATGGTCTCGGCGACGTTCGGTGACGCTTTACTTTGGCACTTCACCTGCAGCACCACCACCCCACTTCCTTCTATCTGCTGTTATGGTTTTATCTTTTTTGTGAGTGTTTTTTTGTTTTTGTACTTTTTTTTTTTGCGATAAGTCTATTCTTTGCAATTAGATATTCGCGCCAATGGCGGTGGCGGCGACGACGGCGGCGACAGCAATAACCAATCCATAGGTATAGACATATTTTTGTCCATTTGTTTTGTGTGTGTACGTGCGTGCGTGTGTATGTGTGTTTGTGTGCGTTTGCACTTACGCCCGTTCAACTGTCTGTAAGCGCTTAAGTCGCGCGCACAAGCGATAGCGTTCCAATCACGGCCACCAGTTACCAATAATCATTGCGGCTTGTTTGCTTGTCGTTCGTTGTTATGATTAATGTTTCATTTTTTTTTTTTCTACCCAATGATATATACGTATAAACATCAAGTTGTTGTCTATATAAAAGTGTCCAACGCCCTACACGCTTTGGTATTCCCTATTGTATGATGAATCAGTGTCGATTTTATATGGATTACTTTTTGTCGTATTTTATATTTTATGCATAAAACAATCTACTGCCTGCCTTATCAATCATGTGTGACATATCGGCGTAAAGAGTTCTATATCTATGTATATATATATAAAATTATTTTTGTTTTTTTTTAATAGCGTACACATGTTGCATTCACAGATTTTCTTATTCGATTTTATTGCTTTTGTTTTTTGTATTCCTGAAATCAAAGCAAATTTAATTAAACTTCAAATGTGTAATTTAATAACATAAAAAATAGTAAAGTATTTGCTTATTTTTAGAAAATAAGAATACTGATATACGCTATCTCACTAGGACTGACGAGAATCTTAATTCCATGGTTTTTTCTACACAATTTTATAGTTTCCAAAATGCGGCGAATGGATCGAAAAAAGTTATAATAAAATTCTTATCAATATTTAAATATAACGTAGTACCAAGCCAAATGCCAAATGAAGGCAATAAATTTTACACTTTTGTACTTTACATAAAAATTTATTACGTTTTTTTTTTTTTTTTTTTTGCACAATTTGCTTAACAATTTTTGTTTTTTTTTTTTAATATTTATTTAACTTAAGTTTGATAACCAATAATAATAATATTTATATTTAGTATTTTATAGTAGAGAAAAACATATGCAACCACATTAAAGCAAATAGTTTAGAAAAAAAATACAGCTTGTTTGGTACGGAATTCCAGGAGGGTTTTATATGTATATGTAAATTTTTTTAAAGTAAATATTATAAATAATATTGATAATGCTTCTTGTTAATTTGAAAAATGCATTTATATATTAAATTTTTTTTTGTAATCGAAAAAAAATTCAAATTAAAAAAAAAAAAAAAGTTTTATTTATATTTAAGAAAAAAAAAAATTGAGTTATCACATGTGTGTGTGTGTGTATTTTGGAGTGTAGGTGTTTGTTTGCGTCTGAGAGTGTTTAGTTAGGTGTCCTCCTTTTGCTCATTTTACGCTGTTGCATTTTTTACAAAAAAAGCAATTTACGTTTTGGTTTTGACTTTTCTTTTTTGGATAATTTTAGCTCAGTTTCATCAGCATCCTGAAAATAAAAAAGAGACAAAATTTTGATAAACAAGCAGCGTTAAGTGTTGTATATGGCTAAAATTATCTACTAAAAGGTAAGACTAATCCTTTATGTATTGTATATTATATAAATCTGAAAATATGGAAAAAGGTTAACAGACATCGAGTTTAAGTGCTGCAATCAGTTAAGTAAAAATTTTTGAAAAAAGGGACAAAAAAATTTTTGTCGTAAAGATATCGATAAGTACTAAATACTATTAATTTAAGTCAGATAATAAAACTCGGTGAGACTAACATTTTTGTAGGGCCTGAATGACTACCCTCCAATTTTGGAAACTTGATTTTGTTGAAAAACCAACAAAAAGAAGTGATAACTTTGATATTCTGATGCATAACATTTTCCTAAGTGTCGATACTCTTGGAATAAAGGGGCCAACTCTGATCCCAAGTGCAAGGCAGGGATTACAATGTCCTGGTCCGTCTGGAACGGTCGCTTTCTATCCAGGATTAGCTAAAATATGAATTATTAAAGGAATGAGCCAAAACAACGACTGGAAGCCCAAAAAATTGGTGGAATCAATGCCAAATGGGGTGAAACCTGTTTTAAATTATATGGGCTATCATACTAAACCATAAAAACAACTTAAAATATTAAAACTCAAGTTTTTTTAAAAGCTGAATTCAATGCATCAAATAAGCTGTGATTTAAATTTTGACACTATTTTTGGTTTTCTAATTTTAATAAAACAAATAGGCTCCTAGGTTAACTTAGGAAAATATATCTAAAAAATAGCGATTCACATTTTTTATTTATTGCGTTGTTGTATTGCATCTTTTAATCTGCGTATTGAAACTTTCATAATCTGCTAGCCACTGATTCAGTAATTCAAATAAAATATTTCTTTTACAAAATAATTTTTTTACCCGTAAACCCTTCCTGAGATGGAATTTTAGTAATTTTTTTCTGAGATTTGTTCCAGTCTAAAAATTCAAACTTAAGGTTTTTTCTTCAATATTAAAAAATTATCACTTTTTTTCGGTCTTGCCTGTTAGAAGGGTTAAGGTACACACTAAACGAATTTCTATTAAAATTACGTCTAGATCAATTTAACGCATCAATAAACATAAATGTGCGCACAAAATGAATAGAGAAGTTCTTTGTCACAAAGTTGCAATTAATTTTTAATTCACTTTAAGATATTAATACAAAAAAAGAAAGATAAAGTTTTGACTATGTTTGCAACTTCATACTCTCTGGAAAACCCTTGAGCATTTAGTAAATATTTTTTTTTAAAACTTCCACTTCTTTGTTCTTCAATTTTCTTCTTCACATCCTTTTCCATGAACATCACAAGCAATTCGCATAGTCACGAATTGAGGAAAACAAATATCAGAATTGCAATTTTGAAAGTTATCAACATTTGAATTTAGAAAAACTTGCCGCAATATTTTGAAAATAAATTTCTCGTATATGGCAGTATGCACAGATACGCGTATATAAATGATTTGCGCTTAACCTAATATTGAGTTGCAATTATAAAAAAAAAAAAATATTCGTGAAAATATTCCTAAGATTGTTTTCATATCACGCGTAAATACGCACCTTGTCCGCATCTAATTTTTTACTTTTGCTCAGCTTTTTTGCTTCCTTTTGTTGTTTCTTTTCCTTCTTCGAAAGCTTTGCCGCTGATTTGGGTTTCTCGTGCGCAGATGATTCACGTTTGGCATTGTGCAACTCCAGACGTTGTTTAATACTCTGCGTTGTGAAAAGAAAAATGAAAAAATTTATATTTTTATATTGCATTTTTTTCCCGAATGATATTATTTACCAGATCCTCTTCAGCTTCGCGTAGTCGATCCATTTCGAGACATTCAATTACTTCATTTCGTAGCTCAACAACTTCAACGAGACGCGCTATTAGTGCCTCTTCGCGTGCCTTATCAGAATCGGTTTTATTACGTTCCGGCTGTCCCATTAGTACGCGTATTTCGTATTCAATATCCGCTTGCTCCTGTTCTAGACGATGTTGTCGACGTCTGTTTAAGTAAAAACAAAATTAGTATGCTGCAAAGTAAAGCGTTTTTTTTTTATAATTTACAGTTTCAACTTACAAATACATAAGTTCTGCTTGACGCCGAAACAATTCGTTCTTCTCGTTGACCAATTCAAATAATTGCAAAATAAGATCTTCTACTTCTTTAGAATTTTGCATTTGCATTGGCGCACTTTGTCTTGGTTGCATGTCTGTGGCCGGTTCTGATAATTTTGCATCGACTTCTTCGGTTGTTTCTGATGCAGTTTGTGTTGCTGTTGCTGCTGCCGCTGCGGCTGCCATTGCATTTGTTTGACCTTCACAACGATCACGTATCATTTTCTCGAGTATGACACCTTGTTTTTCCAATCCCTGCTGTTGCACCTCAATAATGTCCAGTTCGTGACGTATCTCTTGCAGCGGCAACATCTGTAAGACCTTACGCGGCGGTATGGGTAGTGCCGGTGCTGGTCCTTTGCGACGTTTCCACTTGCCATGCTGCGATTTATTGTAATACGGCGATGTGGCATCGAGTGCATCATTGTCGAAATTGGTCGGTGAAATGGATATCTGTGATTGACGATTACGATTCTGCGCCTCCTTATTATCCTTCAGCTTCTCCAATTGACGATTGTGCGCATTATATTGTGTATCGAGCTGTTCCAGCAATGGATTTGCCTCATGCTGTGGTGTATCAATATTCGTTGGCACTAGCATACGTCGATAGACAACGTTAGTCTCTTCCGGCTGTAGCTGTTGTGAGTGTGCTGCTGCACGTAATTGACGCTTTTGCTGTTTGAGATCATCACTCTTGCTGCTACCGCCGCCCCTATTGCCATTTGCTGCATTACCGTCATCATTTTTACCATTTACACTTTCTGCGTTTGCGTCGTCCTCGACATCATCATCATCGTCGTCTTCATCATCTGTAAAAAGTCGTTCATCCAGCGGTATTATGCGTCGCACATTACCGCCAATATCGTTTGTCGCATCCGTAACGACAACATGCTGTCTGTTACCCTCCAACAAGGCTTTCTCCTCATCCGATAATTTCGATGTATCGAATTCGCTTTGCAGAGGGTAACTATACAAGTTTTTTGAATCGGTCGAAATATTTTTGTTGCTGTTGTTGTTGTTAGTGTTACGCAATTGTGGACTATTTTCGCGATTCTCTGTTTCATCTTGCAGCAATGTGCTTTGTGGCAATTGTCCTGGTTCTAAACGTGCCGGCTTTGGTGGCGCCGGAGCTGGACGCTTCTTACGACTTGATTTCGGTGAACTAACACGACTCGATGTTGGCGTTGTTGCAAGCGATGCGTTGCTACTATTTGCATTGCTTATATTATCACCACCACCAATTGAGGGAAAAAGTTCCTTCAGCGCTTGTGGTGGCGGTGCTGGTGCACGTCTTGATTTACGCGAACGCACTGTGCCACCGGCTGAGGATGCTAAAGAATTATTCGAACCGCGTACATCCGCATCACGTTGCAAAGGCGCCGGCGTTGTATTTGCCGATGTTGACGTATTTAGTGAACTGGAGCTATCGTAAATCTGATTGACGCTAAACTCGCCGCCACGAGAGTGCTGCTGTAACGTATTACTACGCTGGCTTAAACGTGGTGTTGGTTCCGGCGTAGGCGTTTGTGATTGTGATCTGCATTGATGTAATTTTTGTTTGGATGGAGCAACAAATTTATATTTTAGCATTTTATTTCTCTTCTTATTATTATTATTCTTTTTGTTATTATTATTTATATGTATAAAAATAAAAACTAAAAAAAAAAAAAAAAAAAAAAAATTTAACGTTTCATTCAAAGCAAAAAGTTACGTTGGCAGGCAGGCAGGCAGGCAAGCGGTTTTCGTTGTCGTTTAACTGTCATCATTCGACTGATTTGGTTAAGTGCAAGTGTCTGTCTGTCTGTCTGTTTGATTTCTTCTGGTCATTATTATTTTTTTTTTATTATTATTATTATTATGACTAAATATCTGATATATTCAATTGACTGAGAGGTCGTTGACCAAATGACCTAAACGCCATCAAATATTGCTACCGGCAAACAGCAGTCGCAGCGTCGCATTTGCTCGGTCACGTTTAGTGTTCATGACAATGCGCAACGGTAATAAATGACAACAACACAACCCATGGAAGCTCGCTATTCCGATATCGTAAATAATAGGTAATATTAATAATCCCAATAATAACAAAAATCAATAAAGTATGACGTTTTGTTTTGCATAAATTTTATTTATTTATTTTTTTTTTTGTTTAAATCAAAAACTCGTACAACGGAAGAGAGCCAAACATCCAAGTAATTCAATAAAAATAGTTTAGGCTTATTTAGAAGTGTAAGTGGGGTGCAGTGAGTTACTTAAAAAGTTTCTTGCATAATGCATGCAGCGCAGAATTTAGAATGTTGCAAAAAAAAAGACAGCATAGAAGCACCTCGAAGCACAAAACTTTCCAGTTCTCCTAGATTAAAAACAACTTAAGATTCTTTTCGAATCTTTCAAGTGACTCACTTCACCCCATCTTCATATAAAAATTCAAATATATTGACAAAGTTTTTGAACCCTGATATATTGCAGCTTTATAAGCGAGACAAAAGACTATTTTGATAACGTTTTAGTGTACGAGGTGTGTGTTCGATGTGTCTCTAGTAATGTCATTGTTATTTATTGGCAAAACCAAGACTATATATCTATGTATGTATGTATACATTGGTAAGACACATCTACAAATGGTTTTGAAAGCAAAAAACAGATCAAAGCATCGAGCGAATTAAAAACAAAACAAAGCTATTGTTTTCAATATCTGCTTTATCAGTTACAATTTCAGCTGTAGTAGTTACTTTTATTATGAATCAGTCAGTCAGACAGACAGTCCGTCAATCAGTCAATCTAGTTAAACAATCTGTTGTCGGTACAATATATAAATAAAGATTTTGCAACAAACAAAGCAGCTTTTTGTACTTTTGGTTTTTGCTTATTTCACACAGACACAGACAGCTGTTTCCTTAACAAGAATGTTACAAAAAAAATGTGTTCTTAGTGTTTAGCGAATTTTTACGTAGGAAGTTTTATTAAGCTTTAATCATAATCTAACTCTATAATTGTAGCGTATGGAGCGAACCATTTGCATTAAATATTTGTTGAAATTATGGACACCGTAAATACCCTTCTGTTGGCATTCCTTGGTCATGCTTCGTTAGGACAATAATTTTGGCTTCAAAATTAAAGCCACAACTTAAAAAAATTATGTTTCACACAATTTTTTTTTTAAATATTTGCTTCCATTTTATCTTAACTTCTCCACTTTTTTTTCTAGATTTATTAAACTATTTAATTTTTTTTATGGCATAATTATATGGAACTATAACGAGGTATACATGATACCGATTTTGTTTGTTGTTGTTTTGTTTTTATTGTTGTTGATGGACGTTTTAAGGCAACTATGTCACTGCCATTTGTACAAAAAAAAATAATAAAAAATACAACAATCACAACAAACAAGTTGCCGCCTATCAAGAAAGTCAAAGCGTTTAACAATAGTCAACTACTTGAATGAGACTGTTAGACCGGAGAGACAGACAGACAGACAGACGGTCGCACTTAACACATATTTTTTGTCACAACTTCACATCGTTCGCCACTCAGCTCTATGATGTGTTTAATTAAATTTCTTGCATTTTATTATAATTATAATTATTATATTGTATTATTATTTTTTTTTATATGTTTTTGCTGTTGTTATAATTATTATTCCGGTATTGTTCTTCCGTCGTTTCGTTAAGTTTAGCATTACGCGCGCAACTAGTTCCGATGCGTTGCCAGTACAAAAAACAACTGACATGAGACACAAAACTAAACAACAACATTTGCTACTGGACAACCGACAACGACGACAACAATGAACTTAAAGAATGAATAAATGAATAACTGAGCTGAGCTTCTGTATTAAAGCTCAAATGAGAAATGACTCTATTCGATTGGTAAACGACGACGTAAAGCGTGCGTTGCGTTTGCGTTTGCGCCTGCGCATTAACAATTATTCATTACCAAGTCAAGAAAATGAGTATGTACATATGTACATAGTTGGTGTGCCTATCTTAAGTGTTGGTGTCAGCTGTTGGCTGCGTAGGTGCGTTCGATTCGATTCGCTTTGCGTCGTACGATTTTTATTTTCTGCCTAAAACTATGCAAACATTTTGCTTTGACCGTTAAATAAATTGCATTTCTTTTTGTTTTCAATGAAAATAAATAAAAAGTTTGTTATACTTACAGACTGATACGTGGCGTAGGCATTGGACCGCGTTTACCCAGCGATGACGTTAAACTGGAACGTCGTTGAAATGTTTCACGCTGTGGTGTTGCTTCGTTATCGTCGCCAAAAGGATTACGTTGTTGTTGCATTGATAGGCGTGGTGGTGGTGGACGTGGTGGCGGTATTTTATTAGCTGACGAAGTTTGCATACTTGAACGTTTCTCCAATTCGACTTCATCGTCGGAGCTATCAAATGGATTAAGGCTTGTAGTGTCTTTTGGTGTTGAATTTGCCATGGCTGATTGTTGTGTATGTGTTGCTGCTGTTGTCTTAAGTAAATCTTTAGTTTTGGTTTTACTTTCATCATCATCGTCATCGGAACCAAAAGGATTTAATGATTGTGGATATTGTTTGTCTGCTTTTGTAGTTTCGCTTATTAATGTTGCTGTTGTTGTTGTGTTTAATTCAGTTTCTAGTTTTTGATCCGTATTTATTACTGCAGCTTTATCAATTGCAATGGTTGCTTCAGCTGCATCTACAGTTGTTGCCTTTTCATTAATTGTTGTTTTTTGTAACTCTAAATCAATCTTCTCCTTATTTAAAATTAGTGTTTCTGGTTCTATTGTATTCTCAGTTGCATTCGGTGATTGTTTTGCTTCTTTATTATCATCATCTTCTTCTTCTTCTTCTTCTTCTGTTTCTATAGTTTTTTCTAACTTAACAACTAAAGCATTGTCTTTTGTTTCCGTTTCTGTAGGCACTTCTTTTTCTTCTTCATCTACTTCCGTTTGGACTTCCAAAATATTTTCCAAACCATTATCAGTCATTTCTTCTTTTACTGCTTGCTCTGGCTCTTGCGTTTCTTGACTCTCCTCCGTATCCATTAATACCTGCGCTGTATTTGTGCACAATTGCGTCTCTATTGGCTGCTGCAGCTGCTGTTGTTCCTTTTGAATGGTTTCATCTTCTAAAGCACGTAATTGTACGCTGACCACATGTAAGCGTTCTGTTATCTCTGGACTCGCATCGATCGCAGCTACAACAATTTCCGACTGCTTTTCAAGAACGCTATTGTTGCTACTTTTTAAATCCAATTTCAACGTTTGTTCCTTTTGTGGCTTCGATTCATCATTATTAACATTTTGTTCATTTTCTGTGCTTATGAGACGCACTTCAGCTTTTGTTGTAAAACGTGGACTGGCTACTGGCACTGGCGCAACTACGTCAGCAGCTGTTGTTGTTGTTAGCGGCGGCGGCTCGGATTTCGGTAATGCAGGTGCAGGTGCTGGTGGCATTGAGGCTGGTGATGTTGCATCAATGCTCAAACTATCTGCACTTGGTTCATCTACATCACTTGGCGTTGTTGCATCTGTCGTCTGATGTGATATATCATAATCATGCACTACAACACCTTCATCTTCTGGTGATTTCAGCTCACCACCATCAATTGCATCATATAGAAAACTATTAAGCGCCGCATTTCCTCTATATGTCGCGGTTACTAAAGCTTCTCGTTCTTGTGTACGCTGTTTTGCTTCTAGTGCCTCCAAAGCTCCCATACGTTGTCGTTTTTCTTCATCGCTGACACTCTTCTCAAGCACTTTATGGCTCTGGCTTAATGCTGTGCCACCGCTACCGCCACCGCCACCACTTTTTGCTGTATGCTCAAAAAATGCTAAACGATCGGCAAGTGAATTACGTACACCTCTGCCGCTGTTGATAACATTCGTTGCTCTTGTTGCAACTTCTGCTGTTGCTGGCGTTGTATTTGGCTGCTGCGCCTCTTCCTCCTCATCCTTTTCCTCTGAACGTTCACGATAGCAAACTTTCGTATCGAGTTGATCCTCCTCATCGGGACATGTTTCACAGCAATATTCATTATTAACTTCCGTTTCATAGAAACTGCCTGGAGATAGCTGTGAACCGCAACGTGCACACTTCAAACAGGTGCGATGAAAAACATTTTTGCCAAGGACTAAACGTTCCGCAAGAAATACTGGTAGCTGACACTTTTGACAGGGGTCACGTCGTGGCACGCCAACAACGTGAGCCATCTAAAAAACAAAAAAACAAAAGGCTTTATTAAATTAAATAATCAAATCAAAAGTTTTTAATGTAGAGATTAGTTTGGTTTTGGAATGGCATTATTCGTTTCTACCTAAAACTCTGTTTTGTTTTTTATTTTTCGGCTTGTTTTTTTACTTGCGTTAATCGCTGTTAGCGCTGTTGGAATTTGATTGACTTAAAGCGGCTGTCGCGGCAGACGTTTTACAGCTCACTGAACACAAATTTCTTGTAGCAAAGTTTGTTGCTGTTTGCTACGCTGCTGGGCTTTTTTAGCATCATCTCTGCAGCAGCAGCATCGTAGCGCATCACTTCAACGACGACAACAACAACAACAACAATATCAACGTTTTGAACATAAATGAATGAATGAATGAAGGAATGAATCATTATTTATATATTTATTTATTTGTTTGTTTAAACATTTAACGGTAAGTTTGGATTGTAGGTTAATATGTCGTCGCTTCTAAAAGACTTTACGAGTGTATTTATATATTCTTGTTTTTTTTTTTTTTTTTTTAGATAGAGTAGTGTAGCTATTGCTGTTCATTTAAGCATGTGTGTGTGTGTATGTTTGTGTGCGTATGTAGCTTTATAATTTTGTCAATCTAGAGCAGAGCATCAGATACTTTAATGTAAATATGTGTGTGTGTATGTGTGTGTATTTATGGAAGCGCTAAAAGCCATTCAAATGTTATGAGAAAACTTAAAAAAATGAAGTTTAATTTTTCTTGTTCTTTTTTATCTGGCTTCTTTTCTTTTTGGGTTAGGTTAGGTTAGTTTTGATTTTTTTAGGTTATATTTTATTTTTATGTTCTTCATACATATGTAACTCAAAAAATGGAATGGAATTTAAAAATTAAAATCTTTACAAGAATGGACAACGTTTTTCTACGAACGACTGACTTGAGTATGTAACACAATTTAACCATAAGGCAAAATTTTTATACCATTAACACAAAGGGTAAAAGGGTTTATTAAGTGGGTGAAAATTTAAGTAACAGGCAGAAGCAACATGATTGAATGAAAGGCATTGTCAAGAGTCGAACTGGCTTTGTCTGTTTCTCCATCCGTCCGTCCATTATCTTGAGACTCTTCAACCTATGCCGTTTCAACTAGACTCTCCTATGCCGTCAAGTGTGCACTTGCAAACGGTTTTTCTCTAGCCCCATTTTAAGCGGCATCCCCCATACAAATCAATCCCAAAATTTTGTGTTTTTGCATAGAAAGTTTAAATTTGGTATAAATTATGTCTGTGATAGTTCCAATGAAATATCCCAGTATGGGTGGAACAAACAAATTTTTAGGTATAGCCCCATACAAATATAGCCCATTTTTAAGTTTTTGTATAAAAATCCAATACAATGAGGTATGGTAGTAAGAAAAGACTTAACTTAAGGTACATTAAGATTGGGTAAAGGGTATCTTGCAGTCGAGCTTTTTGAAAAATTTATATGGTATGAAACTTTCCATTCGGAATCGTATATAGTTTTTTTGTTAAGCTGAGTCGAGTTCGATAGTTTTCAATTCTATTTTTTTTTTTTGGTACATACACGTATGAAGCTTCGATTTTACCGAAGTTTGCTTGTTATTAATATTTTTTTTTTAAATTTATTTACAGTTTTTGTTTTATTTATATTTTTATTTTGCAGATGTCAGTTTTGTTAGTTTCAACGCCAAATACATCGCAGAGCTTACCTGTTGCATATCTGTAGTATTTATTTTATATTTTAAATAAATTTTTTTTTTGTTTTTATGATTTGGTTTGGTTTCTTTATCCTTTGCTGCCGTAGTTTTATCTTTTCAGAATCTTTAATTTTTTTATGAGCTTTTGAAAGTATCTTATGGTGTGTTTGTGTGGAACGTATGTGGATTATGTGGAGTTTAGTTTAAAAAATTTTTTTTTTTATTTTTATAATGTTTTTGCAGAGATTTTTGGTTTCGAGTGACACAATTTTAATATTATTTTTATGTTTTTCGTTTTTTTAAAAATACAATAAAAAAATTTATAACGCGACTATATTTTATAATTATTTATTTAATTTATAAAAAAAAAAACACATAAAACATAAACATTTATATATGTAAAAAATAATAATAATGTATTCAATGAAAACAAATACAAATAGATTAACTGCAAATTGTCTTTTATTTTTAAGTATTTTTATAATTATTTATTTATTTTTTTTTTTTTTTTATTAATAATGCACTTTTTTGTTCGTTCGTTTTTATTTTGTTCGAGTGTTTTTTTTATTCTTTGTGTTTTATTTTATTTATTTTATTCTTAATCCTTATTGTATCTCTTAATTCCGTGCCATAAATTCATTCTTTCGCGATTTACATTTTTTTTTTTTATTAAAATTGAGATTTTTTTATTTGTTTTTGTTCTTATTTTTTTTTTTTTGGTTTAGAATTTGTTTTCAATCTTTTGTTTTTATTCTTCACGTCTTTTATATTTGCTTTTCTTATTTTCTTTATGTTTAAATATGTATTAGTGTCCGTGTTTATGTGTGCATAATATATTTATTTATTTTTGTTTTTCTTTTTAAATTTGCTGCTTTTCTTTAACAAAATATTTCTGGTTTATATTGTCCAATTATATCCAGACTTTTATCATCCTGTCGAGATGGAAAAAGAGAGAGAAAAAAAAGAAAGAAAAGAAAAAAAAAGAGAGCGGGCATACGTTTGTGAGAAAGAGAGCAAAAGCAGTGATAATGTTTTTTTCTTCTAATTCTACAGAATAATTAAATTAAACAAAAAAAAATCAATACAATACAATAAAAAAATAAACAAATAAGTGCAAATAAAACAGAGTGTAAGTAGCTTTTTTATGCATAATTAAAATTGTTAGTTTTAGGCGTGTTGATTAGTGAAGCGCCTTCAGATGTATCGATAACGTGTCATATCGATAACTTTTTGCAAAAATTGTCGAAACTTTTGAAATAAAAAAAAAAAACAAACGAATAGCATTGAAACTTCAAAAATTATTAATTTACTAAATACAATCAAATTTTATAGCTGCTCAGTAAAATTGGTTAAATGTAAGTTGATATTTTAAATTGCTATCATTTTCGTGCCCTATATTGTAATAATATCACATACACGTTCACTTAAATTCGTACAGCACAACCTCGTTCTAACACATTTTACTTTTTCTGCCATATTTTCCTTTTTTCGGAGCGAAAAAAAATACGTATAAGGTAATGAATGTTCACATCTATTGCTTAGTATTTTAGGAGTATTTTTATTTGATACAATATTTATTAAATGTCTAATTTGTGCTACATTAAAATACATATTTGATTGACATCATCGGAGTTAAAACCTTTTCCATTTTTTTGCTTGTGTTTCGTGCAACTGTCAAAATTTACATAATCGTTGTCGAGATCATCAACTTAACGAGACGAGCTGGTGTCGGTTTTCTGGGATTGTCATGGCATACTCTTCGTGGACTACCTCGAAAAAGGAAAAAAAAAAAATCAACAGCGAGTATTAGGCCGCGTTTCCATTAGGCCGCGTTCCGCGTTAGCGTTAAAAACTCGACAAACTCGCGTTAAATCGTATACAAAAAGATAGGCAGTTAGGTATGGGAAAAAGTCGCGTTAATTTTGAACGCGACTTTCGATAACACGCGTTCAAACCGATTTCACACCGATTTCAAACCGATTTCTCTTATCGGTTCGAATAATTTGGCAATCGTAAGTTGCGCATACTTATGAAAACAGCTGACAAAGTAACCGCAAAAAATAAATATTTACATAAAAGCTTCAGCTGCATATATTCAAATGACGGATTACCTTATCATGCTCGTATTGGACAGCAGTTACTAAAGGAACAACACCTACATCCACTCGTTATATTAAAAATCTGCATTTCAAAAAAAAAAAAAAAATTTTTTTAACCTGTACAATTTTTTACTACATAACAAACAAAATCAGCTGTTTTAACTCGAACGCTAACGCTAAAACGCAATGGAAACACCGTTCCGCGTTTTTCGATAAATTGTTAACGCGATAACAAAACGCGGCTCAGTGGAAATGCGGCATTACTGTGCAAAACAGCCTCACATGAAGTAAAAAAATTTTTTGGTTTTGCAAGACAATGCGCCGGCGCAAAGAGCATCCACCACGGCTAAAATCAATAATTTAGAGCTCCAATAGCTTCCGCATCCACCGTATTTACCCGATTTAGCTACCTTGGATGGCTCATCAATAAAAAATTTAGTTCACGCGAGGAAATCATCAACGCTGCGAAGGAGTATTTTGCGGACCTTCTAGAAAATTACTTTTCGGACGGGATCAAAAAGTTGGAAAATCGCTAGAAAAAATGTATCGAGCCAAAAGGGAACTACATTGAATAAAATAAAAAAAAAACATTACAAACCAATTTTTTTTTCATCCCAAGGAGGTTACTTTTCACCCCACCTAGTATAACTATTCATATAGAAAGATGTTATCGATTTAATCAAAGATCGTTAAAATGTATCGAATATAATCATTGCATATAAAAAGTATCGATACTAACGATATCCATTTTGGAGCTCTATTTTCTAATTTGTTAATGTTATTGACATGTATTAGTTGCTTTAAAGTGTTAGTGTGTGTGTGTTTATTATTATTTTGTACATAAAGACAGAAAACATTTTTTTTAGTTTAAAAAAAGAAACCAACAATAAAAATTTTAAAAGTAGAACTTCGTGTCTTTTTTTTTTTTTTTAATTCTTCTTAGATGTAATTTTTTTTTATATACACAAAAAACATTAAAACTTAAACATATTAAATGATATACATATTCTGTATCTGGTTCATATTTAACGTGCTTCATATTATTATACAGACGTGTTTTGTTTTGTTTTTTAATTTTATTATCGGAATAGTTAAGAATTATTTATTGTCGAAAGTGTTTTAACCTTGTCTTGCCTTTTTTTTTTTTTTTTTTTTGTTTTGTATGCTACAAGAAATTTGTGTTGCTGTAGATTGTTTTTTTTTTTTAATAAATTGTTTCCTTTATAAACTTTAATGCATGTACAGTATAACTATATTAAACTAACCCACATTTAATAATCTTTCAAGAATTTTGTGATAAGTGAATACAAATATAAATAAATACAATACAATGAGAATGCAATCACTAAATAAATAAGTATTTACAGATGAAAGAATTTAAATAATTGTTTGAATTTTATACAAATCAACAATGTAGATTTTGTTATTCTTTTCGAGAAAGCTTTATACAAATTGCGTGGTCAACGCTTTATGTTGCTCGAAGAAGCAGCAGTTTTGAATTTAATATTTTTTTTTCACACAGTTTTGCAGCTAAAAACTTCACACACAGCAGCAGTAGCATTCATGACAAACAAATTAAATATTGACGCAACAAATTCTCAAAAGATAAAAAATAGCAGAAAAGCTTTCTTTATCAAAACTAAGATACGCCAGTTTACAATACTAGAATAATGTAAAAAAAAAAAAAAAAAAAAAAAAATCCAATGCAACAAGTGCGCCATCGATTGGCCGAGCCAAACAAACAAACAATCTAATGAATGAATAACTGACTGACTAAAACAAATAAATGAATGGACTACATTGTCCGCCCAGAGCAATATAGAGAAGAACTGGTTTTGATTTGGGTAACAAACCCAAGCAACCAACCAACCAACGCCAACAAATGAAAAACTAACTTCAAACACAAAACTGGCGGCAATTTTTATTTGCTGTTTTCACATGTAGTGTGAGCACGGGTATTTTTAGTTTGTCGGAAACTTTGTAACGCAATACAGCAGACGTCATAGTCCCTATAAAGTATATATTTACATACGCTAGAACAGCTCGATGAGACTTTATCTGTGGCTTTTTATTTCTACGAAATTTAAAACTTTAGCATCTCTCGTTCAGAACTATTTTGTATATGAAAACCAAAAAGGCACGCCCATTCTTAGGTATAGCTCCCATACATACCTTTAGCCGATTTTTGAGGTTTTATATGTAAAAAGTTATTTTTTATGGATAATATATTCGCTACAAATAGAATAAAAGCTCTTCTATTATTACCTCAACTATAAACTACAATTGATGATTATCATACTACTACTACATATAAACTCAACGTCTAATTTGAGATTTTTGTCCAAATTTGGCTTGTATCGTATCATTGATAAACACTCACCCTCTTTCAGAAAATACTAAATACAAAACTGATATATGTACATGTAATGTCTGACGGGTATTTAAGCTTCGGTAAAAAGGTAAAACTTTTTTTTTTCGTAGATGATGATGGAGAGATGTTGTTGATGGCATCGAAGTTGAAGACGTAACTGAAGACCAGCATAATGTTTTAACAAATACACACGCAGAGCACAAGTGAAACGAACCAAGACGAAATGCTACATAGAGTTAGAGTTATTATAAAGATAAATAAACAGCAGTAAGTAACATATACTCGTACAATCAGACAGACAGACAGACAATGACGTGCTCAATATTTTCAAGAAGACTGACTTCATTAAGAAATCATCTGAAGGCTGACGACAGTAAAAGACGCAACAAATATCCAAAGACAGACATGTACGTAGGTTGCGTGCGTCCAATGGAGGGCACCTGGAGTGCCAGACAACTCTAAGTCGAAAGTGGGCAGCTTGAGTTTGCCAAAAAAAAAAAAAAAAAAAAAATCAAAAAAGTGCTTGTGGCATTTTCTATTGTTGACAATTTGTTTAAAAAAAAATAGAAACTGGAGAAAATTTGCAGTCTTACTGCCAAATAAATATTATACTTTTTTTCTTTTTTTTTTTTTCTAAAAAAAATAAAACAAATTCAGGTTTTTTTCGCCCACAGTTAACAATAGTAATAATAAAAATGTATCTAAAACAAAACAAAAATCGAAAAATCAGCAACCGAGATTAATTAGAGCTAAACTTTATTGAATGACGTTAGCGGCACGATACGATGACAAGGGGCAATGAAGCGTTAAATGCATTCCTAACAAAAGTTTTTAGAGCGTTGCAAAAATAATGAGCAAAAAATATTTTCTTGGGTGGAACCGAAATTTTTGCACGCTTCGAACGTACTATATATACGGCAAGTTTCGGCCGATTCACGTCGTTGAAGAACTGAGCAAAATAATAATATCCGTTGTATATGTTTTTTACGGATCTAACGACGTCGATGATTATACTAACTTTTCTTGGAAAAACGCGTGTAAAAAAAAAAACAATTAAATGAGCAAATCGATCAAAGGCAAGCCTTATTTAGGGGAGATCCGTGATTATATTATGTAATTCAGGACCTTTGTTGAATGATATATTATGTAGGGTATAATAATATTTTTGAAAATATAAACAAAATAAGAAAGATTCCAATTGGAAAAATCGCTTTTAGCTGATTTCGATTAAAAAAGCAAAAACTGCTTCTGCTGTAGTAGGGCAGGCAGCAGCAGCAGCGCGCAAGCAGTCAGCAATTATCTGTCTGTCTGTCTGTCACTGCTAGCGGTGAAGGTGTTAGGCGCTCTCCTGCTGCGAATTTATAAGTGGGTGAGGTGCTCCTACCGACACCGTCGTCATCTTTTATCAGCACTTTTTTTAATATTGTTTTTGTTGTTATTGCCTTGAAAAATCATTGAAGCACGATAAATAAGCGAATGAAATGAGTCATAAGCTGCGCCTTTCAAACGATTTTTGATGCTTGACGCTAGCGTTTAGCGTTTATTGTTAACGTCATTCATATGTATACAGTTTCACTGTTGTTTTCCGATAAAAACACAACATATATATAGCATATTTCAACATAATTCGGTTTAGTCATTACCAATGATGCACAGAAAAAAAAAAAATATTGAAAAATTCTTCCAATTTGTAACTACGTCGCGGTTGACGTTAACGTCGCTGCTACAAAATAATCTTTAAGCACAAACGACAGCCAGCCGCATTAATTATTTATGTATAAAAAAAAGATCAAATTATAAATCGCTTGTATAACTATTTTTCGGTAAATACAATTATACTTTTTGTTCTGTATTATTTTGTGTATAAATATGATTAAAACAAAAGAAACATTGTTTACACATACTTCTCTTACAGTGCGTCGCTGCCACGCGTTAGCAGAGGCAGAGTACAATAACAAAACCAATTTTGGATTACATACGTATGGATGGATTTTTTTGTCTTTTCAGTTCGTGGTAGCACACAATTTTTAATTAGTTTAATTTTTTTTTTGTTACGTTATTTTACTGCATTTTCACTGTTAATTTTAGTAAATTTTGAAAAGTTAAACTAAAAAAAAAAAAACTGGAACAAATTAAAATTAAACGAGAAGCCAAAAAGCAAGTCCGCAGACGACGAGCGCTTTTATTGTTATGAGCGACCGATAATTGTAAACAATGAAACCGATAACTTTAATGTGTATAAACTTTAGTATCACATCGATAGTCAAGTCGATAGTTTTTATCGATTTATTGGACTGCAAAGTGCTGCCAGTGCTTAGCAAAAGTGTTTTTTTTTTTTAATTTCAAATTTTAAAGGAATATGTTGAGTTTCTGCGTGCGCGGCTTTCTGTGCGTTCTATTTGGCTGCCGCATGAGCTTTTTATGTACAAATTTCAATCATTGTGGTGGTTGGCATATTTATGAGTAACTAATTTTTTTGTAGCTAAACACATCAAATATTGGGTCCATATTTTCAATATAACATACACAAAATATACATACATAAATACATACATAGATCATAATAAATATTAAAAAAAAAAATTGTTTTTAAAAGATAGTTGAAATAAAAGAAATAATACCATTTACCGCACTTCTATGAACTGTGAAATTATATGTGGTGTGGGAATTGTAAGGGAGGTCGTGGAAGTAAAAAAAAACTACATGCAAAAATACTAAAAATGTTTATATTAATAAAAACTTAACTTAAATGTGCATTAGTTTTAAAATTATTTTAAATTTATTTATATATTAAAATTACATAAATAATACTTATATATGTATGTACCCTTAGCGGCATAAGTCTACGCACAGTTTTAGCTTTATTTAATACACAGCAAATAAAAAAAAATGGTTTTTTTTTTTTTGTTATTATTCTTGGACAATTTCCTGTTTTCCAAAAAACTATTTTAAAAATGTGGACTGTGATTAAATCCTATAGAGAGATTGGTACATTAAAAAACATGTCATGGGTTTCATCACTCCAAAGTGACGTAGTAGCCGTGAAATGAGTGATATCGTAAAAATAGTTCGATCAAAATCGAGAATAACTGTCCACAGTTTGAAGATAAATCTGCAAGAGAAGTTTGGTAAGACAGTTTCTAACAGAAAAGTCAGTCTCTTTTATAGTCTTTGGAAGAAGGTTATATTTTTCGATTAGAGTAAGTTCTGCATTATTGGAATAAAAGGAAAGAAAGTAGTGTGCCAAAAAAAAAGCGGTACAGCTTGCGGTAAAGAGAAGATTCTAGTAGCGACATTAAAACACGGCGTTAGCGAATGAGTATGGTATTAGTATGTTTGGCGGCTAATGGGTTTGGAACACTCACTTTTATTGAGTCTACATTTTATGGATCATTCATGTAGGTTCGAGGAGAACGACTGCAGCTCGAAAAGTTATAAAGATAGGACAATGTTTTCTTTAAAAGAAATGTGTTAAAATACTTCAGCTATAATTTTGGTGAAGAATACAATGTCCTATCTTTATTACTTTTCGATACAATACAATGAAAATAATAAACAATTTTTATAATCATATTCAATAAAACTTAAAATATATCAATATCAAACGAAGTTCTGCTAGTGTACTTATTATTTTGGCCATATGTATAAAGTTAATTTTTTTTTGCATCTGTACGTATACTAATGCCGCTGAGTGTATGTATGATTTTTTTTTTTTAAATTTAATTTTCAATTCAAAACTTACTTTTGGGGGTGGTCCTGTAGTTTTCGATATTTGCGCCTTTTCGCCGGCTGGCGTCGTGCGCTTCAAACTGTTGGCAGATTCTGCAAATAATAAAAAAATAGTATTCGAATTAATTTATTTGATGAATGTTATTTAAAAATATTTAAATAAAAAAAATGAAATAAAGTAAATTATTCGTCATTAATGTGCGCAATCAGTCGAGTTGAAAAAAAAAAAAAAAAAAAAAAATATATATATATATAAATATATAAATTCGATTGATAATAATAATAACAGACAACAATAACAAAAACCCAACACAACAGCCTATAATTTTTATAATAGAAAAACAAAAAACTGACCAAACTAATTTCACTTTAATTGAGTTGTTTTTTTTTTGTTTCACTTCGTTTTGTTTTTATCTCAAATGCGTTTATGCGAGGCTTATTTAAAAATATAACTAAAAATATAAAAAAAAATATGAAAAAAAAAAAAAAATAGTGATAGTAATAATAAAAGTAATAATAATAGTAATAATAATAAATATACAGGGTATTCCGTTTTGTGGTAGTGTGAATAACTTGTTTAAAATACAAACTTTTCACCTCAGCTGTCTTCACATAAACAAGGAAAAACGTTTAATTTCGGTAGAACCGAAGCTCAAATACCACACATCTAGGTTTAGTTTATTTATGATCATCAGATTCTTAGGTAAAATTTGGAGAAGGGAAGTCAATAGTCCGCAACAACCAAAACTTAGACACAATAATGGAGTAAAATTTAAACCGAAGGACAGAATAATAAACATTATTTTGGAAAAAACAGAAAATGAGTGGAGACTTTGTTGGGGGGCTATGTTATATGAAGTTGTTGGCTGATCCATATAATATCGGTAGAGTAAAGATAGGATGATATAAGATGCGTTTTTACCAAATTCAAAGTAAATACATTCAAAAATACTATTTTCACACAAAAAATACAAAACGGCCTGAAAGTTTATATGGGGCTTATACCTAAAAATGGGCGTGGCATCTTGGTTTCAATTTGGATGACATAAAAAGAGTTTTTACACAATTTGGAGTGAATACATTCATAAATAATAACTATTTTCATAAAAAAATTCGAAAATAGGCGGTAAATTTGTATGGGGCTATACCTAAAAATGGGCGTGGCACTTTCATTTTCATACTTGATTTAGTCTTTAAAGAGAAAAGCTTACGTTCTGAATTCCAGCTTAATATCTTTTAAACTGACCAAATAAACTACGAACATACAAACAGATGGACAGACAGACGGACATGGCTAGATCGATTCGTCTCGTCGAGCTGATCAAGAATATATATACTTTATGGGGTCAACGACGTCTCCTTCAATGCGTTACAAACTTTCAGACAAACGGAATATCCCCCTTCACACTATGTGTGGCGAGTATAAAAAGTTTGACTGCGTCAGATCGGGAGAGCGTGGTGGCCAATTGTTATTTACGCCCTATAATCGATATTAATCGATTAATCATGCAAAGTCAATAAAAAAAAGAAAATCGGGTTTCTTCATGACACATCTGAGAACTTATTCTGTAATGCTAGTTTTGATTTATGATTATTTTGAAACAAACCTCGTTTTTAAGTATATTTTAAACAAAAATTAATACAAAAAATATTAAAAACATAATCGAAAAAAAAAAAAAAAATTTTGTTTCAATACCGCCAAAAGCTTGTTTTTTAGTTAAATAGGTTAGAGAGGGGCGTTTACTTGTTCATGGAGAACAAACGTAGATACACATAGATCAGTCAGGCATGCATGCGTGAGTACGTGCGTGCTAACGTCAATCATTATTATAAAAAAAAGAAGAAACAGGAGAAATCATTAACTTACATATTTTTATTTTTCAATATTTATTTGGAAACAAACTAAATTAGTCGGTCGAGATACCAAAATGATCATGTTAAGTTTTAAGATAATAAAAAAAGTAATCATTAGAGCCCATGAGTCGATTAACCGAATGCTTCGATTTAAATAAATGTTCAAACTCTGAATCGATTATTCGTACTCGAATTTGAATTTGAATACTTCGCGCAATTGAGTATACGCTCATTTTAAATCGATTTTAATCGTAGTCGATATACTCGAGTCGATCTGTACCGATGTCGTACGACTCGTGTTGATCATTTGCTTGAATTACTTGAAACGTTTTTATTTCGAATATTCTATTTGAACGCTTTCGGATAATAATAAAGCAATTTACGCTAATTGAAAAAAATGGCTTTCCAAAAAATGATTTAAAAAAAAATTGTTCTTTTTTTGTCTATAATAATCGATTATTTCTATGTTGATGACATAATATTATTCGATAAACAAGTTCAAGAACTTAAATAATAATATTATTTTCCATTTATTTTTTAATATAAAAATAATAACAATACAAATATTTAATTGCTTTCCCTGATTACATATAATTTTGTTGTTTTTGTTTTTTTTTTTTTTTTTTTTTGCTCACTTTACACTCTTTCTCTTTATATGGTTGCTCATTTCTATGCTCATATTTGTACAAATTATGCACTTTCAATGCCTTTTCTGTAATTAATGTGTAATGAGTGTAAACATATACATATACGCATGTATGTATGTATGAAAGTAAATAATTATATACATAAATAGTCTGTACAGGGTGCTCCGTTTTGTGTTACCCGATGTAAAACTGCTTTCAGATTGAAAAATATTACAATGTTTGGAGCAAAATGATGCAAAACATCAAGGAAATCAAAAAAGCAACACAAGAAATACATTTTTGCCAAAATTTCTGTGATAAAAAAAAAAAACTGCTTAAGTCTGATTTTACCGTTTTGCATGAGAGCACTTTCTAAGTTTAAAACAATTTGAAATTGTATTACTCCAGTCAAATTAGGGATTTCACCTCGAAGTTTAAGATAACGGGCTGGAGACCGGCTGGAAACCTTTATTTTAGCATCCTTAAACTTGTCTCAAAACCTACTTACGATAGCGTGTACGTGTCATGTAGATAATTAAGGTCAAAGGTAAAAAAAGGAAAGCACATTATGTTCTCACACGCAGTGAGTGGCTGTGTCACGACTTCTGCGCTCTTTAAAAAAAGAAAAAAAAAACTTTTGTAAGAACACTTGACAAACTTCCGGATTGTGATCAACTTGCTGCAGCATTTGAAGAAAAAAAATCTTTCCCGTTCAAAGGTTATTTGAGAATGGTGTGCGAACTTTGTTGGCAATCTATAATGCTCCAAAATCAGAGGACAGTATCGATCATCTTCGTTATACACAATTTGTCCATTTAACTAAACTTAATAGGCCTGTGCCGTGATCAAGTCTTCCAACCACCAACGTTTTAACCGGGTTTACTATTAAGTTCAGACTGGGTTCTGGCATGATTTAGAACCCCAGGAATGGGGTTGGATAATGCACCATCGATTCTTGCAACCTACCACTTCAATTCTACCTACAGCTCCATCGAATTGGTATTTTTGTATAACATAATTTTCATATAATTTACGAGACTATACGTTGAACTTGCATGATACCGTACATAGTGAATGACTGCTCGTTCTCCGCCCTCTATCTCAAAACGGTTTGAGATATAAAAAAAATGTTTGAAACAAAAGTTATAGGAAATTTTATCCCCTACAATATTTATAATAAATACAAATAGCGTAAATGTTACAGGGAACGAAATATTTGCAAAAAATGCGTAAAAAAAACAATTTTTTGACCATTGACCTTTATTATCTACAGACGCGTACACGCTATCGTAAGTAATTTTTGAGCTGGTTATCTTAAATTTCGAGATTCTTGCCCTATTTTGACTAATTTGACTGGACTATATGCAAAAGTGAGACTTAGCAAAAATTAATTTGTCTATAACTTGCTGAAAAATCGTCAAAAATAATTAAAATTTTGCATGGAGGTACTTTTCATTATGGAGATCAGCGTAGTATTCTTATTTCAATTTTTGCTAAAGTCGACTTAAGCACTTTTTCCTTTTCACCACAGATTTCATCATGACTGATGATTTGTGCCCCGCCAGGCTTTTTCCTTTGGGGCTAGCTAAAGGAAAAAGTTTATGCCGATACGCCATAGTCTCTGGATCAGCTCAAAGCCAAAATGAGGGCGGTCATTTGCTCGATAGCATGACCAATAAAAAAAATGTAAAGATCCAAATAAAAAGCGCATCAAATACATAACAAAATGTTTAATGTTTTAAAAACTTAGAGAACCACAGAACGGAGCACCCTGTGTATTGTACAATATGATGTTATATGATTATTATGCATTAAAATAATAAAAAAAAAATAATAGCAACAGCAGCAATAGCAGCGTTTAATTAATTTTAAAATTTTTCATTGCGTTTTTTTTTTTTTTATTTATTTTCCATTTCAATTAATTTTTTTTTTTTTTTTGTGTGGCACATTCATATTTTTTTAAATCCAAGACACACTTCATGTATCGTAATTGGTATATTATTTTTAAAACAAACTGAAATTCGAAATACTCTGCAGTTAGTCAAGATCATGATGCAATTGTGTAAGTTGGTATTGTATTCGTATTCTGTCTCTTTCTATTTTTCTCTCGCTCGTCTGTTTAAGTTTTCAGTTTGTATAAAATATTTCAGTACAAAAAAATAAGAAGTTTGTATTCTTCGGAAATAATAATAAAAAAAATAATAATAATAATAAAAAATATATATTTTTTTTTATAAAGTATTAAAACTTCGGTTTCAATATACATAAAATTGTTTTTTATTTTAAAAAAATTGCAGCATTATTATTTTTTTGTTGTTTGTGGGTTTCATTTTCAATTGTTCAATATTTCAATTGCTTCAATTGTTGAGCATTGTGAAGTGTATACGAAAGTGAGTAGGATGCATAAAAAATTAATTAAATGAAATTAAATTGTTTTTTTTTTTTTTTTGCGTAATTATAATTAAAATAAACAACAGGCAATAAATTCAATTAAAAATCAAAATGAATAAACACAAAAGCCAAATACTTTTTACTGGTCTATGAATTTCATGAAACCGAAACAGGACAAAGTTAAAACTTAGTTCACTAGATTACGATGCATATCACGAAAATTAAAAACAATTTTGTAGCTTTACGAACACGCCTACTCATAACGCCTACACATACATATAAGGCTACGTTCTGCCCAAAAGTTTTACGGTAAACAGTAATATTACAGGGCAACAATAATGAGGGTGTTTTGGTTTATTTTTTTTTGTGCATAAAAAAAAAAAAAAAAAAAAGCTGAAGTCGAGTATGCTCGACTCCAAGAAACCCTGTACCTGTACCTAATTTTATGTGCTTTACTGTATTGTATTGGATTTTTATTCAAAAAGTAAAAAAATTGGTGTAAGTTTACCCATTTTGGGATATTTTATTTGGACTATTGTAGGCATAATCCATAATAAATTTAGAGTTTCTTGATTTAAAAAAAAAATTTTTTTAAAAAAAAAAAAAAAATTTTAAATATGTAAAAATTTGTAAAAAAAAAAAAATATTTTTTTTTTTTTGTTTTTTTTTTTGTGGGAAATATGGGGCCCCTTTTTTTTTTTTTCTCGAGATAATTGTTTTTATTCGGGAGAGGGGAGGACAAACGGACAAACGGACGAACATAGCTATAACGACTCGCTATATCATGAATAAATTTATTTCATAGGGTCTATCATGGCTCCTTCTGCCTGTTACATATATATGCACAAACTTATATACCCCGTTACCCCGTTACAGGTATATGAATAAAGCAAAGTATATATTTACAGTAAAAACTCACTTGGGCGAACAGCCAATATCAAGCAAATTTTGTTTGCTCAAGAGAAGTGACCGCCCATAATTGGGTGGTTAAGGTTCTATCATGATTTAAATTATGTTTTATATTGTAATATAACTAAAGAATGGTATGATGTAAAACTTTATCCGGCAAGTCTTCAACTTAATCTTGGCTGGACTTTCCACGCAAAAATTTGTGGCATCATTTTGTGCCGCGCGTCAGTTGTTAATGGGTTCGCGCTCAGCTAAGACAGGCGTTTTTTTTCCAGAATTCATAATAATACATATGTATATGGTTCGCGTCCGATTAGAAGTGTCCGTCTAATAAGGGATGTCCGTTAAACCCCTTTTTCAGTGTATCACTAACAATATATGTACATGTCTCTATTGTTATTTTCTATATTTAATTTTTTTTTTTTGGGATACTTGAACTTGAACAGTTTATGCCGATAAACCAAAGTCCCTGGACCAGCTCATAGAGATCATAGGCCGAAAAAATTGTTCGTATTCCCAGAGATATGCTGCAAAAAGTGATGGAAAATGCCGAAAAAGGGCAAAACTTTGCACATTTGCTCGATATCATCTTTTGTACAATAAATGACCAAACAAATTTTTTCACGTCCAAATATGTTAAAGTGCCGATAAAATAGATAGCAAGATTTTCTTTTTTTTTTTTTGGTGTTTTAGTCAAGTACTTCACTCAAAACGTAAGAGACCACAGATCGAAGCACCCTGTATTTGGCAATCACATCCAGTACAATGATGTGCAATGGTGTAGTGCATACAGGCTGTGCATGTACGCCTGCTGTCTGCACTTGTTATTGGATTTATTATTTGTTGTTGTTGTTTTTTTTGTTTGCATTTAAGACACACAAACACACACAAACACACAATCATTTGTTCATTCATTTAAATCATAATAATGAAATGACGCACAGTGTTACAACGTTATGAAATAAACTGCACAAAAATAACAACAAACAAAGAAAAGCCAAATTAAAAAAAAAATCCTTAAAAGTGATTTCTTTGTTAGTGAAAGCATTTGAGGAGTGAGTTAGGCTGACGCATCCATATCCATAATGTGGCACAGTTGTCATTCTTTTCTTTATGGTTACAAATTCTCAGACAGTAACCTTAAATGGTAAACAAAAGCGATGCATGAAACCACGGTGCAGCTGATATATTCCATTTATTACAAAAGCCAACAACAGCAACAACAACAGCACAACAATGTTTCAATTCATAAAGCAACGCAATGCCACGCACCAACATATCATATCATATCATATCGTATTGTATCGTATCGTATCAAATCTTGAAGCGTTTTCATTTACAAATTCAATTGCGTAGCGTGTGCGCCTATGAAATGAGTACAATTTACAATGGACAGACAAAAGGACATGGTGCCAGACGGACGTACAAAGAAAATACGCCTCACTTTGTGCAATATTTAATAATTACAATATTGTATTTCTATTGAATTTGATGAAATTTTAATGAAAGACCATCCACAAATCAATCGAATTGAATTTAATTGCACGTATCGAACTACAAACTACACAAACAAAATTCGATAGATTGCCTCTCTTGAATGACGTTCAGCGCATTGAGTCGGAGGAGGAGGAGGCGGCGGAAGAGATCCGACCCATATTGCGTAGCGTGCAGTTTAATAAAATTGTTGCAGTAATTCATTTGAATTCGATATAAACAATTTTGAATCTATTAATCTATTCTTTTTTTTTTATAAAGAAAATGTTCACCATCTTTGTAATATATAAAATTCTCGTGTCACAGTGTTTGTAACAATTTGTGTGTATATGTACTCAGTAGGTCAGAGAATCGGACGTATACTATTTTTCCTACGTCTAAGTGGGTTGGTGGACCCCATAGAATCAAACGTAGACTCATCTAATATTTTCGAAACCATTCAACCGATTTCAATTAAATTTTGTAGATGTGTATTTTTTGGTCCAGCTTAAATGGTGGAATGTATGTTGTTTTAGAAAAATGGTGGTGGGCGTAGCACCCACAAGTATTTTAGAGAAATAAAGTTTGATGTACATGTTACTGGGACCTGCAAAGTTAAAAAAATAAGCGATGGACGAGGCTCCGTTAAAAGCCATTAAAAAAAAAATAATCTTATTTTTGCAAATAATTGAAAGAAATTCGATATAAACGTTATTACACCGAGAAAAGTAAAGTCCATTAGAAAAATGGGTGGTGAACGTGACACCACATAAACGAACCAAAAAAAAAAAAAAAAATCGTCGTATTTTTGCAAATAATTAAACTAGACAAATGAAATTTGATATATGTACATGATCCGAGCAAGGTCGGGTAGTTCAGCTACCCCATTTTTTTTAAATAAATAAGACAGAAATAGAGCATCTTTTAATTGTTGCTATTTTTAAATGATGTGGTGAATATAAAAATGATGTGGTGAATATAAAAATGATGTGGTGAGTATAATAATGATATGATGATTTTTTGTAACAAATCATTTTTTTTAACTTTCAATTCACAATTAGTTCAAACATTGTATTGTTATTTAAAAAAAAATTGTTAATACTAATTGTAAATTATATTCATTATTTTACTGAATTTCAGAAAAGATTAGAAACCAGCTAAAAGAGATTTTGTGTGACAATCTTGATATAGAAAATATTCTAATAGTTTATTTTTTTGTTTATAAAAAAATTTGTTAAGTTATTGAGTTTGATTAATCAGTATGACTGTGGTGAAAAGAGTATAGGAAATATGTTTATCTCAATTTAGCCTTCTACGAAGCCATAGAATAAAGTTTGCTATGTTAAAATTATATAAGCAAATCGAAGCGGAATACAACATCTGCTATAATTGCATTATGGTTCTCGATTTGAAGTGGTAAGTGTTCACCATCCTTTTTTTTATGGATTAATGGATTAACTGCTAAAAGATTTGTTAAAAAGCGTTTTAAAAAAAATTAATAACACAGTTAAACAGTGATTCTGTTAAAAGATAAAGTCCAACTGGTTCCTAAAGGATTAATTATACAGCAAACAAAAAAATAGCTCTGGAAAACTTCATTCTTCTTGACCCCACGTTAATGTTAAATAGGTTCCTACATTTGGACAAAAGAGTTTAAGGTTCAACCTATCATTTGAGTTGTTTTACATTGTGTTACTTTGTTATAGCGGTTCAAAAACTGCCCAAAAAATAGGTGCTTTTTAAATATAAAAATATTCCAAATTCTTTCTAGAAAAAAATTGCAACTTTCACTAGAAATTTCTCTAAAAAAAAATAATAATAAATAAATAAAAAACCTTTAAAAACAAAATCTCATCCACTTTGAAAATTTCCTGTTGCCCTTTTTGCAATGTTGTATATCTTCGTTACGTAAGAAACTTTGCACTTTACGGGGAAAAAATTTTTGTGACGCAATAAAAGCGGCGCAATTTCTTTAAAATTGAAGCGCAAAAATAAAAATTGCAACAAGTTTTCAAAAAAAAAAAAAAAAAACAAACAAAAAAATCTTCTTTTTGCTGCATGCTTGCATGAAATCATGGAGTCGAGTTGCCCTTTTCTTTTCAGCGGAACGGGACACACCCCAAATAATGATGACGCTGATGATGATGAAGACGCTTTTGTTGTTGTTGTTTTTGCTGCTGCTGCTGGAGAGGTCATAGTGAAGGAGCTTGTTGCAAATCTTTGATGAAGTCTTTGTTTGCTGCGGTTGAAATGAAAAAAATTTGTAACTTCTTTTTTTTTTTTTTTTTTTTTAGTTTTTTAGTTTTCTTGTCGCATGATGCAACATGCAAGAGGCAGACAACAAAAAAAAAAATAAATAATAAGAAAACAAAGAAGAAGATGAAGCAGCAGCGTAAAAGCTAAAGTGGCAAAAGAAGTTATTGCACAAAAAAAAACCAGCAACGTGCAACAGAAAAGTATGTCAACAGCGGCAGCAGCAGCATCATCAGCAGCAGCGCCCCAGACGACAAATCCACGACAACAGATGCGCTGCTCGCTGTTCGCTGTTCGCACAGCTGTGTGGCAGCTACAAAAAGCAACAAAAAGCAGCTAAATTTTTTTTAAAATTATTTTTTTAACGTTTTCTGCTTAGAATGAATTGTTTTGTTTTGTTTGTTTTTCAAAAGTTTTCAAGAACTTTCAATAAAAATTTAAAATTATATCCAGCGAGTAGAAGTTATTATGGAACAGTCCCAACCAAGTAGCACATAAAGAGCCGTTTTGATGATCCAAAGAGTAAATAGAAAATAAAAAGCAGAAAATACCAGAGCGTTAATAGAAAAAAGTAGGCAGAACAAAGACCCACTAAGGGAAACCGTGCATAGATTTAACACGCGTTTAAATCGAAAAATTTGGAAAAATAGAATTACATTTGCCTCAAAAATACACAGGGATAGCATCTGAAAAATCATAATATTATATATATTCGTAAGAACTTAAGTTTTTTCTTTTTTAAAGCTGTTTAAAACCCCAATTTCGGCTCGTAATTTACTGAATTGTTGCGACATAAGTAAAAAAAAGTGGGAAAAATCATTTTTTTTTCAGATTTTAGAAATGTCCCCTAAATTTCTAGTATGCAGTTTGGTTTTACTCGACCAGAATTACAACCTCTAACATAAGATTTTTAGAGTTATCTTCACAAAAATTACGCAGAAATGTAGAATCTTCTCAAAGAATTTACAGCTGCAAATTTGGTTTAATGATTTTAGAGCTCCATTCAAAAGCAATCAAATTTTTATTATTATTGAAAAGTTTATTTCATCATCATTCAGTATTCTTTTGCCATTTAGCATTTCAGAATTGCATAATAAAAAAAAAAAAAATAATAACAACAACAACAACAATAATAATAAATAACAACAACTGCAACTGTTGACATACTTTTCTAATAAAAAACTAACTTTTCGTACTTACATTCTATTCTATAATTCTCCCATTGCAAAATATTGTAAAAAGATGAATCTTTAATTTTTTCTATTTTTATTTTTGTATCTTTACACAACGCTTCAAAAAAACCCCCTCCCGCCTAATATAAATGTGAAACGTTCGCTCATATTTCATTTTTTTTTTTTTTTTTTTATAATCTGACATTCAAGCAACTAGAAGCAATTGTTGTCGAGACTACGTCGACTAAAAAGTTGTTTCAAAAATGAAAAAAAAAATAAATAAATAAATAAATAAAAAAAAAAAATAAAAAAAATCAAGAAAAAAAGTTTTATATGCAATAGGTAATTCCCTAATAATTCCCAAAACAAAAGCTGTTTATAATTCGTACTGCGAATGCAAAATATTTTATTTCATTTTACAAAAAAAAAAAAAAAAAAAAAAATTACACAGCACATATGTGACTTTTTTTGAAATATTTATTTTTAAGTCATTTTTTTTTTAACAAATATGTATAAAGTTCTGGAACGACTTTTAGTAAAAAAAAAAAATTAATAAATTCTTGAGTTTATTGCAAGCATTGCATGTGAGCATCTACGCAGTTGCCATTTTCTAGTTTTTTTTTCAAAAGATCATTTAGCATATTTTAGAGAACAAAAACAAAATCAATTTAACAATTTAGTTAAGTATTTTTTATAAGCTTCCCACATATTTTATAAAAACTATTACAGCAGCACATATGTTATATAAGTTTTGATGCGAAGTCTACGATACGTACAAAATTAATCTTTTAGAACCGAAAAATCATGGTTGGAAAACACAAATCGACAGCGGTTCACGATTACTTTAAAACACTGGCCGGGTTTTATATCAGAGGCTCATGAGGCTTAAGTAGATTTTATATTTAAAAAAATAATCCCCCAACTAAATGTATTAAATTTACCAATCCACACTACTACTGTGGGCATTTTACAAAGTGAATTTGTTTGTAAATCTTTATTTATTCTTGTAAATCAATTTCATCCCCTTCAAAGTAATCCCCTCCCTATAAAATAAACTTTGCCAAAGTTTTTCCCAATTCTCGGTAAAACTATGCCAAATCGTCCTTCAATTTAGCTTTTATCTCCTCAATCGACTCGAAACGCGTTCCCCGGAGTAGTCTCTTGAGTTTTGGGAATAGTCCAGAAGTCACACGGAGCCAAATCACGTGAATAAGGTGGTTGCGGAACGACATTGATTGGATTTTTGGAGAAAAAGTCATGAAGAATCAGTGCAGTTTAAAAAAAAAAATCACCATTTTTGGTACCAATCGAGACTTGATACGTTTGAGGCCCAAAACATCCTTTAAAATTGTATTAATTGATCCTTTCGATACGCCAATTTCATCAGCAATGTCTCTCATAGTTAATCGACGGTGTGCAAGCACTAATTCTTTTACTTTTTGGATGTGAGCATCGTACGTTGAGGTCGATGGTCGACCAGGGCGCTCTTCGTCTTCAACATGTTCTCAACCTTCTTTGAACAATTTATACCAATCATTATGTTATTGATTTTGGTAGAGCTCGGTCTCCGTAAGCCAGCGTTCTTCAACATTTTTATTCCATTTATTCCATTCAGAAAACAAAATTTGATGACACTTCTCTGCTTAATTAAATCAGACAATTGACTTATTGACTTAAAAGGTGATCAGTCAGAAAGCTAAAAATTTTACAATAGACTATTTTTTTTTATATAGGTGCGCACTAAAACAGTATTTTGGAAAATTTTCACCAGAGATATAATGAAGGTCTTAAAACCGGAATGAGAACTTTGACTATATCTATGGAATGGCGAAACCTACAGACTTCAAACTAGGCGCATTCAAGGAGTTTCCGAATCTTTGAGCTTGGGGCTCAGTGGGATTTTTTGACCTACATTTCTTTTCTGTATACTTATTTCACAATAAAGGTGAGCACAAAAACTAAATTTTGGAAAATTTTTATCTGGGGCCTAATGGGAGCCTTAAAATCGGAAAACCCATATATCTTTGGAATGAGCAAATCTATTGACTTGATAAAAGACGCATTTGAAAAAAGTCAAAGTTAATCTTTCAAACGTTGGACGGACAACCCAATTTGGCTATTTAAACTGAAGATTTGGCATGGTATAAGAAGCATTTGTACCATATTTGAAGCCATTCGCTTTATAAATACATTTTTAATTTATAAACTTGACAAAATGTTGTACTTTTGTATGGGAGCTATACCTAAAAATGGGCGTGGCACATTGATTGTAACGTAGAAAGTACCCAGGACCTAGAAAAGCTTAAGTTTAAAATTTCAGCCAATATCTTTATATCTTCATCGAATAAATCGCGCAGCAACAAACAGACGGACAGACACACGGACATGGCCAAATCGACTCGTCTCATCGAGCTGATCAATAATATATATATACTTTATGGGGTCTCCAATGCCTCCTTTAATGCGTTACAAACTTTCCGACAAACTGAATATACCTGTTTACACTAGTGTAACAGGTATAATAATCGGACGCGAATCGAACTTATTTTTCGCTACATAGTTCATTTTATTTCAGTTGAACTGGTTCGGTTTACGGTTTAAAGCAAACATTCAAAACTATTTTGCAACCCTGCGGGAAATGTTCAAACTTTTAAATGTCGCAATATTTTATTTTTTATTTTTTTTTGTTAACTTAATTTAACATTTTCTCTATATTTTGCATTATTTTTTAATTATTTTTTTTTTGTGAAATATTTTTTTGTTGTTTTCTTTTAAAGTTTTTGTTTTAGTTTTGTGCGCAGAAAAGCGGAACCACTTGCACAACTACAAAACTTATAAAAATAAAAATGGTAAAAAAAAAAAAAAAAAAATATAGTATATATAATAAAAAAATTTAAAAAAAAAAAAAAAAATTAAATGTTCATGCACTTTTATGGGAATTGGGGAAATTTACCGGTTTCAATAAACTATCTACTGCAACTAAATGCAACAAACAGATTCATTTACTTGTACACATTCAGATACATACTAACATATACATAGCATATGTATATAGTATGTATCTATTAGCTACATAAGCATGCAGCAAGTATTTACGAGGGCACCTTATAAAAGTTCGACAAATATTATATTTAATAAATTTTAGAAAAACTTATTAACTCTGCGTCCATTCTAAGTCACACGAATTAATTATGCAATTCTTTTTTCTGATTTTGTTTGCATATTTTAAAGAGTTTAAATTTATTCAGCTAATTATGTCATAAAAATTATAAAGCATCATAATATTAAATGGCAATGTTGTTGTTGTTGTTGTATTCGTTGCGTTAGGCATTGCCATTTATGGTTTTGTTACGATATACGATATATGTAGACGAAAGTTTGAAATATAATTTAAATTAATTTAAAAAAAAATAGCACTGTGCAACAAACAAAAAAAAAAAAACAAGAAAGAGCCAAGTATAATCGATTGCAAGATACTCTGTACACAAACTATTATGTAATCTCAAGTTAAGTCCTATCTTAGAAACATACATTATTGTATTGTATTTTCATACAAAAACATAAATAATGGGCAAAGTTTATATGGGGGCTATACCTAAAATATTTTTTGGTCCTATCCATTATGGGATATTTCATTGGGACTATCATAGGCATAATGTATACTATCCTAGAATAAGAAACAAAGAAATTTTTATGCAAAAAACTCAACATTTTGGGATAGATTTGTATGGGGTACCCCCTTAAAATGGGTCTAAAGAGAAACTGTTTGCAAGTGCACACTCTTCGGAGAGTTTAAGTTTCAAATATGTTTACTCTATCTCTTAAAGTCTCCGAGATAATCGTTTTCATCCGGCAGCCAGCATGACAGACAGACGGACGAACGGACTGAGTTAAAAGGGTGAAAAATCAGTGTTTTTTAACCGTAAACCAAAATTTTGGTGGTGTTCCTCAAATTCTGCAATGGTTTTTCTCGGTCAAACCTACAAGCTCCACCATAAGATTTCCCAGCTAGTTTGAAGTGTTGCACAGTGCTAACATATCTGAACAAACTAAACTCATGTTAGCCATTTCGTTTGTATCTTTTTGTATCTTAATTGGTGTTTGTGTGTATCTTTTAGTTTTATTTTTTAGTTGCAAGCTTCATTTTTATTTCTAATGATTTTATTTTATAGTTTTATGTATAAAAAGCAATGTTTTTGTTTTTATTTTTGGTTTATTTGTTGTTGTTGTTGTTGTGTTTTAGTGCTACAAACCATAAAAAGTTTTGCTTTTATTGTTATTTTGTTTTATTTTTTTGTTTTTTCTTTTTTGTTCCACAACATGAATACGCAGTGAAGCATTTGATGTGTTTTTTTTTTTTTTTGATCCAACAAAAATGATTGTATTTGTTTTTTTGAGCTGACACTTAACTTACAATCAAACAACTTCCAATTACATTTTAAATTTTTTTTTTTATTTTTTTTTGTTATTTTCCTAATTTGTATTTTTTGGTTTGTGTGTGTGTTTTTTGTAACTATAATTGTATCTATGTATCTATGTATATATTATTTATTTAAGTGCAACTTGTAAATCGGTGTTAATCGCAGCGGAAGAGGCGCAGTAAATGACAGACAGACAGACAGACGGACGGACAAACTGTCCAATTGGATTCAAGCAACCATGTTAAGCGAAAAATCGAAAGCTATGCAGCATGCTGCCTGCCAAGTTGCAAGTTGTTTGTCGAGAGTTGTCAGTTCAGTTCAGCTCAGTTCAGTTCATATGTCTAATTGTCTATTTTTTTTTATTGTTTGTCGTCAAAATGACTTTTGTTGCATGTTAAATTGCTTTTTGTTTAAATAAATAATTTGAAAAAAAAATAAAATAAAAAATAAAAGAAACGGAAATAAAATATTAACATTTTTTGTAGTTTCTTGTTTTTTGCTCAAATTAATTCATGTTGCGGAAAAACAAAAAAATCATTCAAGACGTATTGCATACGGCAGTTATCAAATATATCAAATATTGCTTATGTTAGTCGTTATTGTCACATATTCATCTGTATTTGTCTGTATTTCCATCCGTTCATTTGTCCGTCTGTCTATCTATCTGTCTATCTAATTGTTTCAACAGCTGCATTTTAGAGTTTACAAAAGCTAAAGTTCCCAAATTTGGCAAGTAGGCCTCTCCTTATTTATACACAAAATAAAATTAACTTTTAATGTTTCCTATATACGCACTTTTCAAGGTAATAATTTGCAATATTTGTGTTGTTTTCTTTTGTTTCGTTTTTTTTTTTTTGTTTTTTTTTTTTTTTGCACAGAGCTGCTCAGGAAGTATCTGCTTTCCTACTAAAGTAATTCTTAATTACACTAAAAAAATAATATTTACTTACCTTGTGAATGAGCAAAAACTTGATAGAATTGTGATAGATATGTGAGTATCGATAATCTGTCGGGCACCTCATATGCGGCCATATCATCTGCATCCAGTAACGCTGGTATTCCCAAATATTTTTCAGCGGTGCTAAAGGCTAATTCATTGTTAAAATATATATCTGATTTGTTTAATTTCTCAAATTCGCTGAAAAGGAAAAAAAGAGGAATAAATAAAAGAAAAAAAAGACAAAGATTAATTATAAAAAATCATCAATTTATCATTCAAACTAATTCAAAATTTAAAAATTTAAATAAAATATAATAAAATATATAATATATATAAAATACATAGCTGTGCGTTAACAACGCTAAAACTCGAGAATGACTTTACCGATTTAAACAACTTTTTTTTTGTTTTGTTGCTCTCATCATAGATGTGGTCAGAAAGAAAAAAATTTTGAAAATTTTGACCCGGGGCCTAATGGGGGCCTTGAAACCGGAAAAGCCATATCTTTGGAGTGAATAGACAGTAAGGTAGAGACTTGAAACAGGGCTCATTTGAAAGATGGTTAAAAAACATTTTTAGCGTTTAAGGTGTTCAAGGCATTTCCGGAATTTGGACCTGCGACCCATATATAGATTTTTTGACCAATTTTTTTTTTATTACAGGTGAGCCGACGGGATTTTAGATAATTTTGACCCGGGGCCTAATGAGAGACTTGAAAAAAAGGTCATACATTTGGATTGAATAGACGTAGACACTTGAAACTGGGCGTATTTGAATGATGGTTAGTCGTGTTTAGGGGATTTCCAAAATTTGAACCCACACTTTTTGAACAATTTATATTTAGCCACCAAAGAGAACCAAAAAAAAACGCGAGCAAAGCCGCGGGTACCTGCTATATAATATATAAAAATATCATGTCACAGCGTTTGTAACGATACTCCACGAAAACGGGTTGACTGATTCTTATGAAATTTTGTGTGTATATTCAGTTGGTCTAAGAATCGGACATAAAATATTTTTCATACCACTAATTGGAGTGGCGGGCGTTGTCCCCATTGAATTAATCATTAATTCATCTAATATTTCCTGAAACAACTCCACTTATTTCAATTAAATTTTGTAGATGTCTATTTTTTGGTCCAACTTACACAAAACAGGAAGTATGTAGTTTTAGAAAAATGGGCGGTGGGCGTGGCTCCCATAGAAGTATTTGAGAGAAATTTAATTCGGTATACATGTTAAGAAAAAGTTTGAAATAAAAACGGAATATGGGTGAGGCCCCATAAAAGCGATCAAAAAAAACTCGAAAATGGGCGGTATATTTGTATCGGAGCTATGCCTAAAAATAAGCGTGGCACATTGAATTTCACATACAAACTGCTTAGGATCAAAAAAACTTAAGTTTCAGGTCAATATCTTAAAAACATTCTGAGTAAAACGAATTGTTATAAACAAACGAACATGGCTAGATCGTTTCGTCTCATCGAATGGAGTCTCCGATGCCTTCTTTAATGCATAACAAACTTACGGACAAACTGAATATACCCGTTTTTACTATGCAAAACGAGTATAAAAAGAAAATAAGAAAATGGGTGGTGACTTTGTTTGGGGCAATATTTTTTTAAGTGGGCTGATCCTTATAATATCAATAGAGTAAATGTAGAATGAAATTAGATGTGTTTTTACCCAATTTGAAGTGAATGTATTCATAAATAATTAATATTTTCACACAAAAATTAGAAAATGGGCGAAAAGTTCGTATGGGGCCCATACCAAAAGGCGTGACACCTTTGTTTTGACATTGGAAGACATTAGAAGTATTTTTACCCAATTTGGAATGAATACATTTATTAATAATAGCTATTTTCATTAAAATGGGCGTGGCACTTTATTTTCATAATTGATTTAGTCGTTGGAGAGAAAAGCTTAAGTTCTGAACTACTGCTTAATATCTTTTAAAATGACCAAATATATTGCGAAAAACAAACGGACGGACGGACAGACATACGGACATGGCTAGATCGATTCGTCTCGTCGAGCTGATCAATAATATATATAGGGTGACTTCTTTAATGCGTTACAAACATTCAGACAAATTGAATATATCCTTCACACTTTATGTGGCGGTATAAAATATTTGGCCTCACTTCTTAACTATATAAATTCAATAAGAATGTTCACATCAAGTTTTATGCAGCATATCAGAATACATTTCTGCATATTTCATTTTCCTAGAACAACAAAATTTTCCACTCTCATTGCCCACTTCATCAATTCTTTGGCTTTTTTAAAGTCACATAGGTAAACCAATGATGGAATCGACAAATTATTATGAATCACAACACGGACACATTTATAGTATATTTTTTGATCACCACAATTCTTGTGTCTTAAACCATAACATGTCCTTGTAGCCCTCCAGGCATCTTTGATATTTTGTCATAACCAAAAGTAAACTCTTTGCTCAACTGGCGAAAATGCGACACTCGTCACAATCTTTTATATAAAATTCTTTTTTTTTAACAGAGTACATACAAAATGTTCGACTTAGATTTTGATTTCAGTTCCTGAAAATGTCTATCGTTAAAAAAGTAAAACACTACTAATTGGCTTTTTTATAGTTTGGCTCGGAATTCGAGTTTTATTTGGAATTTGACTCAAGAACTGAAATCAAAATGGAGTCCATATTTTATTTATTATTGTGCACCCATTTGAACCAAGCCATTTTTGTTGCTTAAATGGTTCGGTTTCTGTAAGTTCTGCAGCCCTGATAAATATAGAAAACTTGAAAACCCACATACAATATATAATTTTTTTATTTTTTTTATTTGAATCTTTTTACTGCTTCTTTTTTATTATTATTTTTTTTTCTTGTGAGTGTTCTCCTCTTTTTTTATTTTTCTTGAGGGTTTAATTATTTAAACATAAATGTCGTTAACGAAGAGAAAATAAATAAAAAAAAAAAAAAATGATTATCAAAATAATAATCTTATGCTGCATTGTTATATCAAGCATAAAATTACTCGATTACTCATGTTTCTTACGAAATCTGTAGCTGCTCGTAACCAAAAAAAAAAAAAAAAAAAAAAAAAAAATCCCAGAATTAATGCAAAAGAAGCGCTTTCTGTTTACTACAAAGAAAAAAAACTCAAAATTTCAAAATGAAAAGAAAAAAATCTAAACTTGTTAACATTATTTTTATAATTTTTTCTTTTTTTCACGCTCTTACAATACTTTAATTCTTGAAATATAAATAAGCACATTAAGCAGCAAAAGTATGTGTCAAACTTTTTTTATTAAAAAAAAAATGATATTTTTATAAATTTTAATTTAAGTTTATACAATTTGGTTTCAAATTACGAAGATCTGGGCGACCACCAATATAATGCTTTTGTAATACTCAAGATTCCCTCAGATCTGTCAAGGCTAAACCCAAATTAACTGCAGCAACAACGACAAGGAACATCCAAAAAACATACCTCAAGCGACTTCTGACTTGAACGACTCACTTTCGCAAAAAGTAAAAAAACGTATCTTAATGGATACCAAAAGATTTTTGGAAAAAACATTATTAAGATTCGGAAAATGGAGTTGTAAACAAGTCATGAAACTAACGACCTTTTGTATTTCAAAGAAAAACTGGGCGACCTTTTACCAAAATAGATTGCTTGAGTAATACGCAGGCGGTCCTACTGAGATCTGTCAAGGTTAAAAAAAAATTAACTACAGCAATATTTTTTTACAAAGAACACCAAAAAATTTTATGTACGGTTCAACTCTACAAGACGCTGAAAAAGCCAGCTCTAATGTATGGCTCAGAAGCATGGGTCAGGAAAGAAACGGATAAGTCGGCGTAAATGGGCGTATTTGAGAGGAAGATACCTCGGAGAATCTTTGGTCCAGTTAATAGTGGGAAATGACATCCGTATGCGCACGAACGATGAGCTTTACGAGCTATCTTTTAACATCGACATAGTCAAGAACGATCACAATACAGAAGTGTCTGGGCTGGTCACTCTGTGTCGGATGGACGAAGAGGCTCCAGCAAGAAAAGTTTGGAAGAAAAACGTGAATCAAATCGGAGGGGCGCGGCAGAGAGGACGTCCGCCGCTGCGTTGGGAGGACCAGGTCCTAGATGACATTTGCACGATCTGTATCCCGAATTGGTATATTGAGGAACTGGATTACAACCGCAGGTGCCAAATCTTACGTGGTGCCAAGGCCGACAATCGGCTGTATTGCCATTTTTATATAGTATGTTTTATTGCTACAATTCGGGACTTTTTCTGTTTCTTTTTTAAAAAAAATTTTTTTTTTTTTTGGTGAATAATAACACAACCACACCAAAAAAAAAAAAAAAAAACAGGAAAAACGTTAACTTATGGGAATGGTGCCTTGCTTTTGATATTGGATGATATTAGATGTGTTTTAAGGCAATTTGGATTGAATACATTCCTAAATAATAACCATTTTCATACAAAAAATCGAAAAAAACGGTAAGTTTGTATGGGGGATATACCTAAAAATGGGCGTGGCACTTTCATATTCAAATTTGTAATTGTAATATCTAATAAATCCGAATCTGAAGTCGGAATTCCAAAGTTGGCTCGCGTTTTTATTCTAACCTCAAAAAACTGCCTTTTTTTTACCTGTTACACTAGTGTAAACAGGTATATTCAGTTTGTCGGAAAGTTTGTAACGCATTAAAGGAGGCATCGGAGACCCCATAAAGTATATATATTATTGATCAGCTCGATGAGACGAATCGATTTAGCCATGTCCGTCTGGTCTGTCTGTTTGTTGGTGCGCGATTTATTCGCTCAGTTAAAGATATTAAGCTGAAATTTTAAACTTAAAGCTTTTCTAGGTCCTGAGTACTTTCTACGTGTAAAAATCAATGTGCCACGCCCACTTTTAGGTATAGCTCCCATTCAAAAGTACAACATTTTGTCAAGTTCTTAAAGAGAAAAATATATTTATAAAGCGAATGGCTTCAAAGATGGTACAAATGCTTCTTATACCAATCCAAATCTTCAGTTTAAAATTGGTTCAAACCGGACCGCGAATTTCGAAATTTTTAAGAATATTTTAAATTTAATACAAATTCTGCACACGAAGGTCTATCAACGACAAATGATGTGTAACAGGGTATGTATATGTATAAGCTTCGGCCCAACCGAAGTTAACTTTTTGCTTGTTTTTTGTAAATTTTCTCAAAAATTAAGGAACCCAGCCTATTTTTCAATTTTAGTGAGGCGGTTCAGGGTTATTATTTCTAATGTATTTTGGATTGCTGAATCTCTAAATCCCATGCTGAATAAAAAACCAAAAAGAAAACTGAACTTCTTTTAGAAAATTTTGGTCCAAAATGAAAATGAGCAAAATTTTCCAAAAAGGTTAAGTTTTAGGTGCATTTTTCAGATTCGTATTCAGCAACCCAAAATATAGTACATATAAATTGATCTCTCTGGTTCTCTGGTAATTTTCCATTGTGTATCATTTTAAGCTGAGAATTGGAAACAAAACTTTAAATAAAAATGTAGGTTTTGTGAACATATTTTTCTTTTAATAAAAAAAGAAAAGACATTGTACGTAGACTTTTTCTGTTGAGTGTATGTATCCTACATATACAGTTTTTATGCTTATTGTCAACGTAGCTAAACAATAACAAAACCAAAAAAAAAAAAAAAAAATGAATAATAATAAAAAAAAATAATAGTAATAATAAATAAAGTCAAACCTGCATAAAATTAAAATACAAAAAAAAAAAATATATATATACATGTATACATCTATATGTATATGTATGTATATCATATGTAAATGTATCTGAATAGTAGTTAAGTGTGTAGTCAACGAAAGTATCTGTCAGCCAGGCAGCCAACACAGAGTCAAAGTGTCTTTGACCTTTAATAAGACTTGCGCTGGTGCTTTTATTTATTTGTTTTTTTTTTGTCTACTTCAAGTTGCTTAATTTTATTTAATTTTATTTTATTTATGTGCTTCATTTATTAAACAAAAAAAAAAAAATAAATTTAAGTTATTTTTTTTTTTTTTTTTGCAACATGAGTAGAGGTATCTGATTGTGAGTATCTTTGTATCTTTTGTTTAATTGTTCTTTCACTAAGGCACATTTAGCCTTTTCTTTTATTATGTTATTTTTTCTGTAGTTTTGTGTGTGTGCGAAATTAAAACAAATGATTTACATAATTTACTGTTCGCAGACCTACTTCAGATACAGTTTATAACATAATTAAATGAAATGATGACGACTTGACTTGACTTAAACTTTAGTTGTGTTGAGTCGACTTGCGTTGTTGTATCTTAAACGCATTTTAAAGGTGATGCTGTTGCTTTTTTGTTGTTGTTATGTTGTATCTTGTTGGCATTTCCCGTGAAGCAACATCTAACTAAATGCTTCTTAAAAACGTTAATGAAGACAAATGAAACAGAGAAGCAGATACGATACACGAAGATACAGGCAGCAGCAGCAACAGCAGCAACAGCAACAGCAACAGCAGCGGCAGCAGCAATGAATTTGACCCTAAAACGTCGCCCAAGTCTGACTTGTGTTTGACACGGATCATCTAAATTATTATGTGTTCTTCTACAGTATTATATACAATTTTATCTTTTTCTTAAACTTCTTTGGTTTTGTTTCTTATTTTCTTTCTTTTGGTCTTTCTTATTTTAAGTTTAAGTTATTGTCTGGCTGTCTGGCTGTCTATCTGCCTGCTGTGTTGCAAGGCGTGTCAGCATTTTATTTTATTTATTTATTTATTTATTTTGTTTTTTTTTTTCATTGCTTTGAATATGCTAATGTATCTAGATACAATACATACATACATTACATATCTATAGATAGCTACATTTATTTAACGAATTTAGTCAGTTACTTACATCAAATCTGGCCGAAAATGATGTATTATTGCACAGAAGGCCAAACCATCACGCCATGATGTTGTCATATTGTCGATTTTCACGCCGGGATAGCCCTCGGTCATGCGGCGGCACCATTGTTCCAAAGCTTTTGTACCACGTCGTTCTCCCATTTTTGTTTATTTATAATTGTTATACTTTTTTTTTTGTTTTATTTTTTTGTTTTTACCAAAACTGAGTTATTTTTAATTGTTTCTTTTTTTTTTTTTTTATATTTGTAATCTGAAAGTACAAAAACAGAATTTAAAAAAATTTGTTTATTAAATATTTAATAACTAAAAATATAAATATATAAAATCAAATCACTTTTTTGTGTGATCATGCCATCCCATAACTTGGGAATGACTTCACCAATTTCATTCATATTTTTTAAAATTTTTGTAATATTTTTAGAAGATAGTTTCGAATAGAAAATTTAATAAAATTGCGCAGAAAATTGAGAAATTTCAAAAAAACTTTAGCTCCCTAAAAAGTCCCAAATAAACAAAAATACACGTTCCAAAAATTCCAAGATTGCAAAATACCTGGTCCCAAAATCTCTTTGACAGGAAAATATAAGAATATAAGCGTACATAGTTTTTTTCAGTTGTGTTTTAATTCAACTTCAAAATTGTATTGGATGACTTTCATACAAAAATTAAAAAAAGTAGGGTAAATTTCTATATCTAAAAGTTTTTTGGTCCTACCCATATTGGGATACTTCATTGGGACTAAATTGAGACTTTCTAGAATTAGAAACAAAGAAGTTTTTATGCAAAATTCCAAAATATTGGCATAAATTTTTATGTGGTACCGCTTAAAATGGGGCTAGAGAAAAACGGGTTGTAAGTGACTACTTGATGGCTGAGAAGAGTCTAAATTTCAAATTTGGTGCCTCTATCTATTGGGTGTACAACTAAATAATTTCGTATTTGTTACTAACCTCATATCTATTTATGTAGTCAATATTTTGACAGTGACAGCTATTCTATGTTAAAGCGCGCCAAAGGATCAAGAACATTTGATATGTCACAGTGAATATTAGTAAACACACAAATTTTTTTTATTACAGTCAAAATGTCAAGTTACGTTCCAACAAAACAGCATTTGCGGGGAGGTTTGCTTTTGTTCTTCAATTTAAAGAAAAGTGCAACAGAAGCACATCGTTTACTCTCAGAAGCTTATCCTGAATATGCTCCAGAGGTTAGAGTATGTCAGCAGTGGTTTGCACGATTTAAAAGTGGTGATTTTGACACAGAAGACAAAGAGCGACCAGGTCCATCAAGTTTGAAGTTTGAAGACGAAGATTTGGAGGCATTACTCGATCAAGATTCATGTCAAACTCAAGAAGAACTTGGAAAAACATTGGAAGTCACTCGACAAGCCATTTCTAAACGTTTAAAAGCAGCTGGATACATTCACAAACAAGGAAATTGGGTGCCACACGAATTAAAGCCGAGAGACGTTGAGAGACGATTTTGCATGTCTGAAATGCTGCTTAATCGCCACAAAAAGAAATCGTTTTTGCATCGTATTGTCACTGGCGATGAAAAGTGGATTCATTACGACAACCCTAAGCGTAAAAGATCATATGTGAAGCCAGGCCAACCAGCCAAATCGACACCAAAGCCGAATATTCATGGTTTGAAGGTAATGCTCTGTATTTGGTGGGATCAGAAGGGTGTGCTGTACTATGAGCTGTTAAAATCGGGCCAGACAATCACGGGAGAGCTATACAGGCAACAATTGATACGTTTGAAGCAAGCAATAGCCGTAAAACGGCCAGAATGGGCGACCAGACACGAAAAATTGATTTTCCATCATGACAATGCTCGGCCATATGTTGCAGTACCGGTCAAAAATTATTTGGAAAATGCTGGATGGGAAATTCTACCTCACCCGCCTTATAGCCCAGACATAGCTCCTTCTGATTACCACTTGTTTCGGTCGATGCAGAATAACCTTTCTGGAATACGGTTCACCAATGTTGAAGGTATTAAAAAATGGCTTGATGATTTTCTCGGCGCAAAAGATGAGAAGTTTTTTTGGGATGGAATCCATAAATTGCCTGAAAGATGGGAAAAAGTTACCGCTTCCGATGGACAATATTTTGAATAAAATATTTTTTCACTTTCATACTTAAATAAATGGTTTTTTTTAACAAAAAATTTAATTCGGGATATTCAAATATGTTACTTGAAAAAATGTATTATGAATAAATTTAATTGTCCTACTAATCCACATTATATATATTTTTCGGAAAGCAAATTTTTTTTTTAAAAAATTATAAAAAAAAAATAAAAAAAAAAAAATAAAAAAAAAAAATTTATTTTTCCCCCCCCCCAAATTTTTTTTTTTTTAAAAAAAAAAAAAAAAAAAAAAAAAAAAAAAAAAAAAAAATTTCAACCAAACCCAACAATTGGCTCCACATTTTTTTTTTTTATTTTCCCCCCACGGCAAAAAATAAAGCCACACTTTTACATATTTCGATAAGATTTTCAAAAAGATTGAGAAGAATAACTTTAGTTCAAAATCTAGAAGAGATAGGAAGTTAAACTATTTAAACGAAATGTTTCTCAATATCCGGGCTACAATTTTCGTAAATATTGAAACTTTTTAGCTCTTCAAGGTTTTAAACTAAAGTTATGCGCCTCAAACTATGAAAAATGAAAAAAAAAATATTAAAGTGCGTCTTTCTTTTTTTGCCGTGAGTGTAAAAGGCAGAGACAGACGGACAGACGGACAGACTTACAGATACTTTTATAATCAATGCAAATGCAGCATCACTCAGTCAAGTTCAAATTCGATATGTTTTTTTGTGGTAAATTTGTGTTTGCATATTAAATTTCATATTGAAAAAAAAAAAAAAAAAAAAAATGTAGATACATATATGAGCAACCCAGAAGGAAAATACTTTAGTTTCAATAATTTCAAACACCAATCAACCCCCTCCCTCCCCTGACAATCACGTGTTTTAGCCTTGTTTAGCGCGGAAGCTCTTTATATTGCATGATAATATACGCTCGAATGCTTTGCTAGCTATCTGGCTGAGTAGCTGAGTAACTGAATGACTGACTGAGCGCATCACTGGTCCTCTAGTCTACTGACTGACTGAGTTGTCTATTTGTCTTTAAAGATGCATCCCAACTTTAATCTCTCTCTCTCTCTCTCTCCTCTCTTTGTCTATGTAACCTTGGCAAATAAATATCAATTTCGTTTTCAAGTTGAAGCCACTTGAAGGCACGCCATTAAGATACATTTGTATCTTAAATACAGTCAAAGTAGAAAAAGAAGAAGAAGCAGAAGCAGAAGATTTGCTGCAAGAAATAAAGTTACATTTTGTCAAATGGCAACGCAGCATATCAATAAAATAATCAGTCAATCAGTCAATCAGTCAATCAAACAAACGTTCAGCTAATCAGTTACAATTTCGCTGTATGTTGTGTGTGTGTGTGTGGCTCTTTTAACATTTTTCTGCTGCATCATTCGATCCGATTAACTATCGATATATATATCTATATATTTTTTTTATCTATTGAAGTGTGTATCTTTTCATTTTTTTTTCTTTTTACTGTTTGGTTTTCAAAACGAAATTTTATTTGATTTTTTTTTTTTTTTGTTTAACTCGAAAATAATTTGCAACAACAAAAGTGAATTGATTAAATAATAATAAAAAAAAATATATATAAAAGTATCTTTTTTATCTTTCTCACTTTTCACTCTCTCTAAAAATAGTTTTTAGAGTATTTATGTATCGCTAAATAAATATTTCAGCGAAAGTGTGAATGATTAGGCTTGACCGAGTTGTGAACATTAAATACAAAAATGACAAAAAAAAAAAAAAAAAAAATTTTACTTAGAGCGCATCAAATCTAAAAGATACTTTTACACTTGAGGAAAGTTAGGTTTATATTTATACAATCTAATCTAAAGTGTAAGTAGCTTTAATGGATTAGTTTGAAATTTTTTTCCAAAGAAGAAAATTCGTTTCTTTTTTTTAAAGAAATTCATTTAAAAAAAACAAGAAAAAACGTTAACTTCGGTAGCACCGAAGCTCAAATACCCGCCACACGAAACTTTAATCATTTTCTTGAAAAAAAAAAAAAAAAGAAGGTGCGTTTGTATAGGATCAATATGTTATAGCGGCTCGATCCTTGTCATATCGGTAGCATATTCATTGGATAACAGTAGAAGTGATTTTACACAGATTGGAGTGAATATATCCATAAATAAGAACTATTTTCATACAAAATCTGAAAAATGGTCGCTTTTTTTTGTATGGGAGCCATATCAAAAAATGGGCGTGGCACCTTTCTTTTGAAATTGGATGTCATTAGAAGTGCTTTTACGCAATTTGTAGTAAATAATTTACAAATAATAACAATTTTAATACAAAAAATATAAAAAAATGGTGAGTTTGTATGGGGCTATATCTAAAAATGGGCGTGGCATCTTTTTTCTGATATTGGATGGATGGATATTGGATTAGAAGTGTTTTTACTCGATTTGTAGTAATTACATTCATAAATAATAATTATTTTCATAGAAAAAAAATAGAAAAAAATGGTAAGTTTGTATGGGGGCTATATCTACAAATGGGCGTGGCACCTTGCTTCTGACATACAAATTGCCTAGGAGCACAAAAAGCTTAAGTTTAAAGTTTCAGGTCAATAAATTTGCGATTCGAAAAACTACAGATCGAGCTGACACAATAATATATATACTTTATGGGGTCTCCAATGCCTCCTTTGATGCGTTACAAACTTTCCGACAAACTGATAATACCCTTCACACTATGTGTGGCGGGTATAAAAATATTTTTAGAGATTTTTTGAGAAAAAAAAACAAGGAAAAATATTTACATCGATAAAACAAAATTCAAAAATGGTTGGACAGATGGAAATGGCTAGTTTTATTCGTCGCGTCGAGCCGATCAACAATATAAATACTTTTTACTTTCGATAGAAGATAGAAACACTTCTAATATTAACTTCGGTATGTATACAAACGATAAGATTAGAATCGGGTGACTATAATATATATAGCCCACCCCCATACAAGCTCAACTTCTTTTTTCAGATTTTTTTCAAGAAAATTATTGTTGTTTCTGTAAATTCAGCCTAAAAGTTGGCATAATTCTTATATGAACCACAACATAGTATCTAAATTTGATTGTTATAGGACTATTGACCCATACCTACGCAATATATTACGTAAGCCACTAATTAATTGTTCAAAGTTTCGTATGACGCGTATTTGAGCTTCGGTGCTACTGAAATAAAAGTTTTTCTTTGTTTTTTTTTTTGTTTAATTACTCGAATGGTGCTCAAAGAAAAATATATGCAAAATAAATAATTACTTCAACGCTTTGTAATAGGAAGAGGAAGTCAATTTTTAAAAACTGAAGATTTGAAGTTTTCGTATCTTTTTTTTGTTTGTATCTGTGCAACATTTCAACTACTTAAATCGCTTTTGTTTATTTTTTTTTATGATTTGATTGCGCTTTTGTTTTTTCTATACAGATGCAAATTAAATTGTTTGAAGTTTTTTTCTCTCTCTCTCTCTCTCTCTTTCGTTACCACTTTAGATGGCAACTAAAGATACAAGATACAAGATACATTCGATATTTTTATATGTTTTATTGCTAATTGTACAAATTAAATTTTACTAAAATAGCAAAAAAGAAAAAAAAAAAAAAAAACAAAACAAAACATTTACATATATAGAAATAAATTAAAAACCAATAAAAACTAAATAAATCACAAGAAGAAAAAGTATGCAAATGTATGCAAGACGTGTGTAGACTATCATTACAAGCTTCAATACACTTCAAGTCGTCCATTTACCGGAGAAAGCCAACAATGAGGTGCGCCTCAACTCCAAAGAAGACAAAGTCAATTTAAGCTGTCAGTCATTCATTCATTCATAGTAACACATGCATGTGTACATTCAGTCAAGACATACAGTCTAAGTACAAAAAAAAAAAAAAAATGCGCGACAGTTTTTTTTTTTTTTTTGTTGCTTTTTTTTTTGGACTATGTAGACTAGGTATTTATTTTATTTTATTTGTATGCGTTGGTTGTCTATAATAATAAATCTCTATATATGCTATCCCACTCACTCACTCAGTCAGTATTTCTTTTTTTTTTCTACTTGATATTCTTGAAGTGATTTTGTGTTTGAAATACAAAAATTTTTGTTTACTAAAGAAAAGATTAAGCTAAATAAACTTAAGGTCACATAAATTTTCGCTTAAATTGCACTTAAAGTTGAAAAACAAAGAAACAAAGAAAGAAAAAAAGAAAAAAAATAAAGAAAAAGTTTAATAAACTTTCAAACTTTATTTTGTTATAACTGAAGCCTAAATACTCTAAACTAGGATGGTCCAAAAATGTATGGAAAATATTTTTTTACAACGTTTTTATGCGCTAACCCTGTTCTAGAATCGAATATAAGAAGACCCGATTTTTTCTTTTTAAATCGGATAATATTTAATGGTGCCCCAAATCCCTGAAGTTTCCATGTATTATTTATGGAAAAATATCACTTTATATAATATGTTACATGGAAACTTCAGGGGTTTTACGGCAATATAAATATTAAAAAAAAAAAAAAAATACGAGTCGTTCTTATTTTCGATATAGAAGAATTCTAGAGGGGGCTCCCCACACAACTTTTATTTGGATCACCATTATGCATAAAATTTAATTTATATTATCTTGAAATGCAATAATTCATGTAAAGCTATTATCAAGAAATTAAATTCGATTCTTTCTACAACGAATCAGTTTTGGAGATATTGTTTTCCAAAAACTTTTGCAAATGTTTATATTTTTGGTTCTGATGCTGATACTAGCGTCATTTTATTCCATATTAACCATCTGAAAAATATTTTGTCACAAGATTATTGGTTTAAAAACTGTTGATAAATTTATCGAATATAATTTCACCAAAAAAAAAAAATCGATAAATTCTAAATTTAGATAAATTTTTGAACAGTTTTTAAATTAATAAACCAACAAGAAAATGCTGCTCAGATGGTTCGTGAGAAATAAAAAATGTTGATATATTTCGTTATAATCATCAGATCATTAGAACCAAAATAATAAAATAGTTAAAGACAACAATATCTCCAAAACTGTTTGACTTAAAAAAAAAAAAAAGAAAGAACGCTGAAGTCGAGTACCTCACCAAGAACCCGACCCAATCTTATGAACCTTAAGTTAGGTTCTAATTGACTACCATTACTTATTGAAATGGATTTTCATAGAAAACTTAAAAAATCGGGTATATCTTTGAATGTGGTTATACCTAAAATTTTGTTGGGTCTACCCATATTGGTCTGATCCATTGGGACTATCATAGACATAATTTATACTAAATTTAAATGTTCTAGAATAAAAACAAAGACGTTTTTAGCAAAAACCCAAAATTTTGGTGTAAATTTGTATGGGGGCTATACCTAAAATTTGGTTGTTCCTACCCATATTGGGATATTTTATTGGGACTATCATAGACATAATTTATACTAAATTTGAACTTCCTAGAACAAAAAACAATGACGTTTTTATGCAAAACCCCAAAATTTTGGGGTAGATTTGTATGGGGGTCTCCTTAAAATGGGTCTAGAAAAACCGTTTGTAAGTGCACAATTGATAATCGTTTTTATACGGCAGACAGCGTGACAGACGGACAACAACGGACACGGACAGACAACACTAGTTGACTCCCCTTCCAATGCTGATCAAGAATATAAACTTTATAGGGTTTATCTTGCCTCCTTTTGCCTGTTACATACACTCCACAAACCTTAATATACCCTTTTACCCTTTGGGTGGGTATAAAAATACATTAAGCTATAAATTGTGTACACATAAATCAAAATATATGCTTTTTCCGTCTTGTACTTTACTATATGTAGCTATGTTCATCTACTTGATTATCCATCCATCCATCCATCCATTCGTCACCACGTACTAATCTCAGAGACTATCAAAGAATTATTAATTTATACTAGAAGCTCCAATCGAATAAATCATTACTCAAAAACTCTATAGTTGCGTAGCGTTCAAAATGCTTCAGGAATTAAACAAAAACATTTAACATTTCCATAAAATTTTCAAAAATTATTTGTGTAGCGTATCTAAAAGTGTATAGCTCAATGAACAATATTTTTAATAAAGAAATTACTTTTGAAGAAAACAAAAAAAAAAAAAAAAAAAAAAAAAAAGAAACACGTTTTGAAGTCTCTTATGCAAAGCTACCTGCAAACGAAAAGAAAAGATTCAATAGAAAATTTCAGTCAAAATTTTAAGAAAAAAAAAAAAAAAAAAAATAGAAGAATAAACTGAATAATTTGAAAAAAAAAAAAAATATGCTTAAAACTTCGTCATTCATTCAATTCACAAACTCACTCAAACAGTTGCTCATTTGCTTCCGAAAAAAAAAAAGCAAACGAAAAGATTAAAAAAAAGAAAAAAAATTCAAATGAATTTCAAGTTAAAAAAAAAAAAAAAACTGTAGCAACTAAAATGTCAGTTTAACGTTACTAGTAAATAACTACCGAATAAACGAATAAACGAATTAACGAAGAAACGAAGAAACGAACAACCGACCAATTCAATTCAATCCAATCCAATCGCATCCAAACCAATCTGTAAGACCGACAAAATAACAACTGAACCAAAGGAACGACTAAATGTACTGCCAGACCAGACCAGACCATACCAGACCGAACGTCCGTCCGTTCGTCCGACCGAAAGACCGACCGACCGACCGCAAGAGTAGACAATAAGACCACAAAACACGACAACGTTGTACACGATAATGATAATGAAGATAATGATAATGATGATGATAATGATGATGATGATGACGTTGAAAACGACGACAACGCGACGTCGGCGACTGCTACTTGAGGAGCGCAATATGCAACTTACTAGACTGTCCGTCTGTCCGTCTGTCTATAAGTCTGTCCACTCCACTTACACAGAAGCTAATGAACTTTAAAGTTCACTCGGTTAAGTAAGAAATGAAAATGAAATTGAAATTGAAAAGCGACTGCTTCCTCTTATTTATTTAATTTTTTTTTTTTGTTGTTTTTTTATTTTTTTTTTTTGTGTTTGCTCTCTAGTTTCATTGACTTTGGCTACTATCTCTTTTTTATATTAACTCTATCTCATGCCAACTCATGGTTTTATTTGTTGCAATTGCTGCTGCTTCTGCTTCTGCTGTTGCTGCTGCTGCTGATTTTCATCTCTAGCGGCACTATTTTGTCTGTCTGTCTGTCTGCCCGTCTGTTTGACTGTCACATATAGTCTCAGTGGGCGTAAATTTCTAGAAAATGACGACGTAGCTGATATGATATAGACGGACAGACGGACAGACAGACAGACAGACACACACACACTCAAAAAGTGTATTCCTGGTCTTTGTGATGCGCAAATTGTTTGTTCGCTTTCTGTTTTAGTTCATTTATGTATTTTTGTTTTTCATGGTTTTCTTTCGCCGAGCTTTTATTTGTTCATTTAATTTTTTTCTTAGTTTAGTTCTTAAATTAAATATTAACTAGAGCTGAAAATATGTTAGCTGATTCCAGACCACGTATTCCTTCTTCGTTTGCTGATCTAAGTAAGACTTTTGGTCTGTGCAGTCGATTTATGAATTGCTTCTTAAGACGAGCCTATCTGTCTGTCTGTCTTTATGTCATTGTGGAGCGTAATCTGCTACAAAAAAATGCATTTATTGATCAAATTACGAAACTGTACTGTAAATGTGTATCTCAAAGTGATCAACTATCAAAAAAAAAAAAAAAGTATCTTAAAGATTGCAATTTGAAAAGTATCTGAATGTGTAAGCTTGCTTTGCTTAAAATGAAGTCTTATACAATAAAATTCGCATAAATATAAATTTGTTATGCGATTCAATTCAATTCAAATCGAATGAATGAAAGTGTAAGCGCTACAAAATAAAGTCTTTAACTGCAATTGCATCTGCACTTAGCTTCAAGGCAACGGATACAAAAAAAAAAAAAAAAAATAAAAAAAACGAATGAAATACTTGAATAAATAAGTTGTATATAGAATTTAACTATAGTTGTATGTGTGTGTATGTGTGTGTATGTGTGTATATAGTCTAATGCAGTTATATTTTTTTGTCGTTTTTTCATTTTTACATAAAAAAAAAATATATTTTTTCCAAAAAACTAAAATTTTCCTTTCACTACAAAAACAGAAACAGCAAAAGCAACTATTTGGCAGGCAATGGCTGGCAAGCTGGCTGGCAAGCAAGCAAGTAACTTTTTTTCGTAGACGTTTTTCTGTTTATTTTTTAATTTTTTTTTTTTTGTTTGTGGTTAGTTTTGCGCATGCGCAGCAACAGATTTAAGCTTTCGCTTAGCAGTCAAAAAAAAAAAAATGTACTTTTGCTGTTAGCTTGCGGCAATGCAGTTGGCAACTTTTGGCTTGCTTTGAAATGGTTTGTTTAGCTTTGACTCGCTGCCTGCCTGCCTGCCTGCCTGACTGGCTGACACTCCGGCTGGCTGGCTGGTTGGCTTACCTGGTTAAACTCGCTATAAGTAAGACTAGACTGCAATATGCTTGGCGTCATCTACGGTAAAATTCATACAAAAAACAAAAAAAAAAAAAAAAAAGTTGAAAAAAATCACAAACAGCAAAACGAAAAAATGTATCTGCTGCTGCTGCTGCTAGTGGCAAAAAGTCAACGTCCTCACAAGCATATGATGAGCGAAATATTGTTGTATATAGATACTTGTGTTTGTGTGTGTGTGTGTATGTATCTAAGCGAACTTTGTATGTACCTCGTCGTCTGGTTGGCATGTATCTGTCATCATCATCGTCGCTGTCGTTGTCGTCGTCGTCGTTGTTGTTTAATATATGCTGCACATTTATTTTTGTTATATTTGCAAATGCAACTTATGCCGATGGATACATTACGACTTACACATGTAATTTTGGCTAATGCTATCTTTAGAATTTATTTAACTAAATGGAAAAGTAGGCCAAAAGATTGCAGCAGCAAGTACATACATGTATCTACGCGTATCTGTAGAGATTTGTTTAGTTTATAAATGAAATTATATTAATTAAATATGTTACTAAGACAAGTAATAATATTTTGCGATAAAAATTTTGCTTATCAGCAAAAACAACAACAACAACAACAACAACAGCAAAAACTACTCAAATACGAATGCTTCAGAAGTCTTCAGATAATTGCAAAAGCAACAAAAGATACAGATACATTTACAGTTGCATTTAAACTAGATACTCTGTTGTCTGTTATTGTAGCGATTCAATAAAACTATTTTATATTTCATCTTTTGATCTACTAAACGTTTTTGCTGTTCTAGTGTAGCGTGGCTATATTCCAAACAACTTCAAAAGAAGCATATTACCTCATTGGGTCTGTGTCTGTATGTGTGTGTGTGTTTGAGCGTTAATTTTATACTGCTTATCAGCTAAATGTAAAAATAAAGCAAAAAAAAAAAAAAAAAGATAATTATAGTATACTGTGCCACTGCTTATCTATCAAGCACCTTCTTAAGTAAAAAAAAAAAAAAAAAATTAATAGCATTAGCAAAAGTAAAACAAACATAAAAAAAATTATGATTTTTTTATAACAAGATACACAAGCAAGCACATAAGCTAAATATTTTGTATCTTTTATCGTAAAGTATCGTTGAGATCAGCTAAAGTATCTCAACTAAATACAATGTGTGAGTCACATATCATTGTTGTATCTTAACTTTACAATATATTTTATAAGCCAAAGATAAAAACAATTGTCTGGATGAGTCAGTGATAACGGGAAATTCAATAAATTCTATTAAGGTTCTTTTTTGCGCATGAGTAAATGGCTGAGTTCAGATTTATAGTTTGCTTAGGAAGTACATAATAAAAAATTGGTACCTGCCCGGTATGTGGCCGTAATAAAAATGACAGAAGAAAATATGAAACTATTAAGAAAATAACCGATTAATATCTTTGTTATTTTGCGATTAACCGTGCATTTGGCTTAGGTTTTGACGGAAGATCATGGAGATTTAGCACTGTGCAACAAAAAAAAAAAATAAAAAAAAAACAAAAATATATAGTCTTATGGTGGAGTTTAAAGGTCTGGTCGTGTAAAATAAAACTACATGAAGACCTACAACCTTCACCAAAAGACTTCCCTGCTATTTTAGGGTGTCGTACTGAATGATCTAGTTGTATGATCTGAATTAAATTTGGACACTAACTTTTTTCGATACTAGCGGATACGCGGCGAGTGCTGCACGTTGTTCTGGTATTTCTTCTGCTCTTGATCGCCGCTATCTCAGCTTATTTGACTCCAAGCGCACATAACGTTCTACAGGCGTATCGGTTGCTCTTTCGTATCTTTTTCGTTTTGCATCCTCTGTTTTTTTTTTTTTATAATTGCAGCTCTTTTTGTTTGACATTTTGGTTTTTTTTTATTACAGCTTGACCAAAATATGTTGAGGAAAAAAAAAAAAAAAAAAAAAAAAAAAAACAGTTAAAACAGATAAAAATACCTGTCCCTGTCAAGCGAAAATCGACTTTAGGAATGGACCGAATATGCCAAAGGCATTGTTTTAGTGTTCTTAAAGCATTGTAGCATTATTGCCTTTCAAATGAAACCAGTATGGCACACATGGGTAGGATGGTTTCAAAGTCCATAGAGGACAAAGAAACATTTTTACTATTTTATATAAAATATATACAAGATTAATATGTATACTATTCAAAACGAATTTGTTGTTTCTAGATTGAGTAAAAAAAATATTGTATTATGTTTCTATTTGCTGTTGGACAGTTGTGACAGTTTTTAAAGGCTTTAATTTTTATAGAGTCTAAAATTGTCCATGAACAAAAAATTAAGCAAATAACTAAAATCTATGAAATCCAAAAAATTGTATGCAGATATATGTATGTCAATATTTACATAGAGCAAAAAGGCTGCCCTAGTTTCATACTTCTTCCGTATATGTACGTTATGTATATCCATTCCAGAACGTTGTACTCAAATTCTAGTTGAACAAGTGAAAACAAATGTATCTGCAGCAGCAACAGCAGCAGCCTCGAATCAGCAGCAGATATTCTTATAAACAGAACTAAATAAACATAAAAACAAATAAAACCAATTGCAACTTTAAAATGAAATTGCAAGGAGGTAATCCTTGACCCAAATCGATCGATCAAACTAACTGTTTTATTCTTTTTTGTTTTTTTTTTTTTTTTTTTTTTTGCTTTTGTATCCAATCATAGAAGAACTTACTTGCCTTACTAGCTGGATATGTTATTGAAAACGACGTCGTCAAGTGTTCAGACCAAAGCAACAATGTATATGCTAGAAAGAATGAGCAAACGAACGAACGAAAGAAAGAACGAAAGAACGAACGTACAAATGTACAAACTAATGAATGTATCTATGCAAGGTTGTTGCATGCTGGCTGGTTGGTTAGCTGACTGGCTGACTGGCACCAAAACATTTACTGAGGACGCCAGGTAAACGAGAAGTGGCTTGAGGCAAGAACACAGATTCTAAAATGGATAAAGCTGCTGCTGCTGCTGCTTTTGTGGCTGTTGTTGTTGTTGTTATTGTTTGCTGTTGTTGCTGCTACAACTTTAATAAGAACAAGTTGAATTTTAAGAAGCTATAGCAGCAGCCTAAGCCTCAGCTTCAGAAGACGAAGCAGAAGCAGAAGAAGATGCCAAGTATCTGCGACTTTGACTGCGACGTAGCTGAATCTATTAGTAGAACAACAAACGGTGCTTGAAGCCCAAATTGGCAGCAGATTGTGGCATAAGATGCTTTTGCTTGCTTGCTTGTTGTTGTTGTTAAAGAAGGAGCGGCATGTATAGAAAAAAAAATGAGAACAGGAATGAACATACTCGTACATATGTTATGTACAAAGCTGCAGATACATTTTTGTCTATATATAGTTTTGTTGCTTTGTAGAAAATTGTGTTAAATATACTTCGTATATAGGTAAATAGGAGGAATTTACAGGAGCATCAGATGACGGACTGACGGACTGACTGACTGAATGCATGAATTAATGAATATTTTGCTGATTTGACTGATTCTTCGAACTAAACGAAACGAAATGAAAAAAAAAAAAATGGATGGATTGATGATCTCATATTTTGTTTTGTTCTGTTTTTTTTATATTTCGGCGGGCGCGGTAAAAATCTGATTTTTTTTTTTTTTGCGAATTACGCATATTCACACACACACACTCACAAATAAAAAAGTATCTGTGACACATTTGCGCATGCGCAGCATATTTCATGTACCTACGAAAAGCATGTGTATCTTTAATTCTCTTTGCTTTTGTTCTGCAGCCTGTTTTGCTGTTTTCGATTTGACTAAAAGCATCGCTTTATTACATCCAGCAACAAATTGTGTCAAATTTAGATTAGTCAACAATATAAAAAAAAAAAAGTTTAGTATATAATTTTAATGTTCAAGTTACTTGTGAGTTTGATTAAATTATAAGTATCTCTGAAGACTCACAATCTCAGAAAATACAGCCCGCTCGAATTAGGCATAAAGCGTTATAAATTAATTTTAATAACAAAACATTTTTATAAACGACTAGCCTCGAGGTCCTCAACACGTCATAACCATGCAGATATTTTCCTTTGGGAATACCTTAACTGAATAAAGAGGATCGGAAAAAAGAAGCACCTTGTATGTATTACTTGGATAATGAATTTTCAATTGAAACAGAGATCAACAATAACAGCCGTCAGCTTAAGTGCATGAAATATTCAAAACGAAACAATTTAAAAACATTTCGAAAAATGAAAATATACTATAACATATATCAAGAAAAAAATTTGAGTGTAATATCATAATTAAATATGTTTAAACTATTTGTAAATTATAAATTTTTTTTTATTCTACACAAAAATGTTAACAATTCAGCAGAACTGTCCGGTTTGTTTGTAATTAAATAAATATTCAGAGATTACACCGAAATCTCTAAATTTTTTGGTGTAAATACTCAAAAATATACACCATGACACTGATACTTCGACTGTTTTCAATGTTTGCATAGGGTAGCCATCTTTTTATACCCGACACACATAGTGTGAAGGGTATATTCAGTTTGTCTGAAAGTTTGTAACGCATTGAAGGAGACGTCGTAGACCCCATAAAGTATATATATTCTTGATCAGCTCGACGAGACGAATCGATCCAGCCATGTCCGTCTGTCTGTCTGTCTATATATTTCTAGGCATCTTTTTTGTTGAAGATATAAAGATATTAAGCTGGAAAATTTGGAACTTAAGCTTTTCTCGGCAACGATTATATTAAGTTCGAGAGAGTGCCACGCCCATTTTTAGGTATAGCCCCCATACAAACTTACCGTTTTTTTTTCGATTTTTTGTATAAAAATACTAATTATTTATGAATGTATTCGCTCCCAATTGGGTAAAAACATTTCATTTGTCATCCTGTGGTAAAACCAAGATGCCACGCCCTCTTTTATGCATAGCTCCCATATAAACTTTCCGTTTTTTTTCGAATTTTTCCGCTTTTTTGTATAAAAATATTAATTATTTATACATATATTCACTCTAATTTGGCTAAAAACATTATAATTTCATCCAATGTCAAATCAGATGTGCCACGCCCATTTTTTGGTATAGCCCCCTACAAACTTTCCGCCCATTTTTGAATTTTTGTATGAAAATGGTTATTATTTATTCATGTTTTTACTCCATATTGGGTAAAAACTCTTCCAATGTCATGGTGCTACGCCCATTTTTAGGTGTTTCTTACATACAAACTTAGCGCCCATTTCCAGATATTTTCGAGAAATATGTTGTTATACATATCTGTAATTTTAGCCCAAAATTTTAAATTAATATTGTGTGTAAACTTGGGTGACCACTGATGATTACACATAAACTCTTTAAAGATTCGTGTGACGGGTATTTAAGCTTCGGTTCTACCGAAGTTAACGTTTTTTCTTGTTTTTTTTTTAGTTTTTCGCATTTCTATATAAAAAAATCTCAAATTTTCGACCCGCCAAACTGAAAATGAAACCTTGCAACTCTATTCAAAATGTAAAAGATGGCAACATTGAAGCTTTTGGGTTTTTGTGTGTCTGAGTTTTAAAAAGTGTATTTATTAAAATACTTCTTAAATAAAATAAACATGGCAAATATTTATTTTTTTTTTTTTGACGCAGATAATTCAGAAATTCAATTGACTTAATTCATCAATAAGATTTATTTTTACTAAAAATCATTTTAAGTAGTTTTTTTAAGGATTCCTCTGGCGAAATTGTCAACGGAATTGAATAGACTCGTTTTGAAGTACGGTGCAATGGTTTAAGAGGGTTTTAGCCAAAACTCCAATGAACGTGTTTTCGGTGTCAACCCCCGATACGGCATAAAAAGTACGTCAACCCATTCCAAGTGTGTTCTTTTTGGAAGCGAAAGTTTCACTACTACGTGCAACGTTCGATACCGAAAATCAAATTGAGAAGTAGACAACGGAAAGAAAACCCGAAGTTTTACGCAGGGGAAATTACAATTGATGAACTCATGTACATATGTACTTCTCCTTTTTTTTCTTTTATTATTATTATTTTTTGTATGCAGATAGGCCGAAAAAGGCACATCAAAAAAACAAAAACAACAAAAACAACAGCTACATAAGTGTGTTAACTAAAAGTTGTTACGTGATTTAAATGCGTGTTTTGATGTTGTTGTTGTTGTTGCTGAGAGTTTTGTTTTAAATCCAGTTAGAAAAGGCAAAGGCAACGCACAATAAAAGAGCGTAAAGAAAGAGAGTTAAATTGTTAAATTGAAAATTGTAGAATGGAGCCGAGAGAGACTAGTGACGTGAAGTAATGTGGAGCAATGCATATGCATATGTGTAAGCGAATAGCTTATACATATTTATATACATGCATAAGTACATATTTAAGTACATATGTATGTGTGTACAAGTGTGTATATATATACATATGTATTTAAGTTATATTATTGTTATATACAGGGTCCGCCATCTAACATTTTTTTGAACTAGTGGTTATTTCGAGTGTGGCAACACTGATGTCACATCTGATTGTACAGAAAGTTGTTTTATCCTTCCGCTGAACGAAAATGGTTGTGTATACGATTGAGGAACGCGTTACGATCGATCTTGTGCGCACTGTTTTCGAGACCGATTTATCAGCCGAAATTCTGATGTCGTTTGGCCGTCTCGGAGCTGTGATTTGACACCGTTGGATTATTATTTGTGGGGCGCCGTCAAAGACAAGTGTTATGTGGACAAGCCAGCGACAATTCAAGCTTTGAAGGACAACATTCGCGTCACCATTGCCGAAATACGGCCGCAAACAATCGGAAATGTCCTCAAAATTGGGTCGACCGAATGGCGTACTGCAAGGCCAGCCGAGGCAGCCATTTGAACGAACTTATATTCCATAAGTAACCGGAAGGATTGTACTTTAATATGAAAAAAATAAATTTGATGATCGGATGAACCGTTTTGTTTTTATTGCAAAAAAAAGTTACGTGGCGGACCCTGTACATATGTAACATACAAGCATACACATATGTAAACATTCGTAGTTTTTCTTTTATATTTCTTTTTTTGTTAAAGATTTTCTGTTAAATGACCATAAGCTTCAACAATTACAAAAACACTAATAACAATTATTGCAACTAACAAACAAACAGTTGCATATACATATGTATGTACATATGTTACATACATACAGGGTGCTCAGTTTTGTAGTTCCCGATGTGAAACACTTGATGGGTCAATCTTGTATTATGTTTGCCAAAACAACGCGCTAAACAACTTAATTATTATGAATTACGATTGGCCGTTACGAACTTCCGATATGAAGCATTCCGTACTTTCTCTTTTGGGGATACCTGAAGGGAAAACTTTATGCCGATAAACCAGAGACCCTGGACCAGGGTCAAAGCCAGTGGTATGCTGTCGGAAAAGAGCAAACATTTGCCCGATATTATCTTCCGTAAATGGTCAAAAAAATTGTACAGATTCAAATAAAGTGTCGAGTACTTTAATTATTCACTAAAATTATAGGGGGACGCAAAACGGAGCACCCTGTATATTAACATACATAGATACATACTCGAACATAGGTTTTAAAGTAATTAGCAACGTTGTACACCCTACCCAATACCCAATATCAAATAAAAACTTCGAAAAACTTTAACTTCGACTGATCCAAAGCTTAAATAATTGTTAAATAAAACTTTGAATAGCTTATCACCAGTGGCATAGGTAATAAAGGACAAAGGAAGATTAGTCAATAGTCGAATACAGCCGAAGATTCGACATTTCTGGAAAAACCAGAATGTGAGATGTAAGTTTATATGAGAGCTATATGCTTTAGCTGCCAGATTCTCATTAAATCACATGGATTGACTAGAATTATTTTGTACCCAGTTTCAGTAAAAACATACAGAAATAAAAACTTGTTTTTATATAAAAAACTCATGAGTGTGCTGTAGTTTTTATGGGGGCTATATGCTATAGTGTTGCGACCGATCTTATCCAAATTCAAACAGAAAACATAGCTTGATATATGAAATACAATATTTATTATCATATTGATGCACTCTAGCATTCTTACATTGAAGGAATGTTTTAAAGGTCAAATAAACGCGAACAATATTAAAGTTCAAGCGTCTTGATCCCAAGTAACAAGGACTTCTTGGACAATATCCCATCTAGTGTTTGTTTTTGTTTTTGTTTTTTTTTTCAATACAGAACCACAATTTAAGAAATATTTTTTATTTTTTTTGCTGTGGTGCATCAATTCAGATCAAATTTTCGGAACCGAAATGATTTGGTGTTCGAAATTTCGATGAATACATTTTCCGTTTCGTTTCATAAGTTTTGTATTTAAATTTTCTAACTGCAAAATACAAAATGGCCAGCTACGTTTAAATAACTACTTTTTTCAAGTGAAACATTTTTTATTATTTTTTATAAGAAAGTAAAGTTCTTTTGGTATAGTTTCTATTCAAGTTTATCAAAAGTTGCCTAGCAGTACTCGTTCAACTCATTTTCTGATTGCTTGGATTATTTTATTTAAACGTTTTTTGAAAATAAAACACAGAACTATAAATGATGGCACCCATCTTAAAGAGTCTCAGATATTTCCTAAACCAGTCGTATGCTTATCTTAAAATTGATTGCATTAATTATTGGGCTATAATAACTAAAGTTCTAAAAATCCAGAGAAAACCATCATTTTTTGCATGGGCCTTACCGAGGCTCTTTCGTTTGAGACGTGTATTTGAGCTTCGGTTTTATCGAAGTAAATGTTTTTCCTCGTTTTTTTTTTTTTTGCAATTGCTTTTAAAGTTTTTAATGCTTTTTGTTGTTGTATATTAGCGGCGGCAATAAAGCGTAGCGTCAAGTTTACTGAAGAGAAAAAAGAGAAGCAAATAACAAAAAAGATCATTAACATATGTATGTATGTATGTATGTATGCATGTTTGTATGCACATATGACTTTACACATACATACGTAGAAATAAATACATAAATATGTATATAATTTGCTATTTTTTTGTTGTTGTTGTTGTTATTGCTGTTGCATGTTGAATATAAAAAGTGGCAAATGAAGTTTTAGAAAAAAAAAAAAAACTACAAAAAAAATGACAGTAAATAAAACCACAACAACAAAAGCAACAAAACTACAAACAGGTGAGCGTAGCCGATAACTAGCAGCAGCAAACCATTCAGCAAAACAAAAACAAAAAACAAAAAAGAAAAAGAAACTTAAAAGTTCAAGTAAATGACCGAAAGTCAAACGGCAAACGTTGCCGCTGCCGCGTCACTAAATGAACAATTAAACTTTTGGCGTCTCTGATGTGTCTGGTTTGAAATGGAATGGAATGGGTTGGGTTGGGTTGAATCAGAACAGGGAATAGGATGCAGTATTCGATTCGATTCAATCCGATCTCTCCCTCCCCTCTTTAAAAAGAAGAGCATTTGGTAAATTGAATAGCAAGAACTAAAGGCAAATCGTTTCGTGTCATCAATAAAAAAAAAAAAAAAAAAAGAGAACAGTGACAAGCTGCTGTCGCTGTCCTTGGCGCTGCATAATAAAAATAAGTAAAACAACAACAACAAACAAAATGTGGAGAAGAGTCAAATCTAAAGCCGAAACGCAAAATCAGCTGCTTTAAAAAATAAAAACAACAAAAACAACAACGCCAACGCATAAAAAGAGATAGCAACAATTCACTTTGAGCGGAGATATGCGACAATATAAGACCCTGCAATGCTTTGGAAGTCACTGATTGTGAGCAAATTTTGTTCAGGTCTTTGTCGATGTGCTTCTGTCTTCAAACTTGCAGAAATTCACAAGGAAAAGAAAACAAATTGTATATGTATAAAGAAACTGATATCATTTCTCTATAAGTCTAAAATCTGCCCAAGCGGAAGTTAAGGAAACAAAATTAAATTCAAAATTGATGTGTGCTGTTAGCGAGTTATGTTTAAATTGTAAATTATACTTAATATTAATGTTATCTTCGCTACGAATTCCTGTGATATGTTTTTTCACAGCGAGAGACATCCGCAGACATTCCCAGAGTATGGTTTTACGTTTAAATGTAAAATACTTCACGTCTATTTTCAAAAGCGTGACACTTTTTGAAATCCGAGTTGGCAAATCCAAAATTAATGAAAAATGAAAAAAAGTAATACTTAAATTCGATTAAAAAATGTGCTGATTTCGAATCCAGTATTCATTTTATTGCAACGCTTTAGATTTAGGACCAATTTAGCAAAGTCCGTCTGTCCACGAAAAAAAGTATATATATTTTTAGTTTAAGGTTTGACCATGTTTAACATATTTTATGCTTTTGAGGTTGCGGAGGTCAAATTCAAAGTCAATTTCTTTTCACTACATCAGAATTTTGGCTGATGCACGATTTATTCGCTCATTTTTTGAAGATAATGAGCTGAAATTTAAAACTAATACTACTCTTGGCAATAATATTACTTCACTGAGCTTATAAGCATACATATTATGTGCTCACCTCTGCAGGTTAGAGCAAAATCTTTCTTAAAAGAGTGTCAGACATGGCTTAATTGGACCAAAACATGACGCGATGGAATGAAATAGTTATCAGACTCGAATGCAAAGACTTTAAAATCATAAGACCTTAGATCAGTTTAAAAGGCAAATTTTGTAAACTAACACGAGATATTTTTTTTTTATCTTTCATTTGGATGCGCCATCTTTATACCACAGCACAAAGCTTTACGAAAGGCCTTCCAATTCATTGATCAAGATTTAAGAGATTCCGAAGAGCATTCGATTATTAGTAGAAAAAGATTTAGATAGATCCATCTTGTCAGAACTCATTCAAAAGTTCAAAAAATCGCAAACACTTCCGAATTCTCTAATTGGGCTGAGTGAGACGTTTCGTTCTACATAAATGTTTGTTCCTTATAAGTCAGGTCTATAATATATTTTTTTGAACATTAAAATTTCCAATGTTTTGCTATAGAATTCTGCTGACCACTCACAAAAAAAAAAAAAAAAAAAAAACCTATAATGAACTAATATGCTTTGCATTCTCCTATTATGTGTATGCGAATGTAGGGTACAAATTAAACATTAACTATTTAAGCGTGTATAATAAAATTATTAACGAAACTTACCCAAACAAAAAAATAAAAATATTAAAGCAATAATGAAAATAATTTTAATAATAAAAAATTAAATTAGGACAACAACAAAAACATAAAAATTAAAAAAAAAAAAAAAAAATATGAAATTAATTTTGCGTTTGCACTTGTTGTTGTTTTGTTTTTGTTTTTTTTTTTATTGTATTTTTGTTTTTGTTTAAAAAAAATTTCGTTGCACGCGACAATGAAATTTATTATTTTCATTTGATATTTTTTAATATTCGATATTATTTTGCAACATTCAAAAATTTATTTTGGATGTTTCATGCATAAAATTATTTATGTAAAAAAAATTATTAATATAATTAAAAATAATTTAAATAGAAATATAGAAAATAAAAAAATTTTAACGCACCAAAATTTATGACTTCAAAAAATGTTTTATGTGTAAATAACTAAATAAATTATAACGTGTGTTTATTTTTTTCTTTAATTTTTTTTTAAACTTTTTTCTTTTAAATAAAAATTTTTCACATAAACAAGCAAATAAAAAAAAAAAAATCACAAAACTAAAAAAAATTGTTGTTTTTCTTGCTTTTGCTAAGTAAACAAATCAAAGCTGATCGCAAATGAACGTAAATAAAGTTCTCGCTTGTTCTCTTTTCTTGCGTTTTTTCTCTCAAAATCTAAACGGTGCAACAGCGCGTTAGGTCAGTACGAAACAACGTTTATTAACTGAATAACTTGAGTAACTGAAATTAATAACTTTGCTTTGCTTTGCTGTAATCGTTAATTTATCGGTCTGTATAAACGTATAACGGGTTAAGTAAAGCAGACCAATTTCTGTCGAAATGGTAGCATTTGTACAACATTGCCAGTGCTGCCAAGCAGTTGAATTATTGGCGGCAAATTTAAATTCGATTTTTTTAAATTTAATTATTTCTGCATAAAAAACTTTTTTTTTTAAATATAGAAATGTTTAGAATATAATTGTAATATATTGTATTGGAGAAATATTGGCTTCGTCACCTCCGACCAAAATTTAAGCTGCTAGAAGGAAATAATCTTTTTTTCTTATAAAAAATTAAATTTTGTATGAAACTTCGTTTACATTTTGCTTTTAAAATATTACTGGGATGTTTATTTAGTAACTAGAAATCCCTCAGACCTAATGTTCTAAAACTAGCTTAAAAAAATAGCTACTTAGCTTATGCACAGGATTCAGAACGCGTTATGGCAGCAAGTTCTATTGTAAACATATAATGAGAGTCCCTTAGGACTATTAATTTAAAAGTTATTATAAAAAAAAAATTAAAATTTATGGTTAAAGTTTTCTCGTGAAGTAACTTTAAATTGTACGCAACCCCTTTTTTAATGAATTCTAAACCGTTTGTGCATCACCATTTTTGTAGTAGAAAATAGTCGCACACCTTAATTGATTTACATAAAGAAAGGATTTTCATAAAAAGAAAAAAAAAAAAAAAAAAAATCTGTTCTGAACTAAACATGTTAATTCTTATTTAACTAATTTTTTATTTTAATCAAATTGGGGTCAATGTATAAATTTTCTAAGATTTGATTCATTAGCGGTGCTGCGCTGAGCATTGCAACGCAGTGAGTGAACTTTAGTCAAGGAATTTAATGTAAAGAAACAAAAAAAAAAAAAAAAAAGTGGAAACAAAACAAAATAAAGCAAAGCAAAGAAAAGAAAAGAAAAACAGGATAAATAAAAGCGCAACGTAATCGAGCCGAGCAATGAAAAAAAGAACAACAACAAAAATGCACAAAACAAAATTCCTTTGCTTGCTTCTTCTTCTTCGTCGTCGTAGTCGTCGTCAGTGTCGGTGTCGTCTTGTTCAGCTACTTCCGTTTCCAGGTGCCGAAGCGACACGAAGTTAACGAAGCAAGCCGTTTTGTTGTGTCGTGTCGTGTCGCTTATTCAATATGGAGTGTGATAGAGTGGGCTGTTTGATAATATGAAGTAAAACGCTGTATGTGAATAGCATTTGTAATAAAACAACTCTCGTGCGAAGTTTCCTTCCATTTCGCAATGCGTAACGGCATCGTATAATGTAAGAGCGAGATACACAGCTGCCTGAGCTTAGCTGCTGCTGCGCTGTCGACTTCAGCAGCGACGTCGTTTTTCGTCTCGATTTCATTCTGCATTTAAGAGTCGAAAGTCGTCGCAACAGGAACGGACGTGCGCGAAGGTGTTTTTTTTTTGCAAATGCGAATAAAATCGCAAGAAAAAAAAAAAAAAAACAAATAATAAAATAATATTTTAACAGAAAAAAAAAGCATCTAATAAAATAAAAAACAAACGAAAATTTAAACAAATAAATTTGTGTGTTTTAGTGTCAAAGTATGCAAAAAAAAAAAAAATATAAAATAAATAAAAGTTTAAACGCGCTTTTCTTCGTTCGTTCTAATTCGTCCTGGTTTTTTTTTTTGCAATATTCTTGTATCCCATTTCATTCCATTTCGGTTCATGATGTTTTCCTTGCCTAACGCTTTTTGCAATTTGTTTTTGTTTGTGTTTGTGTTTGTCTGTATGAGTCTCTCTCATTCTTTGTGTATTTGTACAGCTTCTTTGTTTTTGCTGGTGTTGTTGTTGCTGTTATTGCACACAGGAAAACATTAATAATAACGGGTTTCACATACATTTATAGAACGCAATATGCAATTTGCTAAAACATCATTGTTTTTCTCTCTCTCTCTCGCTCGCTCGCTCTCTCATGTTCACACTCAGTCGTTGTCATACACACGCACACACACCTACGCTTCTTTTACAAAGTTAATCTCTTTTTTTTTGTTTTCTAAATCAAATAATTGTGCGCAAAATGGTTTATTTTTTTTTTTTTTTGTGTTTGTTGTAAAATATTTATTTTTGTAAATTAAGCCGTTTGATTTACTTGCGATTTTATTTTTATATAAAATTGTAAATATGTTGCTGTGCAAATTTATTTATTTATTTCCTCTCAGCTTTTGTGTACGTACGTGCGTGCGTGCGTGTGTGTGTGTTGAAAAGGCGTCAGTTTAAGTGTTTCTTTTACAGTTATCAGCGTGTGAAGTGGCTCTGGGTATTTTGTTGTAGTTGTTCCATGCTAATAAACCAAAAAAAAAAAAAAAAAAAAAAAAAAAAATGAAAATATGAATTTTATGCTTAACTTTCGCTTATTTATCCAAATTTAAATTGTGTATTACAAACCAAAATAAAAATATTAAAAAAAAAAAAAAAAAATTTTTTTAAAGTGGGGTGTAGTTAACCACTTGAAATTTCGAGTATAATAGCTTTATTTGCAAAATCTTAAATATGCTAAATTTATATATTAATTAATTTTGATCAATTTCCAAATTTCAAAATTTATTAAGTTTTTTTTTTCACTCCTAACTATGTAGATTGTTAAAACTCTAATATTGCAAAGAAAAAACACAGCTGTTTCATCTTCTTTCTCTCTCCTCTCTCTTTCAAAGGCTTATAAATAAGCTATGCTGCCATTTTTGAAATCCCTAAAATTGTTTGTTTTACATTTTGATAAGCTCTTCCATAAATCGTTTAGAAATTTTAGAGATTTTGTTTTTCTTGAGTAAGGTAAAACTCATTGGAAACCACAAAATTCAAAACTTACAATTTTAGTGATCTCAAAAACTTGGGTACTGTTGCTTTTGTTTTTTTTTATTCTAATTTCAAATAATTGTGATGTCTGCGATGACTGGTTTATCTAATATGTTAGAATATCTACATATTATATACAGATTTGTTTGATAACACTTTAAATTAGAACTATGAAACTCATATCTCATATTTTATAAATACGCATCTATTAATGCGAACCTTTTTCAATACGCTCAAAAACAGTAATTTTTACATTTTGAATAAAATTCTCCATTAAAAGTTTTTTATTTTTGTTTTTTTCCTGCGTATATTTATGTGTGTGTGTGTGTGTGTGTATGTTGGCCAATTGAATCAATTCAATATAAAAATCGCGCTTTCAATATATCACATCACACCAGAACAGAACAGAGTTGACCACGAACTCCCGACGAAACAAAACAAACCAATTCAAGCAAACACTCAGTCAATCACTCACTCACTCACCTCAACACTCGAAAAGCCACTTCAATCTTAACTAAATTTGTTCGCTCTTATTTAAGGTCAGTAAGTCAGTTAAATCGACTGAAAAGACTTAAACTCGCATAAACTAATTGCGTAGTCTAACATAGTCTTACATATGTTTTTGTTGTTGTTGTTGTTGTTGTCCTCATTGTGGTTTTATTTAATTCACGTAAAATGTAGAATGTGCAATGACGCCGTATGCCAAATTATATTACGCACAATTTCAAACTTCATTTAGAATATTTCTGCCCTACGTGGGATAAATTAAGATAAGAAGAGAGAGAGAGAGAGCGAGAGATATATAGAGAGAGCGAGAGAGTATGAAAATCAGGTTGGCAAAACAGGCAAATAGCACGGAAGTAGTCAAGTGCGTTTTAAATTTACTTTAATGCGTATAAGGGCTGCAGCAGCGCAGGGGTTTCGGGGTTGATTTGTCGGATTGTTTTTCTTCTTCATACGCTGGCTTCCTTGTTGGATTTTCTTAATATTTTAAAGCAGCAACTTATTGCGTGGCAGCAAATAAAAAACAGCAACAACAAAGAAATTCGAGCTACAATAAGAAAATGCTTCAAGTGCGTAAAAGTATGCAGCAATTTTTTGCTGCATGCTTTTCAACCCTTTTTTCATTTAATTTCATTTCTTGCTGGTTTGTTTGTTTGTTTGTTTGTTGCAATTTGTACGCCCTAAAAAAAATGCGTCGGAATTAAAATAAATAAATAAAAAAACAGAAAGAAAAAACCAGGGAAATAATGTGGGCGCTGATATTTGGCAACTTGACTTTCGTTGTTAGACGTTCGTCGTGTGTCGCTTTCCGGCTATTTGGGGCGTCGGCAGCATTATATTTTGTTAAAGATACAGAGACGTGGTCGGTATCAGTGTTCGGAATGGGGTCGTCAACTAGTAGCGTTGTTCTACTACGTTGTTTGTGTGTTGTTTTTTATTTTTGTTTTTTTTTTTGCCACTGTATATCGTATTTTTTATGTTATGCGTGTGTGTAAGTGTGCGAGTGTGTGTGTGTGTATTCGGTTCATTCGTTCGTTCGTTCATTAGTTCAGTTATTCGAGCCGGGCGAGCAAATAAGCGAATGAACGTACGAACGAACAATATACTCGTGTATATGTGCATGTGTGTGTGTGTGTGTGTAAGTGCGTATTTCAAGCATCCTCTCATTGTCGTTTAATAATTTTAGGGATACAGAAAATGCAGGCGACAGCATCCAAGCAGCATTCAGCTACTGATGTTGTTTATAATAATAACAGAAACAACAACAACAACAACAACAATCGTAAGATAGCTGCGTAGTATTAACAACAACAAAGCAGTAGCAACAACAACAACAACAGAAAATACTTAAACTCAATTGAGAAAATACAGTAACGAAGTTATGAACGAAACCGAATCGAATCCTGGAAATGAAATGAAACGAAAACTAAACCGAATCATCATAGCAGAGCAGAGAAAGTAGTTTCAGTGAAGTAAACTCGCGCCAAGTGTGAAAATGAAAATATTAAAAAAAAAAAATAAATAAGTAAATAAATAAAAGAAAGAAAAAGAAGAGTTTTAAAAGAATAAGAATAATAATAAAAATTATAAAACACAGCATATGTGAAATATTCAAGTGAAAAGTAGAACAAAAAAGAAACACAAAAAAAGTCTCGGAAGTGAATCTCAAAAAAGCAAAAAAAAAAAAAAAGTCTAAAAAAAAAAACAAACAGCAGCATTTTAGGCGCTCAAGCTAAGCACAAATAAATTAGAAGGAACAAACAAAAGAAACGAAAGAAACGAACGCTCTAGAGGCGTGGCGGCAACATATTTTCAATTCAATTGAATTAAAATAAAAAGAATTTGTAAAATGGATAGCTCACCGGATTTATCATTAAAATTACGACGCGGTTCAAGTGATTCTCGTGACAATTTCTATATGGACTTTGCACAGGGCATCGATTCAGATATTGAGGAGGTGGATAATAGCGTTGTACCACCGCCACCGCTGCCGTCAACAGTGCCAACAACAGCAACAACAACAGCAGCAGCAGCACCGGGCACCACATTAGTACCAACGACAACAACAACAACTGGAACTGGAACAGCAACGCCATTATCACTTTCCGAAGAAGTATTCTTGATGTGTGCAGCAGTACCACCACCACCGCCACCGCTACCCCTGGCCAGCACAACTATGGCAATGCCATTGCCTACACTTACGGAAACGGATGATTTACCGCCAACGCCACCACCGCATGATATATTATTGTTGCAAGAACAGCAACAGGCGAGTCAGGATATAAGTTCACCGCTTGTATCGCCAACAACATCGGTGCTTGAGTTAATACCACCACCGCCACTCTCGCCCAGCATGGATGCAATGAGCGATGTTGATGATATCGCTGAAGCGGCTAATGCGACAACAACAACCACAAATATATCAAGTATGCCCGCTCCCGATGAAACTGATGTTGGCGAAGACGATGACGAGGACAATGGCAACGATGATGATGATGACGATGATGAGGATGATGAAAAATCAACACCACCACCACCGCTTCCACCATTACCATCAAATCTTTCGTACATACATGGCAATGGTATGTTACCATCGATTGCGGCCGCTTCTAGCGCTGCCAGTGCACCGCCATTTACGCCACCACTTACCAAATCACCATCGACATCACCCTCACCACCGGTGACACCGCCACCATGTCCACAACTGGGCATTTCAAAAAATAGTCTCACCACCGGCACAACACATCTCACAGATACCGCCGCTGACACCACCATCGGAAAGTGATCAGTCGCAGCCGAATTCACCACCTCCATTGCCACAACATCGACCGGCTGCAACCGCTGCCGCAGCTGCTATTGGCTCTCCACCAATTTCGGCTAGTACCATTTCGAGCGGTGGTATTGGTGCTGCTGCTGGTGCTGAATTAAATCGCGAGTTGGCCAGTGCTTTGGCTGCAGCTGCTGCTGCAGCAGCATCGCCACCACCACCACCATCAACATCCGATGGACAGCCGTTGTCAGGACGTCAACTGTTGCAAGAGGAGTACAATCGTTCGCTGGACAATGAGGATGAATCGACAACAATTACCACGCCGCCAAGCAATGGCTTTTCGGCATCATCGATTATAGCACCGCCGCCGGAGCACTTTGGTGAACTGGAAGATGATAACGGCGCCATTATGTTAGCGAATATACCTCCACCGATTGGACTAGATGATATTGATGGGGATGGCGCTGATGAAGAAGCTGACGATGAACTTGATGAGGACGATGACGATGATGTGGACCGAGAAATTGTCGGTTACACGCTCAAAGGTGTCGTTGCTGATGCAACTGCCGAGCAAGTTGAACAGCAGCAGCAGCAGCACTCGATAGCATTTCAAGTGAACTAGCAGTTGTGCCACCGCCGCCATATGCTGCTAGTGCCAGTGTATCCAGTACTTCGGCTTCACCGAAATCGTCGCCAATTGCTGCTGTCGTTGCTGCTGCGGCTGCTGATAGTCGTGGACCCAGTCGCAGCGTTAGTCGCAGTGGCAGTGCTCGCAGTGGCAGCGTTCGCAGTGGTAGCGTACGTGGTAGTCTTGGTTCACGTGCCGGCAGTATTGCCTCTGCAGCGGCAGCTACATCTGTGGCGGCAGCATCTCCCATCGCAACAGCGACAAGTGGCAGTGTCATACACTCACCACAACCATCAATCAAATCGATTAAGAGTCCTGCACTTTCAATACATTCACGTCACAGTGCAGCTTCAGTGCTGGCGAGCGAACGTATACGTAGTCCACCACTGGCTGAGAGCGCTCCGGCAATGGCATCACCACCATTAATGCGTAGTCCACCGGCGGAAGAAGTTAAAGGCTCTCCGCCACAGATGCACAGTCCACCGCGTGTAACAAGTCCTCCACGTGTTTATAGTCCGCCGCTGGTAAGCAGTCCACCCAAAGCAAAGACGTCACCAAGCATCGAACCGCCTGCAGTCAGGTAAGTTAACAAAATGTAATTAAGCAACTTTATTGATTTTTGTGCACTCCTCTTCACTCACGCATTCACTCACTCACTCACTCACTCGCTCCTTCAACTTCACATTCCGCGAATATGTTTCCTATTCTCGACACCACTCCACATCCATATTTATGCTTCATCATAAATTGCATAAACGCTTTCGCTTTAAACGCTTTGCAGCATCCTTAAAACAGATTATCTATCTTCTTCTTCTTCTTCTTCTTCTTCTTCTTGTACATACACACACCTATGTATGTACGTTTGCATAAGTGTATAACTATCGGTGTTTGTATGTTGTGTGTGTGTGTGTGGAGTGGGTGTGTGTGTAGGCATGCGTTTATGATGATACACTCCCTTCCCAGACCAATGCCTGTCCTGGCCAGGCGCTTTATGCGTCAGACTCGTGTGTTGCCTGCGGCGTCAATGTTAATCTTGTTTGCTGTTGTTGCTGTTGTTGCTGTTTTAGTGTTGTAGTTTCTAGTGTTGTGCTGCGCTGCTTCTCTAAACGTGCCTGCAACACTTCGCATTAATTAAACATCACGTTTCCAGAGCAACACCCTCATAAGTCGTTCGAGTCGCTAAATAATCTCTTTCTCACTTACAAACTGCACAGTGCTTTGTTAGATAAGCGAAAATATTAAAACTCTTCGCTGAAGATACGATGGAATTATTTCTCTCTTTAATGTCGACAAGTGCAGATTTGTTTTATTGCAAACATCTAGCAAAAAAAATCTTATCCAAACAAAAAACTGTGGGTGTCCGTATTGCACCAGGCTTAATGCAATTCAAATACGTAACAGTGCCTTAAGGCACTTTTTGCAAAAATAGCTTAAAAGTCCAAAAGTTTTGCTCAGACAAATAAGCGAAGCATAATCTCTGAAGGGAAGATCCTCCAGAGGGTGACGTCGTTTTGAGTCGACGAACTGTTAAGTTGTGATCCAATAAATCTAGCGCGAAGTAGCTTGGATGATCAGACAACCTCTGCCAATAGCGTCAACTCAATCCAGCATTCTTGGTCCTGCCTGATCCAGGTCCAGGAAATTCCAAGCACATCGTGAATGGTGAGCGTTGTCGATACAAATGTGTGCGTCAGAGATTATTCTTAAGATCATTCTTTCTTTGAAACAACTGAATTATTTCAACGTTAGAAACTTGCCACTATACAGAGCTGAATGACGGAATGAGTTTTTCAAATAAAAAAATTCTCTTGGAAGCCAGACTAGTCTTCTTTGTAGAGAAGATATAATTTGATATATTTGGAATTGTTACCTTCAAGTCAAGATAACTTCCATGAGTTCTTGGCCTTCTCGTTGCTTTCAAACATTGCAAATTTATAAAAAATCATAACGACTTAGCTAAAATACAGAAAATCATGACAGTGCCAAGTTTTTGTGTTCAATTTACATTCGAGTAATAGGCTGAGACGAAACCAATTGCCATTCACTCCACCAGTTCAGCCTTAAACACATTGAAACAAATGAAATGGCTGCTTAAAGATTAAAATTATCAGAAAAGCTTTTTCGGCAGAGTTGATGTTTCGCTAAGGGAACTTCCTAGATCAGACACATTCTTACCACATCTGAACCGAAGAAGCAGGTACTGAGGTCATGTCAGCCACAATTTTGACTTGTGCAGCAGACCAGCATGCTAGATTCTGTCGAAAGCCTTTTTGACAACTAAAAATACAGCAGAGCGATATTGTTTTAACGCGAAAGCCTTCAAAATTCGTTACACTAATCGATGACACAGTTCAGAAGTGCCTTGAGAATACCTAAAATCGAACTGATGATCTGGAATTACTTCAACTTCATAAAAAATAAAAAGTAATTGACGCAGTAATAGTCTTCAAATAGTTTGGAAAACACTGTCAACCAACTATTTGGACGATAGGAGGCTAGTTTGTTTTCGGGTTTGGCGTTTTATGCATGTAAATTACACATGCGTGCCTTAAGGCACAAAAGCGGATATTTATATTAGAATGTGATTAATTATTATTTAAGAAAGCTACACGCTGAAAGACTGTCAACATAATTGCTATCACTCTTCCTTCGCTTGATCTGCCTTTTCGCCGTTTCGAATTTGAAGCGCTTTTATCAAAAGATTTAAAGCTTCTCGTAGAAGAGAAAAACAATCTTATTTAATCGGATAGCACAGCGCTTCTCCATTACGTGTGGTAACATATTTGATAAAGATAAATGAACGAAAATCTCAAAGTAATTGTTTTAATAAAAGAAATAATTTTACTAATTTTTTGTACAATTTTTTTTTTTCATAAATTTAAATTGATGCAGTGTGCTGTGCTGTGCTGTGCTGTGCTGTGATGTGGCAATGCTTTTAAAAATACACCACACACACACACACACGTGCATATGTGTTATCATTTGCCTGGCAGACGTGTCGTATACTTGATATACATAAATGTCATCCATGGCAGAGATTTCAAGTGCGGTTTCATCGTCATCATCATCAGAATCAGAATCATCAGCATCATTAACGTCGTCATCGTCATCATCATCATCATCATCGTTATTATCTCTGTCTCTTCACAAGTTATTTACAATAGTTTCATATACGAATTTTGCTTTATTTTTCTTCATTTTGCTTTTCATCAAACATTTTGCAAACTAATTAATGCCGCACAAGCACACAAGCTGAATGCAAACCGTGTGAATGTACTACGGAATGTATACATCACATCACGACACGACACGACACGAATCGGCAAGGCACGGTAAGGTATGCATACCGTGCGACATTTTTTTTTTGTGACTAGTGACGACGACGAGTATACGGCTACGGCTACGGCTACGGCTACGGCTATGGCTGGCTGAATGCCATTGAGACATAAACAACGTCAACTATTATTATAGATACAAATGATGACGGTGACGAGACTGACGGCACGCTGCTGCTGCTGCTGACGTTGACGTTAACGTTTTGTCAGAGGCGTTTTTGTGTGTTTTGTTTTATGATGATCAGCAACAGCAACAGATACAGCAACAGCAACATAGTCTACTATGTTATATATTGTATGTTCCAATAATAGGTATGGTATACATTGTATGTTGTTTTATAGTTTAATGGCCTGCCCGGCAGCTGTAGTACGCGTCTGTATCTGCATCTGCGTCTGTCTGCCAACTGACGCCTATCGCACCTATTGCTTCTGCTGCCATTATCCTGTCCACAGGTGCACAGGATTTGCACAGTTGCATTTAAAGCGTTTACCGAAAGTTTAGTTTAAGCTTGACTTTTTGGTTCGTTGATTGTTTGGCTGGTTGAGTGGTTGAGTGGTTGACTGGTTAGTTCGTTAGTTCGTTCGTTCACTTATACGTTTAATTTGTTGTTGTTGTTGCTATTTTTGTAATTGCCACGCCCATGTCGTCGCCCTTTAATGACAAACAAATCGTTGTTCGTTTTGTCTGATGCTGTCGCATAACGCTTGTGACGACTACAACGACGACGACGACGACGACGACGTCGACCACAAACAATGTTTGCTGCTGTGATTTTAAATAAAAATAGGTCAATTGAAACTTTTGCTGTATGTGTGTGTGTGTGTGTATGTTAGTACGTACTTTTGTTTGTTGTTTGCCTTTATCAACTCGCCCCCAACACACAACTTTGTTGTTTTTTTTTTCATATCTTTTAACATTATGTTGGCGGCAACTACTTCTTCTTCTCGTCTTCTTCTTTTTCTTCGCTTGTGCTGCTTTTAGTTCTTTAGGCATTTTTGTATGGCCAAAATAAAGCCTGGCAGCATGCCCGGATATCAGCAGCTAGTGATGTGCTTTGCCAACCAGAAAAGAAAAATAATAATAATAATAATAATAATAATAATAATAATAAAATAATAATAATAATAATAATAATAATAATAATAATAAAAAATAAAAGAAAGAAAAAACGAGGCAGCTTACATATTATAGTTTTATTGCATACTTTGCGGCGTTCCAAGTTTTTTTTTTATTTTATTATTTAATTTTTTATATTTTTTTGTTTGTGCACATCATTGTTGTCCCTATTAACATTTATGTTTATCTATGAACAGCATTAAAAGATTTTCTCGATAAAAAAATATTTTTATTTGCTTAGCATAATCATGTCAGCAGATATGGCGTAGCTTACATAAAATTCCAGAGTATAATGTGGCAATTCTATAAGTTTTAAAACTTTATCTATTCTCTTAAAAACCCAGTAAAAGTCGTTTTTTATCTTCATTTTTTTATGCTTTTTAAAATCGAAATTTATGGGAACATTGTGGCGATTTTAACAACAATGAACCAAGGCACACGAAGGGAAGCACAAAAGAGAAGCTTTCTAAAACCATAAATTAGTTTCCGTATAAACTCAAGCCCCAGGAATGTCGATCGTTCCAATGACAACACAATCGGAAGGGTTTTTTGTATCAAGTAAAACACTATTTGAAACTCAAACGCCCACAATATGCTGGCTCACAAGAATGGGTTAACCCAGCTACTGTTGTATTCATTAAGCATTGTTTTTCTCTGGCCTAGCTAAGCAGTGCTTTTATTTATTTGGAAAATGTATAAAAAATTCTGCCGACTCTTGGAGCGGATCGGAACTGTTCAAAAATCAGAGAATCTCTATTTTAAAAACGCTGTGCCCAGTTGTAGAACTTTGAAATTCAAAAACTTTTTGTTTTATTTCTATAAAAAATTTTGTTCGTGATCGTCGATGCTCATCTCTAGGCTTGCAAATTTCGGCTTGAAAAATTTTTCGCGTTCTAATAAAACTTTTATGGTTTATTTTTTTATTTTTTATGCTGTGCTCCTTTTTCGCCATATTTTTTTTTTTTCGTTTTAGCTTATTCTTCTTAAAGCTTAAAGTGATTGTTGTTGTGCTTTTGTGGTTGTACTTTCTTCATTTTAGCTAAAAAAAAAATGTAAAAACAATGGAAAATTGTTTGTATTCAGTTTATTTTCTTTACACTGAGAGAAAAACCAGTTTGTTTTGATTTAGAAAAATAAAGAAATAGTAAAAACATCTAAAACGTTGTTGAATGAAATATTATGCATTTTTAACTTAATAACAACTTTTTTTTTTTATCTATGACTTACGTATATATTTTTCTATCTGTGTACGCTTTACACTCATTTTGAATTTTTTTAATAAAAAGTTGGTAATAAGTTGACCTGAGAAGACTGATCAGAATGGCATTCTTTATTGCATTGCCTAACTGAACTGTTGAGGAAGTCCTTATACAAACCCTAACCATAATTAGTTCGTACTCTTAATGGTTTGAATGGTTACTATTCAGTTATTTGTGAAGACAAGTCAAACAAATTTTCTACTTTTCTGAATGGTTATTGTATTATCTTTCATTTCATAACATAATATAAAATAGTTATTTAAAGAAAATCTTATGTAAACTTAAAATATTTAACAACACTTTTTGCATGTTCAAGGAGAATAACTATAGCTCAAAATCTAGACGAGATAACGCAACTTCGTATCTCACCAAGATCATTTTTTATCATCAAATTTTTTGTAAATTTACCAATAAATAGCTAATATAGACTAATATAAGGAATGTCATCATCAGAATGGCTATAGATCAAAATATTGAACAGATAACCATAACCCTAACCATAACCATAAGAGCTTGACGTAGTTATTCAAGTGGTCAAAACGAAGTTGAAGGCGCATAGAACCTTTAAATGCCTAAATTCTGCACTTAGGACGGAATAAAGGGTAGCTCGACCCAAAAGGGTAGCCCGACCATAATTTTTGTACCCTGACCCAGAACGATGATAGGTTATGAGACTTAAAACATTTTTTGCTGACCCTTTTTTATTTAGGTGGAATCTTAATACGTTGTGACCTGTAAGATACCAAGAAAGTAGTCTTAATTTAGAGCGACTGTTTTTTTTGGGAAGATTGGCAGAACTTGTTGTTTATGATGTAGCCAGTGCTGAGAGACAGTGTCTCTGAAGTGTCTCTCAATAGATGCAATGCAGAGGCCCAACTGAGTCCACAAAATAGTTCAGGGCCGATAATAGAGATTGACGAGTTAATCCTGGCTAACTCGTCTACAAAATCATTTCCTACAATACCTCTATGTCCAGGGACCCAGCATAAAGTGATCTTGTGTCTAAAATTGCCTTTTCGGGGAAGGCGTTTTGAGACGATCGATGCCATCAAACAAAATTCGATGAAGGTGCTGAAGGCCATATAAACGGGCCATGGAAGATTTGGTTAGCAGCTAAAATCGTTGTATCGGCTCAAACGGAGCCTTTTTTAAAAGCGACACCATAAATTCTGATGATAAAATTAAAAAAAAGGATTTTGATTTAATAATTTCCGGGTACTTATTTTGCAGACTGTACGAACAATTGTGGACAAGCAAAAAAATTAGAAAATAATATGTTGTTATATATTTTAAGTTTACGTAAGATTTTTTTAAAATCAACTATACTAACATATAAGGATATCAAATGAAAGATAATAAAATAAAATATCAGAAAAGTATTTAACATATTTGTTTGAATTTTCTTCGTAAAAACCTGAATATGTGACGAAAATGCCTAAGAGTACGAACGCTTGTAAATATTCCGGTGAAGGGTATTAAATATTCGTGTATACTCGTATCTTTTGCATTGCTTTGCATTTCCTGTTTAAAAATTTTCTTTTATATTTTTTCGAAAAAAAAGGACGAAGAAAACCTTAAAAAGTGCATAATTCAAACATTTTCGCTCGCTCACTCACACTATTCTAGAGTAATGCTATCTCTTTTTAACTTTTGTATTGCAATTGCGCATGCAGTCAACTGTAAGTGTCTGCATTTGTATACAAATACACAAACATAAACACACATGTATAGACAAAACTGTTGAATGTATCCTTTTAAGCAAACTATGCAGCGAGCCAGTCACAGTGGCGCACAGGTTAACAACCTTAAGCAGCAGCAACAGCAGCAAAAAAAAAAATCAACAAAAGCAACACGCTTTGATGGAAAAGGCACATAAAATTGCGGTTAGACATGCCATACAGTAGACAGGATAAAGAGCAGAACAGAGCAGAGCAGAACAGAACAGAACAAAGAGAGAGGTCGAACAAGACATTACAGGACATAACTACTGCAACTGACTGACTGACTACCTGACGTGACTGGCTGAAGTGACTAACCCGCCTATATGTGCAATAGTCAGTACCAGCGACAACGACAACGACAGTATTCATCTTCAGATACATTTTTTGTTATATTTACGTATTCATGCAACAACAACAACAACAACATCATTATCGTTATTATTATCATAATCGCTCATCGCTCATCGCTCAATCATAAAGAGTAAACAATAATCATATTTGAACCATTACAATACAAACATGCTGTGTACCTACTGCATAAAGTATTCTTGGCTTCCATAGACCGATGTCAAGGTTATTTGTAAGCTCAACTTGTGACACTTGTTGCGATTTGCGATTTGCACTCCTCTTACATATTCGTTCCCATTTCATCTTTTCTTTATCTTTATAGCTATATGGTATCTACCTACCTTCCCTACGTATCTACATATTATTACTTTTAGCTTGTTGCAAATCAGTTTTTCTATAAATGCATTTTTTATGATGAGCGCCGCTTAGCATATGCATAATCTGGCATATTTCTATAAGATACTTTTATGAAATACACAAGATACTTTTGTAACTACAAGTATCTATAGTATCTATATAACATATAGTATGTATCTTGTATCTTGTATTTGGCTCGAGTGTACATAACATATATTCTCAGTCATGCAGTGTGGTCTAAGTTGCCAGTTGAAGTGTGCTCTCGCATTAGACAGACAGACAGACAGACAGACAGACATAAATGTACGTACGTGCGGACGGACGGACGCTCGTGAATGCGAAGCACTTGAAAAATTTTGACGTGCTCTAAGCTCAAAGGCAAACAACAGGAACAGCAACCACAATTTTAGCAATTGCAGTTTTTTTTTTTTTTTTTTTTTTTCTTTTTTTTTTTTGAATTTCTTTGAAATTTATTTTCTGTTTGTTCTTGAGATTTTTTTTTTTCTTTTCTTTTAATTGATCTTTATGCATATTTGCAGCATGCTGTGATGTGTCAACCGATTTGCTTAAGTTTTTAGACTAAATTTTATTATATTTTTTATTATAAGTTTGCTTTAAAATAAAATACTCAAAAGATGTTCGAATTTTTTTTTTTTTTTTTAATGCTGTTTTCTTTATTTGCAATCAGTCCCTAAGGGGACTATCAGCGAATTGTAATGCATAACATTGTCTTTCTATAAAGTATTCCATGACTTGGGAGTTGTTATTGGGGTTTTAAAAGGGGTGGGGGAGTGATGGAGGAGGGAGGAGGACTTAAAAGTTTATGTCTGTGGCAACTGCAGGGGGTGTAACCTCTTCAGTCGCCGAGTCGTTGTACTGTTATCCAGCAGATTTATGGCCAGAGGGTTGACATGGTTGTCCAGTCTATCCAGATATGCCTTATGTGAGCCCAGCCACCTCCTGGCTTATGAGAGGGACTTCTAGTTCCTGGTGGATTTTTGCATTGGTATGATATGGGTGCGCCTCAGAAATAATACGCAGAACCTTGTTTTGGAAGACTTGGATTCTTTCCCTGTTGTTTCTCTTTGCAGTGCTCCATAGTGCTATGCCATACGTTCACATAGGTTTAAGTATGGCTTTGTAAAGGAGGAGTTTGACCCTTAGTTTGATGGTGGACCTTCTATCTAGCAGCCAAAGATGCTTGAGCAAACTCTCGTTCAACTGGGAACGTTTTTGTGTGAGATGACTACTCCAGGTTAAGCGCCTATCCAATACCAAGCCTAAGTACTTTGCAGTGACGCTGCTGGGTATGGCAACGCCATCCAGACTGACGGCAGGGCAGTCTCCTCTTCTCAGGGCAAACGTAATGTGTGTGGATTTGTCTGGGTTGACAACGATATTCCACCGTCTTAGGCATATGTTTAGGCGGTCCAGCTGAGTTTGGATTATGCTGGACGCCACGAGTGGGGACTTATCATTGGCTAAAAAGGCGGTGTCATCGGCATAAGTGGCAGTGAGCATTCTAGGGTCGCTTATGGTTGGCATATCTGCTGTATACATTGTGTATAGCATCGGGCCCAGGACACTCCCCTGTGGGACTCCAGCTCTGACTTCTCTCATTGCTGAGCTCTCCTCGCCGCAAATGTTCGAATAATAATAATAATTTTGAATAAATAATCGGAAACGGAAAATCTCTTACTCTCGTATTTGCCTCAAAGCTTTTCGAGTTTATCTTCTTTCTTTTACACACATTCTCAACTCAACTCAACTGGTTGCAGTCCGTTGGCAACACACTAAAAACATTGCTCAATAAAAAATTACATAAATAGTTAATAATAATAATAATAATTTATCAACTATTACGAGTATAATCCAGTCCCGACACCTTGTGTAAACTATTAAAAAAAAAAAAAAAAGCTAAAAATGAGAGCAAAAAGTGCAAATATTCAAGGTCCGTATTATAAATTCCAACCCAAGTAAATAATTTATGTCTTGCTTAGCTTATTAATTTTAAACATTTTAACAAATAAGAAGTTACTTGAAATAAAAATAAAGTAGCTTTGGCCGCAAATAGCAAAGAATTGATATGCCTGGTTTGGATTCGTCTCACTCAAATCTGTAATTTTTTTTTTTTTAATTAAAAATCTCCTGTCACAATGTTCGTCTTTTAAAGTAATTACTCAACCGATTTCAATGAAAGTTTGTAGTTAGATGTGTTTTTATTTTGTGGTCCAACTTAAAAAGATAGATCGTTTGGGAAGAATGGTGGCGGTGGACGTGGACAGAAATTCATCGTATTTTTACAAATAAAATGAAAATCGGTATAGGGCCGGAAAAGTGAAAAAAAAACTAGCAATAGTGTACTTAATCGCCTCCGATAGACTCACTAGTCCAGTGCTGTTTGAATTGTTACGTTTCCACAGCTTTTTCAGATCTTCAGATCTCTCATACACAAAGCATTTAGAATAATTCAAACAAAATCAGACAAAAGTGTTCTATTCTTGTCACTTAGAAATGTGAAAGTGTCGTGGAACTTTAAAATCCAACCATGTGTGCATATTTTGTATGTGCTGATCACATTAAACAATTGAAGACGACAAAAAATGGCCACTAGACACAATGATTATATTCAATTGAGCAGCATTGAGCCCCGCTTGACGCTTTCCATATACATGCATGCATAGTATTCGACTCGACTCGATTTAGATTGTTTTTATTTTTTTTGAATGTTTTTCTAACAGGTTTTGTGCTGTGTCGCCTATGCCGCACACTGGTTCGGAATGAAATTCTAGCGCGAAATAAATCGAAAAAATAATATTTCCTTAATTGAGAATTATATTTTCTTGGTTGTTGGAAATTCTTTGAAAAACCATAAAATTAAAGTTGAATTTGACATTGGAATGGGTCAAAAAAAAACATATTTCGCGAAAATCATTTGAATTAGGTGCATAATTGCTTTGTGAGCAAATAATCTTTAGATTTTCTTCTTTAAAACGTGCGATCGTAGTCGACTGTAGCTTCTTCAAAATATTGTTTTTTTAATGAATTAACTATGTCGCTGATTACAAATTTATTGGCCGATTTTACAAAAATTCAAAATGGTGCATTCAATATGGCGGACGGAGTTTCTCAAAATATTTGCAGATTTACTTTCAAATCGCAAATTTTGGTAACTGGAAAATATTACCGATTTTAAAACCGGCAGCGTTTGACTTATTGAAATCGAAAATTTTATGCATACTATTACACAAAAGAAACTTCGTCGATTATTTAAAACTATTTTTATTTTATTCGGTGATGTTTATAGAGTTTATTAGGAGTGGTATTTCCGAAAACACTTTCACTAGAGTTTTGAGTTTTACATTTTAAATAGAGTTGTAAGGTTTCATTTTCATTTTGGAGGTTGGCAAATTAAAAAATTAGCTAACCTATGGAATCAGTGAAAACACTCGAAGTACCGTTGTAATTGTGCAAATTTTCGAGAACTTACAACAAAACACTTAAACCAAAACTCTGAGTTTTCGGTATAACCCTGTATATTTGTACTTTTTAATATCATTGACTCTGAATTCGAATTTTAACATAAATAATTTCTACTCATGCATAAATTTAAAGAGCAAAAACAACTTGCGATTTGGTTAGATCGATAACCTTTTAATTTGTAATCGATAGCAGTTTTGTTTTAGAATGTAGAATGCAACGAAACGTTTTGAAAATGAAACACGAATAATTTGAAATCGAATATAATCGAAAATCGCAAAATCGCAAAATTTTTGCCATTACGGGAAACATGGCTTACAATGTTTGTTTTTCTTTTTTTTTTTTTTCAATATGGCATTTTCAAGTATCTTAAATTTTTTTATTTCAAAAAAAGCCATTAACATGCATTCAGATTCAGTTGAGCTCAACTTTGTTCAAATGGAGAAATTGAAATGGAGAATTAAATAAGCCAAAGTAAAAATTAGACAAATGAAAATATTTTAGTAGAGCCCTCTATTTTGTCACCTTTATTGGTTGAATGAGTGTCAAAAATATTTATTTCGAGCTAGAATTTCATTCTGGACCAATGTGCGCTGTGTGCTGTATACCGACGTCTGCATTCAAAAGTAACACTGTGCGACACTCCAAAATAGCTGGGTAGTCTTATGCTGAAAGGCCGAGTAAGACCAAACTGCATACTTGGAATTTTATGGGAACAACCCCAAAATCTTGACTTATGATAAAAAAAAAAAATTGATGTTTCCATTTTTTTTCGCTTACGTGACTATAACTCAGTTCACTACGAACCGATTTTAATTTTGTAAACAATTTTGGAAAGAAGAAACCTAAACATTTCAAGATTTTGTAGGTGTTTCCCAAGTATGCAGTTTGGTTCTACTCGATTACATCTACAACTTTGCAGTTATTTTGACTTTTGTATTATTTTTTTTTTGTTGCATAGTTTAATCTATGAGACACTCTCGGCTAGTTACGATTCTTTTATTTTATTTTATTATTTTTAGTTATTTCACATTTTTTTTCGTTGTTGTTTTTGTTTGCACAACATTCGCGATTAAATGCAATTTAGTAAAGCACAGCACTACCGGTCATACGCAAAGCGGTGCTGAGTAGTGCAGAGCAGAGCTATGAGTGTGTGTGGGGGGTCATGTGTATCTTTCAGATACAAATGAAAAAAAAAATGTATATTATACACAGCTGATCGTCGTTTTACAATTTAAAGTGTCGTCATTATATCTACTAAAGTTCTTGAACTTAAGATCACTTTACGCACTTCAAAAATCTTTCATTGAATGACGTCTTGGCGATTTTTTTGTTTGTTTGTTTGTTTGTTTGTATCTGAAATGTGTGTAAATGACACAAAAAGGAAAATCATGATTTTTTTTTTTTTTTTGCGCGCTTTTATTTGATTCGACGGAAATGTCTGCCACCTAAATCTGCAAAGTCGCCATCCGTTTTATCTATCTATATAGATGGATGGATGGATGGATGGATGGGTGAATGAAGGCATGGAGAAATGGAGGAATGGAGAAATGAATGTTGCGCTCATAGCAACAACGCAGCTAGTTGTGTCTGTCGTCAAAATCGGATGGTAATTTTCTTGATCGTTGATCGTTGTTTTTGTTGTTGTTTTTTGTTTGTTGGTTTGCTTGGTTGGTTGGTTTGGTTGGTTTGGATGCTTGGTTGCTTGGTCAGTGGTCATTTTGCAATGTATTATTCAATTAAGCAACATAGAAAGAATTATTATTATTATTATTGTATTTTCCCTAACGTACTATACGTACTCGTATACTTGACTTGAATTCATTGATTCATTCCATTCCATTACTCACTCATTCATTCATTCATCATCATCATCAACATCATCGCACTGTTCTACTGCTGCGATTCATTCATAAAGTTAATGCTGTGGATGTGTTGGATGTCTGCAAAACCAAAATCAATTTATGCCGACAAGCACAAAATAGTGGCATTGGCGGAGCGGAGCTGATTGCTCAAATGCATTTAAACGCTCAACGTGCCAACATCCAACATCCTCGACAGTTAAAATCAGCTCAAAATAAAAATTAATCGAAAAAAATTTCAAATTAACTAAATGTCTAACACGTTTTCAATAACAATATCTTCCACGTCTTCTTCTTCTTCTTCGACTACTTCATCATCTTCGACTTCAATTTGCAGCAGTGAAGAGGCAGCAGCGACGGCTGCGGCGGCGGCAGCGGCAGATACATTACCAAAGACAACCAATGTTGCATCAGATGAACCGATTAAAACAGTCAACGGCAGCAGCAATGGGGCTCCGGTGACAACTACGACTACGCTTAGCTATCAAGATGAACATCCGAAATTGATGAGCACAGCAGCTGGTGCTGCAGCCACTAGCACCACTGCAGTACGTCCACATTTAAGTAGTCATCATCATTATCATTTGCCGCATCAATTTCAGCATCCACATCATCAGAATCATCATACGCACAGTGTACGCGTAGCAACGCCAACAGTACCGGTTGCCTATCAGCCACATATGTCAACTACAGCAGGAGCAGGAACAGCAGATAGCGTTGGCAATGGTGGTGGTGGTGGTGGCAGTGGCGGTGATTCACCAAATTATGCAAAACGTGCTGCTGCGCATGCGCTTATTGCACCAGCTCCGGCTGCTGCAATTTCTACATCACATATGGCAATACCCGTAGAGAGCATTACGTCATCTGTATCGCCGGGACGTGCTGTTGCGGCACGTTTGCATCATGTCAAGATCGATGAATCAAATTTACCGCATAAAAGTGATAGCGCAACAATCATAATCGGTAGCGGCGGCGGCGGTGGCGATGGCGATGATGGTGGCGATGGCGACAACGGCTCAGTGCCATCGTCATCGCCAGGCAGTTCATCGCAGGCGAATCTAACTAATTTGGATAATGGCAGCGAACGTCAGACGGGCCACTTAGCGCTTATGTATCATTCATCGCAATTAACCAGCTATCCAGTGCTGCCAGCTATCAAGCGTACACATCGTCCGTCGTTTGTCTATCCGCCAATGCCGCGCGTCAAAGCGTAAGTAACATTCCAGCTTCACATGTTAACTTCAAAAGCATTCATTCGCATTTTTTAATTTTGATTTCTTTTGTTTGTGCAGTGGCGATGCTTTGGCAACGCTCTTTTCGGCTTTATATGGTAAATTATTGGTCGTTATGGGCATTGCATTTCCCATGGCTGAGGTTATATCGACGTATATTCCGCCATCTTTCTATGAGGTAAGTTTACTTCTTTTCTTTTCTTTTTCTTTTCGTTGTTTTAAATTAATCGTTTCGTTTCAGGTGTATTATCTTTATTTGTATATTGGCAGCATGATCTTTTTATTATTTATGTACGCAACGCTTATCTGGGGACGTCCAAAAATTCCGGTGCCAATAGGTAATGGAATGGCAATGATTTCGAAATTATACAATAGAATATTTCTTTTTAATTTTACGTTTTAACATTTAGCTTCGCCAACTAAATCCGGTAAGCGACGTTCGGTCAGCGCCACTGACAGCATGGATGAATCGGATACGGACAGTTCGACGCATCGTAAAATGCCGCCCATAGCAGTGCGTCGACCTTCGCTATTAGCACCGCTCGGACGTCAGCATCATTACGGTAGCTTTTATTTGCGCATGGGTGCGGTCGGTAAATAAAATAAAAAAAAAAAAAAATAAATCAAATCAAATAAAAAACATTGAAATTGAAAATTAGTTGCTCAATTTTCAGCTATTTCAATAGCTGGAAAGTCTTATGGTGGAGGCTGTAGGTCCGGTCTAGTAAAATTTAACTGCAAACTTCGATTTTTGAATAAGACTTTTATTATTTAACCGGTTTTGAATAAAAACGAAGCTTACCATTTTGAATAATTTATAAAATACTACCCGAATTGCCCGGTCTTGCACGGGAGTCGCATGTAGTTATTTTTAAATATTTTTGTGACACAAACCTTCTTTCCCCCTGCAACCACATTTCCAATCAATAATTTTTCCGCTCCTTAATACCCAGTTTCTGTATATTTTTTTTTATACTGTCTGTCCGTCCGTTGCAATGAGTTTTACTCGGAAAGTTTTAAAGATATATTTTTTTCGATTTTTTGTTTGAAAAAAAAATTATTCTTTATGAATGCATTTACTACAAATTATGTAAATAGCAAAACTAAGGTTCCACACCAATTTTTAGAAGTAGCCCCCATACAAACATAGCGCCCATTTCACTCCAATCTGGGTAGAACCACTTCTACTATCATCCTATGAATATACTATCGATATGACGAGGCTCGGGCCACTAAAACATACAGATCATACATTAAGACGGGCATTTGATCTTCGGTTCTACCGAAGTTACCGTTTTTCCTTGAATGTAAGATTTTTGATTCAACTTGAAAAAGTTTCAAAGTTGAATTAAAATTTAACTAAAAATAAAAAATTGCTCATGTCCTAATATAATCCTTTCAAGATATTTTGGAAACAGGTACTTTGAAATTTTTTAGGATGAAAAAGTTTTTTTTGAAATGTCTCAATTTTTTGCGTATTTTTAGCAATTTTTATTTCCCAAACTATCTTCTACGCAGTATTAGAAACATTTAAAAAAAAGATGAATGAAATCGGTGAAGTCATTCTGAAGTTCTAAAGTCCCCACAAAAAAAAAAAAAAATTCAATTTTCATGCTATTTGTGGAATTTCAGATGCTCACCGGTACGTATTTTTAAAGGCAAACGTAATTATATTTGCGACACATAGCGTGAACAGGTATTATCAGAGGCATCGAAGACCTCATTTAATATATATATATATATATACTCTTGATCAGTTCGATGAGACGAATCGGAATATCCATGTCCGTTTGTCTGTCCGTCGCTGTTTGACGCTATGCGATTCATTCGCTTAGTTTTAAAGATATTTAACTGAAAATTTTAATTTTATTTTCTCGGCTACGACTAGGTTAAGTTCACAAATAAAAGTGCCCCGCCCATAGCTAGACATAGCTTACAACTTACCCCTTAATTTGAAATGAGCTAAAAAAACAAAAAAACACCAACACCACTCATTTTAGGAAGCCCATACAAACTTACCGCCTATTTTAAATATTTTTTGTATGAAATGAAAACGAAAATAGGAATTATGTATAAATGCATTCGCTTCAAATCTTTTATCATCCTGTGTACACACCACCCATATGATACGGATTGGGCCACTATAACCTACAACCCTATACAAACTAACCTCTCATTTTCTGATATTTTCAAGAAAATTATTGTTATGCTTGAATTTTAGGCCTAAAATTTGATACTAATATTGTTTATAAACTTGATTCGTATCAGCCCATTGATCCACATCCGTCCCATCTCGAAGTTCTATCTAAACTACTGATGATCACATATAAACTATTTATAGATTCGTGTTTCGTGTATTTAAGCGTCGGTTCTCTCGAAGTTAACGTTTTTCCTTGTTTTTTTTTTAAATATTTTCTCAAAAGTTTCCTCTTAAGCTCAACAGCTAAGCTATTTTCTCATTTAAGTGACCAGAAGAGCCAGGAAATCGTTTTAATTTGGTTTTTTCCTTCAAACTACAAAAATTTCTTGTTTGCTTTCCTTTGATGAAAACGTTCATTTTGCCCGTAGCTAAATTGGCCCAGGTTATCGGAACGTTTCTAAGTTTTCAGCAAGGTTTCTTCTTTTCAAAACTGGGTAAAAAATTAAAAACGACTCGACCGGACCTACAACCGTCACCATAAGACTTTTCCGCTTTATTTTTGAGTGTTAGCATTTTTAAATTAATTTTTTTAAATGTTTTTTTTTTTTTTTTTTTTTTTTGTTAGCTTTTGGCATTGGCAGCATGATTTACTCGGGTCTTGAGTTTGGACAATATTTCGAATTGAATCCGGATACAAAGTGTCACAATGTGCTGTTAGCCTTAACGCCAGCCACACGCATGGCATTCATATTCATACAAATGTATTTCATATTTTTGAATAATGAGGTAAGCAGTCGATTAAATATGTCACAAAAGTAAATGCGAGACGAGTACTAATGGCATTTCTCGAAAATATTTCAGCAAATCAAAGTATATCGCTACAAGATCATTGCACGCTTCGGTCTGATGCATATGATTGGGACAAATCTTGCTGTTTGGCTGAATGTGCTCATACAGGAGACAAAACATGAAATACTGACATTTTACAATCCGGAAAATCGTACACTGCGCATCTCACATCGCATACCAGGACACTCGCGTGGACATGCCGCGACCGCAGTGCTGGCAACGGCCGATGCCGCAACGGCGCATTTGCGCGTAACACGCGGCCTTAAAGGTCCTTATCAGATCTTCGAATGTCGTCGTACCAATATAATTGGTACGCTGGTACAGAGATGCATCGCCATTTCTGTTTCCGTGCACAATTGAGTATTCGTTGATTTGTGCTGCCATTTTGTATGTGATGTGGCGTAGCATTTCACGACCACAATCCGCGACACCACAACGTCCGGATATGATTAGTTCACCGATGAAACGTTCACCGCATCATTATTCCGTCGATTGTGCACGTGCGCACAAGGGACTTTTCGTTGGAATACTCATTCTGGTGCTAACGATTATCTCGTTAATATTATTCTTTGTGCTTATCTCACGTCCGGAATTTGTGGCATTGGCCGTTACGGAAGTGACCATCTGCGAGTTGCTTATCTATGGCACCGCAACAATTGCAACATTGCTGGGCATGTTTCAGATACGTCATTTGCAGTACGATGCCTATCGCAGCTTCTCGCTCGATGATATTCTACTGGTTGGCGCACAGACGGGCTCATTTCTCTACAATATATTCACCGTAATCGCTGGCCATTTTACATTGCATCGCGATGATATGCTGGTGCCGATCAATGCACTCGCCTCGATTGTACAGACCGCCTGTCAGACAATGTTCATACTCGATGCTAGTCGACGGCAAGCCGTCAGTCCGGAACATATACGCAAAAAGCCGGGACGTGAAATTGTCACATTTATGCTTGTCGTCAATTTGGCCATGTGGGCTATTAGCACATTGGAAAAATCACGCGCCGAATCACATCCGATACAGTTGAATTTCTATGGTTTATGGGCGTGGACGATCATAACGCATGTTTCGATGCCGTTGGCCATTTTCTATCGTTTCCATTCGACTGTTTGCCTCTGTGAGATCTGGAAGCGGGCATATAAACTTAAGCCGACGTATATGTGAGAATTCGCCCGCTCGCGCATACAAAGTATTGCGCAGCAACAACAATTCTGCGATGAGCTTAAGACAAATCTTTCGTATTGCTATTGCTCGACGACACTGGCTGGCGGTGAACTTGAAACGGTTGAGGAGGCAGACGGTGGCGAAACTGAAACAGCCAATGGCAGCGGTAATGAAAATGAGAATGGTAATGGCAATGGCAATGCCAATGATAACGGTAATGGAAACGGAAAGAATGGAACAAATGGTGGAAATGGTGGAAATGAAACAACTGACACTGCTAACATTGATAATGATGATCTTGAAAATGATAATAATGAGAATAATGGTAGCAAGGAACTGCTTAGCGGTACACAAACTTTAAAGAAACAAAAACCAAAACTCATCTCGCCAAAAAGTCTTAATGCAGAGGCACCATTTCGACCGGTTTATGTTATAAACGGTGAATGAGTTTACGCGCATTTTGAGTTCATAGACGCATCTAGCGAACATGAGCTCAGTTTTGTGTGAATTTTAAAACCATTCCTAAAATTGAAAAGGAAGAAAAAAGAAATTCAATTCAAAAAAATAATGAAAATCATCCACTCCACTCAAAAACTTACACCTAACATACCAAAACTTTGGTGTTATGCAGCACCACCGAATATTCGAACCAAAACCCACAGATCCTACGAAAGCAAGAGCCCACTTTAAACTACATCAAAAATAAAATATATAAATAAATAAAAAAAAAAAAACTTAAAAACAAAATTAAATGTTTAAATGTTTAGTTTTAATCTTTTCATTTAAGTGTTGTAAAACGCTTAAAACAAAAAACCAAAAAAAAAAAAAAAAAAAAATGAAATGAAATGAAATACACGCACACAAGTAGAAAAGTAGAAAAGAAAATTAAATAAAACCATGAAAAAAAATTAATTGTGTATTAAAACATATCTCCCTAAGTGTGGCAACTAAATCAAAACAAAATCATAAAAATAAAAATATAAAAACTTTTATGTAAAACACCAAAAAATAAAGAAACGCCCTAAGCAATATTAAAAAAAATATAAAGTTTTATATATTTATATATAACATATGTAGATGTATTTTTTTTTTGAATCTGTGTTCTCTTTAAATGTTTTTTTTTTGTGTGTAGTAAAATATATAAAACAGAAAGAGATAGCAATAACAAGTATTGAGCAACACTAAAAAAAAAAAAAAAAACATTTTGAAATTTAAAAGAAGAAAAAAAAACAAACAAAAAATTTTGTTTATGCTTTGTTTTTTACACAATTTAAAAAAAAAAAAAGGCATACAAAATTATAAATTTTATACAAAAAAAAAAAAAAAAAAGACAGAAAAATGATTTATTAAATTTTTTTATTTAATATTTTTTGCTGTATAAAATTTTTATGTTTAAAATATTCTTGTTTTTTTTTTGAAGTGTCAACAAAATGTCGAATTTTTCTAAGCTAGTAGAAAATTATTATTTTAATTTTAATTTTTATATTTATAATCCAATCAATATTATTTGTATAGAGACTGAATGTGTGTTCACTATTGTGCAAGTTGAAAAATGTTAAAGAACTACGACTTTTATCGGTATTAAGTATAAAAAGAAAAAAAAATATTTATAATAAAACTACAAACAAAATAAAGAAGATTGAAAAATAGCTCAAAAGCTACAAATTTAAACAAACAAATGAAAAAAAAAAAAACTTTTGCATACTTTTAGGCTTAGAAACTTTGAAAATTTTTACAACTAGAAAACCATAATAAATATTTAAACAATGAACAAAAAAAAAAAAAAAAAAAAAAAACAGTCAGTGTTGGAAAATAGTAGTTGTGAACATTAAAGTATAGAAATGTAAAACAATTTTTTTAGTGGAAAAATTTATAATTCTATATACAAAAATAAGTAAAAAAAAAAAAAAACTTAATATACAAAAAAAAAAATAAAATAATAAAAAATAAATATTTATAAAAAAAGAAAAACAAAATATATGTACTCCGATCATTCTTAACGTTGTTAGTATTTAAATCTGATACGAATATACGTTGAAAACGTAGCAAAAAAAAAAAAAAGCGAACAAACGAAAAAAAAAAAAATAAATAAAAAGAAAGAACAACCATGAAAACGAAAAGACAAGGCAAGACAAGTTAAGAACAAAAAAACTTAAATTAAGAAAAAAGCGTGTTATGTATCAAAAACCCCACCAAAGAAAATATTGAAAAAAAAAACAAAACGAAAAACAACATTTTTTTTTTTTGGGTAAGCAGCACAGCACAATTTGAAAAGGAAAGAGATAGCGCATACGTGAGGAATAAGTGTTGTAAAATTCGTTCACAAAAAAAAAAAAAAAAAATGAAAAAAAAAAAAAAAAAAAATACAAACAAAAGTGTAAAAGCAAATTACAGTAGGCAAAAAAAAGGAAGAATAAAGAAATTCTATAAAAATACCCAAGCTTAATTTTTAAATTTTTTTTTTTAACTTTTTTTTTAATTTTTTTTTAATTTTTGTTTAAATTTTTTTTTTTAATTTTTATTTTAATTTTTATTTTAATTTTTATTTTAATTAAATTCTTAAAAATGCTTAAAATTAAGAAACACGTTCAAAAAATAATTATCTTTTATTTGCAATTCTTAAAATTAAAATCGCATTATTAGTTACGAAGTTAAATTAAACGTAAAATTGATAAAATTAATCGGTTTCTATTTCTTCTGCCATTCCTAAGCACGACTATTAATTTTTTTTATGTAAAAAAATCGATGTTGAATTAAAAAGCAAAAACGTAGTTTTAACATTAAAGTATATTGAAAAAATTTATGTATTCAAGTCAAGCCAAAAAATAAATAAATAATTGTTTGTTAAATTTGTTTGTAAAGCATAAAAAAGATATATATAAATATATTTATTATATTTTATTCTGTTGCACATTTAAAAATAATTCAAGTGACCATTAAAAAATAGCTGAAAAGTTATTTCAAATTTGTTTCTAATAAATTGTGATAATTTATTTGTTTTAATTTTTTTTGTAACTTGCACGCTGTTTTTTCTATATATAAAAAAATACTACAAAATAAAATTAAAAAAAAAAAAAAGAATAGTAAAGTTAAAAAAAATTGACTCAAAATGTAAGTATTATATGAAAAGAATGATTTAAAAATAATAATAATAAAAAGAAAAATAAAAATAAAAAATTAAAAATCAAAATGACAAATCAATAAAAAAAATATTTAAATAAAAAAAAAAAAAACTTTTGATAAACTTTGCATAAAAAAATTAAAAAAAAAAAAAAATAATAAATAAATAAAAACAATAAAATATGTGACAACAAATTAAAAATTTGTAATATTTTTTTCCAATTTTTAAAAGCTAAAATTAAATTAATATATTATAAAAAAAATTTATATACAAAAAAAAAAATAATAATAATAAGAAATAAACTTTAACTTCGGTACAGCTGAAAGTTTTATGCGTTTTAAATAAAGAAATATAAATCTAAAAAAAAATAAATTATTAAAATACAATAATTTTAAAAAATTACATAAACACATGACCTAGAACATTGTTTAACAGGCATACATTATAGGCATGCTACATTGTCTGCTCTAAAATAAATATTTCTGGAAACAAAAATATTATTTGAAATAATTTAAAACGCATAAAAAAAAATAACAAAAAAAAAAAAAACATTTTGAACTAAATTTAAAAATAAAATAATTCTTTTCTTGTATACTATAAATATGTGTAAAATATTATTTAATGCCAAAGATATTTTTTCAACTAGTTTAAGTTAAAGTGCTTTTACATATTTTGTTTTCTTTTTGTTTTGTTTGTGTATTTGTTTCATTGTAAATTTTATATTTATGAGTAAGAAATTATAGTTGAGTCATATACAATATATACATGCATAAAAGAAAAAAAAATTAACTGAGTTATTGTATTTTAAGAATTTTTAAAAGCGTTATTTATATTGTATTTATTAAAATTATTGCCAAAAAAAATAAATTAATAAATTTAAAACAAAAAAAATTATGAATAAAATATGTAAAATTAATTATTAAAAAAAAAAAAAAAAAATTATTATATATAATAATATTTTAACTAGTAACTATAAAAAACTTTTTTTTTTTACACTATTTAAAAAATAGTCAAAATATTTATTAAATATTTAAACTAATTTAAAAAAAAAAATATGCAGAAATACAGAACCAAATGCAAATTTAAACATAAAAAAAAAAAAAAAAAAATACAAAAAATTTATATTAAAACTGTGCTGCACAACAACACTATTTCTTTTTAAGTTAAAGCAACACTGAAATACAAAAAAAAAAAAAATAAAATGAAATAAAATCGCCCAAAAGATTGCTAGCAAATCAAAAATGCACATAAATATTCATAAATAAAAATATTGTATTTATATTCTGTCTTAGCTGTACAATTTTTTATATTTAGATTTTATGCTCAAGAAATACATTTTCAAATTATATATTTAATTTTTTTTTTTTATTTAATTAACGAATTGCTCCAGAATCTGTGCAAGTGGTATTGTTTGAAATAAAAGAAAGAAATAAAGAAAAAAAATATATAAAAATAATTAATTAATTAATTAAAAGTGATTCGATAATCCCCAAACTAAGTAAATCCAAGCAAATGCAAAAATATATATAAACTCTTTAAAATGTTTAATTTAGTGTTAAACTGCATAAATTTATACAAGAAATATCACATTCATTGATTGGGAAAATTCATAAAATTAAAATAAAAAGAAAATAAAAATATATATAATAAATTGAAAAAAAAACAAACAAAAAAAAAAAAAAAAAAAAAAACAAATATGAGAAACTTTCGCACAACTTTTGAGAAAAACAGAAAAGACAAAATTGAAAAAAAAAAAAAAAATTATAAAAAAAAAATATAAAGGCGCATATACAATAATTAATAAAAATTAAATATTAACTATTAATGAGATAAATTGTCGTTTTTTCTTAAATGGGTTAAGCACAGTGGTGTGCATGTTTAACATTGTAAAACGCTTGTATGAGAAGCAACAAAAAAGTTCAGCCATACATAGTGCACATGGGCTGACGTGGCTGCAAGCAGAAATCTATAGCCTCAACACGCTTGTTACGAATTTAAAAAGTGCTCACCACTGCACACTGGGCTTAAATGATTTGCGTAAAGTTAAAGTAAAAACTTGCTACATCAGGTAATGTTGAAGCGTTACGACCACGCCTACCCATACTCCCATGTACGTTACGGTTTCGTTCCCGAAGTTTGCAGGGCAACCAGTTGTAATGCAGACCAAATTATGGCTACCAAAAGCAGATGACATAATAAACTCCATAAAATATATTTTGTATTCTCGATCAGCATCGAACGTTGAGTCGATCTACTTATACACGTCCGTCCGTCGATGTGTCCTGATTGCTGCTGTATTTGGAAACCGATAACGGAGACTATATAAAAAATAGAGTCACCAAATTAGAATTTTAGACTTTTCAGAAGCGTTATGAGTTATGTTATATCAAATTATTTTTCTAAATCCTTTCTAAGGGGTAGCCTCCATATAAAAGTTCCTTAAACTTTGTAGGTTTTTTTTTTTTTATTATTAATAACTTCCGAATTTTCTGAACCTAGAAACAACGGATTCGATATAAATGTTGCCTGTGATAGTCCGTATAAAATATGCTAAATTTATATAGATCGAATATTTCCTTAAAACCACAAAGTCAAGAATGACATGGACGATTTAAAACTAAGATATATAGGCTTTTGTGGCACCCAACATATCTTTACCGTTATTTTCCATGTTTAACCTATTCGAAACTGAATTAAAGTGTTACGCTTTCTTTTTTATGCAAACAAATACATGCGGCAGTTTTCAGGGTTACCAGCTCAAATAATGTTATGTATTGAATTATAATTATTGTAATTAAGGTGGGATATGGCTTAACACCATACGACGACTTGTGTGATTGTCTATTAACGCAAGTAAATAAGGAAAAGGTGTTTCATGAAATTTAAATTAGAAACCGGCGAAGAACGAGCAAGAGTCAAAAAAATAGGAAAAAGTGGTTTCACGTGGAACGGTAGCTATCAAAGGATAGATGGCATATTAAGATTCTCCCAAGATGGTATCCAGGTACGAAGAAATGAAAGTCGCTACAAGAAAAATTGGTTTTCGTATAAAGTAAACATATAATTAATATCAAAGTAGAAGCAAGCGTTTGTTACATTTTGTCGGGTTCCATTGACGATGACGTTTCTTCCAATCTCATTACAAAACAAGGAAAAACGTTAACTTCGGTGAAACCGAAGCTTAGATACCCGTCACACGAATCTTTAAATAGTTTATGTGTGATCATCAGTGGCTTATATGTTATATGTACATTTATAAATATATATTTGAAAAATTCTTTTCACAAATGTTCAAAATAATCGATTAGTTAAAATGGGTGCTATAGCTAAAAATGGGCGTGGCAGCTTCGATTTGACTTTGGATGACATAGGAAGTATTTTTACCCAGCTTGGAGTGACTACATTCATAAATAAAAGCTATTTTCATACAAAAAAATCAAAAAAAAACGGTAAGTTTGTATGGGGGGATATACATAAAAATGGGCGTGGCACTTTGATTTTAACACTTGTACTGCTTAGGACTAAGAAAAGCTTAAGTTCCGAGCTTCACAAGCGGGTATAAAAAACCAATCTCTTTGGGTGCAGTTGGATGTCTAACGGCAATTTGATTTGTTGCCATAATCGCTCAACCATCTCCACAGTTTAGCCATATACAATAAGAACCCAAACAACTCACTCAATAATAAAACAAGAAAAAACGTTAAGTTCGTTACCCGTTACACGACGACTAGACTACACGGGCTATATGTTATAATGATCCTACTTCCATCATGTATTCCATTGTGCTACAAAAAGTATTTTGACCATATTTAAAAATATATCTCAACAAAAGTAAACATTTTTTCATACAAATTCTCAAAAATTTGAAGTAAATTTCTATAAGGGTTATATGATGTACTAATCCCATCTCAATCATGGATCCTTTTCTAAACATGTATTGGTATAAAAGTGTTTTTACCATATTTGAAACAAATATATAATTTTTCGTATAAAAACTCAAAAATTGGCGGTTAATTATGTATATACGTTAGGGGTCCACCCTCAACCATGGGTCCATTTGTAAACATGGGTTGCTATTAGAATTATTTTAACTAACTAACTATAAGCCATTTTTAATATAAAAAACTCAAAAATTTGTATGGTGACTACGCCTAAAAATTGTCGTGGCACTTTTCTTTTAACACTTTAGCTGTTTGGGGCTGATAAATGCTTATGTTTAAATTTCATGTTTACATCTTTAATAGTGTTGGCAAAAAAGGTGAATTTTGAATTTTTATATCAAGTTTTCTATTCATATTTTTGTTGCAATTGTGCTTGCCGCTTTCAAACGTTTCAATAGACCTCGCATTCAGTGAATTGCACGTTATTACAAATCAAGTGACTGGCAAATGTACCAACGAATCTGTACAGGTTCAGTGTTCAAGCGATTATGAACGATTCGCGACGATTAATAAGAGCACCAATCACTGATAAATGACCAGTTCAGAAATTCACTAATTTCAGTCGCAGTGCGACATTGCCATGTTTAGATCACTGTAAAAAAATCACCGAAAGTGATTTTTTGCCAACACTATCTTAAAAATGATCGAATGAAACGTCTAACTACAGACAGACGAATGGACAGACAGACAGACGGACATTTTATTGTGTCTACTGTGTCTGCTTTCATGCGTTACAAACTTTCGAACAAACTGAATGAACCCTTTCACACTCGGTGTGAAAGGGTAGAATAGTCCCTGGCATTGGCAATGCTCAATTTGCCTGATCTAGTATTTTAGAAGTATGACTCGTCTGAGCCCTGGTGGAATAACTAAGTACAAGGTGGTATATTAAAATTCTGTCTCTTTCAATTGTCATCCCATAAATTTGTTAGCCTCTTGCACTCTCACTCTCCTTCGTATTTTACTCTTGGGTTTAAACGTACACAGCTAAGTTGAACAATTTAATGAGTAAGAGAGGCGAAATATGCCACCTAGTTACTTAGTTCACCACGGTGCGGGACAACGGGACCAGACAGATGTGCCGTAATAAGCGGAATCGGTAGAGAACTTTAAAATTGGCGGGTAGAGAATTGTACATAAATCTAAAACTAACGGGTGATTTTTTAAGAGCTTGAGAACTTTTAAACGCATAAAATTTGCAAAATCTCATCGGTTCTTTATTTGAAACGTTAGATTGGTCCATGACATTTACTTTTTGAAGATAATTTCATTTAAATGTTGACCGCGGCTGCGTCTTAGGTGGTCCATTCGGAAAGTCCAATTTTGGGCAACTTTTTCGAGCATTTCGGCCGGAATAGCCCGAATTTCTTCGGAAATGTTGTCTTCCAAAGCTAGAATAGTTGCTGGCTTATTTCTGTAGACTTTAGACTTGACGTAGCCCCACAAAAAATAGTCTAAAGGCGTCAAATCGCATGATCTTGGTGGCCAACTTACCGGTCCATTTCTTGAGATGAATTGTTCTCCGAAGTTTTCCCTCAAAATGGCCATAGAATCGCGAGCTGTGTGGCATGTAGCGCCATCTTGTTGAAACCACATGTCAACCAAGTTCAGTTCTTCCATTTTTGGCAACAAAAAGTTTGTTAGCATCGAACGATAGCGATCGCCATTCACCGTAACGTTGCGTCCAACAGCATCTTTGAAAAAATACGGTCCAATGATTCCACTAGCGTACAAACCACACCAAACAGTGCATTTTTCGGGATGCATGGGCAGTTCTTGAACGGCTTCTGGTTGCTCTTCACTCCAAATGCGGCAATTTTGCTTATTTACGAAGCCATTCAACCAGAAATGAGCCTCATCGCTGAACAAAATTTGTCGATAAAAAAGCGGATTTTCGCATTTCGAACCGAACACTGATTTTGGTAATAAAATTCAATGATTTGCAAGCGTTGCTCGTTAGTAAGTCTATTCATGATGAAATGTCAAAGTATACTGAGCATCTTTCTCTTTGACACCTTGTCTGAATCCCGCGTGATCTGTCAAATACTAATGCATGAAAATCCTAACCTCAAAAAAAAATCACCCTATATATTTTCTTTGAATTATCATAGGTGTAATCTATACAAATTTGGTGTTTCTAAGTAATAAGCAAGTTTTCATATGTAAAACAATATATTTTGGGCATGATAGTATGAGTGAAAATAATTAAAACGGTAGTAAAAAAAAAAAAACTCTTGACGTTGTAAGAGTTCTACAGGGCAAGAAAAGTTTATAAGCAAGACGTGAATCAAATCGGAGAAGCGCGGCAAAGAGAACATCCACAAGATCGGTATCCCAAATTGGTATCGACTAGCACTAGACTACAACCGCAAATGCAAAGCCTTACGTGCTGCCAAGGGCAACAATCGGCATAGATAAATACTTTTTTTTTTATTTATTGTGGTTAGTTATTAAATCTCTGTACCGATTTGTATCTTTACTGCTTAGTATCATTTGCAGAGACTAAAAGATTTATCAGATGAAAATGACGTGTTAGGTGTTAGTAAGGACGATCACATGGACACGGCTCCTGCTGCAGCAGCGAATTATCTTCAAGCCACCACCGATATTTATCCAGGACGTTACTAACATTTCAGAACTTTAAAGCGATATATATGGTCATCGGTAATAAGAATTTTGACTTTAAGTCTGGCAAGGATGGCCGTGTTAGAGTAAACTTGGCCGATAAGGACAGTTTCTCTAAGCTAAAACACCTCCCTTGATGCGAACGGAATGCGTTACCAGACCTTCCAGCTTTGCCAGCACAGTACAAGGAGGTCACTCTGAATATCCAGGGCATCAAACCACGCAGCAACCACGTTGCCCTCAGTTATAAGTCAACAAAATCCCAGACTGAACCGACTGGAAACCATGATTGAAAAAATGCTCTATCAATTTGCAGTCATGATGCAATTGTTCATGTCATTAATGACGAAACCATGGAAATAAGTCTCCATATCGTACTATGGAACGCGAATGGCCTGTGTAGGAGCAGGTCTGAGGTCGAGCATAAGATGGCTCAAAGGTTCACCCGTTCGATCTCCCCATGGGAGATATTAACGCACTCATGCTTACTTTTACTTTTTATTTAATTTAATTAATTTTAAAAATTTTTTAACATTACAAATAACAGCAACAATAAAGCTTGTTCAAAATAATTACATCCAATTATTATGGTCAATTGCACAATAACCGATTAACATGAATACATTCTTACATACATATACATATATGCTATATACTTATGTATGTATACATTTGTATATTATATACATATACAATGCATGTATAACATACAACATTCCAGATAAATTTGTACATAGATACATATAGCACGCATATAGGTTAAAATAGTGGAAAATAGTGAAACGCAGCTTGAAGCCGAAAGAAATATTTGCAGAAATCGCTGCAAATATTCCCTAAAGTATCTACCATTAGGAGCAAAAGGGAGGATGGTGGGTTGGGTTGTGTTGGTACATATTTTATGTTTGTAAGTACAATAATAAATTACGATTATACGAAATGGATTCGTTTTTACGTACTTTGTTGTGTGTGTATAACTAAAAAGCAAAAAAAAAAAAAAAAAAAAAAAAAAAATTAGGACCAACCCAAAAAATATGGAACCTAGCGAAATCTTGTATGTAGTACTTTCGTACTTCGTCGTGAGCTGCGCTTAGGTTTATGTACACAGAACTGAACTGAACAGAACAGAGCAGAGCAGAACACACAATAAAATTATGAAAGCCCGAAGTTAGTTTTGTAAAGAAGCACAGCAATGCGTTGCGTTGCTGTAGGAAAATGCCTTTGTATGGTCATGGATGCTAAGTGCTGGCAGTATTTCGAGATTTCGAGATTTTAAGAGAGAAAATGCTCATGTGGAGAAATTCTTTGTTTGATGGATGCTGTGTAACCATTGGAATGTGTCTTGGCTGCGAGAAAATTGAGAAAATTTGCTAAATTCTCTCACAAAATATTCTGCATATAAATTTGAGTCTCTCTTTCTCCCTCTCTCTCTCTTTCGAATTAAAGCTTTATGCAACTTAATATAAAATTTGGATTGTAAGCGTTTTCTTGTCATTGCCCCTACTTCCCCTACTTGTGTCTGCGTCGCTGTGTGTGTGTATGTGTGTGTGTGTGATTACATTGTTGCATTCAAATGGATGCTGATGTTGCTGTTTAATCTTCCGGCCTGCCCGTCTACCTTTCTATCTATCCCTAGTACCTGGCATGCGTGTCTGCGTGTGCGCTCGCTCAGTCTATATACTTTTGGCTATTACCAGGGATTTCAACCACGCCCTGCTCAACCATCTACTACAAAAATACATATAGACGCTGTACTTACCGACGATACCAACAGAACCGACCGAACCGAATTGAATTGAATGGAACGGAACAGAAAAGCAATGAATTTAAACAGCGAAACTAGGTTAACCTCGGCAGGAGTTTTCGATGTCGTTGCTGTTGTCGTTGTCGATTGTCGTTCACATACAATATCCTTTTGTCATGATTGTTGTCCCTTGTTCCGATTTGTATATCCCTTGGGCTGTTTGTTAGTATAAACTTTCATAGTTTCCTTTTTTACAATTTATGGCTTAATTAAATTAGTTTATTTGTTTCCGAGGGGTGGGGTCTAACTAAACAATAATCTGCGCCATAAAACAAATGTTAAATGCATTTCGGTGCCATAAAAATTTGGGTGCGCCAAATGCAATTAGCGTCTATAAACAAAAAAAAAAAAAAAAAACAAAAAATAGGTTTATGCACCCCGAAACTATGCTACAATGCAGGCATGAAGGACAACAAGACGAAGAAGTAGAAGGATATAGAAACGAAAATACAACAACAACAACAACAAAACCAAAATAGTAGTACTAAAGCAAAACGCACTCTAAGCTGTGCTGTATTGTGCTGTGCTGAGCCTGAGCGTCCATTCAAAAGGTGAATGTCCTTTGACGCGTATAAATTTTGGCGCATGCGCTTTACGAAAATTTTCTCATAAAAATATTGTAAACTTCTTCTTCTTCTTCTTTTCGTTATGTTCTTCCATTTTAAGTTTGCTCTCTAAAAATGTGCTTATTTGCGTTTGGGTGTGTTTTTTTATTTTAATGCGGATTTGTTGCATTTTTATTTTATTTTATTTTTATATTTTTTTTATTATTTATATTTATTATCATTATTATTATTTTTTTTAAAGCTTTTCTCTTTGTTTGTATGCGTTGTGCCTTGAATTTTCTACATTGTTGTACTTATCAGGATATGAACGCTCATTATGGCATTTCTCGTTTACCTCTTTGTTAGCTTTTTGTCAGCACATTAGGGATTTTTTGATAATCTTTAGAAAATACCATAAACCTACATTTACAAAAAAAAAAAAAAAAAAAAAGGCAGATAACATAATCCATTGAAAGTAGATAATGCGTAACATTTGTATGTCGGGATTAATAAATTTTGCCAAGTCGTGTAACTTGAGTTTTCCAGAGGAACTAAGTATCTAAAAACATAAGCATTCTTATAAATTTGGTCTTCTCATAACATTCGCACAATATCCACATAACATTCGCATTGCATTCGTCTTAAATTCGCATAGAATTCGCCTAAAATTTGTATTGCATTTGCATAACATTCGCATAACACCCGCATAACATACGCATAATATTCGCACAACATTCATATAACATTCGCGTAACATTCGCCTAAAATTCACATAGCATTCACATAACATTCGCAAAACATTCGCATAACATTCGCATTATATTCGCATAATATTCGCTATTTGACTATTTCTAATTTTTAACCTTAAAGCTTAAGAAGTTGTCTGTGATAGTTGCACCTAATATATCTTTAATTGTCTCGTACTACTCTAACACAACCCACCTCCCAATCATTAAGTTTTTTAGTTTAAAAAAAAAAAAAAAAAAAAAAAAAACAATTAAGCGATCAAACAATCAATCATAACAACAAAATAAGCACGTTCACATGAGACACATACAATATACAATTAGTACGACTATAATACATAAAATTAATTCCAATCTAATTACAAACAGCAACAACAACAAAAAAACTAAATAAAAATGTATCTTTGCAGGGCTGCAAAACTGGTTTTAAGCCGAGCTAGTTTCTGAGCCGAACTGCTATGCTTTTTGAGCGTTTGCTCCGAACCAAGAACCGAAAAGTTCTGTTGAAAGAAAATGGTGTTCAACTAAAAATCAAATGATTCCGATTACTTTTATTATAATCGAATTTTTATGTTAAAGATTGTGACTATGTTGAATAGGTATATTCAATTTGTCGAAAAGTTTGGAACGCACTAAAAGAGACATATGTTAGTAGACCCCATTAAGTATATATATTCTTGATCAGCTCGATGAGACTAGTCGATCTAGCCATGTCCGTATGTATGTCTGTCCGTCTGTCTGTTTGTCCGTCTGTCTGTTTGTCCGTCTGTCTGTTTGTCCGTCTGTATGTATGTCTGTCTGTCTATTTATTTCAACGAGATTTTCTTTGAGACTGCTGGAGATATTTAGCTGAAAATGGAATGAAAGTGCCACGCTCAATTTTTAGGTATATTCCCCATACGAAATGACCGTCCATTTTCGAATTTTTGTCTGAAAACGGTTTTTATTTAGGAATGTATTGACTCAGAATTGGGTAAAAACTCTTCGAATATTATTCGATATCAAAACCAAGGTGCCACCCCATATTTAGACATAGACCTCACATAAACTTACCGATTATTTTCGATTTTTTTTTTTTTGGAGTATTTGCATTTTTAGCTTAAAGTTTAATACCATTACACAGGCCTAAAGTTTTAACCCAGAGACAAGACCATCATACCCGAAGGATTTTGATGCGCTGAATCCGAATCCGTGCTCGGAATTGCTCTATACGTCTGGTTTTTGAGATATCTAACAAAGTGCCAAGAAAACGCGTTTTTGCAGTTTTGAGGTTACGCGACAGACGGAAAAAATTATTATCAAAAAAACGTTTTATGGCAATTGAAAATTTTAAACCTTTTTGGATTTTTCAAATATCTTTTTTTCACCGAAAAATCTCTATTTGAAATTTTACAATTAAGCGTAAAAGCGTTAAAGGGTTAATACGCTTAATTGTAAAATTTCAAATAGCGATATTTCGGTGAAAAAAATATATTTGAAAAAATCCAAAAAGGTTTAGAAGGGGAAGGGGTGATACTTTCAATTGCCATAAAACGTTTTTTGATAATAAGTTTTTTCCTTCCGTCACGTAACCTCAAAACTGCAAAAAAACGCGTTTTTGGCACTTTTAGGTTAGGATATCTCAAAAACCAGACGTATAGGAGTAAATCCGAGCACGGATTCGGATTCAGCGCATCAAAATCCTTCGTCTCTGGGTTAGAGCTTTTGTTAAATTTTGTCGGCCTGTGTTATTGTTTTAAGCTTGTGTTGTATCAGACAATTGACCCCCATCATATCTCAAAGTTCTATCTAAGCCTCTGATTGATAACACATAAACTATTTGAAAATACGTGTTGCGGGTATTTAAGCTTCGGTTCCACCGAAGTTGACGTTTTTTCTTGTTTTGTTAGTGTAGGAAGCACAACTTGTGGTCAACTCCGATGCAAAACAGGTTCGTGAATTGAACCATCGGTTCAAAACAACATTCGGTTCAATTTTATATTGGTTTGCAGCCCTAGTAAATACATAGGTATGCACACAGAGCGTTGAATAAATCAACTTACAGAGTAACAGAAAATGTTTACTTGAACGTTTTTCCTGTTTGACATATCGCTTAAGATGTGTTTAGAAATATATTGTACCCACTGCTGGACACGATAATAGGTGTGAAATCTAAAATGTTCAAAATGTAAAAAAACCTTAGAAAAACGTATTCCCGAATCAATATTAAAATTTGTTAGTATAGCAACAGTGTTTTGAAGTAAATTGGACAATAAAATTATATACTGGTTGTTCATTTCTTCCGGCTTAATATTCGCCTGGACATATGTATGTAATAATAGGTGTGAATTGGTAAAAAATGTGGAATCTAAGCTTTAATACCCGTCACACAACACTTTTAATCGTTTAACATATATGTTCACCAGGGGCTTAGATTATTTTGCACGATGAATTTAGTCGAATTTGTATTGAGGCTTTATGTTATATTAGTCCAGTCCTTACCATATCGATAGAGTTTACTTAGGTGGACATTGGAATTGATTTTACCAAATTTTAATTGAATTCATTCAGAAATAATAAATGCTTTCATAAAAAATGAGGGCGGTATACAAACTTTGATCCACTGTACCATGGAAAAGGGCACATTAAGTTTGTGAAATGTATGAAACAGGCAAAAGGAGGATTGATAGACCCTATAAAGTATATATATTATTGAGAGGCGAGTCGATATAGCTATGTCTGTCGGTCGTATGAAAACGCTTATCTCGGACTTTAAGACTATGAGAGATAGGGCCACCATATTCGTTACTTCGACTCTTCTAAGCCTATGTCAAATGTTCACTTAAAAACTGGCTTTCTCTAACCCCAATTTAAGGGAGCCCAATACAAACTTTCCCAAATCATTGAACTTAAAATTTAGCATGGACTATGACTACAATAGCCCAAATAAAATTTTGCAACATGGCTATAGCTCCTATACATTTTTACGCAATTTTTTCTTTTTTGCATAAAAAATTCAATACAATAAAGTAAGGTATTTAAATTTCGAATAGGTTACTTTGGAGTCGAGCATTATGAACTTCAGCGTTCTTTCTTGTTTTTGTATTAATGACCAATTTAATAGAAAAAGTTAACTTTGGTTGGACCGAAGCTTATATACCTCTTACACTTCATTTGACGGGGATAGATCTTCGTATGCATCATTTGTATTAAATTTTATCTTAAAATAATAAACAAATTCAAAATATTCTTAACAATTTAGAAATTCGCGGTCCGATTTGAATCAATTTTAAACTGAAGATTTGGGATGATATAAGAAGCATTTGTACCATATTTGAAGACATTCGCTTTATAAATACATTTTTATACCCTGTACCCAAATGGGTACAAGGTATTCTAGGAGTTCAAATTTAGTACAAATTATGTCTATAATAGTCCCAATAAAATATTCCAATATAAGTAGGACCAACAAAATTATAGGTATAGCCCCCATACAAATTTACCCCAAAACTTTGGGTTTTTACATAAAAAGTCATTGTTTTTTATTCTAGGAAGTTCAAATTTAGTACAAAATATGTCTATTGTAGTCCCAATGAAATAGACCAATATGGGTAGGCCCAACAAAATTTTAGGTATAACCTCATACAAAGATATACCCGAATTATTAAGTTTTTCTATGAAAATCCAATTCAATGAGGTATGTTAATAAAACAGAACCTAACTCAAGGTATATATAGATTGGGTACAGGGTATCTTGCAGTCGAGCATACTCGACTTCAGCGTTCTTTCTTGTTTTCTTATAAGAACTTGACAAAATGTTGTACTTTTAAATGGGAGCTATACCTAAAAGTAGGCGTGGCACATTGATTCTGACAAAGAAAGTAAACATGATCTAGAAAAGCTTAAGTTAAAAATTTTAACTTAATACTTTAAAACTGAGCGAATAAATCGCGCAGCAACCAACAGACAGACAGACAGACGGACATGGGTAAATCGATTCGTCTCATCGAGCTGATCAAATATATATTAATATATTCTTTATAGGGTCTACGATGCCTCCTTTAAATGCGTTACAAACTTTCCGACAAACTGAATATACCCTTTACACTATGTGTGGCTGGTAAAAAAAAAAAAAAAAGCGATCGTTTTAAACTTTTAAATCAAACCTTTACAAGCGATCTAAGCTGATAAACAAATTAGAACTAGTTTTATATATCTTTGCAATTATTTTTGTTTCAATAATTGTTGTTTTCCTTTTGTTTTTTGTTGCACATTTAGTCTTATTATGCATTGGCAACGTATGTTGTGGTTATCGTTGTTTTTGTTGTAATTATTGTTGTTGTTGTGGTGGTCGTTGTGACTGTAGCATAAATTTTGTTGCATGCCGCAAACGAATTCGCCGGCGTTATTGTAGCGTGGCAAAGGTTGTTGAAGAGGTTAAATGCGGAAACCCGTAGAGAAGGGTGTGTGGCGTAATTATGTGCCATGAAGCTGATTTTGTTAGCAAAGGGTGTCGCGCTGTCTACGTCGATGCGTCGACGTAAGCTAAAGCAGCAGCACCATAAAAATGAACGCATTACAGCATTACAGAATATCGTAAACGGGATGCGAAAGCAAATGCTATCGTAATTTATATCGTAAATCTTGCTTCGTCGGATTTTCGTACAGTGATTCGTTGTGCTTGGAAAATGTTGACGGTTAAAAAAAAATATAGAAAATTATTTTTCCTATCAGGGATATACTTCCTCCGATTTTTTTACAACTTGGTATACTTGAGTAAGTTTTACCACAAAACCATAATTTGTATTTAAAATTTGTTCAACTCACAACTTAAAATGATGCATAAGGGATACAATTAATATTAAACAAAATTATATTACAGAAAAAGTTCCGAACTATAGCAGTAAAAAATCTGCGCACAAAGCGAAAAAGGGGAATTCCAATACATGTCAAAGGCAAAATAGCGAGGAAAATCAAAACGAAGTACAACAGTTGCCAGCAAAATGCCGTTTATAAAATAAATGAACTTGGCGCACAAAAGGATTTTTTTTTTCAGATGAAGCCCAAGTTTGCATCTTTCGAAATAATGTGCGAAATAAGATGCAACCTTACATGTGAAAAATCTTTACCCAGTAAAACATGGTTCTGGTTCTGTGGAGTTGTATGGCAAGCGGTGGAGTTGGAGAAATGGCGTTCAAGAAGGTAGGTGAATAAATATGACTACCTCAATATTCTCAAGCGAAATTTTGTATAAAAAATAGAGTGATTTGACCTTACCTATAATATTTTCTTCCATAACGAATAACGATAACGATCACAAGCACACTTCAGACATTGTTGGACTTGGGTTGGTGTATAATCAACCGACGCCTCTTACGCCCCCACAATCCCAGATCAAAATTTCGATATGGAAATCAAAAACTCGCGAATATTTGACTGGTAATTCTATGCAAAAACGATTGCTTGAGGTTGTACGGATAGCCCCAACCATTTTTATTATAAAACAAGAAAAAACGTTAACTTCGGTGGAACCGAAGCTTAAATATCCGTCACACGAATCTTTGAATAGTTGAGTGTGATCATCAGTGGCTCAAATACATTTATAAATATATATTCGAAAATAATTACCTTTTCATACGTTTGTTCGAAAATAATCGATAAGTTTGTATGGGGACTATGGCTCAAAATGGGCGTGGCACCTTGGTTTTGTTATTGGATGTCATTAGAAGTGTTTTTACCCAAATTTGAGTAAATATTCTCATAAAAAATACCTATTTTCATATAAAATTCGAAAACGGGCGTTAAATTTGTAAATTTGTATGTATGCTATAGCTAAAAATGGGCGTGGCACCTTGCTTTTTGATATTGGATAAGATTAGAAGTATTTTACCCAACTTGGAGTGACTACATTAATAACTAATAGCTATTTTCATATAAAATTCGAAAATGGGCGGTAAGTTTGTATGGGGGCTATATCTAAAAATGGGCGTGGCAGTTTGGATTTGACATTGGATGACATTAGAAGTATTTGGACCCAACTTGGAGTGACTACATTCATAAATAATAAAAAAAAATCCGAAAAAAACGGTAAGTTTATATGGGGGCTACCCCTTAAAATGGGCGTGGCACTTTGATTTTAACACTTGAACTGCTTAGGACTGAGAAAAGCTTAAGTTCCGAGTTTCCGGTCAATATCTTTAAAACTGAGCGAATGAAACGCATACATACAGACAGACGGACAGACAGACGGACATGGCTAGATCGACTCGTCTCGTCGTGCTGATCAAGAATATATATACTTTATAGGGTCTACGATGTCTCCTTTAATGCGTTACAAACTTTCAGACAAAATGATAATACCCTCCACACTGTGTGTGACGGGTATAAAAAAAAAACCAAAATGTATTTTCTTTAATAATATATTTTTTGTATGCAGACTTTTTATTCTTATTTTATTTTTAATAATTTTTTTTTTGGAGTATAAAAATTTTGCGTTGTGTATCATTTTTGTTAAGAATTGATTAAATGAGAAATATAACAAAAGTTTTGGTTCGGTGCTGAAACGTAGCAGTACATAGTTAGTTTGTTTGTCAGGCACTTTGGTAGTTAAGCAGAACTGCCACACCTGGTTTTTGGTTTTCCTTTGACGACATTCATTCAAGCTAATATTATGCGTATATAAAACCCATCTATAATGGCTTTCTTTTTGTTTAGATGAAATACTCCTTTGACGACATTCATTCAAGCTAATATTATGCGTATATAAAACCCATCTATAATGGCTTTCTTTTTGTTTAGATGAAATACTCAATGTAACTAGATAAATATCTATTGTTTCTAAGCTTTCAAGTTCTGAGTGCTTCAATACGAAAATTGAGGATCAGATCCGTTGTCAGTAATTTGGCCAAATAGGCTACTCGAGAAACCAGTTTAAAGTCATTCATTTGATTTTGCCATGCCTGAAAGAAAACATAAACCAACCTAATATTCAAAATAAAATAAATTATTTTGCGGTACGCATAGTTAAAGTTTTCATCGAGCAAATTTATACTACAATTCTGATTCCAAACGAAATAGCCCTACCGTTCGCTTTAGTTCGAACTTTTTGCAACTCGAAATTACTTCAAATTTAATCCTTTGCAATGAAAATTTTTAATTTAATTTGTTTAAAAAAAACTTCTTGTTTTTATTTTTGCCAATTTTCTTTTTTTTGCAACTTTAGCGCTAAAAAATACCAAAGACTCCAAAAATTTATACTCACTCCCTGGGTTCTAGGTCTGGCAAGTTGAGCATAATTTTTTCAGTACAAGTTTTTGTTGTTTTTAAATATGCAGCACACTGTGCAAGCGGCTACAAATGAAACGAAACGAAACGATAAAAACAGCAAAAAGTAGCAGAGCAGCAGCAGCAGCAGGAAGTTAGCAGCGATTTTTACGCTCAAAGTTGCATGTGTTGTTTTTGTTGTGTGACAAAGAAGTTAGATGCCAAACTTAGTTGTAATTCTTTTTTGTTCTTATTGCTTTTGCTGTGGTTGTTGTTTTTGTTCAATTCGTTGCAATTGCGTTTCTTGGACATAATTTTGCGCTTTCGACGACGACGACAAAGCCTGCTGCGCTGCTACTGAATTACTATAAAAATTCTGTCGCCGGCTGCTGTTGCTTACTGTTGCGCTTGCTTTGTTGTTGCATATTTTTTTTTTTTTGTGTTTGCTTTGAACTTGTTCGTATAGAAAGAAATTGGTTGACTACTTTACTTAATGCGTATATGTGCTGTTTGTGTGTGTGTGTTTTTTGTTGTTGTTTGTTTTTTTTTTGCGCAGTGTAAACGTTTGTGCTGCGCTGCTACTGCACTGCTACTGCTTGTAGTAAACATCAGCGCTAACGTTTAGCGTTGACGTCTTCAGTTGTTGTTAGTTGCGTTCGGCACACAGTTTTCAGTCATAAACGAACTGTTGCGAGTGATGGAAGAGTTAAGAAGACGAAAAGGCACGAATAGTACATAACATAATAACAACAAATAACAACAAACGACGGAGACAAGAATGAGAAAAACGACAATAATATTTGTAGCAACAAAAACAAAACAACAACAATAAAAATAGTATTAAATATTAACAACAACAAAAATAAATGAATTGTTTTTGTCTTTGTTGCAACAAACGGACGGTCGGACGGACGGACGTACAGACAGACAAACAAAAACAACAACAAAATACAAACAAAAATAAAGTGAACAGTTAGAAAACCAACAGCAGACAGTGCAGTCGCTAACGGACAAACAATATTGACCAAAGGCAAAAAAACAGAACATTAAAAAAAAAATCAAATAGCGAAAATCGGAAAGAACGGAAAAGTCAGACTGACAGACCGATCTACCGACAGACCGACCGACCGAACGACCGACGTCGCATAACGGCAATTTAGGCAGTGAGTGAATGAAAACGAATGCATTTCATCTAACATATTTTTTATTTAATTTTTTTTTTTTGTTTGTTTGTATTTTTATTTGGCTCGTGTAAAAGCTTAAATCATACAAAAGCAAAGGCTAAGAAGAGTGATTTTTTTTTTACTTGTGCTAATTAAATAAAAAAAAAATATATAAGAAAAAAGAATTCAAAAACGTCACTAAAACAAGCAAAAAAAAAAAAAAAACAGTTAAGAAAATACCTGCTGAAGCGCCTAAAATTATGCTATAGAAATTTGGTACCGTATTAAAATTAGTAAATTCATTTATTTTTTTTTTTTTTTTTTTGTATTTTGTGGCATTTTTTATGACAAAATTGTTTAATATAAAAAAAAGAACACTGCCAACGGAAATAAAAAAAAAAAAAATAACAGAAGAAGAATAGTCAAAACAAACCCACGCAGCATGTGAAGTACAGCCAAAGAGTAATACACAAAAAGAACAAAAAAAAAAAATAAATAAAAGTAAAGCAACGCAAAACGAAAGTGAATACGCAAAAAAAAGTTAAGAAACACAAAACATAAAAACAACAAACAAACAACAAACAAACGCAAAAAAAACGGTAATACAAAAAGTAAAAAAAAAAAAAAAAAACAAACGAACAAAAAACGTAATTATAATAAAATAAAAGACAAAAATTGTTTTTTTTAAATTTAATTCCAATTGCGCTTTTGGCCCAAACTGCATTTCTTAAATAAAAATATTTAACACGTAAAATAAAATCAAATTAAATAAAATACGATATAAGAAAGTAAGTTTTTATTTTTACATAACAAAAAATTTTCAAAGTTTTTAATATTGCTAGAATTTTTTATTCGATTTTTATTAATTTTAAGATCGATATACAAAATCTTTAATTTTTATTAGCAGATTTCTTATTATTTTGATTAAAACAAAAAAAAAAATACAGGGTGCTCTGTTTTGTGGTCTCATATGTTTTATTTGATCGTACTTTATTGGACCTTTCTAGTTTGTTTGGTCATTTACCGAACATAATGTGGGGCTAATGTGCGCCCTCAGCAGCCACGCGAAGAATGGTCCATTTTCGGCCTTTTCCTTTACATATTGCAGCATATCTCTAGGAATACTGGCAATTTCTTGGCATATGTTTGCTTCTGAGCTGGTCTAGGGTCTCTGGTTTGATGTGTGGCCAATTTTCAGCAACAATATTCGAAGGCGCGCCCACATTGTGGTGCACAAAACGAAGCACTCTGTACTTTTCTTGAAAAACTAACATAGTGGTTGTCTCTCATATTTTGTTTAAATATGCAAATTGGATATACTCGTACACAATTTAGCGGCCAAACTCAATAAACTAGAATATTGAAATGTTGTCTTATTAGGGACAGAGACAGAGCCTACGGCCGTTTTTCTTTTTGGTTTGGCCTGTGCATTCTTAATGCAATGTTTTGATTTTTTATTGAATTATTTTTAAAATTGTTGTTTTGTTAAAATTATAATTTATGTAATTTCTGTCTTTTTTTTTAACTTTTATGAATCAACAAAATAGAACTTTCACATATTTTTCGAATTATTAACACTTTCTGTAGACAGAAATGAATTTTTATGAGTTGATATAATTTTGTATGAGCAATACTAAAGCTTACTAAGCCTAACAATTTGTATTAACTCAAAATAAAGCACATAACATTAAAAAACGAAATTAAATTATTACAATCGAGATATGTAAGCGCAGCGTATCTATGAGATACAAAATGTATCTTTTTGTGAAAAGAATGTTTTAAATGTGTTTTGTTTGCGGTAAAACCAATTTAAAAAAATCGTTAAATGATTTTGTTTTAATGAGTTTAGTTAGATTGTATTGAAATGATTGTATAATGGGTATATTCTATGACATCAACAATCAAAGCTAATGAGAAAGCGGGAGAGTTTAAAAAAAAAAAAAAAAACAATTACAAAAAACAAAAAAAAAAAACAAAAAATAGTAAGAGAGAACAACAACAATAACGATAAAAAACAGGTTTAATTGAGCATACGCCACGTTTTTTTTATAAATGATTAGAACTCTTCTTATGTACACTAGCCTGAAAAAGTCTGCGTACAAGCTCAATATTTAAAATTTTTTTCATTAAACAAAATGCAATGTTTCTATTACATTTTGGCAAAAAACCAAAATTCTTATTTAAAGTTTCTTCAATTCACAACTTAAAATGACACACAACGGAAAATTATTATTCTTCAAAAAAATATTAGCAATAAAATAAGAGAAAAAGTTCAGAATTGTGCCAGAAAAAAATATTTATATAAAAAATAATTCTTTTTAAAAACTCAACTACCCACCCTCTGTACAATCTCAATCGTTTTGGCATAGAATTGAGCAGTTTTCCTGTAAATTCTAAAGTTATTATGTTCCATTTCTGTACCACAAATTGTATCGAATTGCTAGTTCCAAATGATGCCAGAAATGATCAATAGAACTTAGATCTTGTGATTGTAGGCGTTCCAGAGTCTCACAAAATGTTAGTGTACTCGTAGTCGTTATCGTTTTGGAAGAAAAAATATCCAATCGTCCACAAAGATCTTGCTTTTTATAATAAATTTCATATTTATTCACCAACCTTGTATGAACATCATTTCTCAACATCCGCTGCTTGTTTTACACATCCACACCACACGCTGCCACCACCATGCATCATAGTTGGGCACATCTAAGGCGGTTCCTATTTTTTTTCTCCAAAAAATCTTTCGTCCAGTGATACCAACGATGCAAAAATTACTTTCATTCAAAAAAAAAAAAAAAAAAAAAAAAAAATTAACTTTTCCAAAACTCTTTTTAGTTTATTTTGATGTTTTTTTTGCAAAGGAAAGTAGTTTAAGTCTATAAACATTTTTATACCCGTTACACAAAGTGTAAACGGGTATATTCAGTTTGTCCGAAAGTTTGCAACGCATTGAAGGAGACATCGGAGACCCCATAAAGTATATATATTATTGATCAGCTCGATGAGACGAATCGATTTAGCCATGTCCGTCTGTCTGTCCGTCTGTCCGTCTGCCTGTCCGTCTGTCTGTTGCGATGGCTGTTACTCGGAAAGTTTTAAAGATATTGACCTGAAATTCGAAAATTAAGCTTTTGTGCTCCTAGTTAGTTTGTATACCAGAACCAAGGTGCCACGCCCATTTTTAGATATAGCCCCCATACAAACTTACCACTTTTTCGACTTTTTGTATGAAAAAAGTTATTATTTTTAAATGCTTTTATCCAATATCAAAAGAATGTTGCCACGCCCATTTCAGATATAGCCCCCATACAAACTTAACGCTTTTTCGATTTTTTGTATGAAAATACGTATTTTTATGAATATATTTAATCCAAATAGGGTAAGAACACTTTTATGTCATCCAATGTTAAATCTTAGGCGCCACGCCCATTTTTATGTATAGCCATCCATACAAACTTACCGCCCATTTTCGAGTTTTTATATCAAAACATTTACTATATCTGAATGAATTCAATTAAATTTGGTAAAATCAATTCCAATGTCCACCTAAGTGAACACTTTCTATATGGTAAGGATCGGGCAAATATAACATAAAGCCTCCATACAAATTTGACCAAATTCATCGTGAAATTTAATCTAACACCTGGTGAACATATAAACTATTAAAAGTGTTGCGTAACGGGTATTTCAGCTTCTGTTCCACCGAAGTTAACGTTTTTCTTGTTTGGTATAACATGTTCACTGTATCCACATTTCTGCATCATTAAAAACTGGTTGCCGTTAATCTGAGCTCATCCTTGACAAATCTTAAGATTCAGGAACGCTTAATATAGGCGTTTGCCCTGATCTGGCTTTTGAATTCAAAACTTTCGTTATTTTAAACGTGTTTACAACTCGTTGAACATGAGAGTGAATTCGTTTGACAATTTCATCTACTTTTCGAAGTGATCTACCGTTTTTCCGCATCTCCACGATGATTTTCTGCCCACTTTACTCAATTTCCTTTCCTTATCCGTATTTTTTGTACTTTTTTAATGTTTTACAAAAAAATTATCCATTAAAACACGTTTCTTGATGATTCCAAATCATATCCAATATCGTTTCTACGAAAAATTGCCTTTGATAAGAATTGGTATTCCCCTTTTTTACTCTGTACGAAGACTTTTTCTAGCTACTGTACTATAGATATGTATGTATGTTGACATGGTATGCATTTTAGCAGCTAAATTTTCGTATTTAATGACATTTTTACGCCATTGTTCATTTTTAATTCATATAACAAAAAAAAAAAAAAAAAATAATACTTTTTACATAAAAACTAATCTGTACGAAGGAGGGTATTAACAAAGTTTACAATGCGTTAACGAATACCAAGTCGAAGTGTGTGTTCTGGGTCCCAAACAATGTCGATGCACCCAGCTAATAAGTTACTTCTGTGGTCAGAATCGACGGACTCTTTTCATTTAATTGTTTTTTTGGTTAATTTCAAACAAAAATATCTTATGTATGCATTAATCTTGAAGAAGGCACATTTTCAGTCGTCTATAAGCGGTGAAATGGGCACATTTAAAGAAGCCATTGCATCCGGAACTTGTGACGGTTTGCTCGCTTGGTTGGTTTCATATGCGTGTAACACATTTGAAGGTCAGAAAACTTTCGGTTTTACCGAAGTTAATGTTTATTTTTTTTTTCTTATTTAACTATTTATTTTTTTTAATCTTATTGGCAATAGTCATTTCAGTCGTCGTCGTCGTTGTTGTTGTTGTTGTCGTCGTCGCTACTATTTCTAAATAAACCCATAGAAATGCAATGAACAATGTTTTTCTATTTTATTTTATTTTATTTTATTTTATTTTTTTCTCTTTAATTTTCCTTTTGTTTCTGTGGCACATAAGCATAAAAGCGTAGTGGCAATTGTAGCGGTAGCAAAAAAAAAAAAAAAAAAAAAAAAATGGTGCTACTATATAGCCATGACATATGAATCTAGATTATGTTGGGTATATAAGAAAGTTTCAGTCTTTTTTGTTTAGCTTAAAAGAGAAAATTCAATGAAAAGTACAAATAGCGCAGGACAGCTTTAAGAAATGTCGTGATAGGCGGGATCGGGAGAAAACTCCAATAATTGCCAGGCGAAGCAAAATTTTGTTATAATTCCGAGATTTCCGAAATTAAGAATTAATACAACTTTCGGGTTTAAAAATGTGAAAACTTGATTTTGTTTCTTTCCTTCAAAATTCTATCCTTATTTGCTATTTGGCGAAAACGTTCACATATGTTAGCTGATTTGGCCCAGTTATCCAGGCTTTTCCCAAAACATGTCAAACAGCATAAAAATCGATTCTTAACGATACTCACTGATAGTGAGTTATTGCAACAAAAAGGAGAAAAATCAGTTTTTTACCCATAAGTCAAGATGTTGGTTGCGTGTTCCGAATTCCAGGTATGCAGTTTGGTTTTACTCGACTAGATCTACAATCTCCACCACAAGACTTCTATTGAAAGTTTCCCGTCGCACAGTGTTATTACCGGCATGAGCCAATACAGATCTGGCTTTTTAGTGTAAGTACCCAAAAAGTTTTCCAACGAACAACGTAAAACTTAGCGTAAGCTTCTTCTATGGAGGCTTACCTTCAATTTGGAATGGTAAAATATTTTGATATTAGTGAGTTCCGGTTGGCTCTACAAAATCTTAATATAAAAATTTATTCCACTTTATTTCACAATTTATTCCACCATGGTCTAAACGTTAAATATTTATAAAAGTTGAAAAATATTGGGACCCAAGGGATGTAAATAAAATTATATAAAAAGAAAAAACGAAAAATTAAAAAAAAAAAAACAATTTTTTCAATAATCGATATGAAATGTGGTGGTGACATGAGTCGTTCTAAACATTTTGCATGATGAAAATAATCATAATAAACTAATGAATTTTTAACATTGCAAACATTTTTGTTGTTTTGTTGTTGTTTTTGTTGTTTTGAGGGTTGATTTTTTACGATTTTTGTTTTGCATATTCAAAGAAATTTGTGCTGTGCTTGACTGACCATCAACGATTCACCCGCACAAAAAGCGATATTAAAGTTAGAAGGCAAGTCAATTAGACAGAGAGAGACAGACAGACGGACGGACAGATAGATAAAGTAAAATGAATTTTGCACCACCAAATCAAATGCATATTTGCAATCAAATTACCACCCACACCCACATGAAATTATACAAAAAGAAACATATTTTAGAATAAACTATGGTGTGCTGCTAAAAGGTCTAACAACAACAACAAAAACAACAACAACAACGACAAAAAGAAATCATTGACAATAAAGCTTACAAAATGTTTCCATCTGTTTTTTTTTTTTTTTTTTTTTTTTTATATCCAAATGCATTTCATATCCGGTGTATCTATTTTTGTGTCTATTGCTGTTTGCTATGCGTTTTGATTCTACAGAAAAGTATAGTCTCGATTGCATGCATTCTATCAACTTATTACATTCTAAATCATCATCAAGCAGACAGACAGACACTCATACATATAGACAGACGGACAGAGACATAGACAGACGGACAGATAGAATTGAAAGTGTTACAATATTTGTTTATCTTAAAACTTTTGATTTGTGTTGCTGCTGCTGCCACCACCACCACCACCACTGCCGCTGCCACTTCTGCTGCTAATGCTACTTTTAGCTCCTTTTTTTTTTTGTGTTTATTTGTTAGACAGCATGCAACATGCTGCATTCAACTTTTTTGTTGTTGTTTTTTTAATTAATATCAAAACTGTAAAAAAAATGCTTTGAAATGAAGAGAAAAATAAAAAAAAAAAATAGTGAAGGGTACTTAAGTATTGCGGCTTCATTTGATTAATAAAGCTATAAAATGTGCGAATGTGTGTGTGTGTGTGTGTGTGTGGTGTGTGTGTGTGTGTGTGTGTGTTGAAAGCATTTGTTGCAAAAGTTTTGCGGTTTAACCTCAAAAGTAATCGACACGAACTAAGTCAAATGCAGTCGACACTTAAAAAAAAAAACAAGAAAAAAATCTTAAAGATTGAATTACATTTTGTGCAATTTGCTGTTAACTAAATAAATATTATGTATAAACCTAAAAATAAGGGATCATATTAACATACCAAGTATAAAAGCTTTGATACACTTCACAATATGGAGACAGACACTCAGAGACACACAAACGGACAGACAGAAGCAGTTGAATTTCGATTTTGACCATTCTGGATTTTTTTCAATATTATCCCGTGGGTCCCATGGGTCTCGACCTTTTTAAACCGTTTATAAATAAATATATTACGCATAAATTTTTAAACGCTGTACTTGAAGGGTAAAAGGGTACATTAAGTTGATGCAAATGCATGTAACAGGCTGAAAGAAAGTTGACAAGGCAGCTCGTGTAAAAATTATACACATATTCTTCGGTTATTATTTTTATATTATTCAACAGCTTCGATAGCTGATTGAAAACGTCCGTCTACCATATTAAACCGATTATGTCTGATACCATAAGACATAAATTCATCAAATTTATAACTTAGATTCTGTAGAACCATCCGAAATCACCATTCCCATTTGAAGGGTTTGTTTTCGTATGAAAACTTGTTTGGTACTAAAAACCTAAAAACATAAAAACGATAAATTCGATATGAATTAATCTATAGAAAATCGCCCAACCTGATTCAAATCATATCATTCAAATCATATAATTTGTCACGACTGTCCCGCATGTTCCATGCATACTGGTTTTGTACATAGATCTTTAGTCTGGGTAACTCGACAGCATTCTTTTCGCATTTTTTTTTGAGTTTTTTAAAACGTCTTCTGGACATTGACAGGGGTGTCAGGGAAATCTCTAGTAAATCTGCCTTCGGTTGATTTGTAAACGTCTAAAATAAAATCTTGGTGTCACAGAACTTTGAAAGATTTCATTGTTCGAAGACAGTTTTCTGTAATGGGTTGTCAACACAGCTTTTCATTTTCCTATTTTATTCAGATTTTTTATGACCCAACCTAAAAACTTAATCAACAATATCAAACGAGAAATAAATTAATCACGAATTTGTGATCGTATTTTTTAAGTTTAACAAAAGAAAATTAAAAGTAATTTCCCCGCCAAACAACAAAAGGATGCATGACAACTCTGCTATTAACACGCATACAAATACATATGCCCATACATGCTAGTGCGGGCAAATTATTGATGACACTAGCAATACATGATTAGTTTACAATTTTTGCCATAATGTACACATAAATCTTAGTGGTTTTAAAACTATTTGAATTGTTCGTATATAATTTTAACAAAAAGATTTATTTTTCAATAGAAATTTGACCGATATCATCAAAAATCTGTTATCGACTATCGATTGTTGAATTTGTTATAAGTTTCACACCACTTGCCAACCTGCCAACTCAGATCATTAATATTTTATGCAAAATCGTTTCATAAATGCACAGTTAATACAAAGTTGTTTCGCATTAAATTTCTGAATACATTAAAATTTGAATTTTTAATATAACTTATATAATTAAAACATATTTTTTAATGGGGAATTTTACTAAAACTCTTTCAAATCTCTAACAAAATCTTGAGAGATTTGAAACCGACCAAATGAGATTTGTGTGACACCTTGAAATTTCTTTTTTTTTTGGAATTGGGTTGGTAAAGATTTCCCTGATATGAGTGACTACGATTCGTATTTAACTTTGTTTCTTGCTTATAATTCGCAAAGAGTTTATGCTTGATTAAATAAATGTTTTAGAAATTTAATAGGCGCGATTTTGTGTTTTTGTTTTTTAATCAATAAAATGAAAAGAGGGTTTTCCTATAAATGCATCAGCTATGCAACCATTTTCACATCGGTATGCAGAGCGCTTAACACTGAATCTAATTTGATGATTATAAAAGACAGACAGTTGGTCAGAAATCCGAATGGACAGACGGACATAGCTAAATTGAACTAAAGTTTTTATCTATCGGATACAGATTATTTAGGCGTTACAAATAATTTTATTTATCGAAATATTCATAATTCTAAAAAATCTCAAACGTTTACGATTTTTTTCTCCAAATTAAAATCGAAAAAATGAATGCAGCAAAATCACTAAAATTTGAAAAAAGAAAAACAAAAAAAAAAAAAAAAAAAACAAAATCAAAAAGTAAAAAAAAAAAAAAAAAATTGAAATTTACAATTTTTAGTTGCTAGAAACATATAAAAAAATAATTAAATTCTGCGTATACGCAATATTTTGCCATAAAAATAAAAACAAGTATACGACGCGTATTACGCTGGCGAAACCTGAAAGCTAAAAATTTCCAAAAATAAAACAGATGACGACGACGACCCATAAGCATATCAAATCAAATCAAATCATTAACGCTTTGTTGAACTATAGAATCGAGAGATAGAAAGATAGATTGATAGGCAGATAGGCAGATAGATGGATAAATTGTTAAATAGATATTTTAGATAAATTTGAACACTTGACGAGTGTATTTAGGTTGGACTGACTGATTGGCGTACAAAAAACAAAAAAAATGAAATAAAGATGTGGCAAGTGGTTTGAACATAAAAAGAAAAATCGAATATTAAAGCACTTTTTTTGTTGTTTTTGTTGTTGCTTTTGTTGTTGCGCCTAGACTCTATAAATAGAGTTATTGGAAATTTGGTTTTGATTTATCACACGCAGTTGTGGTCGGCAAGTGGCAAATGGCAAATGGCCGACACCAGTTGCCATTGAAGCGTATAAAAAAAAAAAAATTATTTTTGAACTGAAATTAAGAGCAGTAAAGGCGATTAGCAAGAAGTGGTCCAGTTCAGTACAGTTCAGTTCAGTCCAAACTAAATGACGTCCGACATGCACCATGCCACACGCGTGCGTTGGTTTGTTCGCGTTCGCATTCGCATTCGGTTGCGTTGCGTGAAAAATGTGTAAATTTTTTTTTATTTTTGTAATGAATTATTTTTGGAACATGGCCAAAGAAATATTGAACTGGAAAATATGGCTAAAACGATGATTACGAAGCGAATGAGTTTTTTTTTTTTCCTTTTTTTTGTATACAAAAGCAAAATTTATCGAGGCTAAAATAATTGTTACACACTGCAATTTTTCCAAATAAAATTAGGCCAAAAATAAAAAAAAAAAATCATAATTTGCATTAAACAAAAATAAATAAATGTAAACATAAATTTATGAAAAGAACTTTTTTTTTTTTATTTATAAAAATTATTTTGTTCAAATGGCATGTTTCACTTCACTTCAGTGCGCAACTGTACGCAATTTATTTATTTTTGTTTTGTTTTGTTTTAAAATCAAGTTCAAATTTTAAAGTAATTTTTGGACTGGATTTTTGCTTTTGTTGTTGTTGTTGCTTTTGGTGGTTGATTGACTGTTTGCTTGCTTAAATTAGGGTTGTCACCTTGCTACAGGTGGTTGCCCGTGACAACAACAACAAGAACAACTTCAAAAGCATTCATTTGTTCGTTCGTTCTTTCTCTTTCTCCTTCTCTATCTCAAACATTTATAATTAACAAATTTACGCTATTTTGCCGCTTTTAAATTAAATAAAAAAAAATAAAAAAGTTGTATACAATTTTTTTTTTTTGTGTTTTGCGTTGTAATTTGGTTTTTGCTTATTACCCCATTTGGCAACTATACGCCACATACAAAACATTTTTTAGTCATTAAACGTTAATAGTATTAAATAAAATAACCTTGCAGCAATTTAGCCCAAGAGAACATGAATGAATGCGTGCATTTGAGTTACTTGTAGGCGTCTCCAATCGCATCGGTTGCAATCTACAAAGTTGCTAACAAAGACATTTTTGCCAACTTTACATACGAGAGCTGTCTTAGGTTTTAGAAATCTGCGAATTAGCTCTTTGTAAAATAAAAGAAATCTAAATTTATGTTAAGTAACGATAACGTTTTAATAGGTTGTACCAACTCAGAGAGAAAACTATTGTTAAGAAAAACCAAACAAAAAAAAAAAAATTGACCAAATCAACCAATTACTTTTCTAACTAGAACGAAGGCAAGTGCGAATGCGAATATTTACACAGAAAGAAAACAAAAAAAAAAACTCATTGTATTTCAGATATCAAGCACAACCGTGACCATAAGTAAGGAGTTTTTCTCCTAATTCATGAACAATTTTTAAGTGGAGAAAAAAACTTGATTTAAGCACATTTCGATATGTTTTTAAGAACGTGTGCTCATTATAAGAACTAATTAATCTCGATTTGAGAACATATTGTGCTTATATTAAGTACAATTGGTCTTGCTACATAATCGAACCATTTCCTCTTTAGAATTACATATATGAAACATATATCTTACATACTCGTATATGTTCTTTCAAAAATACAGTACATATACTATACAGATTATATGTCTACATACGAAGGCTGATTTTTGATAACTGCAACCATCCAACTAGTGAATTTTTTGTATGAGCTTGTTGTGTACTTTATTTTCAAAAATGGTAAACGAATGGTTATCGTTTCTGTGAGAACACTCGTTCTCTTTTTAGGAACGTTCGTTCTCATATCAAGAACATACGTTCTAATATCAAGAACATTCGTTCTCATATCAAGAACATTCGTTCTCATATCGAAAACATTAGTTCTTATACCAAGAACATTTTTTTCTTAATAAACGAAAAAACAAAAATAAAAACAAGATAGAACGCTGAAGTCGAGTATGCTCGACTGCAAGATACCCTGTACCCAATCTTTATGTACCTTAAATTAAGTCCTATCTTTGTATATACCTTATTGTATTTAATTTTCAAACAAAAACTTAAAAAATTGGGTAAATTTATATGGGGGCTATACCTAAAATTTTATTGGTCCTAACCATATTGGGATATTTTCTTGGGACTATCATAGACATAATTATTACTAAGTTTGAACTTCCTAGAATAAAAAACAATGACGTTTTTATGCAAAAACCCTAAAATTTTGGGGTACATTTGTATGGGGGTACCCCTTAAAATGGTGGGTACTCCAAATATGGTGGCCCTATCTCTTATAGTCTCCGAGATAATCTCTCTCATACGACAGACAGCAGGACAGACGGACGGACAGACGGAACGGACAGACGGACGGACGGTCGAACGGACAGACGGACGGACAGATAGACATATCTAGTTCGACTCCCCTTCCAATGCTGATCAAGAATGTGTATACTTTATATGGTCTATCTTGGCTCCTTGGCACTCTTTTACCCTTTGGGTACAGGGTATAAAAAAGTACTTCGGGAACAAATTGTTGAAATCGTATATCAAATTTTTCCCTACTTTACTCTCTTTCTAATTTTGCAATTTAAAATTTTTTAACTTGATCTAAGCAAGACATTGTGCTCGATACAAGAATCAATAGAAACATTCGTGCTTGATTTCATATTTCGCTCTGTGCCATTGCAAATGCGAATACGTTTGCGAGTGAGAAAGAATAGGATAGGCAAATCTCTTCTTAAATTGAAACAACTAACATATTAATAAATATAATTCACAATTAGTTTAAATTAAATTTATAAAAAATAACAAAAAATACGTTGCCTATTTTTTTTGTCTTTTAAATAATGTTTGAACAAATTACGAATTATATACCTATAATATTTTATTGAACTTTAGAAGAGATTTGAAACCAACCAAAAGAAATTTTTGTGGCACCCCTGTTGTTGACTGTTTTTGATCATAACATATGGCTGATGAACGTGAGGTGACAGAAGTACCGAACTAAGCTCAAATTGAGTTTTAAACCTTTCGTTAAAAGAACAAGGTCGAGAGAACCTAGAATCAGTAGAATCAAAAAATGTTTATGAAAAATAGTCAAAATCAGTACTTTTTGAGTTTTTAAACTCATTTTTTCCTAAATTTCGACGTGGTGGAAATTTTTTGTGCAGATTCGTATTCAGCTCAGAAAAAGGTTGCGTAAAATCTAAAAAATCCGATGATTGAATGAAAAAAAAAAACATAACTTTTTTGTATACCTTTGATATTAAAGTTTATTTTTAGTAAACTCTTAAAATTTTATTTAACGATTTAATTATAAAAAATATTTTTTCATTCTTTCTTGCAGCTCGACCAAATTTTTGAAATTTAAATCTTATTAAAAAAAGAAAAAATAATAATAATATTAATAATAATAAAACTGCTGCAAATCGATTGACTGATTTTATACTACGTACGGAATAAACTGAACAAAATTTGTCTTTTTCTACGCATATACATATTTATATAAAAATATTCATATAAACTTTATATACAAAATATTTAAAAAAAAAGTAAAAAAAAATTTTTGATTCAATAAATTTTTATAAAAAAAAAAAACAAAAATAAAACAAAATCAACAAAATAAAATGCCTAAAAATTGCTAAATTGTATAAATGCTATAAAATAAAAATTTAAACATATTAATTAAACATATTCTAACGTTCAACAACAATCAAACTCAACGTAGTTAGGCTAAAAATAATAAAAATATTTAGAAATAAAAAAAAATAAAATATCAATTTACATTTGAATATATTAAAACAATATTTTTGCGAGAACGTGCGGCTTCAATAAATAAAAATAAAAATAATAAAAACTAAAAATCATCATAAATAAAATATAAAATCATTTGCTTGCAATAAACTTAGAGTATCATCGTAGATACGATTTACATATATAAAGTTGAATAAAATATATTGAAGAAACTATTAAGAACTAGAAGATCATTTTACATATTTACATACATAGACACGTACGTATTGCAGTAGTATTTTGGAATCGTTTCGTATTACGTCATCCTCGTCATCATCTATACATATTATCTACATATATACTCGTACTACATAACGTAATTACATAAGTATTTGTGGCAAGAGCAATTTAGCTTTTGCAAGGCATGCAGCGTTGTCCTTACTTACATGAAATGCGTGAACGTCTTTTAAACGATCAACCGCGTGAAACGCTGCAGCTGGAACAAATGGAGCGTGCCAATCTTCTGGATAATCGTCAATCGGCATCCGATTCACATCAGGTCGGCACTGTTGTTAAGGTAGGGGGCAATTGACGCTGTACTCGTATCAAAAAAAAAAAAATAAATAAAAAAAAAAAGGATTCGATCAAAACATATAAAAAATAAATTGACAAATATATTTAACAAATGTTTTGTATATAGATATGCACTGAGATACAAAGGAATCTACATATTTGAAAAAAATGATCCATAGACGCCCTCTGTGCGTACATTTTTTATCTGTTTAGATTTCTTTGTGTGTGTGTGTGCAGCATCACATCTGAAACAGTTTATACAAATAATACAAAAACAAAAAAATATATTCTATATTGTACAAAATATTGGGAGTACAAATTAAAAACCGTCGTTTTATAATGGAAAATGGGTGCACATTTTTTTATTCCTAAAAATATTGTCCACATCTTTCTTCCCCTTTCTTCTTCTTTCTGTTTTGCCTGTTTTGAAGTGAAAGTCGTACGACATTCTCTTGCTTTTGCTTTTATTCCCACTTTTCCCAGACTTTCAATTCTATGACCAAAGGCTTTTTTGGTTTTATGGTTTCCCATTCCAATTCGCAAGTTCAGTTTACATTTGACATGAAACGGATATTTTCTTTCGTAAAGCCTTCGATTCTGTATCTTCGTATCTCGTATCTTCACTACTTTCTTCTGAATATATTCTTTTGAATATATTCTTAAACAAATCTGCGTGTTGCACACACGTTCGAATGCATAGATGGCGCTATTGTTTGCTGAGATATGGTTCGTGTCTTAGATACTAACTGAACTGATGAAATATTCTTTATGCCTGGTTTACACGATCATCGTGTTATATTTTGTGACACATCTTATGTGTCATATATCGTCATACTGTCAAAATCTTGTCACATTTTTTTTTAGCTGTTCAGTTTACTGTAAAGCCAATTTAAAAATGCACTGAAAATGTCAAAACACTTTTTCGAAACGGTCCAATTTTATAATTTCTCTGATACATAACTGTGACATATAAAATTTTTCTATGTTTAGAAAATCACATATCCAAAATGTGACACATATATATGAGATTGTGTAAACCAGGCATTATGCAATTATTTTTACAATTTTAATTTATTGTTACACAAAAAAATAAAAATAATTAAATCTAATATAATTGACAATCTTTCACTAACATAAGTTTTTAAACTATTATTTGAAGTGCCTCAGCCGCAGATTTTCTTGTATTTAAGGGAAAAAGCAACACTTTCCGGCAACGGTTTTCAATTTGTACCCCCAAAATGTAATACTTTATAACACAATACACACAGTTTCTATAAATATTGTTGTCAAATACATATATTTATTTTTATTATTGTATTTTTTTTTTTTTATAATTTTAGCTTAAAAACTTTTTTAAAGCAACAATTTTCATTGATTTCTTTGACATGAATTGAAAAAAAATGTATTGAATATTCCGTCCAAGTAAATATTTAATTTAATATTTTAATTTTTTTTTTTTTAAATTTAATGAAATAAAAAAATAAAAAATATAAAAACAAAATCCTTGCACGAGTTGACGTTATGCCCTTTACTTTGCATATTTTTTTTACAAAATGATTTTCAAAAAAAAAATATTCAGTTACGATATTTTTTTTTCAATAAATTGGAATTGATTTACATTTAAAAATAATCAACAACAAACTTTAAATATTTTTCCTTTTTCCATTCTCTTTTTAAACAAATTTGCATGTTGCCAAACAAACAAAAAACATTTATTTAAATTGTTTTTGTTTTTCTTAAATAATTTTTACAATTCCAATTTATTGTTACACAAAAAATAAATGACAAACAATTCAATTTAATATAATTTATAATTTTATTTTATTTATAAAAAAAAAAAAAAAAAACAACAGCTTCAAGGCGATACTTATCATACAAGTCCCGCACATCAACGTACGCCTTTGGTGCCGCATGATCTTGGTGAGGACTTTAATTTGGATTTTGACGATGACTTTCCCATTGATGCGCGTCGACCGAAAAATGCCAAGTAAGTTCGATAATTTCAAAACGAAACATAAAAACTCAATCCAAAAACACCTTTTTTTTTTTTTTTTTTTTATGTAAAAAAAAAAAAATAAAATTTGTTCAAAGACACAAAACCAAATCTACACCTCAATGTGTGTTCACCAACATTTTTCTAAGTTTTTTTTTTTTATTTAACCAAATATCCTCGTACATAATTGTCGAAGTTCTTATGCTCATCCAGTTAAAAATCTGCTATCTGTACTATCAATAATTATATATAACATATATGTGTGTGACTTTGTGAAAAAAAAGAAAAAAGATTTGTTTATTTAAGACTGCAACTGTGTCGTTTATTCTATTTTTTTTAATAGATTTTTTTTGCCGTTTAGTTTGTCGTTTTTCCCTTTGTTCTGAGAAATGCGTAAAGTTCAAATATTTTTTTTTGTATCTCAAATAAAAAAAGAATTAAAGATTTACAAAAAAAAAAAAAAAAAAAAAAAAGAAAATTAAAAAAAAAAATAAAACTATTTATTTGTACCCTTTCGAACTTTGCGCAATAATTAAAATAAATTTTAGTTTCTTTGTTTTTCCAAAAACATTTTCTTTGTATTTGTTGTATTTTATTTCTTCCAGATAAAAAAAAAAAAAAAAAAAACAAAACAGAAAATATAACCCAACCCAACTAGTAATAATCTTAATCGTATCATATCCAGAAACCTTTCTAATATTGAACTGCTATGCTGCTCTACCTAGATACATATCAAGTGTTGAAAAGCAGTCATAAACTATTTCCAGTGCTAACAATTTCCACCTAAACGTTTTTCTAACTCAATCTATACTTGCTCTTCTTTACCAGTGTTGTCTAGTAGCACAAGTACTATATTTCTTTCTTTTCTTCTTATGCTGCCTGCCCAGTCCCAACTGAGTGCTATATACACTATGTTATACCTATATCTCTGTATTTTTAAATACTATTTCCCTATACATACGTTATAGTTGAAGACAACGTTATTTGTTAACATTGAAAAAATTAATAAAAAAAAAAAAAAAAAAAAAATACACCGAAAACAGTGTTGTAAAATTTCAGTTGTGATCAATAACAAATATCGTTGCCAAAAATAGATTAAATATATTATTGATTTAAATCAGCTTTAAATTAGCCTTAAAAATGAATAAAATTAATTAATTACTTTTGCTAATTAATGAGAAACCATTACAGTGGCATACAGCAAGCGGTTTCGATGCAACCACCAAAAAGGTTAGATCTTTAGAAAAAAAAAATAATAATAAATAAAAAAACAAATGTAATACTCTATTTATATGATTTTTTTTAAAACATTTAATTTTTGTTTTAAAATATTTTGGACAACAAATATTTTTTTAAGCTTTCTTAGCACCGGACAAACGAACGGATTAGCTTTGTATGGGTGTGTTGGGAATTATGAATTAGAGATGAGCGCGGGAGACTGAGATCGTTGGGAAAAACTGAAAAAAATTCGAATAAGAGCGGCATCGAGAAAGAATTTAAAAATTGGTGGGTGGTATGGGATATTGGGCTGTAATATAAACTTCAGGAAAAAAAATGTCTGATTGGAACCAGATTGGAATATATTTTTGTTTTTTTTTTTTTTTTTTAATGACGAAAATGGAAAAATTGTTGTAGACCGGTAAGGTGGCTAACTTTTCAAATACGAATGGAACAATTTTTTGGTGCTAGTTATTCCCGGAACGTTTTACAGAATCAAAGTTTTCTATTTGATGACTTTATGTCTTGACTCAGCTGTTTTGACTCAGCTACATGCTGCTCAATCCGATTTAAAGGCTCAACTGCCCCTAATCAAATTTTTCCAAAATCTCCTAATTTACAAAATGTACAGTAAAATAAAAAAAGAAAACACGTTAACTTCGATAGCACCGAAGCTCAAATACCCGATACACGAAACTTTAATCATTTTCTTGAAAAAATAAAAAATCGAAGGCGCGTCTGTATGGGGTCCATATGTTATAGTGGCCCGATCCTTGTGATATCGCGAGCATATTCATAGGATAACAGTAGAAGTGATATTACCAAAACTGCAGTGAATATATCCAAAAATAAGAAATATTTTCTTAGAAAATCTGAAAAATGGGCGCCATGTTTGTATGGGGGCCATATGAAAAAAATGGGCGTGGCTCCTTGCTTTTGATATTGGATGCCATTAGAAGTGTTTTTACCCAATTTGTTGTAAATACATTCGTAAATAATAACTATTTTAGTCCAAAAAATCGAAAAAAATGGTAAGCTTGTATGGGGGCTATATCTAAAAATGGGCGTGGCACCTTAGTTCTGACATACAAACTGCCTTGGAGCATAAAAAGCTTAATTTTTAAATTTCAGGTCAATATCTTTAAAACTTTCCGAGAAAAACGCATTGCAACAGACAGACGGACATGGCTAAATCGATTCGTCTCGTCGAGCTGATCAATAATATATATGTTATACTTTATGGGGTCTCCGACGCCTCCTTTTATGCGTTACAAACTTTCCGACAAACTGATAATACCCTTCACACTATGTGTGGCGGGTATAAAAATAATTAAAAATTGATAAAATATGGAAATCACTTGAACACACCAAAGATATTTTCTAACCATCTTTCCAATGCGTCCAGTTTCAAGTTTCTACGTCTATTCATTCCAAAGATATGGCTTTTCTGGTTTCAAGGCCTCCATTAGGACCCGGGTCAAAAATATTTCAAATCACATGTTAGTAATCACGTGAAATTAAAAAAAAAATGATCTATTTATGATCCACGAATGGGTCCCAGGTCCAAGTTTCGGAAATCACTTGAACAAATCTAAAATAATATCAAGTCTCGAGGTTACCATGTCAAATATATGACTTTTCCAGTTTCAAGGCTTTCATTATTTTCAATTTTCAAAAGTCCCTTCTAAGTGCTCACTTTCATCTTAAAATGAATCTGCAGTAAAAATTTCAAGTTTCTTTGATCTTTAGCCGTTTGGGCTGTAGTCGTATCTTCCATCATTTAGTCAGTCAATCACTTGGTCAGGCGAAAAAGATTTATATATAGATAAAAAGTTGAAAAAAATTGGGAACCACAATTTTAAAAAAAAAAAAAGTCGGAATGGCGGAATCGATACAAAAAAAAAGTATACATCGGACGGAACGGGTTCGTAATCAAATATTTAGTTCCGCACTCATCTTTATTATGAGCTGTGACATCCGTAACATATGTAACCGAACTGAACTAATGCGTACAAAACGGTTTCGACAGAAGACCGGATTAGGGACGGAATAGTGCACGTAAAAGTTTTCAAAAGCCACTTAAGAAGTTTACAAAATTATTTGTTGTTATTGTAAAGTGTTATTTTCAAAATTCGAAATAATCTATTTTTGTTTTATGTTTATTTTTGTTTTACATTACTTTTATTATCAATTTAAAATGACTTTTAGTTAATTTGATTTGAAGTTTTAATGCTTTGTATTTTGTATTGTTTTATATTTTGGTAGTAGTAAGTCTTGTATTTAGTGAAGTGCTGTACTAAAATTGAAAACTCACACATGCACAAGTAAAAAATAAAAGCAAAATGATTAAATAAAATAAAAACGCACACAAATATAAAATAGCAAAAACGCTTACTAAATCACATGAACCATTTATGTGGCACGCTTTAATAATATGAATTATGCTGAAACTTGCAAGTAATTAAATGGTTGTTAAAGGGTTAATATATGCATTTCATGTATGTACATATATGTAGTACGCATGAACGAACATGAAATCAAATGTTTGCTATATCAAAAAATGTTTTGTTTTCTATTTACTTAAAATTGAAATAACAGAATATGTTGTGTCTGACTCTGTTAAAGTTATGTTAACTTAACATTGTTATGTTAATTTTGCTAGCAATTTTACAAAAAAAAAATATGTTGGAAAATTGTTACATCTATAGTTACGGTAGCTGTAGACCTAAGAAGGACGTTGGATTTTTTTAAAGCACAAATCTGAATTTATCCTTTTGAAGCGTACACAGTAGAAAAAGTCTGTGTACACGCGTGCTACGTTTTAACACAAAACCAAAACTTTTATTTTTATTAAGTTTATTCAGTTCTCAACTTAAAATGATGTACAATATAAAATTATTATACTCCTAAAAAATGTTGGCAATTGAAATAACAGAATAAGTCCCGAAAAGTCTGTGTAGAAAGCGAATAAGGGGAATCCCAATACATATCAAAGGCATTGTTTTGAAGAAACGGTTTTTAATATGATTTGGAAAAATCAACAGACGTGATTAAATAGAAATTTTTTGTAAAACTTTAATACAGTTTAAAAATAAACCAATGTGCTCTAAAAAGAAAGGAAATCGAGTTAAATATGTTAAACGGAAAATCATCGTGGATCTGTAGAAAAAGGATAAAAAACTTCATTTTGAAAAATAGGTGAAATTATTGACCGAAGTTAACGGAAGTTGTAGCTTCAAAATGCAGATCTGGAACACCGCCAATATTGAGCGTTCGTTATACTCGCGGTTTAATCAGATTTGTCTAGGTTGAGCCCAGATTAGCTGCAAACACAATGGCAGGGACAATCATAATAAAGTACCACAAATCGATTTCTGAACATTTGGTCCGTTAAATTTTAAAGAAGTATGTGCACCCTGGACGTGAAGCGCGTAATAGCCCGTTTATAGGAAAAGTTTACAGACTCGAACGAGTTTCTTTTGCAATAAACATCTAAATAAATCAGTAGAGTATGTTTTTTTTTTCGGATGAAATCCAAGTTTACATCTTTGGTATCACTGGTCGAAATATTCTGTGGAGCAAAAAAATGGGTACAGCCTTTAGATGTGATGCTGCGATAGTGTGGAGTTGGAGAAATGGAGTTTGTAGAAGGTACCATAACTAAACATGATAACCTTAATATATAAAAAGCGATTCGATTGGACCTTTTTGGAGGATTGGATTTTTTTTTTTCTAACACGATAACGACCACGAGCTCACTGCAAATACGAGACACGTATTGTGAGACTCTGGTTGCTGTATAACAACCGAAATCAACGGAATTACAATCACTAGATCTAAATCCTATTGAGCATTTGTTGCATCATTTGGTCCAATAACTCCAGAATTTACATTAAAACTGGTCAATTCTATGCAAAAATCAACCAATCAGTTTTTGGTGTTATTTGGTATTAAATGTATTATTTTTTATAAAAATCAATTTTTGTACGCATTCTTTTTCTGGTGTGATTGTATTTGTGCCAGTCAATGACTTGGCAACTCTGTTTATGCTGTTGTGTTGACAACTGTCAGAAATGTCACAGTTGTCACAAATGAATAAGAAAACTCTTACATCGGGCGAAGATTTACGGGTCAATGTGTGTGTCTGAATGAAAGATGGATGACATTTAGACACGGTGAATATTTTTATTCGTTTTTTTTTTTTTTGTTGAAAACATGTTGTCTAAGTCGCAAGAAAAGCATTTTAAAGTACAATAGTTTTTTTTTTCAGTGTTGGCAAACAGCCGAATAGTCATTGACTGACAAAGAAAGAAAAAGATTATATGGAAAACGGATTACAAAATGCCAACAAACAATAAAGTAAAAAGACATCACAGAACGACAACAACGAATTATGTTTTTTCTGATGCTTTTTTTTTTTTTTTTTTGTTGTCGGAATTGTGCTAACAACTTTGTAACAACTTCATAGGCGCTCCTCTGCTCGAACCAGTTGCAACTTAGTGGTACTTTTGGTGCTACTAATGGGGGCCGTAAGAGGCTATTAAGCAACGGAAACGTAACAGCAGCAACAGCAGCAGGAGTCAGTGATGCATGTAGCGCGCATTGCAGTCGTCGCTTACATTTGAGATTGAAAAAAAAAAACAGAAAAACAGAAAAAATTATATGAAAAAGAGGAGCTCCTAGATTACAACTTTTGTTTTTGCTGCTTGTCGCCGACATATCTACTTATTTTTATTATTATTATGTATCTTTACAAAATGTAATTGTATCTGTAAGCGTATCAGTCTATCTGTCGTCTATCTACACATAGTGCCGTACGTTTATGGATCTGGATCTGTATCTGTATCTGAAGCTGTCTTTCAGTCGCACAGTTCGCATATTGTTGCCAAGTGTCATTGTACGAATGACTTACATTATACTTAACTCATTTTTTTTCGCGTGTTTGCACAATCAGTAAAAACAAGAAACAAAAAGAAAAAAACAAAACCATAAAATGAGGGAAAACAAAAATAAAAATACAACAAGAAGAAACGATGTTGTCAAGAGTAAGCTCGACTATGAGATACTCTATGTTATACCTAGGCATGGCATAAAAAAACTAAATAAATAAGTTATTCGATTAAGAAAATAACTAATTAATACCGATTTTACCATTAGTCATGCCATAGGATGGCCGAAAAAATAATTAAACGCTTAATCAATTAATCAGTTAACCCAACCATATATTTTGTCTACAATTATCTTAGGTGAAATCCATACCGAATTCGGGTTTCTAGATTGAGTAACATAAAAAGTTTCAGACGAAACCCCATAAATTTTTGATGGGCTTTTGTTGGGCTTCCACTTAATAAATTAGAATAAAAAAAATATTGAAAATGTTGTTACAAAATTTTTAGTCTCCGAGATAATCGGTTTCAGGGGCATAGGAACAGACAATAGCTATAATATTATAACTCAACTTTACGGTGCTGATCAAGGATATACTTAGTCTATATATACCTATATATATATTCGGTCAAGCCTTTCTGTGCCTTTCGCAGATATTTGCATAAATATAATATAATCTTTTGGCCAGACTCGGAAAAGGTCGTGACACACAGAATCAGCTGGATCGAGACAAAAAAATTGTGTATCGGAATGAGCAGGATCGTAATCAAATATTAAGTCTCGCGTCCATCTCTAATTTGAGGTAGCTTTTGAGATAAGATTGAAAAATGTTGGGTTTGAATGGCGAACAGATTAGGAGTTTTTTCTTTTTTAATTATCATAGGTGTAACCCCTATTTGGGATAGATGTTTGCATGAGTACCGCTTAAAATAGGATTAACAAAATAATTTGATATAAGATATTTTTGGGGAACTTAGGATCTAAGTCAAAAGTTTGATGCCTCTAAATATTTTATAGTCACCAAGATAATCAGATTCATACGGCAGACAGACAGTCTAATATAGTTAAATCAGCTTTTGAATATTAATCAAAAATATGTTACGCCTTCTTCTGTTTCAAAACTTTCTTTAATAAATATAACTGCTGATCCAAGAAATTTTATTGTGTATGTATTTGAAATATACTTTTATGTACATGCAGCGTGTAGGGTGCATAAAACAAAAAGTACAAATGACACAGAAACCAAATACAAATATTGCATATAAGGCAAATGCCTAGCATAGATTTATATGGGAGGAATGTGTTGTACTGTTCGGGGCGTTGTTAGGTGTTTTTAGGCATTCTAAACATCTGGCAACTCATGATAAAGAATAATAAAAAATATTTTATTTTTGACAATTAAAAACGAACGAAAACTTTTAAAGTGCAATAAATTTTGAAAATTATGAAGAAGTTTGTTGTTGGTGTAAATAAGTTTAGCGATTCTTTTTTTTTGTTGGTTGCCAACATTATGGATCCTTAACTGCAATAAAGATACAAAATAATGCTAAAAGAAAAATAAATGAATTAAACAAAAATCAAAAATTCACATAACCTCGAGATTTTTACTCAACTTGATTAGCACTTTTAATTAGCAACGGCAACGGCAACGATCAACAAAATGCAACAATCTGTATGCATTCCATGCATAATTTGTCAAGGTTTCAACTGCAATGAGGGTGGAATAGATACAGATACAATTGTATCTTTTGTGTATAATAATTTATAAAGTAAATCACTAATTTGCTACAAAAAAAAAAAAAAAAAAAAACAAATTAAAACGAAAACGACAAATTGACAGCTACGTTTGAAAACCAGTATCGCATGCACGCATTCCGGGCTTGAGCGCGGGTTTGAGTAATAATTAAATCGTTCTTTCGTTCATATTGTACGAGAGTATAGACAACGTAATAAACTTGAGCTATTAATAATATTTATGAAAATAGACCACGCAATGACATAAAATGACAACTGACAACCCTCAAAAAGTGTATAAAGCTAAACAAGGCCGGAACGGAACGGGAGCCCTATAAAAAAAAACCGATTGACTGGCTGACTACCCTTGGCTTTATTTTGCTGTTTTGAGGCTATTAACAGCAATGGGTGTTCAATGACGATGACAAGAACAATTATAAAATGCCCTTGTCTTCTTTTTCTGCTGCTTCTGCTTCTGCTTTTGCTCCTTCTTCTTCGATACCACCACTCATACCACTCACACCACTCACACCACTCACACTTATCAATATGCTAAGCTACTACTGTGCGGTGACCACAGACAATATGGATTTACTAGAGTATTTGTTGTTATTATTGTTTGTTGTTGTTGTTGTTGTTGTTTTGTTTTTTTTTTTTTTTTTTTGTGAGGGTGTAAATTGTGGGGGTTGATTTCCCATATATTGCATTTATCTCTTTGTCCGTCTGTCTGACTTTGAATGCCGAGTCGGCTTTGATGTTTGCAAAGAAAAATAAATCAAAACAAAATAAAAAAATATTTGCAACAAGAATAGACGCAATTTGTGAATGTCCTGTTAAAGTGTTGTCCTGAAAATGTAAATATTAAATTCAAAGCTTTTATACGCTTTACTTTTTTATACCCGCCACACATAGTGTGAAGGGTATATTCAGTTTGTCGGAAAGTTTGTAACGCATTGAAGGAGACGTCGTAGACCCCATAAAGTATATATATTCTTGATCAGCTCAATGAGACGAATCGATTTAGCCATGTCCGTCTGTCTGTCCGTCTGTCTGTCTGTCTGTCTGTTTATTTCTTCGCAATTTTTTTTGCTGATGATATTTAGATATTACGCCGAAATTTGGAACCTAAGCTTTTCTCGGCAACGACTACTTTGTATGTTAAAACCAAGTTGCCACGCCCATTTTTAGGTGTAGCCCCCATACAAACTTACCAAAAATTTTCGAATTTTTGTATTAAAATAGGTATAATTTATGGATATATTCACTCCAAATTGGGTAAAAACTCTTCTTATGTCATCCAAAGTCGAATCCAAGGTGCCACGCCCATTCCTAGGTATAGCCCCCATACAAATTTACCTCACACTTTCGAATTTTTGTATGAAAATAGGTATTGTTTATGAAAATATTCACTCAAAATTGAATAAAATCACTTCTAACGACATCCGATATCAAAAACAAAGTACCACGCCCATTTTTAGGTGTAGCCCCCACACAAATTTACCGCCTATTTTCAATTTTTGAATTAAAAGTGGTATTATTTATGAATTTATTTACTCCAAATTGGGTAAAAACACTTCTTATATCATCCAATTCCAAAACCAAGATGCCACGCCCATTTTTATGTATAGCCCCCATACAAACTCACCGATTTTTTTTTAACTTTTGTATGAAAAATTAATTTTTTTCATCTATATATTTTTAAATGTATATAAGCCACTGAAGATCACACATAAACTATTCAAAGATTCGTGTGGCGGGTATTTATGCTTCGGTTCCACCGAAGTTAACGTTTTTCCTTGTTTACATTTAAATACATCGAATCGAAACTTTTATTGAAATCAGTGAAACTAGAGAAGTGAACTTGATTGAATATTTGATCCCGGTACTATCTATCGCGAGACTCAATTTTTTTTTTTGTTCTACTCCCGCACAAACACCGAATTTTCGGGATAAGATCGATATTCCGTCCCGCCAAACAATTTTAAAGCCCAACGGATGCTAGTTTCTAGCGTCCAGCTTTAAGTGAAACTAAGTGAAGAGGATGTCGTATAAATTAGATCATTTCCAGAGGACTCTCGTAAACTATTTTGAAGTTATATATTTTTTAGAAAGTTTTACTTAACATATTATTTTTTTTTTTTTTGTATATATTTTTAAAACACACCAAAACTTTGCAAAAAGGTTGCCTAATGATATCCGTGTTCCTTACTTGTACTAAAATTTCTAAATAAGAAAATCAGGCAGCGGAAGTAGCATTCAAAAAGAAGAAGAAGAAGCAGAAGAAAACACACCCTTCAAAAAGTTGTGCGCACTTTATTTTTTTTTTTTGCGTTCTATTGAAAAGTTCTTCGCTCCGCTGCCCTCTTCGAATACAATCAGAAAGTTGATTTTTTTTATGCTGATTACAGCTCAATTCGTTGGCACTTTGCCTGTTGTCATTTCTTTGTTCCTTTTTAGTTTTTTGTTTGTTTTTTGTTTGTTTTTTTTTTTCCATTTTTACTACGCCGCAACGTGTTTAAATGAGTTAAGGAGCGACAGAACACCCTTTTGTCGCATGCACACTATAACCAAGCCATGCGGTACATAAGGGTGAGGAAATATGTACATATTTTTATGGTTATATTTTCTTAATTAATTTCTAAATAATTTAACGTAATTATTTTGACATTTTATGTTGAAAGTCTGTTGCTCTTCTGCTCATCTCTTAATTTAAAAGTTTCTCTAGTCATTATAGTGGCTCAACCTGCATACATGTCTGGTTTCATTTTTTTAAAGAGCAAATTTTTTTTTTATGTTATAATTAATTGTATTAAAATTGCAATAGAATTATCAAAAAAATATATATTTATCTCAGCTTTTATCAAATTAAACATGTCAAAGTATCTGACTGTCTCAACCTGCATTTTATATTAATTGGCAGCCGTAGTCGTTTTTTTAAAAACTCTTTGCTGCTCTTTGTAGCAAACAAACTGAACAACTTTGCCGGTTTATTTTTGCTTCTCTCTCTCTATCTCGCTATCTCGCTCTCTCTATTTGCCGCGTCTGTTGCGCACGCAGAAACGAATACAAAATCAAAACAGAAACGCAGCGAAAGTATAAATGAAAACAAAATACAAAAAAAGTAGGAAGGAAGTTTGTGTATGAAAAAATAAAAAGAAAGGCTCGGTTTCGGCTCGTGCATCCGATTGCGATGCGCTGTAAAAGGATAAACGAGAAAACGTAAACGTTACCATTGCTGCGCGGCTTTTATGCTTGCTGCGGCTGCTGCTTCTGCTGCTTCTGCTGCTTCTGCTGCATGCAACGTTAACAGCAGCAAACGATGCGGCGTCATGCAGTCTGCCAGCGTAGCTCGTATTTATTTACTTCGAATATCGTAAACATTTTTGCACGTCGCATCGCGTCGCGTATCCTTTGGATATCCTTTGGCGTTGCTGAACATTATTATTGCGTGCGTCCTGGCGTGTGTTTGAGGGTATTTTACATATTTGTAAGGAGTGCCGTGCCTCGGGATTAGCGTTTTATTTATTTTGAATGATTATTTTTTTCTTAAACTTTTTTCCCGTTTTAGATTTATTTATTTTTTTTTTTTTTTTGTATTTCAATTCAAATTGATTGTTGTGTGATTTCCACGTCGTCTGTGACCCATTTACAAGAAATGGGAAAAAAATATGACGTTGACGTTTGAATGCGTCGTCTTTAAATGCGCTTTAAATTTTAAAATGTTTGTGTGAGATTTTTCGACTCTTTTTCTGGTATTTTTTACTTGAATTTGAAGCGAACTGCTTCATGGGAACATGGACATGGAGTATGGCATATTTCACTGTTATTTTGTATGTTAATCTGTTATGCTTCAAGTCTAAATCCTCGAGCTCTTTAATTTCTATATTCATGGTTTGATTTCCAAAAATCGGAATAACCAGGATATTAAACATACATTAGGGTGGTCCAAAAACAATTTTTTTTGCGCTACCCCGTTGGATTGTTCTATATCGAAAATAAGTACCCGTAGTTTTTTTTTTTAAATCGGATATAATCGGTTTCATATGAGAGACTTCAGGTCGGACGGACGAACGAACAGCCGGACGGACGCACATACTTAGCTATATCGACTCGCCATTCAATGCTGATCAAGAATACATACGTTTTAGGGTCTATCAAACCCCCTTCTGCCTGTTACATATATTTCAAAAAACTTAATATACCCATTTCCCTTCAGGTATAAGGTATGAATTGATTGATGGATTGATTTTTAATTTGATCAAAATCATTCTATTCCCATTTATCTCACTCATACTCTGTCTCTCTCTCTCTCTCTAAAATTCTGTGTCTTTTAAATTTAATATGTATTACAATAATATAATTCGCAACAAGTTTATGCTTTTACATAATAAATGAGACAATATGTAGCAGGGTTTTTCATGAACTTTTTGTTTTCTTTATTTATTTATTTATTTTTTTTTATCAAATTTGTCATTTTGACGTTATGCGTTAGCTTCGGCGCTCTTTTCTAGCCGTACTTCCTTGTTTTTATTTATTTTTTTTTTTTTTTTTGAGATTTCATTGCACGTTGTCATGGTTTTTATTTAACTGGAAATGAAGGCTTGGGCGATTTCCACAAAGTTTTCAAGAACAGAATTGATATGAACTCGTCCGCCTCTCATGTGATTTGTTATGATCTAAATATCTATAAGACGGACAGATATCAAATTTAATAAATTTTAAAATGCAAATACTTTTTAAAGTCAGCCGAAGTTGGCTAAAGTTTCATTTCAAAAATCCTACCCCGACGACCACAGATGTAAAACAAATACTTAAAAAAAAAAAAAAAAAATATGCCTTACTGGTTCAGCTATTCGGCTAAGTTTTGGCGTAACAGTCCAAATTAAACATTGTTGTCCACTTAAGTAAGCTAAAGCCTTAATGCAAACGCAACAAAAGCCATTCAACTTCTGTCAACACAAAACATGATGAAAATGTGCCACCCAAAAACTCAACAAACCGCCTGCAACAAACCGCAAAAGAGCGAAACATTTTTTTACAATTAAATTTCAACAGCATCGGGCAACAAAAGCGGTTTACAGAAGAAAAAAAGCTGTAGAAAGGTTGTTCAGTAATATAAAAAAAGTTAATAATAAAAATTAAACAAAAATTATAAATTTGCAACGAAACTTTAATGCGCTTCTTTGATTATGGTTTAGGCCACACAAAGACAAAGATGCAGTTTTTTGGATTTAGTTTTAAACCTTTTTTTTTTACAATTTTTATTGCATTAGTATTGGTGTTACGAACTGTCTTACAAAAGCATAAAACACTTTTCGTACTGGCTTAGGTAAACGTTTAGAGGGAGAGAAGTCAATGACCCATACGAACCCAGTTTAATACAAATTTTATACTAAAAATGCAAATTACAAAAAATTTAGAAAAAAAATAGGACAGCTTGTGTGGGGGGGCTGCATGTTATATGGCCCGATAATTATCATAGCAGAACTGGATAGCATTAGAAGTGTTTTGACACAATTTGGGGAGAATACTTTCATAAAAAAATAACAATTTTCTGTACCTAAAAATGGGCGAAATGGGTTTCGACAAACAAAATAGTCGTTGTCGAAAAAAGCTTAAGTTTGAAATTTTAAGCCGGTATCTCTAAAACTATCTCAATGAATCGCGTTGAAAATGAAGCGACATAAGGATGATCATGACTCATTTAATGCGTTACAAACTTTTCAAAAAAAATGATAATACCCAGTTCGCGCTATGTGCGATGGGCATAAAAATAAAATCCAACTAAATTCCAAACAATGCAAGCAACGATATGCAACAAGGAGCGCTAGAGAGATGTGGAACAGAAACAAACAAAACAAAAAAAAAAAGAGAAAAAAAGAAATTTGTATAAAAAAAAAAATGAAAGAAAATACACTCAATGTGTCCCTACTTTTATGCAGCAAACTGTTTTTGTTTTTGTTTTTGTTGTTGTAATTTTTGCATTGCATTTCCCCTACGCATGCCGAAAGTCGTGCCTCAAGAAATATCCTTAAACGGCACAGACCAGCAACGCACAGCATCCACAATTGCTGCACACAGACACACACACACACACATACAAATTCATTCTCTCTATTTTTCTCTCTGCTCTTAAGTCTCACTCATTCACTTACAACTGCCTAGCTGCGCCGAATCGGTACTTTTTTTTTTTTGAAACAGACAAACAGATAGCATCCTGCTGTGCAAAATAATAAACGAAATATATCCCGAATATATCTGTGCGATCCAAATAGCCAAACAGCATCCAAAAACGGCTGCGGCACAAATTTTCCAGACTTACTCGTTTCAGTTGTAGTTGGATAGTAAAGGCTTTTGGACGATTGTATTCAAAACGTTCGGAAGGTAGCAGCAAGACCAGCAGCAATACTTAAATTAAAAAAAAAAAAATTGTTTTTGAAAAAAAAAATAACAAAAAAATACATCAAACAATAAAAAACAGTTTTTTTTGTTTTTGTTTTTTTTTTTTTTTTTTTAAACAAAAAAAATTATAAAGATTCAAAGTGCTCGGATTTTCAAGTGGTTTTCTTCTTTGGCTTTTGTGCGTAGTGAATGCGTTAAACTTGTGCAAAAATTATTTGATTTGTGTCAAAAGCAGCTAAAAAAAATTAACTGCGAAGTTTATTTATTTCTTTTTTTTTTTTTTTTGAGTTAGTAAATTAAAAACAAACATAAAACAAAAAAAGTGAAAGAATTTTATTGAAAAATTTTTTTTTCGACGAAAAGTTAAAGCGCAACTTAAGCAGCGCCGGGCGAGCAAGCCAATTGAGCCGCCCAATTATTCTTCTGTTTTTTTTTTTTTTTTTTTTTTTTGTATTGGACACATACACTGCATATGTACCTACTTGGAGAATACACACACACACACACACGCATACATTTATATGCAAAAATATTGCTGCGCATAGTTGAGATTTTGCTTTGGGCGCAAGAAATGTACACGCCAAAATACAAGAAGATGTGAGAAGAAGAAGAAAGAAAAAAAATAATGAAACGAAAAGAAAAGAAAAAAAATATTAATGTTGCGAAGTCATATTTAATCGAGTGGGTGGGTGGGCGGTTAGATGGGTTGTTTGAATGGATATGTACATGTGTATGTGTGTGTGTGTAAAGCGCCAAGGAGTAATTCAGACTACAAAAACAACAAAAAATAGCGCAACAACAAAAGCGACAACAATGTATACATTTTTATATAAACAGACAAACAACATTGAGATGAACAAACGACGAACGAACAGGGGGGACGGAGAGGACACACGAAGAGACAGACGAACGGACATACGGACGAAAAAGAAGTGCAAAACATACACAGATGGACAGACAGACGGACGGAGAACGGACGGACGAACTCGAATTTGTATAGCTGATATGAAGGTTGTAAGTACAGGGTGCTGCATCAATCTCGAATATTACAACTGATCAAAAATACATTAAAATTTTTTTTTAAATGTAATCTTGATGATTTCTTAGAATAGTTATAAGACCAAACAATTAAACTCTGTGGGCCTTAGATAGATGTGACTTTGGGAGCAGTCCCATGCAAGTAGCGCATGATGAACCTTACTTATAAACAAAACGTTGAGACTCTATAAACATATTCGAGCTAAAAAGCTTTGGGATTTTTAATTAAACTTTGGAGGCCTGATAAAATATATAATTTTTCCTAATGAATTTCAAGATTTATTTTGACTGGATGATCTTAAAAGTTAATTTTAGTTTCAAAATTTTAAAACCTCACAAAATCTACTACTCGACCTTTTCAAAAGTTTATAGTACATATTTATTTGTACCAAAATTAAGTATGTAAATGTCGACTTTTTGAGATAAAGATTCTCTAAATCGTTTATGAGAAAGATCCTATGCCCCTTACCCAATAATACAGTGATCTGTTTGAACCACTTGAAATGACTTAGAAAACAATTTCTAAAAGAGTTTTGGAACAAAACAATGTTTAAGCAAAAGTTTCATTATTTTGTATCTGGAGTTTTTGAATTGTAGATAGAGCCGACTTATCGTAATAAAAATGTGTATAAAGCGGTTCTAGTAGTCCTAGGTGTTTTTTTGTTGTTGTCATTTCCAATAAAAAATAAATAAATGGAAAAACACGAAATATGAGAAATTAAAAACTTTTCTTTTGGTACACCCTGTTTAGCAACATGCAATGCTGCACAGCATCCCAACAGTAAAATAGTGAATGTGAACAGTGTTGTGAAAAGGCGCATACTGAGAAACAATGAGAGTGAGTGTGAGTGAGAGAGCGAGCGAGCGAGGGAAGAGAAAGCATTAAGTAAAGTAGGGGTTGGTGAAAGTTTTTTTTAAATAAGCTCTTAAAAGAGAAATTGAGCGATTTGAGAAGAGCAAACTGCAGCAGAGACAAAGAGAGAGAGAGAGAATGTCAAAAAGAAAGAAATTTTATAGGGAGTGAAATTTGATCGCCTAATTATGCGCTTAAATGTTTAGCTGCCTTGCTCCAATACACAATCACTTTCTCCTCTCTCTCTCTCTTGAACGTGCTCTAACCCCAGGTGTCGTTTTAAGGGGTAGTAAGTTGTTGTTGTTGTTGTTATTTTCGTCACCCACACACTCACACACATACAAAATGCGTAAAAATCAGCAAAGTATGTATTTGACTCGTTGACTTGATTTTAAGCTTTTTGTTTACACATATCTACGTGTGTGTGTGTGTGTCTGTGTTGTTGTTTTTAAGTTTTACGATAACAAAATTAAAATGTTATTGTAGTAGTTGTTTGCTTTAGCTGGAGAGGTCACTAGGTCGTACCGGGATATTTTTATGTATACAACAAGCGTGAAAGCAAAGCAAAAAAAAAAAAAAAAACAAAAGAAAACATAAAAGAGTAAAATAGTAAAAGCATAACTTTTTTTTATTTTATAGTCAGAGAGAGAGAGAGGGGGAGATGAAGCGAGAGCAATTAAACTTAAAATCTATCAAACATGCCAAAATGCCTAATTAAGCTGCTTAAAATCAACAATTTTTTTTTTTTTTTTTTTTGATAAGAATTTCAAATTGAAAAATAAATAAATAAATAAATAAAAAACTAGGCCATGCCTTGTTTGAATGTACAAGAGCATATTTTGAGGCAATTATAAATGCATTTTGGATTGAGCAGACAAAACTTGCAGAAACCAAACAACTTAGGCCATAAGCGGAAGTTGTAAATAACGGAAGTTAACTTATGCTAGCCGGAAACGGAAATGAAATAAATTTACTGCTGCATGTGAACATGCAAATATTAATTGCAGCTTTTAGGCGCAACATATAAAACGAGTCGGGGCGAAGGGGCATAACATTAACTGCATTCGGCATAAATTGCGCCAAAACTAAAAAAAAAAAAAAAATATATAAAAATTAAGCATCAAAAGCTTAACATGCTGAGCAGAACTTCTTTTTTTATTTTGAATGAAATGCTTAAAGCGGGGTAAATGTTTTGAAAGAAAAAAAAATAAAACAAACGTCAACAATGCCTTTAAAATAGATTCCACAAATGCAGCAGCATTCAGCGGAGAAATTTAAGTCAAACTCATACAAGACAAGAAGGTGTACATATGTGGTGTAACTTTTTTGTTTATAAATATTTTTGTTGTTGTTGTTGTTGTCTTCAAAGATTTTGTAAAAAACTTCGACGCAATAAATTCCAAAACGCAATTCGTATTTAATTATGCTACGCAAAAATCTGAGCACTTAAAAAAAAAAAAAAAATCCAATCGAATTGAAATTTAAATCTTTTGATTTTTCAGTGATTTTTACAATAATTAATTTTTTTCCGCTGTAACGTGACAACGAATTCATTTAGCGTCCATTTATGATATTCGCAAAAATTTCATGAATATCATTTTTTGATGCTTAAAAAGTGCAAAACCAAAAAACAAAACAAATAAAAAAAAAGCATGTAAAACGCTTAACAAAATACATCAAAACTTTTGAGTGATAATTTGCGAAAAAAGAATATTTAAATTAAAGACTAAATAAATCGGAGTGTAAACGGAGAAAAAGAAGATTTTTGTGAAAAGTAAAAACAAAAAAATAAATAAATTTTAACTTAAAAAACTATTTTTTATAAATTAAAAAAAAAAAAAAAGTAAACAAACAAAAGAAATAAAACAAGCGTTCTGGCCGACGACAACGCAACGGAGTGTGCTGAGGAGTCTGCTGCAATGGGTGGCGGTGAAGTGAAAGTTGCAACAGTCGATGTTGAAGGTGGCGATAATATGGCAACGCTGCCCGTTTCACGTTCGCATACGACTGGTAGCACTGATAGCGCCGAAAAGAATAATGCAGCTAATAAGGAAATGGAGCTGAAGAATGTTATGCCGCAGCCATTGCAGAGGTTAATAATAATGAAAAAAAAAAAAAAAAAGTTATTTATTTAAAAAAATATTTCTTGCAAACACTTTTTAGATTTGTAACATTTTTCAAATACGTTAGGACAGACAAACCGCTGCGCTGCAAAATATCGTTTTTTTGTTATCGTTATAAAATTAAGTGTCAAGGTTTTGGCTAGATCTGCATCTGTATCTGTATCTGTAAAAAACGTCTTAAGACCCTTGAAAGTGCTATTCTTAATGTTGCCATTGCTTAGCTGGCTAACTCGCATTTGTATGTATTGGAAAAATAAACAGAAAAACGGTTTTTGAATACTGCAAAATAAATACACTACACGCATTCACAGCCTATCCTACTGTATATATATGTATATACTATATGTATGTACAAAAATAAATATAATATTGTGCTCTCTGTACCTGCTACATATGTTATGTATACTATTGTATATAAAGTAAATGCTCCATATATACAACACAATTACATACATATGTACATATGTTGTATATGCTATGCTAAATCCGTTATGCTTGGCTTTTTTTTTTTAAATACGCTCACACCTAAGCCTTTGCGTTTTGCCCTTTGCGTTTCACTTCATCAACTTAACATAAAGCAAGTAATGCAGCTTTATTTACAACTTAATACCTTAAGCCTTTGCTAATTCCAACTAAAAAAATTTCAATCTCTCTTTCTCTCTCTTTCCCTACCTCACACACTTTCTGTTACATATATTTTATGTATACACACATAAGTACATACGTAAATACATACATATGTATGTGTACATATGTATCTTTCTATCTTTTTAACATTCTAACTATATAACTATCTTTCTTTGTACATTAATTTGTACTTGTTAAAATAATATCTATTTTAGGGTTTGCTATTCATTTAAACCAAATCCAAATAGGCGCAATTTTATGCCAGCCAATATAACGGTACAAGGCACATATCGAACAAATCCAATAACAGGACCAATCGAAATATGGTAATATGTAATTTATGATATAAAACAAAACAAACAAAAAAAAAAAAAAAAAAAAAAAAAAAACGAAAAATAAGAACAAGGAGTATCAATTTTTTTTTAAATAAATATTTTAAGAACACACAAACAAAAAAGTCATAAATCAGGGCTGCAAAACACTAAATAGTTGACAGCTGTTCGCGATAACTTTGAATCGTTGGGTTCTGTTCACGAATCGGTTATACAACACGGTTCGGTTCAAGCCATTCAAAAAAATTTTACTTAAAAACAAAGAAAAGCTTTAACTTCGGTGGAATCGAAGCTTCAATACTCGTTTCACTTTATTGTGACTAACTTCTCTTGAAAAAAAAAAAATAAACTCAAAATTTGCGTTCGGTGTGTAAAGGAGCTATACATGAAGACAGTGATCTTGACCATATTTGAAATATATTGCTTCAAAAATAAACATTTCTGCATATAAATACTCAAAAGTGGGCGGTATATTTGTATAGCGGCTATTTAAAAAAAATGGGCGTGGCACTCTGGTGGACAAAGACTTTCATGTCACTATTTTTAAAACTGAGCGAATGAAACGTGTAACTACAGACAGATTGACGAACGGGCATGGCTAGAACGGCTTCATATACTTTATGGGGTCTACGATGTCTTCTCTTTTTATGCGTTTCTAACTTTCGGACAAACTGATTATAAGCGCCACTCCAAATTAGGGTATTCACATCTCTTCAACTTCGAAGAGATCAACTGCTGAGTTAATATGAGCTCTCATTTTACTAAACAATCATCGTTTGATGATTAAATTAAGTTTTACTACGAAAAGCTTTAAAACAAATTGCTCTTTCTTAAAATGCTAAAAAAGATTAGCAATATTTGGGAGAAACAAGAGATGCTGCACTTCCTCCCTCATCTTCGATCAGAACGAGACAGTAAAGTAAATGGTTTGATTTCTCTCTGATGCTTGCGATCATGCGAACCATGGACAAAATGTTTCACCTTTTTATACCCTCCACACATAGTGTGAAGGGTATATTCAGTTTGTCTGAAAGTTTGTAACGCATTAAAGGAGACGTCGTAGACCCCATAAAGTATATATATTCTTGATCAGCTCGATGAGACGAATCGATCTAGCCATGTCCGTCTGTCTGTCCATCTGTCTGTCCGTCTGTCTGTCTGTATTTTTATTTCTACGCATTTTTTTCGATGAAGATATATAGATATTACGCCGAAATTTGGAACTTAAGCTTTTCTCGGCAACGACTACTTTGTATGTTAAAACCAAGTTGTCACGCCCATTTTTAGGTGTAGCCCCCATACAAACTTACCGAAAATTTTTGTATGAAAAAAGTATTATTTATGCATGTATTCACTTCAAATTGGGTAAAAACTCTTCTTATGTCATCCAAAGTCGAAACCAATGTGCCACACCCATTCTTAGGTATTGCCCCATACAAACTTACCGCCCATTTTCGAATTTTTGTATGAAAATAGGTATTATTTATAAATGTATTCACTCAAAATTGAATAAAAATGTTTCTAATGACATCCATTGTCAAAAACAAAGTACCACGCCCATTTTTAGGTGTAGCCTCCACACAAATCTACCGCCCATTTTCCAATTTTTGGATTTATTTACTTCAAGTTGGGTAAAAACACTTCTTACATCATCCAATTCCAAAACCAAGATGCCACGCCTATTTTTATGTATAGCCCCCAAACTAACTCACCGATTATTTTTGAACTTTTGTATGAAAAAGTTATTATTTTCGTCGATATATTTTTAAATGTATATAAGCCACTGATGATCACACATAAACTATTTAAAGATTCGTGTGGCGGGTATTTATGCTTCGGTTCCACCGAAGTTAACGTTTTTCCTTGTTGTTTTTTTTTTTGACGCAGAGTTGCACCTTTAAAAACTTGTTGATCGCAACTCTTCTCGTTTTGTCTTAGTCGTTAGCAAACTCTTAAAGGCGATTTCTGGTTCAAAACCATTTTCTTTGAAAAGAACTGGTTCGGTTCATGGTTCGAAGCAAACACACAAAAAGTGAAAGAATTTTGTTAAGGATAATCTTACTTCTTTCTTTAATATTTTTCCCGTTTAATCTTTTACACAATTTTGATCTTATACCGTTTGCTGCGTTCATATGTAGCTCAAACTTAAGCTGCCTTTTTACTTTAATGATTTTTTGTGTAAGATCGCGGAGTGAATGTCAATTCGTCATTCACATATGTATGTGTCTGTTTCGTCTAAGGTCACAGCTCGGATGTAAATAATTTGTTGTTTCCTTTCATCTTTTCCAATGTATTACGTTGTGGTGACTGTCTAAGTTCGACTACGACATACACTTTATCTAGACTGAAAAACTTATTCTCAGACTCAGGCCTATCTCAATGCCAGTCTTTGATGTAGTCATGCAATATTCCTAATGATAGCTGCAACAGGATCAAGCCCTGTTATAGTTGTATACACAAATTTTCCTTCTTACCGCGGTGTCGGATTTAAAAAAAAAAAAAAAAAAAAAAATTAATCAATTGACTATTTAATTTGTTTTCCTCTATATAATCTGCCTTTAGCTTGACATACTTCTTTAGCGATTAGTTTTGGTATAAAATCGAAATATTCCCACAAAGCATATAGATCATATACCTTAGTACATATAAGGTATATGATGTGTTTGCTTGGAAGGAATAGTTTTATTTTCTCCGCAATATAAATAGGTATATGGATTTGTATTCATACATATTCATACGAAGGTTTTATGTACAAAGTTGCAGAATTTTTCTAACTGCAACCCTCCACCTAATGAATTTTCTTCATAAACTTGTTGTGTACTTTATGTTCAAAAATGGTAAACGAATGGCAATCGTTTATATGAAAACACTAGTTTTTATATCAAGAATATTCGTTCTCATATCAAGAATATTCGTTCTTATATCAATAACATTCGAATTTATATCGAGAACATTCGTTCTTACGATATATCAAGAAGAACATTTGTTCTCATATTGGGAACATTTATTCTCATTCATATCGAGTACATTTGTTCTTATATCAAGAACATTCGTTCTCATATCGAGAAGATTCGTGCTCATATCGAGAACATTCGTTTTTATATCAAGAAGAACATTTGTTCTCATATCGAGAACATTCATTCTCATATCGAGAACATTCGTTCTTATATCAAGAACATTCGTTCTCATATCGAGAATATTCGTGCTTATATCAAGAACATTCGTTCTTATAACTAGAATATTCGTTCTTGATTTCGTATTTCATTTTTAGATCAAGTACATTCGTTCCCCAAATTTTGTTAACAGCCTTTTTTCACTTTGCGAAGCGTTTAGGTTGCGTGATTTCAATTCAAAATAAAATATTTTATATTTCTCGCTTTATAACTAAATTGATAAACTATTACAACATTAAATGCGAAGCGTATAAATACAATAAAAAATCTTTCTTAAGGGCTCAATTGAAAATGTGTTCAATAATTTAAAAAAAAAAAAAAAAATATACTACCAAACTAGTGCAAATATTATTTACACAAAATTGCATACTCGAACTATAAATTGGTGCTAAATGAGCTTAAATGAAGTAAAATGATGACATGAAAAATGAAAAGCAAAGTGAACAAAATTTTGTAAAAGAAACGAATCGAAAATGTATAGATACAAACATTCAATTCAATTCAATTCGCGTTATGTATCTGCATGTATGTAAGTATGTATCTGCAAGTTGCACTAAATGCATACAATGTATCTATTGTACATACATAGAACTTATGTACTTATATGCTTACATATTTTTGTATGTATATGCATATAAGATGCACTTGTATGTACATACATATATATAAATACATATGTACATAATTACATACATATGTACATATGTATGCTGCTGCATAGACACGAAGTAGAGTTTTTGTGTAATTTATACAAGCAACGCGCAAAATAATTTACATATTTAAAACTTTTTGTTTGTATCTACTTACTTGTACATATGTTCGTATACACTAGGATGAGATATTTTCTGCTGTTACTAATGACGATAATGACGATGATGATGATGATGATGATGAATTCTAGCACAACTGAACTCAAGTTGACATAGAAAGCACTTTGACACAAGAGCTACACATGCGACGCATGTTTGTTGTAATGTGTACACTTTTAGATACATGCACCAAAAGCACATAAACACACACACACATACACAAACACATAGATACAGCACCCACAAACACATACACATACACATACATGTGTACGTGCATTTAGATACTTACAATTCTTAATTACACACTGAACTATATAACGGAAATTGACACCAAACTGTCTCTTCTGTTCTGTTCTGTTCAGTTCTATTCTGTCTTCTCTTCTCTCTCATCAAAGTCAGTAGTCAGGTCGAGCAGTAGTCGGGTCGACAGTAATATCAATGGAGTGGAGTGGAGTGGAGTGGAGCATAAATCGCTGAATGCTCCCCACCCACTCTTGCTGTTGCTGTTGCTGCTACTGCTGCTGCTTCCAACTACTTCTACATTTGATGTCACAATTTTTTTTTTTTTTTTTTCTTTTAATTTTTTTCCTTAAATTTTTGCACTTGCACAAAAAAAAAAAAAAAAATATATTTTAGCTTTTGGATTTGTTGCAATTAAAACGAATTGTTTTATTTTGCTTCGGGTAACAAATTTTTATGTTTTTTTGTGATTTTTATTTTCTATTGTAAAATTTTTCTTGACTAATATTTTTTCCAATTTGCTCTCTCTTTACATCAATTTTTGCATTTTTTTTTTCAAAAACAGGACATCACTATTCATTGTGACTAGTTTAGTGTATGCCATACTTTTGATTGTCGTCTGTATTGCGTATGTCATCAGCGATGTGACAACGCACCGACTGCCAGTACTCTACTATGAGACATTCTTCACGTATCTGTATGGCACCAGTATACTCTTCCTACTCTATGTCTTTTGCTTTTTGCTGCAGGGTAAGTACAGACATCATCCATTCATCTATCCAGAAATCAATCAAAATTGTTTTTTTCATTTATTTTGCTTAGAGAGTTCTTGCTGCAATGGTGGCAGCAATAGTAACAATAAACCGAAACCACAACCCAAAGAGAAGAAATCAAAAAAATCGAAAAAGGAACAACAGGATCCAGCCGATTCGAAGGATGCGAAAGGCTCAAAGGATTCTGGCAAAGCAGCAGCAGCCGGCAAACAAAGCGCTTATCAGGTGTGTATATAGGCCATGTCAAGTTTTATATTAAAACAAGAAGGAACGCTGAAGTCGAGTATGCTCGACTGCAAGATACCCTGTATCCAATCTTTATGAACCTTAAGATCGATTCTATTTTACTACCATATCTCATTGAATTGAATTTTCATACAAAAACTTACAAAATCTGGTATATCTTTTTATGGCGGCTATACCTAAAATTTTGTCGGACCTACCCATATTAGTCAACTTCATTGGGACTATCCTAGGCATAATTTATACTAAATTTAGTCTTCCTAGAATAAAACAAGAAAGAACGCTGAAGTCGAGTATGCTCGACTGCAAGATACCCTGTACCCAATCTTTTTGTACCTTAAATTAAGTCCTATCTTTGTATATACCTTATTGTATTGAATTTTCAAACAAAAACTTGAAAAATTGGGTAAATTTATATGGGGCTATACCTAAAATTTTGCTGGTCCTACCCCTATTGGGATATTTTATTGGGACTATCATAGACATAATTAATACTAAGTTTGAACTTCCTACAATAAAAAACAATGACGTTTTTATGCAAAAACCTAAAATTTTGGGGTATATTTGTATGGGAGCTATACCTAAAATTTTGTTGGTCCTACCCCTATTGGGATATTTTATTGGGACTATCATAGACATAATTTATACTAAGTTTGAACTTCCTACAATAAAAAACAATGACGTTTTTATGCAAAAACCTAAATTTTGGGGTACATTTGTATGGGGGGTACCCCTTAAAATGGGTCTAGAGAAAAACCGTTTGCAAGTGAACACTGACGGTTCAGGAGAGTCTAAGTTTCAAATATGGTGGCCCTATCTCTTATAGTCTCCGAGATAATCTCTCTCATACGGCAGACAGCAGGACGGACAGACAGACAGACAGACAGACAGACAGACGGACGGACGGACAACAGACATAGCTAGTTCGACTCCCCTTCCAATGCTGATCAAGAATATATACACTTTATATGGTCTAACTTGGCCCTTCTGCCTGTTACATACATTCGCACAAACTTAATATACCCTTTTACCCTTTGGGTACAGGGTATAAAAATGCGTTTTTGTGCAAAAACCCAAAATTTTAGGGTACATTTGTATGGGGGCTATACCTAAACTTTGGTTGGTCCCACCCATATTTGGATATTTCATTAGGACTATCATAGACATAATTTATACCAAATTAGGACTTCCTAGAATAAGAAACAACGACTTTATTAAGCAAAAACCCAAAATTTTGGGGTAGATTTGTATGGGGCTTCCCTTAAAATAGGGCTAGAGAATAACCGTTTGCAAGTGCACACTTGACGGCTTAGGAGAGCTTTAGTTTCAAATATGGTGGCCCTATCTCTTATACACTCCGAGATAAACTCTCTCCTACGGCAGATAGCAGGACAGACGGACAGACAGACATAGCTAGTTCGACTCCCCTTCCAATGCTGATCAAGAATATATATACTTTATATGGTCTATCTAGCCTCCTTCTGTCTTTTACATACATTCGCACAAACTTAATATACCCATTTACCTTTTGGGTACAGGGTATATAGAAGGTAGAACGGAAACTTCTTGGTGATTATAGATGGGAGTACGCATATACTATATGTGCAATTAGAAAATATTTTTGCTCTTCCCACCGCCCCCTTTTTTCCAGTGAATCATACTTTTTCCGATCCTTTATACCCATATTTTGTAAATATCTTCAACAGGACCACGCCCTCCGCCCATCTTTCCAATGGATCATACTTAAATACTGGCAAAACATGTTACCGAGTCCATCTCCTTTTTTTTTTTTTGCAAAACGATGTATATTCTGTCTTATTAGTTGGACCACAAAATAAATATATACAAAATTTCACGATGAGTTGTTTCGGAAATATACGATGCATTTATGATCGATTCTATGGGGGTCACGCCCACCGCGCATTTTTTCTTAAACGACATTTTTTTTTCTACAAATCTAAAAACTTTTTATTGAAATCGGTTGTGTAGTTTCGGAGTGTATGTATAAAAAACGAACATCGTCACATAAAAGGTTGCCGATCTGAATTTTAAGACCCTCCCATAAGAAGTTTCCCTCAAAAAAAAAAAAAAAAAACATATAAAAATTTGTTATTTGAAGATATCTCACGAGTATTCTTTCTTTATTTGTTTGAAAACAGGATACTCAAGTCGATGCCGAGGTGGCCGTTACTCCGAAAAATGTACGCAAGCGCAAGACTACACACAGCGATCCGACACATGGCAGTTTCTTTTTGCGCGTTGGTGCCATTGGTAATATTCTATAAAATTTATAAATTATTTATTTATTTGTTTAATTTTTTGCTTTCTTTATTTTTTTGTGTTACATTGTTCTACTTTCTAATAGCTTTCGGTTTGGGTGCCATGATCTATATTGGTCTTGAGTTCGGCTCGTTCTTTGAGATACCCTTCGATTCGAAATGTCATCATATCTTAATTGGCGTTAATCCATTATTGCAAATGATCTTTACTTTTATGCAGATGTATTTCATTTTCATGAATGCACGGGTAAGTTTAAGCAATGCAATGCGCCATTTTATTGACTAGTTACCGTTACCCACTACTACTACTACTACTATCACCACTCTCTCTTTTGACCACTCTCTTGTCTCCACTTTTCTCCAATGTTCTCCACTCTGTTGTCTGAAAAGTTTAGCTGTGATATATACATATACATATATTAATTGTCTAATTTATAATATAATATAAATATAATTACATATATTGTAATACACAATATGTATATTTTTGATAACAGTATAAATATTGTATACAATACATAATATAATAAAATACATGCATACTCTCTACAATATACGAAAGAAAGCCCCCAATTTTGAAGTCATAAAATGAACTGATTTTCATATAGTATTCTCGAACTAAGTACAACATTTACAAGTCAGCATACATTTTTTGAATATATGTTTACGATTGATAGCTTTTCTGATCTATTTTATTGATTTGCCATTTTTAATGTAAAATTTCATATAGCATCCAAAAAAAAAATAATAATTTTGTCGATGTCGAACGGTTTTGTACATTTTGTTATCTTAAAGTTTTGATTTTTTGGATTTGTAGATAATTTTTGTGAAGAGGATATTTAGACATTATGTTAGGGTTCATATATGAAGCAAATGTGTCAAATTTTAACCTAAAAATAAGATTTGTATAACAATAATTTTCTTGAAACAATCGGAAATTGGAAGGTAAGTTTGTATCGGCAATGTATATCATAGTGATCGGATTCGTAACATATCGGTCGTGTATACATAGGATGGCACTAGAAGTGGGTTTAACTATTTTCATACAAAAACTTGAAAATGTGCGGTATTGTATGGGAGCTATGCCTCAAAATGGGCGTGGCACCATGGTTTTGGCATACAAACTACTTAGGACAAAAAAATTTCGAAAATGTGGTGGTAATTTTGTATGGGAGCTGTGCCTAAAAATGGGCCTTTAATTGTTTAGAGCTGAGAAAAGGTTAAGTTTCGAATTTCAGCTCAATATCTTTACAATTAGGCGAATGAAACGCAGAAATAAAAACGGACAGACAGACGAACATGGTTAAATCGTGGTGCTGATCATAAATATATATACCTAAAAGGGTCTACGATGCCTCCTCGATATTAGTATTTGATAGCAAAAAACTGGTTTCATTTTTGGATTCTACACGAAACTTTACATTAAAAATGGATCAATAGATCAGAATATGTCAAAATAATAATGCCGACTAGTGTACATTGATTTTAGTTTTTTTCTAGTATTTTATGCTAAGCGTTCGGTTCGAGTTGTTCAGTTTTAATAAGAATTTTACTCTTAAAGCGTCGTTCTGTTTAAGGTTCAGTTACAGTTAGTCACAGTTTGGGCAGCTTTAAAAGAAACAAAAAAAAAAAAAAATCGATTGGTAAAAACAATTGGCAAATTTCTCCATCAATCTTTCATTTGATTCATGCAATCATTCACGCTTTCATGCTTTCATGCTTTTCAATTCAGTCAATCAGCTACAAATAAGACACATTAAATAAAAATAAAATTATTTGAACCAAATATTAAAACTGAAAATAATCCATTAATCAAATATAACAACAAGAATAAATAAATAAAAAAAAAAAAACAAAAATCACTTACACACAACATCATTCATTCAATCATTCATTCATTTGATTCATTTGTTTTGTTTGACTCATTCATTTTGATTCATTTGACTCATTCAATTTAAATCATTTCATTTCAATTCAAACAAAAACAAATTTCGAAATTTTGCAAGTAGTTTTTAACTAAAAAAAAAAAAATTTTGTGTACATACATTCGCCTCCTACTCCCCTCGTTCGTTCGTTCGTTCGTTCGCAATGCAGACTAGGCCACCATTTCAGGTACGATATGAATTACTCATTTAATACTTCTACTAACTTCTACTACTACTCTCTCATTTCATCAACTCTATCTATCTATAAATAATTTATTAATTAATTAATCATAATAAAATAAATGTATATCTTATTATGTATATAAAATATATATTTAATTATTTTTTTTTTTTATGTAAGTATTTATTTATGTAAATAAATATAATCTATGTACTTATACTGCAAAAAAAAAAAAAAAAACTAGTTAAGATAGTCAGAATTAAGTAAAACTGCTCAATGTTTTTCTTTGAGAATAGTTATAGAGGCGGGCATTACTCGCCAATTTCTCGGTTAATTCTCGGTGTAAATAAATTTAAAATATCATTATTAATTTCTTGGTCTGTTTCTTCTCCTGCTCTCTCTTTCGTTGACAGTTGAATATTCATCGCTTTAAGGTAATTGCACGTTTTGGTTTGATGCATGTTGTTGCCACAAATATTTGCGTCTGGATACGTACGCTCGTCAAGGAATCATTGCTCGAAATTACGATTTATCATCAGAAGCGTGAGGCTGATCCGGGTGCTTCATCGATTGCACAATCTATACGGCAACATGCGTTACGTCATGCCGGTACCGTATTGCGTACGCATGCTGGTCCCAATGAAGAATTTGAAGTTTTGGATGGTGAGGATCTATTGCCAAAGAATGCCTATAAGAGTAACAATGTACTCTCGAATTTGGTGCGTAATACAGTCGATGGCATCTCGAAGAGTTTCGGTATGGGCGGCAGCGGCGGCGGCGGCGGCAGTGTTGCTGAAAGTACAACAACAATGCCGTCAATAATAACGACGACAACAACAACCGCACGTCCATTATATACAACGCCCGCTTATCAATGGCTTAGCACTACTATGGCACGCAAGTTGAAGAAGTTTATCTCCAGCACAACAGCGGCAACGACCATCTCAAGCAGCAGCAGTAGCAGCACTAGTACCAGTACATTGGGTACCACACCAATAGCCGGCAATGGCAATGGTCTTTTAGGTACTGCAGCAGCACCAACAACAGCAACAACAACGACAACAACATCATCATTATTGTCAATGACATCCACCGAAATGCCCTTCAACGGCTTACAACGCGCACTATCCACTGCTGCCTCGGCCATTGGTATTGGTGGTGGTGGTGGTGGTGATGGCCGCCAGTCAGCTGTGAATAGAGATGATTATGATCCGAACACCGACTCAACAGCGTCCGCTGTAGCCAACGACGGTTATGGCAGTCACAGTAATAATGATGCCAATGATGGAAATGGAAATCTTGGTTTAGCTTCGTTCTTTAATAATCTTGTAACGTCGTCTACGCCAAGTGCAGCAATCAGCACAAGCACATCAACGACTGAGGGTACCGCTAACATTATGAATAATCTCTTTAGATCCGGCATGGAGAATAGTTTTCAGACAAACTCATTTATTTCACATGACGAATCGAACGGACTGGTTGCATTCGAGAATTTTGAGAGTCTTGATAACATTTATCCGGCAGCGCTTTCCTCAAATATTGGCACATTGAATTCGACCGCTTGTGGACGCATCGATATCATGGGTACGATTGTCTATGATTCGGCGCCATATTTATATCCATTTATCATTGAGTATTCTCTAATTGGCGCTGTCGTACTTTATGTCATGTGGAAGCATATCGGACGCTATCCGGGGCGTCTGAATGATGAAGATTTGGAACATCGTTTGGAAGTAATGCTTTCACGTCGTGCCGTCGCAATGGCACAGCAGGCGCGTTCGGGTCGTGTCGATTGCGTGGGCTCGTCGAAGGGTTTATTCTTCGGTCTGTTGTTGTTGGTCGGTGCGCTCATCTGTCTGATACTCTTCTTCGTCTTGGTGCGTCATCAGCAGTTCTCGCTGTTGGCCATATATCTCGCTGATGCCAGTCATTGTATACTTATGGCATTTGCTGTACTTGCGATTATTATTGGATTTATAAGGTACATTTTGTTTTGTTTTTGCATTCTTTGCAGATTTTTTTAGTAACGCTTTTTTTTTTTTTTTTTTTCTCAGAGTTAAGAATCTGAAATTCCGTTGCGAGGAACAATCCAATCTGAATGATATACTTTTGCGCATCTCTGCATTTGGCCTGTTCACCTATTCAGCATTTAGTGTCATTGCTGGCAGTCTGAAGGCACTTGAACGTGAACCAGATCTATTGGTAACGGTCACTGGCGGCGTTGCCATATTCCAGGTCATTTTGCAATTACTCTTCATTGCCGATGTTTCACGTCGTCGTGTACATTTGCCAGAACATGATCGCAGCAAGCCGGGACGACAAATTGTTACGTTTTTGCTTATCTGCAATGTGGCCATGTTTGCCATTTACACATTTGAAGCTCAAAAAGTATTCGCCAATCCTGTAAGTAGATATGTACGTAAGCGAAAGCAAGATTTGTATGTAAGATTCAAGTCGTTACGTTACGTTCTGATCTGATCTGATCTGTTCGTTCAATGTTGTTTGTCTTGTTTTTGTCTTGATTGGTTTTTTTTTTTTTTTTTTTTTTGTTAAATACAAATCCAATTTTCTTATACGTTGTACGACACACACATACGATGTACTTGTGTATGTGTATATAAATTCACATACAAATCTAAAACTGTATACACTATATACATATGTATGTAGCATGTACTTATAAGTATATAAGTCACACATATGTATGTTTTTTTATGTTTCAAAACACAAAACCAAAATTTTTATTTTAAGTTTATGCAATTCTCAACTCAAAACAAGGAAAAACGTTAACTTCGGTAGAACCGAAGCTCAAATACCCACCACACGAAACTTTAATTAGCTTATGTACGATCATCAATGACGTAGAATATATTTTGCAAAGGGGTTGGGTGGGGAAAACTTAAATTGGGGCTCAAATTAAAAGAACATATGTAAAATTTTTACGTTTAAATGAAGATATAACAATATTTTTTGTTGAAAAAAATAAAACAAATGGAAGGTTAGTTTGTATGTTATAGTGACCCGATTCTTGTCACATCGGTAGAATGTTCATAGAATGACAGTATAAGTGATTTTATCCAGATTGGAATGAATATATTCAAAAATAACAACTATTTTCATACAAAACCACAAAATTAAGCAGTAAATTTCTATGGGGACTATACCTAGAAATGAACGTGGCATCCTGGTTCTGACATTAGATGACTTAAGAAGTGTTTTCACCTAATTTGAAGTAAATACATTCATAAATAATAAGTATATTCATACAAAATTAAAAATCAAAAGCTGGAAGTTTGTTTGAGGGCTATTTAAAAAAAAAAAAAAAGGCGTGGCACTTTAGTTTTAACATACCAAGTATTCGTTGCCGAGAAAACCTTCAAGTTCATAATTTCAGTTTAATATCTTACAATCTTCACCGAAAAAAAAAAAAAAACGTAGAAATTGACAGACGGACAGACAGACAGACGGACATGGCTAAATCGATTCTATATATAGTATATGCTATACTTTATAGGGTCTCCCATGCCTCCTCTAATGCGTTACAAATTTTTATAACAAAATGATAATACCCTTCAAATTATATGTGCCGGGTACAACAAGGAAAAACGTTTACTTCGGTGCAACCAAAGCTAAAATACGAATCAATGCTCTCATACAACCTATTTTTAGGCACGATATTGATATAAAATTGCATGCTAAAAATACAGATATATTATAGGTGTTTACAGTACCCAGAGCGCCTTTATGATTGACAGTATTTGCTTTCTTTTTCAAAATTACAAAAAAAAAAAAAATTTGGTTGTTCAAATAGACAGGCACTTTTGCAGTTTAGCAGAACTGATAGACCTGGCTTTTGAACAGCCCTGTGCATGAAATTGTTTTACAGATTTGCCCTCACAGTTGTTCACTTTGTTTTCATGTTCTGTTTTTCTCATTTTTTTTTGTGTAAACATATAGAATAATACTAAAAAGTATTATGAGTTAACTTTTTGATAATTACACCTTGCATAAAACTTAACTTATTTAACTTATTATTAGACTACATGAACTTATTTAATGTATTAATGTTCTCAGCATACACAGTTGATATAAGTCCCGGATGACACTAATATTGTTTTTATTCAATTTGGAGTGAATACATACAAAAGCTCGAAAATGTGCGGTAGATTTGTATGGGGGCTGTACCAAAAATTGTTTTTTCGTACCCACGTTGAGATATTTCAAAGGTATAATTCATGCTATCTGTCCCTTCTAAAATTAGAGATCCCAGATAACATTACACAGAAGTTTTTATAAAAAAAAAATAAAATTTTGGGATAGGTTTGTATGGGGGTACCCCTTTATATGGGGTTAGAGGAAACCGTGTGTAGATGATCATTTGGCAGCTCGGGAGAGTCTAACTTTTAAATATGTCTTTTACAGTCTCCAAGATAATCGTTTCATGTGGTAGACAGCAGACTAGATCGACTCTCCTTTCAATGCTGATCAACAATATATATATATATATATATATACTTGACAAGGTCTTTCATGCTTCCTTCTGCCTGTACATACATTTGTATGTACAGAGAGAAGGAAAGTAAAATAGCAGATCGTCAATAATGACGACCCCGATTCAAGATTATTTCTTCTAAACAATGCCGAAAAGGAATCCCATTGTGTTTGTTGTATATCATCTTAAATTGAGAATTGAATTAACTTTTAATAAAATTTTTTATCTAAAAATTTTACGCAGAGATTACCTGTCTAGTGTAAATTACATAAAAGTGCATGTTTCGTTTTTTTTTTTTTTTGAATTTTAAGCATGTTACGGTTTGTTGTGTACTATAAATTTTGCTTACCTATTGATTTCTTTGTTAAATTTTTCTTATTTGATTTAATTGATTTAATTTTTTTCTTTCAAAATTTTTCAACAGGTTCAACTAAATTTCTATGGCTTTGTTCCTTGGTCCATTATACAACGTGTCACACTGCCCCTCTGCATTTTTCATCGCTTCCACAGCGCTGTTACACTTGCTGAGATCTGGAAGACCACCTATAAGGCGCGCTTGGAATAAATTGAAAATAAAGCTTCAAATGCTTAAATACGAACGAAAAACATTTTGCCGTAAATGAAAATTTTCCAAAAAAAAAAAAAAAAAAAAAAAAGAAAGTTTTCATGCAGCACTTATTAAAATGTAGAGAGATACATTCGTAAAAAAAAAGAACAACAACAAAAACACACACTGAAACACATACATACACACATGCATACACACACACACACACTCACACAGCGTTTAGTGATTATATAATCTCGCATATATAGTATGGAAATAGTTAGTTGCATAAACAAAACCGAACAGAGTTGTATTTTGTGCTGCTATCTAGGCGCAACTCACAAAAAAAAAAAAAAAAAAGCAAAAAAATTAAATGATCAATCAATTGATTGATCGATCGAACGATCGAAACTTCGATTTAATTATAAATGCAATAAAAGAAAAGTAAATTTAAAGCACAAAAAAAGGAAGAGAAAAGATTTAACAAATAAAAAAAAAAAGAGAGAAATGAACAAAAAATCGCATCAAAGCAAGTCGTTTGTCATTTAAATTTTAGTTTTTTTTTGCATAATTGTAGTAAAATCAAGTAACAAAGAAAATGTACCGAAGAAGAATGAAAAATTTAACAAACTTATTAACCAAAAAAAAAAAAAAAAAATAAATAAATAAAAAAATAGTACAGTAAACATATAAAAAAAAATTTAATTAAAAAAAAAAAAAAAAAAAAGTGAAGAAATTATAGTATCAAATCCCAAAGCAAGAAGGACCATTGAGCGCATGCGCACGCGTAGCTGAGGGCGCCAACTCATATTCATAGATAAACACAACAAAAATACACACTCACACACATACATTCATACATATACATATAAATAGATGCTTTCTCTGATTGATATTGAATGTATTAAAATAAATTCTAGGTTTTATCTTAATTGTGGCAACTCCATTTGCCTTGTGCAGTAGAAACTGTTTAATGAGAATGTGACATGAGAGACAACAGTCTCAGTAACTCTCTCACTAAGTTTGCTCTGCAAGAGTATGCTGGGCTTAGTCAGTTCAAGCCGTATTTCAGCTTCTATGAGATGCAATATCTTAAGCGATTTTATAAAAAAAGAGAAAGAGAGTGTAAAGAAAAAAACCCTAACACTTTCTAATAAATTCAGTAAAGGAGAATGCGGTATATTAAATAATTTCTTTTTTAAATTTTTTTTTTATGTTATATTAAATATACATATATATTTTTTAATTAAATAATAATTTTTAAATTTAATAATCATCATAACTAAGTCATAAATCATAAAAGCTCATTTTTAAATTCGATATCAAAATAATTACATTTAATTTTACGTATTAAAAAAAAAATAATAATAATAAATATATAAGTTTTTTTTTTTTTTTGTTTTAAAATTAATTTAGTACTTAAAAATCGTTAAATTAAATATATATATATATAAATATATATATACATATATAAAAATCTTAAGGCAACTATACTGCGTATGAAATAAAAAATAAATGAGAAAAAACCTTTAAAATGCTGTATAGATGCCTAAAATTATGCGCTGCCTTGAAAAGTAGCAGCTTTGTGTTCATCAATTGATTTTCTATTATTTTGTTATTATTATTATTATTTTTTGTTTCTTATTATATACATATATATATTTTATTATAACTTATTATATTTACTATTATAACAAAAATTATTTATATTTATTGTTTTGAATTTAAAAACAAAAATGAGCGCATTGTGTAATATTAAAAAAAAAAAAAGAAAGGAAATAAATAAAAATAATTTTTACAATGTGAAACTAAAAACAAAAAAGAAGAAGAGAAAATGAACAAATTATAAAAATATATTAAAAATTGAATCTATATAAATATATGAATTGTTGTTTGTTTTTTAAATGTACGAACTGTATGAATGATAATAAAGAAACCAAAAAAAAAAAAAAAAAAATAAATAAATAAAAACATTTCAAAAAATTAATAATATAATATTTTTTTTTTTATTTTACACTTTGAGTTGCATTACAAAAAAAAAAAAAAAAGTTTTAACTACATAAATACATACAACATAAAATAAAAATAAAATAATCAACACATTAAACGATCTCAACTTATATAACATAATTAATGCATTTTTAGTTTTTATTTATTTTATTTGTTGCTGCAAAATAGAAAAACTAGCAAAACAAAAAATGTGTATTAAATGCTAAAATTAAAATATAAAAAACAACAAATATATATAATTACAAAAAAAAAAAAAAAAATAAAATAAAATCATTTATTCAAAATGGCATTCTGCATGTGTGTGTATGTAGCGTTGTAGTTGAACCAAAAATTTCTATATATAAAAATATATATATATCAAAAGCAAAGCGAACTTTTTTTTATTTGTTAACACATAAAACTATTATACAAAAAAAAAAAAAAAAATAAATAACCAAAAAAAAAAAAAACAATTATAAAAAAACAAATTTAATTTTAATATTAAACATAATATAAAAAAAATCATAACGTCACAAAAAACATTAAATCAAGCAAAACCACAACAACAACAGAACTGTGATGAATTGACATTTTTTTTCAATTCTTTTAAACAATTTTTTTTTTAAATTTTATGCATTTTTCAGATTTTCTTAAAAATTTGTAGTATACAAAAATAAATAAATAAATAAAATTAAAAAAAAAAAAAAATAAAATAAAAAAAAAAAAATAGTAAAATAAAAATTTAAAAAATAAGCTTATACAATTTTGTCATGTATTGAATAAATTAAAAACAAAATCGTACAATATAAAATAATATATATACATATAAAAAGAAATTAAAGACAACCAATTTTTAATATATATAAAAAAAAAAAAAAAAATAATTTATAAATGTCCATTTTGATTATTAGTAGTGATGTTGAAAAAATAAATATATATAAAATTTAAAAAAAAAAATATATATAAATAAATAAATAATACATATAAATGATATAACAAAACAAAACCAAAAAAAAAAAAAAAAAAAAAACAACTTTTGAACAATGAAACGCATTTAAAAAATGAACAAAAATAATATTAAATTTCGATAATAATAAAAAAGAAATTATTATTATAAATGGAATATAAAATATAATATATACTTATATATATAAATATATTGTATATCTAAAAAAAAATATAAATGTATGTATACTAACCCACCAAATTCAAGGTATTAAAAGTTTTACATAATAAAAAAAAAAAAAAATTTAAATAATTAAAAAAAAAAAAATCAGACAACAAAAACAGAAAAACAGCAAACCATAAAAGCATACAAAATAAAAATAAATCAAACGACTCAGCTCTTAATATTTTTTTTTTCTTACGCAACAAGAACAAATCGTATCAAATAAAAATATTAATAATAATAAAAATAAATATATTATACAATATATAAAAAGAAAAACACCACACGTCTATGTATTTCAAATGTTGCCAAAGACCAAAATATAAATAAAAAGCAAAAAAGTAAAAAAAAAATAATAATAATAATAAAAATAAAGCATACTTTCAAGTGTAAAACATTTCCAAGAATTTTCCAATATTGTAGAAAACTACTGTCTATGCTTTCTACATTTTTAAAGTTTTCTTAATGTAATTAATATTTTTCGCACATAGTTTTATAAAAAAATTCAACATTTTCTACAAATTTCTTCAGATGACTTTCTTAAATTTCGATATCTTTACTATGTGTATATCTGTCTGTCTGTCCGTCCGTGCTTTTCATAAATTTTGTATGCAGAAAAAATATATCTACGCAAAATAATACAATATAGAAGAATGTCAAAAAAAAAAAAAAAAAAAAAAAAATGAATATGGAAAATAATAAAGTTTGTGTAAAGTTTTTTTCGATTCGAATTTTTTCTACATATTTTACATACACTGCCGTCTTGCATGAACTGCTCCAAAAAAAAAAAAAAAAAAACGATAACAAAAACAAAAAACAACAAAATATATATATTTAAATTAAAAGACATGTCTCTCTTTATATAAATACATATATACGTACATATATATATATATATATATATATACACAGGTATATACATAATATACATCTCTATACAAGAACATTGCAAAAAAAAAAAAAAAAACATAAAATCAAAATAAAATAATAAAAAATAAAAAGTTATAAAAAAAATGAATAAATAAATTAAAACATTTTGTTGAGCTTGAAAAAAAAAATGTTTAATAAACTAGCACGAGTTGCTATCTTTGGTATTAAAATAAAAAAAAAATGCGTAATTTTTGAGACCAACCCAACAGCAAAAAGATAAATTTTGTTTTGTCCGTCTGTCTGTCCCTGTCTGACCAATTGGCAAAATATAAACTTTTATTTCTTACACAAAAATTTATAGAAAATTTCTAGCAGAACCTTTGAAAAAGAAACTTCAAATGTTTGTGTGAATATGCAACTTTCATATTTTATGAAATTTCTATTGAACTAAAATTTGTAGTATTTAAAAAAATCACACAAAACGGAAATAAAAACGAAAAATTATGTTCGCCTAAAAGCATGCAATGTAAACTGGCGCTTAACGTTGGTCATCAGCTAGAGAAGATAAAAAAAATATGTAGAGACAATGCTGGGGTTTGAAATAATTTAACTCAAAGTAAACAAAAGTTGCATAGATGAAAATTATTCAAAAAGGAAAAAGTAGCAGAACAAGTAAATCTCCCCATTTTGTAATTTAAATAATATAATATATTATATATATATATATATATATATATGTATAGGTATATATACATGTATATAATAATGTTATATATATGTATATATATTTATATTAAAAAAATTATATAAATAATTTTCTGCATTAAAATTTAAGCTGAGAACAATTTTTTAATTTTTTTAAGTTGTATCGTAAATATGTACATGGAAATCGTGCATATATTATATATAATTTTATATATATAAAAAAGAAAAAAATTTAATTGAGTTGTATATTTGTAAGTGAGATTTATATTTAAAAAATAAAAAAAAATTTAACAATGACAACTAAGGAAAAATAAAATTCAAAATAAGCAATTAAAAAAAAAAAAAATAATAATAATAAATAAAAGCAGAAATCTATTCGCACAATGTCGACATTCTATTGATAAATTTAATAAAAATAATAATTAATTAATTGTATAAACCAAAAAGCAATGAAAATATTGAAGGAAACCAAAAACAAAAAAAAAAAAAAAACAAAAACAGCAGCACAAAAACAACAACCAAAATAAAACCGAATCGAATACATAAAATCATAAATTATGAAATATTTATAAAAAATATAAATAAATTAAATAAAAAAAAATAAAAAAACAACAACATATATTCAAATTCTGAAGCAAAAATCATTTAAAAAAGTACATAAAAGCTCAAAAAAAAAAAAAAAAAAAAAAAAAAAATGAAATAATTAAAAAAGTATAAGAATTGCAAGCAATTTTAAAATCGTTGTCGCGTTTGAAAAAGAAATATTAAAAAAAGAATTAAAGTGACTTTCATATAGAAACACAAATATAAAAATAATTAATAGATGCATAATCGCTTTGCTTGAGTGTTTTATGTATCTAATTCTATAAGAATATGTGACGCTCAAAATTAATGAACAGCAAAATTATACATAAAAATATTAAAATATAAAATAAAATTAAATAAATTTTTTTTTCTTAAATTTTTCATACAAAAAAAAAAAAAAAAAAAAACAAAAAACAAAGGAATGAAAAACAAAAACAAAAAAGTGTCAGACACACAAACACAACAACACAAACATTCACAGACACTGAAAATCGGATATGGAAACTTATATATACATAAATATATATATATAAATAATAATTAAACCGAAATACAAATGAAGTAATTTTAATTCAAATAAAATTAGAATTAAATATGTACAAGAAAAAAAAAACTAAGCATTTTGAGTTTTATTTATTTCAAAGTGGTGGCTGCAGGTTGGCACTGGTTGAAACGATGCTCTTTGACCATCAGAATACGCTAAAATGCATGTTTACGGGAAATGAGACATGAATCTACGCTTACGACCCTGAAAAAAAGACAGAACAAAAATATCGCCAAAGTCGCTTTAAAAATTTTCTTCGATTTACATGGCGTGGTACATTATGAATAAAAAGAGGTCAGAATTATGGGCCGATAGCTCTTGGTTTTTGCACCAAGTCTCATACTGATTTAGCTCCGTGTCTGACTTTTGGTTATTCTCCAAACTCAAAAGTCCACTCCAAGAACACCGTAGTGAATCGAATGAAGAGATTCTATACCTGTTTGTGACTGCAGGTTTCGACAAAAACGTTTTCAGCTTATTAGAGGCTGTAGCTAAGTCTTTATGTGAATAAAGAAGTATTGCGTCATCTGCGAAAATTGCTATCATAGAAGAGGGTTCTATTGGGATATGTAAGTCTTGTGTATAAAGGAGGGTCCAAGAACGCTACCTTGAGGTATACCTGCTTTAATTGGTCTGGTGGAAGTAGCTTTTTTAATTTAAACAATAGACAACATGTCATATCTTGTCGAATGCTTTTTCTACATCAAGAATTTGTTCAATAGTTGAGTGATGTTTCCGAAGCCCAAACTGATGGTCAGGTACAATGTAACTATTACCAAGGATGGGTTGAAGTCTGTTAGAAAATATTTTATCGAAAACTTTTAATAATATTGGAAGAAGGCTTATCGAACGGTAAGACGCTGCAATTGTGACATCTTTACCAGGTTTTGGAATAGCTATGACCTCTGCTACCTTCGACGCTTGGGAAAATATTTGTATCTTATTATTGGGTTAAACATATTCCGCAGATAATAAATAGCATTTATAAGAAGTTCTTTAAGCAATTTTCCAGTTATCATGTCATAGCCAGGTGACTTGTTTACCTTGATATTGTCGATAATATTTTTAACTTCCTTAGTAGTTACATCTCGAATTTAGATATTTTTTGAGTTGCTTGAAGAAGTTTCTGGATTATTATAACTGGTTTGTGTGTTATTTGTAGGGCTAGTAGGATCGATTTATCGCGTTATGTTTTAGCCCAAGTACCATCCATTTGATTTCTTAAATGGTGCGTCAAATGTTGTCGATTTTCTGAGTTTCTTAGAGGCCCTCCATAGGGGAGTATTTTGTGTCTATATATATATATATAGGTTACACTACAGCCTTGTAAAGAGTTTAGTGTTTGTTTCTCTGGACAGAACTCTACTTCGCATTTGCTTACCGAGACCAAAATAGCTAGGGTCATGGTACAATAAAACAAGGTATCGCCACTGCTCGTTTCTCTTCCAGTGTTTGGTTCTTTTTATTTGTTTTCAGTATGAGTTTTCACTTTCTTACCGTAAAAAAAATCGTTTCCTTTTTCTCATAGTAGGCTGCTATTAGCAACAACAAAATTTTCTCAAAAGCAACAACAAAATTTTTCAAAACCTTGTAATGTGTAGATCGATTGCTTAGCAAGAAGTGAATTTAATTAAAATAAGCTTAAAGTTAGATTTAATATAAAAAAGATGCCGCAAGCAAAAAAAAAATGGTTTTTACGGTTTTTGTGAACGAAAGGCACAATAAAAAAGGAATTCAAATGAGCTTGCAGTCTGCTGTAAACGAAGCCTTCAAAATTTGGGCAAATATGAATACGCAGCAACGAGGTCCATTCAATGCCCGTGCAAAGAAGGAAAACTATGAGGCTAAGAAGCGGAAAGCGCTAAATTGCTACGGAATTCCGATGTCTCTGATTGAACGCGATCAAAAAGAAATCAAACAAAAAGAGTTGAATATGAAGCGTACAACAGATAAAATCATACGCTCGGCGCTCAATAAATTAGAGTTGCAATCAACACGTTTCTATTTCATCATGTTTAACTGAGAATGGTTCCAATGCATATTCCGGCCGAAGTTGCAATATGTCAATATTCGCTAGAGTGTGGTATGAGTCGTGTACATACCACTATGATAAATCCGTAGACTGAAATATTTGGATCGCTTTACGAGGCTCAAACACATGCGTTAAATACGCATCAATTGCCATTGCCACCGAAAGCCAAGGGTGAAAAGGATTTGAATCGTGTTTATATTGACTTGCTTGATTTTTTGCAACCCGATAACATTGATGGTGGCGAATTGCTACCAGTATACACTTTTGAGGAGCATATGGGTTTTGTTGATTCATGCCTACAATATTTGAGCCTCTATGCAGTTCCTCGAAGAAGAAATCAAAGAATCGTAAAAATGGTATTACTAATAACTCAATTGCTGATGATATCTATAGTAATAAGTATGCAATGCAACTGCCAACTTTTTATGTCACTAACTATTCGATGGAATCATCAATTTTACAATCGGATCATACATCTATTACCAGTTTACCTGGACGTGGTCTAGGAGACGCGCGCCGTATTCAATTGTTTCTGAGGCCAGCAGTCTTGGACTCAACAGTAGCGGTGGTAAGCTACATGGCTTGGGTCGTGGTGTCGCGCTTAAATTTTTCTTTATCTCAATACGAATCGCTTGTCATGCAATGTTTAGGTATTCTGACACTTTATATACTTTAAATTTTATAGAACAACATTTTTTATTAAAAAATTTCAAAAAAAAAAATCAACTACAAAAAAAAAACAATTTTCATTTCAACGATTTTACAAAAGTATTTACATAGTTTCATGAATTTTATAATTAAAATGTTAGTACTATAATAAAAACTTTATAATTTGTTGTTTAAAAAAAAAAAAAAAAAAAAATACATGCATTTATACTTTCTGCTCTCTCTCTCATCTGTCTCTTTCATACACACGAGCAACGAACAAGCTCCTTATTTGAAGCAGTGGCGATACCTTGTTTTATTGTACCATGGCTAGGGTTAGCAAGAGTGATTCTTCGTTTAATTTCCTGACTGATGCTGTTGTCGTTATTTACATCTGAGCCCAAATAGAAGAAGTTCTCTACAGCCTCAAAGCAGAAGTTAACTGTACTCAAAGACCATCTGCGTAGTGCTGATTGTCTGCGAGTGGATTCCAAGTACTTCGTCATGTTCTCATTGACCGTCAGTCCCATAGGACGACATTCTATTTCGATGTCTAAAAACGCCCCGGTGACCGCTCGAACATTTTTGCCGATTATGTCTATGCGAGCAGCATAGTTCGTTTGTAGAAAACATTACCCTTCCGGTGGACGTTTGGGCATTGTTTCAGAATGTACTCCATCAGGAGGTTGAAAAAGTCGCACGACAACGCATCGCCCTGTGAACCTCTGGCTGTCAAAGGGGTCGGAGAGATCTTTACCGACCCTGACAACGCTTTGGGTGTTTTCCAGCGTCATCATACAGAGGCGGACAATTTTTGACAGGATGTCAAGATCAGTCAATGCTTTGAAAAATTTTGATCTGTTTGGCGTGTCGAAAACAGGCATACGCTCACCAGTTCATATTTTGTACAAGAGTTGATGCATACATTCAATCAAATCTTCGCCGGCTGTCTTAAATAACTCTACGGGTGATTAGTCTGCGCCTGCAGCTTTGTTATTTTTAAGCCTTTGTATGACTACTAAGACCTAAGAAGGCGTTTTTCCTCTCTCCGTTTCTCCCTATATCGCTCAACAACAGCTCGTGTTGCTCCCGCCTGCAGAGTTTTTTGTCGTGCCATATTCTTCTCTGCAGTAGCGACGCGACATTCCTCATCGTACCATGTCTGGCTTCGAGGATTAGTAAAGCCAATAACCTCTTTGGCTGCCGTGGCTTATGAGCTTGAGATACGCTTCCACAGATCGTTTCTACAGTCGGAGGCTGGAGGATTGTCTCGAAGTAGATGAGATCCTTGTTAAGAAGCAGCGGCAGTCTGCTGTGACTTTAACCTACCAACATCGAGCTTTCGTTGTTGTATGGTAGCTCACTTGGCGTCCGCTGTGCCGAGTCTATGGTTGGGCTTAAATTAGGCAGATAATTTTCTATATTTTTATTTTTAGTCTGATTAGGCTTTACTTTTAGATCGCTTTTTGACCGATTAAGTTTCTTTTTATCTTCGGGATATCTAGTAGTTTGGCAGATTTTCCTAATTCTTCGTTTATTCCCTATTTCTTGATTTCGAATTAAAGCGGGTGTCAACACGTTTTTAGTATCCTTTTGAATTAAAAAGCGGGGTAGAGTTAATTGCCGCTTCAGCAACGGAATCATTGAAATAAATTACGGAGGTCTCTATGTCATTTGGAGATTTAAGTGCAATGTCCAAACGTAAGCATATGTTTGGATTGCTTGAATTCTCTTAAAGAACTGATTTTTATTTCATTTGAGCCACCTCATATTAAACGCACACTATCGCAATGTGCAAATTGTCAGAAGTATGAGCATAGATCCAGTCTGTATCAAATGCGCTGGTTCCCATACAACAGTAAACTGCACTCTAACTTTCGACAAAGGTCAGACCAAATGTGCCTTATGCAGTGGTAACCACACTGCAAACTATAAAGGATGCGAAGCCTATAAAGCAATAAAAAGTTGAACGCTTTCCCAAGCTTAGAGAAAAAAATAGTACCAAATAAAAATGTAGATGCGCGGGTCTCTTCCCCTCCAAGTTCTAGTATTAAAGTGACACCCTCCATAAGTTTTGCTCAAATAGCTAGTGGCAATAAGTCTAATACACCATATCCAGTTAAACAAACCATCCCTTCCCAACTTATTCAACCCGAAACACAACCCACTCTTCCATCTTCAAATCACTTACCACCTAACATAGATTCCACTAACAACTCCTTACCATCCAACCCAAATTCAAATGAACTTAATGACATGCAAGAGCTAAAACTTATGATGAAGCAATTGATTTAACAAATGTCAGCTATACTCAATATAGTAACACTTTTAGTATCCAAGACAAATTCGTAGATATGTGCTCAGATACACTACGAATTATATTCTGGAATGCTAACGGACTGAGACAACATATACTAGAACTAAAGCACTTCCTTTATGAAAATAATATTGATCTGGCACTTATTTCAGAAACACATTTTACATCTAAACATTTTGTAAAAATAACAGGATATACTATATAATACAAATCATCCAGACGGCACAGGGCATGGGGGTTCAGCTATTATAATTAAAAATAAAATTAAATACTTTGGAGCTGAACATTTAAGCCACGATTATATTCAAGCGACTATTATACTTTAATTCTTTAGGGCCAAGATTTATCGCTGCTGGTGATTGTAATGCAAAGCATGTAGCCTGGGGCTCATGGCTTACGAACAAAAAAAGGTAAAACATTCCCCGAAACCATTTATAGCTCTAATGCCAAGTATATTTCAACAGGCGAGTCTAGACCTACTAACTTTTCTATAAAATCACGCTTTGAGTTATCATCAGATCACTTACCAGTAAACGACGCCCAGCCTCTATAACCCAAAAACAGATTGGCAAGCGTACAAAGAACTCCTTAACATATACTTACGTTTGGACATTGCAATTAAATCTCCAAATGACATAGAGAGCTCCATAATTTATTTTATTTTAATGATGTCGTCGCTGAAGCAGCAATGAGCTCTACCCCGCATTTAATTCAAAGGGATACTAAAAACTTGTTTTTACCTGCCTCAATTCGAAATCAAATAGAGAATAAACGAAAACTTAGGAAAATCCGGCAAACTACTAGATGTCTCGAAGATAAAAAGAGACTTAATCGCGCAATAAGGAATCTAAAAGTAAGGCTTAATCAGAATAAGAGTATAGAAAATTATCTGGGTAATTTAGGCCCAACCATTGACACAAATTTCTCCCTTTGGAAGGCCTCTAAAAAACTCAGAAAATCGACAACCCTTAACGCACCATTAAAGAATTCAGATGAAACTTGGGCTAAGACAGAACGTGATAAATCGACACTATTAGCGGATTTTTACGAAAATGCCTTTACAAACGACACACAAACCAGTTATAATAATCCAGATGCAACTCACAAAATACCAAATTTAGATATGTCAGTACTAAGTAAGTTAAAAATAAGTATTATCGACAATATCAAGGTAAACAAGTCACCTGGCTGTGACATGATAACTGGAAAGTTGCTTAAAGAACTTCCTATTAATGCTATTAATTATCTGCGGAATATGTTTAACGCAATAATAAGAGAGAAATATATTCCCAAGACGTTGAAGGTAGCAGAGTTTATAGCTATTCCAAAACCTGGTAAAGAGGCCAGAATTGAAGCGTCTTACCGTCCGATAAACCTTCTTCCAATATTATCAAACATTTTCGATAAAATATTTCTTAACAGATTTAATCCCATCCTTGATAATAGCTACATCATACCTGACCATCAGTTTGGGTTTTGGAAACATCACTCAACCATTGAAAAAATTCTTGATGTAGAAAAAGCATTCGACAAGGTATGACATGTTGGTCTATTGTTGAAATTAAAAAAGCTACTTCCACCATATTTTTACCACATGCTTGAAAGTTACATATCTGATCGACACTTCTATATAAAAGTTAAAGACGCTCACTCTACAATAAGGCCAATTAAAGCAGGTATACTCCAAGGTAGCGTTCTTGGACGACTCTTATACGTCCAATAGAACCCCCCTTCTATGATAGCAACTTTCGCAGATGACACAAATCTTCTTTATTCACATAAGGACTTAGCTATAGCCTCTAATATGCTTCAAAATATACTTGATAACACCAAAAAAGAGTTTGACAAATTAACGAAAACAAAATTACACAAGTTATCTTTACAACCAAAAGAGTTTTCGTGGCCATTCCTTTAAAAATAAGTAATGTAGACATACCTATTGAGAAATCGCCCAAATACTTGGAAATTCACTCAGACAATAAACTGACTTGGAAGTTACACATAGAAAAAAAGCGAAATCAAATGAAAGACGCAGATATTCACAGAGATCTCAAAATTCACACCGTTAAAGAAGAAATAGTAGCAGTCAGTAGAAGTTACCACACCAGAATCCTGTCACATTCAAACAACGAGATGAGTAACTTACCAATACTTGAGTTAACAACTAGACGACGTCTAAAAAGGATCCGACCAGCTGACTTACCGTACTATTAATAAACGCCTACTACTTTGAACAAAAAATAAGGATAAATATAATATAAGGATAAAAAATAAGAATTTTCAATTTAAACTTTACGGGCTTAACATTTCGGGCTAGTTCTTTATTTCTTGAGTTGGTAGGACTGTTAATAATATCTGGGTCAAATTCCATGTCAATATCATTATCAGTAATTTGGCGATTTTTACAATGTCTGATTTAATTGAGCAGAGATGTATCATCAAATATTGTTTTCTGAATGGAATAAATGAAATAAAAATGTTGAAGAAGGCTTACGGGGACCGAACTTTACCAAAATCAACAACATATGATTGTTATAAATTGTTCAAAGAAGGTTGAGAACGTGTTGAAGACGAAGAGCGCCCTGATCGACCATCGACCTCAACGGACGATGCTCACATCCAAAAAGTAGAAGAATTAGTGCTTGCACACCGTCGATTAACTATGAGAGACATTGCTGATGAAATTGGCGTATCGAAAGGATCAATTAATACAATTTTGAAGAATGTTTTGGGCCTCAAACGTGTCAAGTCTCGATTGGTACCAAAAATGATGATTTTTTTTTTTAAACTGCACTGATTCTTCGGTGACTTTTTCTCCAAAAATCCAATCAATGTCGTTCCGCAACCACCTTATTCGCCTGATTTGGCTCCGTGTGACTTCTGGCTATTCCCAAAACTCAAGAGACTACTCCGGGGAACGCGTTTCGAGTCGATTGAGGAGATAAAAGCTAAATCGCCGAAGGCGCTGATAGCTATACCGGAATGGGACTATTCGGCATGTTTCGAGGATAGGAAAAACGTTGGCATAAGTGTATTTTATCGGGAGGGGATTGCTTTGAAGGGGGATGAAATTGATTTACAAGAATAAATAAAAAATTTTCATTTTACAAACAAATTGTCCTTATTTTTTGTTCACAGTAGTACTTATTTATAAAGAAATTGTTATTCACGATAACTTCTTCATAGATCTCTTTTTGTTTTTAATTATAATTTAAAAAAATTGTTCTTTTGAATTAATTTTATTCCTTAATCAATTTTATAAAATGTACTAAATGTTGTTGTAGACAGATGTATAAATTTAATCATAGGAAAATAAAAAAAAAAATAATTACAAATTGCTTGAACAAAAAGAATGCTCATGGATAAACTGCAAGGCGAAGTAATATCTTTTTTAAGTAAATAAAAAACTTTCTTTTGCGCTTATTAACGGAATTTCAACAACACAGTTAAGATGTTGCGGCATTGATGCTTCCTGGGATTATTTGATATTCATGGAGAAAATTCATGCATCTTTCTATATGGATGGGGTGATAAAAAAATGTCAAGTCAAAACCTTTTAAAAATGGCTGCAAAGAAATTTTAACATTAAAAATGCAACCAAATCACTCTCTTCTGGCTTCAACATTGTTTTTGGATAACATGGTGGGTGGAGGTAAGACAAATGTTTATGTGCATTAAACAAAACAAAGAAGCTCAACATTATTAATTAAAGTTTACGGCATTTGCCGTTGGCGCTCTTACCATGCGAGTCGTTGACTATTTTTATGCAAAGAGAAACGAGCAATTATTTTCTAAAAACCGTTATATTTGATTGCAAATAAAAAATAAATAATAATTAACGAGATTATAAACTTAAGCAACGGGATAATCTGGTTCTGTCGGTGGTTTTGGTGAACATTCCTTTGGCAGTGGCGGATTAATCGCATCGTCTTTTTTGGTATTAATGCGGATGCCACCAGCTCCTTGTCTGCCAATGAGTGTGAAATGTTGTCAAATTGAAACGTTTGAATATCGGGACTTTTCAACAGTATCATAATAGCTAGAATAGGTCCGTTTGGGACACGCCCTCTCTAGTGTTGTTGGATCCGTTTGAAAGCTTCTCAAAATAGATTTAATTTGCTTTCCGGCCGGAAGCGGCAGTAGAAGAAAAAAACTCATACTTTCGGTGCGATAGGAAGTGTGTCCCACCTGACGTCGTTTATAGAAGTAATTGAAGTAATGTTTGTATGCTGGTACATCGAATATGCTTGCAGGCTTTACTAATGATAAGGATATTGTCTTGCGTCCGCGCTTCTTAATGCTCTCCATGCATTGCCAAAATGTGCTGCGTTTAATGCCGCCCACAATGTGAAGATCCCTTTCTATCAGATGGTTAAATTGAAAATAATACCCACGTATCGGTTCAACTAATATGCGACAAGTGTTACTGTCAAGCATGTTTATTGTTCCAAACCAGTAAGGACCCAATGATAGAAGCCATGGATAGGAACCATGAATGTTTGACGTTGGTAAATCAGATCTTTGTATCGATGAAACTGGTCTACGTGAAGAACGTTCGGAAGCAGAAATTAGATTTTCTTTTATTTCTTCTTCATGTGAAGTGTCGTTGTGTTTCGAAGATTTCCATCCTTCAATGTCTTTGTCCGAATGTGAGCATGCGACCTTTCGCCGACGTATATGAATATTCGATGAGCGGCTTCTACTTCTTTGCCTTTTCGCAATCTTTGTGCTTCGATTAGATATTGTGTGCCGACGTTCTCTATGAACGACATTCTTCTCCTTAAAATTGCAGATTCTCTTATTTGTAGCTCCTCTAATTGGTGACTGCATATATTGACGATTTCTACCCATATCACAGAATTATCCCTTTGTTTTAAATTGTGTTTTACTAGATTTTTTCTTTTAATAAAATCCTACTTATGCAGAAAAAACGATTTGATTTACAATTTGAGATTGGATATGTCAAAGCTCTAAACGTCAAATATTTGATTAGAGATGGACAGAAACGATTTATTTTCAAACGAGAAATCGATTTCTGTACGATTACAAATTTATGGTATTAGTTTTAATTTATCTATGGAAATGTATTAATAATTACTATTGTGAATATTAAAAAGTGTTTATAAAATTCACTCCAGAACTAATTTTGACCACTTAATTAATATTATTTTATATTTATTAATATTTTATTTTAAAAAAAGGCCGCCAATATTCAAAAATGTTAATATCAAGTTGGCAGACAAGTGCATTTCCCTATATCACATATGTACTTCAAACTTGAAAAAAATGTATTTAAAACAATCAAAAAATAAGTGGTGATGGTGGCACTATTAAAAATCTTCCGCCTAAGTTCATCAGGCTCTTGACCTATAATTATACAGCTCTGTTAAATTATGACTACTATCCAAGTCAGTGGAAATGCGAAAGTATGATTCCAAAGCCAAACATGCCGTTCAATTAGTCTGCTTACAACATTCTCCAAGGTTTTTGGAAAAATACAATTGTATTAACAAGGATGTTGTCTGTCACGAAGGAACTCTCCATTGTATCGGAACATCAGTCGTAAGCTATTAAAAGCTTGTGAAAAAGCCAGATATTTATCAAATATTTTTTACCTAGCAATGCAGGCATACCGCAGAGAAGAGCGTGTGGTCCATACCGCAGAGAAGTGAGGTAACAGTGGCCTCATGCGCAAATGGCACTCCAATCTTGGTCAAGTTTTGCCATGGAAATTGTTGCCTACCGACAAGCTTCGACTTGTTTTAATACGCCACGAACATGCAAAACATCGAGAAAATCGAATCCGTTTTTTGACAAAATTGAATCATGATGAAACTTTTCGGGATACTTTTTTTCCTCTTGGGATACCTGAAGGGAAAAATTTATACGTACAAACCAGAATCCCTGGAACAGCTGAAAGCCAACATTTGCTGAGAAATTGTCCGTATTCCCAGATATATGCTGCAAAAATTGATGGGAAATGTCGAGAAAGGTCAAATCTTTGCGTGGCTGTTGAGAGCGAAATTTAAACGATATCTTCCGAAAATAGGCCAACAAAATGTACAGGTCCACAGTTAAGTGCTGATAAAATATACCGCAAGATTTTTGTGTTTTACTTAAGTTATTCACTTACAAGCAAAACGTTTACTTCGGTGGAACCGAAGCTTAAATAACCGTCACACGTATTTTATAAAAAATGTCTATTTCCATACAATAAATTCGAAATGGGCGGTAATTTTGAATGGGAGCTAGACATAAAAATGGGCGTGGCACTTTCATGTTCGAACTTAAACTGGTCGTTCTCGAGAAAAGCTTAAATTTCAAATTTCAGCTAAATATCTTAAGTAGCCTCCAAGTAAATCGCATGGATCAAGAATATATAATTTTTATGGGGTCTACAACGTCTCCTTCAATGCGTTACAAACTTTCACACAAACTAAATATACCCTTCATACTATGTGTGGCGGGTATAAAAACATAGGGGACCACGTATTAAAGCGAGATTTTGATAATGCAAACGGCTACTTTGCTACGCTGGCTTGTTCTTTGTACTTTGCCAATGATATAGATTACATGTAACAAAATACTTAGCTCTGTTTATGTCTACTATTTCAGTAAAGTTTTAGTAAAGTAGACTCAGTGAAACAATATACCTACGAATCTTAGTACGGACACTGTACAGCAATCTGGAGGAGATTGCTACGAACGAATTTGAAAAAAAGTGAAGGAACAGATACTACTGCAGAATATGCAAAATATGCAAAATATTATGTAAAAGACCTAATAAATCTCTATAGCAGTACCTACTGCAGCTCCATAGCAGAGACTACAGGCTGCTCAGCGGCATTGTCTTGCGGCTGCTCATTAAAAAAACTAGGATTAATCAATGAGGACGGATGTAGGAAATGCAAGATAAAACTTGTTGAAGGACTCCCATGAATAATCCCATGCATTCATCTCATAGTCCGGAGTTGGTATAAGTTGATTACCACCAGTTCCTGTTCATGGCAAATGTTTTTGCTATTGAAATAATCACCACGACAAAAATATTTTGCAAAAAAAAAAAAAAAAAAATTTAATTACTAAACCTTTTGTTTCTGTGTGGAGGTTTATTTATTTACTTTTTTTTTTCTTCTCAATCTTCCATATTTGTGTGAGAGTTGTAACCCATTTAAGGCGGCATCGAGTGCCATAAAGTATATCTATTCGTGTACAGCTCGACGAGATCGTGTCGTATAGCCACGTCCGTGCTAGACCGAGCGTGCAGGTCCGTCCGTCCAACTGTTTCAAACTATTGCAGTAGTTGGATTTGGTCAGGGAAAAGAATATAAAACTGAAATTTAGAACTCATAAGCTTTTCGCTCGAACGAAAAAAACATGCTATGGCAGCTGACTTCAATCTTCCTCAAGCCCATTTATAGGTATAGCCCCCATTTCACAAATTACGTTTTATGATAGGTTACTTGTAGGAAAATACGCTTACGGCTAATTAATAAAGCTAAATTATGATAAATAATTCTTATGTCTTCTGACACTTTCAAAACTAACATACCCGCGCATTATAATAATTAGCCCCCATACAAATTTACCGCCCATTTCAAGACTTTTGTATAAAAATAGGATTTTTTATGAATGTATTCACTCAAAATTGAATAAAACACCTCCTATATCATCCAGTTCAAAAACCAGTATGCCACGCCCATTTTTATGTATAGCCCCATACAAACTTACCGATTATTCCCGAAAACTTTTGTATGAAAAAGTAATTTATAAATGTGGTATAGGCCACTGATGATCGCACAAACTATTCAAAAATTCGTTTTATGGCGGGTAATTGAAAGCCGGTTCCACCGAAGTTAACGTTTTTCCTTGTTTTTTTTGATCTATCTTTTTTTGTGGAGCGGCGTAATCCATTTGGCCATTTGTACAAAAATTAAGCGCTAAGCCACTGAGCGTGGTAAAGCGGTGCTAATACAGAGCTTGAAAGTTACAAACATTTCAAAATATGGCAGGAGTTGGATTTCGGTGAAAAAATATAAAACATGACTCATAATTTTCGTAAAAAAAATATGCTAAAGCAGCTTTCTTCAATCTTTCTCAAGAACAATTATTTCATTTCAAATCTGACTGCAGGTCGTAATCAGCGACCCTGAAAACCCCATACCAGTTTCAAGAAAATTTAATCTCTCAACTTGCCTGGGGCTTGACGCAAAAACTTCTTAAAACGGGTTATTTTAGTGTTTTTGAGGTTAGGGCAAATCTCGAAAACCAGAGCGTAAATCTGATGGTACGATTCGGATTCAGCGCATCAAAATACATAGAAATATGTGGCGTAGCCGATCCTTTTTTTTTATGGGGCTGTGTTATGTTTATGATAGACTCGTAGGTACGCTTACGGCTCATTAGAACTAATTATGTTAAACAATTCATATTTTGTCGGCACTTTCAAACACATAGTGCATTATAATAATTATTAACGATGTAGCTAACCTTGCTCTGCATACAGCTGCTTGGAGAGTATCTTAAACTCCGGCTCTATACGGAACTAATGTACTCTTGAATTAATTATATGAAAACGTTACGAGTATCAAATTAAATTAAATTGAATTGGTTTAGTTCGTTGGATTGGATTGGATTGGCTTGGATTGTTAATCATTTGGTCTTAGCTATCTATTGTTGACCAATAACAAATCATGCAGCTGTGCCGATTTCTAATGAAAACATTAATTTAAATATTTTATACTTCCACTTTTTTTTTACTATGTATTTCGCAATAAAAATACTTGAAATATTTCTCAAAGCAATGGAAAACGTACAAATACAAAAACTAATAATGTAAAAACAATCAAACTTATTTAACATAAATAATAAAAAAAAATTAAATAAAATAATTAACAATAGTTTTCAAAGAGATGGCGTGGCGTGGCGTGGCTTGGTGCGAAGGAACGCCATAAAATAAATTTGAATGGTCATTCTCTTTTTTTTTGTTTTATTTTTATTTTTTTGTATAAATTGTTTAAAATTGAGTACAAATATATTTTTTATATTTTAATAAATTTAACATAACTGCTTTTTCTTTTGATGGTTCGTGTTTAATTTTTTGGTTTGTTTTAAAATTAAAATTTAGATGCGGAATGGGTGTAAGCAGTTTGCTGGTAATTTTGTTACACATTAAAGTAGGCATTGTGGATTCTATGTACGAGATGCATACACACATATATGATACTCGTACAGTGCACGCTCGATAATGTGCACTAATTTCAAACCAAGGAAGTTTGCGATAAAGAGTGTGTTCACACTTTCGAATTTTACGACATCTTCATCTGGATGGCAAGGAGCATTGTCGAGTAGAAGAAGAGCTTCAATTTGTTGCTTTTTCTCTTGTAAAAATGAAAGCCGAGCTTTGTAAAATCTACAGAATTATTTAAAGAAGTCTTCACCTTTGGAACAAATGATTCATGAAACCAATCTTTAAAAGTAGTCGTGACGGTGAATTTTTGTAGTCTGCGGGACAATGAACGTTTTGAAAGCAGCGTGGATTCTTCGCCTTCCCAATAACTAACAGCGGCAATTTCTGAGATCATTTGGCGTTTGACTTTGCGCCTGGGCCGCTTTTTTTATAGTGCTGATCGTTGCACAACTCCAATTCGGTCATTTTAGTGTAAAGATTTTCTTTGAACGGATCCACTAGCTTAGACTGCGAAGAAAGTTGTTCGCCAGATGTTTTAAGAAACCGAACCTTTTTTTTTTTGAATCCTTAGAGCCAACCATCACTAACGTAAAAATCACCTTCGCTCTCCATAAATTTTAGAATGCAGGGTTTTTGCTTTTCCCTTCAGTACTAAAGCACTTAATTCGCATTCGGATAAACCAACGATAAAGAGCATTCTTCATTTTGGACAGGGCATAAAATTTGTTGAGCTCAATGAAATATTCATATTGTAGCACTTGCTTACTTTGTTCACGTTTTAGAGTAGTCAATGCACTAAAAAATGTGTTCAAGTTTTGGAGTGTTTACGTTTTACAGCGTTCATGTTATCGAGTGTACACTGTATTTTTAATGTAGCCATCTGCTTGTCTGCCTGTACATCTCAAAGTATCTATTTGTCTGTCAGTTGCTATTTTGTCAGTTTTGAGAATATTATGCTTAAAATTCAGACCAGTTCAATTAAAGAGGTACATCCAGGAGCGTTTCCAAAGGTGGTGCTATATGGGCTAAAAGTATCTAACCGTTGGAGACGGTGAAATAAGCACACTGAAAAAAAAAAAAAAATGTCGATACCCTGTACCCAATCTTGATGTACCCTAAGTTAAGTCTTGTTTTATTGTTAGTACCATACTATTGTTTTTGATTTTCAAACAAAAACTCAAAAAAATGGGGTAAGTTTGTATGGGTGCCATACCAACATTTTTTTGGTCCTAACAATATTAAGATATTTCATTTCGACTAATAAAGGCATAATTTTTACTTAATTTGAAGTTCCTAGAATAAGAAAAAAAAAAGTTTTTAGGCAAAACCGAAAAGGGAACTAGAGAAAAACCGTTCACAAGTGCACACTTGGCGGCTTTGGAGAGTCTAAGTTTCAAATATGGCAGCTCTATCTCTCATAGTCTCCGAGATAGTCTCACTCCTACGACAGACAGCAGGACAGATAGACGGACGGATGGACAGACAGACATAGCAACTATCGACTTGCCTTTCAACGCTGATCAAGAATATATATATGTACTTTATAGAGTCCCTGCCATGCTCCCTTCTACCTGTTACATTCATTTACACAAACTTAATATATCCTGCATTGGTAAAATTTATAAAAAATAAGAAAAAGCTTAAACTTTGGTGGAACTTCTCTTGAAAAACTCAATATGTGCGTTCCGTATTTATGGAGGCTATCTGCTATAGGATGTCATAATGTGGTACATCATGTTCCCTACTGAGGTCATACATTCATACATTAAAATGGGTGTGGCACTTTGATTTAACCACTTGAATTGCTAAGGACTGAGCTTAAGTTTTGAGGATCGATTCGTCATGTCAAGCTGATCCATAATATATAGCTTATCCATATATATTATATACCTTAATATATATACTCTATGGTTTCTCCTTTAATGCGTTACAAACTGAATATGCCCTTCAAATTAAGTGTGGCGGGTATAAAAAAGATTTGAGTGGTGAAATACCATATTTGAAGTGCATTTTTGATTTGGTTTTTGCAAGCTTAGTTTATAGAGAAAATAAAAACATTTTTTTTTGCACTTAACGTTTTAATTTTATTTTATTGTTATAAATTTTTTATTTAAAGCTTTTGTCGATTTGTGTTTGATTTTCAGATATTCGTGATTTGTAGTTTTTTTTCTGTTGTCTTTCCTTGACGATTTTCTTGTTTTAGTTTATTTTACCTTTATTCATTTATTTCTTTTTTTTTTTGTTATTTTTTTCTCGTTGCTTCGCTTTGCACTCTTGGGAAGCAAAGCGTATCCGTGGCAAGGTCATTAATGCAGCTTCGATCTTCAATACAAATTTTTTAAAAACGTAAAATTCAAGAAACTTATCTAATACGCCATGTTGCGGAAGTTATTGCGTGCCTTCTATTTTATTTTGTTTTATTTAATTTTCTTCTTTGACCTCTTAATTTATTTACTTCAATGTTATTGTTTCATATAAATTTGTTACAAATATATAAACCTATCCAAGAATATTGCATCTCATAGAAGTATTGCATGTTAATAAATGATATTCAATTAGCTTTTACATAAAATTGTTCATCTGTTCGTTTAGTATTAAAACTAAAATTGTTTTTGTTAGACAATAACTTTTCTTAAGCAAAATAAATTAAATAAATCCTTCAAATTGTTTGCAAGAAATACATAAATTGTTGTAGCATTTGCATTTGTAATTATGTACTTTGCAGATAAATTATTTTATCGTATATGCCATGAACGTAAATTACATATTTAGATTGTACATTAAAAACGTTATACAAAGTCTCTGAATGAATCTATAGGAGGTGGCCTGCAGCTATTGTAGGCATTAAACGTGTGCGTTCACTTTGAACATTTTGCGCATGCGCACAGTTTTTGTTTGAAACATTTTGCCAGCGTTTTGTTGCCAAGTTCAAATTTGTATTCAAATTGTAATCAATCAAAAAAGCAACAATCAATGTCTTTGACTTAAGTTTTGTGTATCTGTTTTGTATTTATTTAGATTTATTGAAACGCATGAAAAAAAAAAACAGTCAAAAGTTGAACTTTTTACTTATAAAGCAGCCCTTTGAAAAAAAACATTTTTTTTTTTTTTTTGGGTTTTTTTGAAATAATTAGTAAAAGTTTTCTATTCTCTAAAAAACAAAAAATAAACAAATTTGTTTTACATTTCTTGTTTTTACACCCGCCACACATCGTCGGAGTGCTTGTAACGCATTAAAGGAGGCATCGGAGACCCCATAAAGTATAAAAATTATTGATCAGATCGACGAGACGACTCAATGAAGCCATATCCCTCTGTCTGTCTGTTCGTCTGTCTGTCTGTTGCAATGTGTTTTACTTCGAAAGTTCTAAAGGTATTGACCTGAAATTTAAACTTAATCTTTTTTGGTCGTAGGCAGTTTGAGTCAGAACTACGGTGCCACGTCCATTTTCATACCCTGTACCCAAAGGATAAAGGGGTATATTAAGTTTGTGCAAATGTATGTAACAGACAGAAGGAGGCAAGATAGACCATATAAAGTATATATATTCTTGATCAGCATTGGAAAGGGCGTCGAACTACCTATGTATTTCTGTATTTCCGTCCGTCCGTCTGTCCTGCTGTCTGCCGTATGAGAGAGATTATCTCGGAGACTATAATAGATAGGGCCACCATATTTAAAACTTGCAAACGATTTATCACTAGACCCATTTTAAGAGGTACCCCCACACAAATGTACCCCAAAATTTTGGTTTTAACCTAAAAACGTCATTGTTTTTTTATTCTAGGTAGTTTAAATTTGTATATAAATATAATAAACAAAAATACTCTAGATGGCAGACACAGACGTGTTAACTACCCCAACTCTTACGGTAGTTAGATACATGACGACCCTCGAAAACGTTATAAGGATCACGATATACGGATGTGCACCTGGAACGTTCGAACCCTCAACAGGGATGATGCAATAGAAGAACTCATTACCAATCTTGACAACTTCAGAGCAGACATTACTGCTCTCCAGGCTTAGTAACCTGTGACATTTACTACTACAGTGGCGATGAGAGGTAACACATATTTGGATGTGACCTCGAGGTTGGTAATAAACTACACAGACTCGTCTCCAGGTTTACAGCTGTGGATGAACGACTCGCCTCGATACGCATCAGTGCAAAATTTTTCAACATTTGCCTTATATGTGTACACGTCCCGACAAATGTTGAAGATGAGATAGAGAAAGATAAATTCTATGAGATTATGATTAGAAAGCCTCTACTATCGCTACCCCAAGCATGACACCTAAATTGTCATCGGTGATTTCAACGCACAAATTGGGAGAGAAGAAATCTTTCGCCCTACCATCGGTAAATTTAGTCTACATAACACCACAAACAGTAACGGCGAAAGGCTAATCGACTTTGCTGCGGGCAGAAACATGATCATAAGTAGTACCAGATTCCCACATCTCGAGATTCACGAGAGAGAGTCCTCCGGCCTCCGACTGTATAAACGATTAGTGGAAGCGTATCTCAAACTCATTAGCTACGGCAGCAAAAGAGGTTATTGGTTACACTAAACCTCGAAGGCAGACATGGTATGATGAGGTATGTCGCATCGCTACAGCAGAGAAGAATGTAGCACGACAACGAACTTTGCAGGCGGGAGCAACACGAGCTGTTGTTGAGCGATATTGGGAGAAACGGAGAGAGGAGAAACGCCTCATTAGACAAAGGAAAAGAGATTGAGATGATGGGTAGCAAAAACGAGGCCCGAGGTTTCTGTTACAAAATCAAGCGTACGACCGAAGGCTTCGATTTGAAAGGATGGACAATGAAACATGGTAACAGATGTCCAGGAATCCGTAAGGCTATGGAGGAGTCACTTCTCTACCCTACTTAGGGGCGATGAGGGGAACAGTACCGCTGGTGGAGATGATCAATATATGGATCCTCCGACCGATGATGGGATTCCTGTGGAGCCACCAGACTATGACAAGGTCTTAGTAGTCATACAAAGGCTTAAAATTAACAAAGCTGCAGGCGTAGATGAATTATCCGTAGAGTTATTTAAGACCGCCGGCGAAGATTTGATTGAATGTATGAATCAACTCTTGTACAAAATATGGACTGGTGAGTGTATTCCTGATGACGGAAACCTAAGTTTCCTGTGCCCAGTTTTTAAGAAAGGTCTGTGCAAACTATCGCAGAATAAGTCTCCTTTCATTCACATATAAAATCCAATCTGGCATATTGTGTAATAGGCTGAACCCACACGTAGGAAGTATAGTTGGATAGTATCAGTACGGTTTTAGACCAAAGAAGTCAACCATCGACTCCATATTTACGCTGCGACAGATCCTGGAAAAAACCAAAGAGAAGCAAATCGACACACACCACCTATTTGTTGACTTCAAAGCCGATTTCGACATGCCAATCAGATCAAAGTTTTTCAAAGCATTGACTGATCTCGACATCCCGTCAAAAACTGTCCGTCCGTGACGCTGGAAACACCCAAAGCGTTGTCAGGGTCGGTAAAGATCTCTCCGACCCCTTTGACACCAAGAGAGGCTTCAAACAGGGCGATGCGTTGTCGTGTGACTTTTTCAACATCCTGATGGAGTACATTCTGAAACAATGCCCAAACATCGACCGGAAGGGCAACATTTTCTACAAAGAAACTATGCTAATCGCATATGCCGACGACATTGCCATAATCGTCAAAAATGATCGATCGGTCACCGGGGCGTTCTCAGATATCGAAAAAAGTCTCGTCCAATGGGACTGACGGTGAACGAGAAAAAGTCGAATTACTTGGTATCCACCCGCAGACAATCTGCACGACGCAGAACTTCAGCGTTGAGGCAGTAAAAAACGTCATCTATTTGGGCTCAGATGTAAACAACGATAACAACATCAGTCAGGAAATTAAACGAAGAATCACTCTTGCTAACCGTATCTGTTTTGGTCTCGGTAAGCAAATGCGAAGTAGAGTACTGTCCAGAGAAACAAAAATTACACTCTACAAGATTCGGCAAGAAAAGTTTACAAGCAAAACGTAAATCAATTCGGAGGGGCCCTGCAAAAACGACGTCCGTTGGTGCGTTGGGAGGCCCAGGTTCTAGATGACGTCCGCAGGATCGGTATCCCGAACTGGTACTGTCTGGCACTGGATTCCAACGGCTGGTGCCAAACCCTACGTGCTGCCAAGATCGACAATCGGCTGTAGTGCAATTTATATATATATACTTGATCAGCTCGACGAGACGAGTCGATCTAGCCATGTGCGTCTGTCTATCCATCCGGCCGTCTGCTTGTTTCTTTGCAGTTTAAAAAATATTAAGCTGAAATTCAGAGCATAAGCATTTGCTCCAACGACTAAATCAAAGTGCCACGCTTATTTTAAGGCATAGCCCTTATAAAACTTAGAACTTACTGTTTTATTCGATTTTTTGTACGAATATGAAAATAGCTATTATTCAGGAATGTATTCACTTTTATTATAAAAGGCGTCGTTGACACCAAACTGTGTCGAGAGCTTTCAATTAGTTTTCGACAACTATTGACTAATGTCGACAGAAATTTGGTATTATGCAGCTTCAACCGAAGTCGTCGTCGTTTTCAAGCGAAACTTTTTTTTTCGACTTTTAAAATTAAATTTAAATTTTTTTTAATTTTGACGCAAATGTCAGGGGTGACACTTTTTCAATTAAATTTATCGATAAATAGTCAACGTCGTCACGTTGCTGTTAGCTAATACCGATTTAGCATTGTGACGACGTCGACTTAAAGTGACGACGACGACGACCTCGACGACGCCTTTCATAATAAGGCTAAATGTCTTCCAATGTCAAAACAAAGGCTCTACGCCCATTTTTAGGTATGGGCCACGTACTACTGATATTATAAGCACCAGCCCACTATTACATATAGCCCCCAAACAAAGTCACCGCCCATTTAAAAATTTTTTTTTCAAGATAATGCGTATTACTCTGTCCGTAGTTTGAAATTATATCGGACTATTGACTCCAAGCCATCGCTTCTTCAAACTTTATCTAAGTCTCTGATGATCATAACTAAAGTAACATAAGCCAAGATGTGGCGGGTATTTGAAGATTCGGTTCTACCGAAAATTACGTTTACCTTGTTTTTTTTTTTGTATATTATCAACAAAAAAAAATAAAAAAGCATATTACATATAGAATATGCTTTTTAATTTGAGTTCGAACTGGCCGCACCCAATCCTTTGCAATATAACTACGTTACTGATGATCATACATGAACCAATTAAAGTTTCGTAAGGCGGGTATTTACGCTTCGGTTCAGCCGAAGTTAACTGATGCTTAAAATAATATTAATAATAATATTAATAATAATAATAATAATATTTGTATTTTAGTTTTGTAAAAGATTTTTTCCTCTAAATTGATTTTTTTAATAGAAAATACACAGCAAAGGTGTTTTGTATCTTGTTATTGTCTATCAAAAATTTATATTATAGGAAATCATGCGTCAAATTTAAAACATTTGCCTTGCGTGTTAATCCAATGAAAGAAATTGAAATTTTTGTTATTTAATTGAAAACTAATTGTTTTCAAATGATGGCAGGTGTAAAAAGCACACGTCTTACAGTTAAATAGTTATGCGATTTGGCTCGACTTGAAATGACTTTACTTGAGTTGAGTTGAGGTGAGTTGTTTGTTGTTTACGGATAGCAGCGAGCGTAAGATACAATTTGCTTACGTGTGTATCTATTTATACACACAGGACGAATATCGAATGCAATTAAGGTTATAAATGCATGCAACAACTTTAATTCAGGAAATGGACGATGACGACAACAACAACAACCAAAACCAAAACCACAACAACAAAAACTAATGCATCAAATGACTAAGTATCTGTATCCATCTGTCTGTATTTAATTTAGCAGCAAACGACGACTTTCAAATGCTGCGATTTGTTGCGTTTTGGATGCTGCAACTGTTGCTGCTACTGTTTCTGCATGCAATTGAACTTGTATCTCAAATCAATGCGTTACGATGCGTTGCAATTCGGTTTGTAGCTTGACAGACTGACAGACAGACAGTCAGACAGTAGCTCGTTTGTCATTGTCGTTGAGAGAATGATGCATTTGTTTTTTTTTTTTTGGTTTAATTTATTCAATCTGACAGGAAAACAAAACTAACAAAAAATCATTTTCTTTCTCATTTAAAATAAAAAGAAAATTTAATGTAAAAAACATGTCACGGACATTGACGTTGAACTTGACAATCTTTCGCTGACTGGTTTACGCAAAGTTGCAGCTACAAAGCATCAAAAGATACATTTAAAGGCATCTAAATAAATAGATACTTAGTTGCATACATACACATAAGTAGATACATACTCGCATACACTCACAGAAAACGTTATACACAAGAAACATCTGAAATGATGAAAGATTTCGCTACGAAAAAGGCAAAGTATGTATGCATCTCAATGAAAGTAAGCGAGTGAGCTAATGAAAGTTTTAAAATATAAACTTTTCAAACTTTACGTACAATTAGAATGCAAAAGATTATTTTAACACACAGACAGACAAACAGCCAGACAGTCAGACAGACAGACAGACGTACAGGTAATTTTGATTGCTAAGCGCATTAAATAAATTTAAGCGGAAAACGTTTTAAGAAACAAGAATATTCTTAAGCTTATTTATTTATTTGCTTAATCAATTAATCAATCAATCAATCAATGATAACCAGGCTCATACTCGATGAGCAGCCTTAACTGAGGTCAAAAGGATAACGATTACAAAGCCAACAGACATTCAAAAACAAAAACAAACAAGAAAAAACTTTAACTTCGGTAGAACCGAAGCGTAAATACCCGCCACACAAAATTTTAATTGGTTCATGTATGATCATAAGTGACGTAGATTATATTCCGCAAAGGGGTTAAAAGGTGAGTTTGTATGGGTCTGTATGGTGCAGTGACCTGATCCTTGTCATATCGGTAGCATATAAATAGGATGACAGTAGAAAAGGTTTTACCCAGATTGGAGTGAATATATTCATAAATATTCATACAAAAACTGAAAAATGGGCGGTAGCCTTGTATAAGAATTAATACCTAGAAATAGGCATGGCATCTTGGCCATGATATTGGTTGACATAAGATGTATTTTTAGCCAATTAGAAGTGAATACATTCATAAATAACATCTGTTTTAATACAAAAAGTAAAAGTTTGTATGAGGGCTACACCTAAAAATAGGCGTGGCACCATGATTCTGACATACAAACTGCCTAGGATAAAAAAAAAGCTTAAGTTTAGAATTTCAGGATGATATCATAAAAACAGACATAAAGACAGACAGACAGACAGACAGACGGACATGGCTAAATCAATTATCTCTCGTCGAGCTGATCAATAATATATAATAATTGTTAACTTTATAGGGTCTACGATGTCTCATTTAATGCGTCATGTGTAGCGGGGATAAAACGAATAAAAAAATATAGTGCACACTCTTCTCCAAAAGTATCTCACTTATGTTACATATTTTTTATGGCGTCTATCTCTTCCCTGAGTCTTTATCAATTTATTCATTAATTCATCATCTTAGCCCACTCGTCATTGTGTAAAATCCTGAATTATATACAAAATACTTTTTTGTTTAAATTGGTTTTATGCGGAACGCATGAATCTTGCTTGCCGCTTTGCCCAATTTAAGACATTTTCCGCAAAATATTTTTGTTTGCCACTCATCCGAATACCGAATCGGAACTCAACGTATTGTATCGCAGCGGTTAATATGTGTTGTGTCGTTATAGTATATATCAATGTTTAAAGTGGCCTTATTGCATAATCAGCTTTTTAACAGCAGCAACCGCAGTAGCAGTATCAGATACATTAGCAGCAGGCACAACAATTACACTTCGTATGTGTATCTTTTATTGTTTTTTTAGATACAAAAAAAAAAAAAAATAATAATATTGCTGCTTGTTTTGTTGTTTGATATTTGTAAAACTAGTTTCGATTATTAGGAAAATGCAATGTTTTCTTTTTGTTTTCTTTTCTTTTTAATTTTAATTTTCCCTCATTATACGCTACACATGAAATGTGAAAGTATCTACATTTTGTAGCAACAAAAATGTAAGTGTTAAGATCTCTTAAAGTGAGACAAATCGTTCTTACCAGAGAACCAGAACCATAATAAACACTAAACTACACTAACGAATCTCACAGAGTACAAAATTAATCAATATTTCTTATGTAATAATGTTCGTGAGACAAAAACTTTTAACGAAATCTTTCAGTTAATTATTGACAAACTTTGCAACAACAACAAAAAGTTCCATAATGTTCCTTACTTTTCCTTCTTTAAATTTAAAAAATATTATAATTCTCAAACAGTTTATTTTAGAATTTGAGTCGCTGTATAAATTGCCCTGTCCATGCTCCAATTAGACAAGGTGGTGTATTCGTATTCTGTCTTTTTCTATTCTTCTCTCTTTTGATGGTTTAATTTGTCAGTTTACATGAAAATTTGGCTCTTGTGCTTTTACGCTCTCAGCCATTTTCAGCTGAGTTGACAATTCAGACAGACAGACAGACAGTAAGAGTACACCACCTTCTCTAATAGCATCATGGCACTGTCCAGAGAGAAAGATTCTAGTACCAAAGGCAGCCATAAGGCCCTGGCTTGAATGGGTACGGCCCTTTTGGGAGTATCGTGGTTGCTGGTGTTTATACCTAAACTTGCAGGTAGAGCGTTTAAACTCGTACGTAGCATTGCGTAATCAACATGTGTCAAAACTAACATAGCCTCGAAATTGTTAGCAGACGCTGCGCTCTCTTGAACACAGGTTGCCGTTAACCCAACCCCTTATGGTGCCTAGGGTCCCCATGGGCTTAACTCACCCATGTTAAACACTGCTCGAATTCTGTCCCAAATCTGGTGAATACGGTGATTGTTCGATGGTATACATTGAGTTCTTGGCTCTGTACTCCTACAAAATTACGGCTCGATGAGATGGCGCGTTGTCGTCGTGCAAAATCCACGAATTGTCCTTCCACAATTGCGGATGTTTAGTGCGAAGGCTCTCCCATAGGAACCTCAAAACGAATACACAGTTTTTTCAATAAATATGGGGACTTTTTGTTTAAATCATGGAACAAGTAACGCCATCTATTGAACGTTGATAACATTAGAAAGGAACAGGTTTCACTTTCAAAAACAGCCAACTTCATGTAAATTGGTTGACAGGTTAAAAAGTTAATGCTTTTTTTGGCTGGAAAAATGGAACACAGTCCAGGCACATGCATTTACTACAAATTGGGTAAAAACATTTCTAATGTCATCCAATGTCAAAACCAAGGTACACGCCCATTTTTTGATATATGTTAGCCCCTATACAATCTTACTGAACAATTGTTTATTTTTGTTTGCATTTATTATCCAAATTAATATAATGATTTGTTAAAAAAAATAAATTGTAAGTCAAAGTAGGTACAATATTTGTGAATGTGTAAAAATTCAGCAATCTCGAGGTCATCTGCCAAAATCATCGCATTTAACGCTCTTCATCGATTAAACGTAATACCCAGATTTAATGCATTTCCGCTAATATTGACACGGCGAACTTCGGGCAAAAACTTTTGGAGCAATTTAAAATTATTGTTTTGACATTATCAAGTCTACGAGGACTTTTATAAACATTTTCTACATTTTCGCATATACTTCGTCGTGGAACAAAACGATAGTTTACTGTTTTATTTGTTTTCGTACTCTTGGACTAACTGTCTGTATACGTTTGTCCGTCTGTCAGTCTGTCTGTCTGTCTATATCTGAATTTCAAAACAATATCTTTCATTTTCAATGATTCTTTTTTTCAAAAAGAATTTCAATTCAATTTAATAAGAAGTGTATTAAATGCTTTAATACTAGTCAACAATTTCTCTTGTTTGTTTTTGTTCGTAAAACGTAGTGGTTTGCACATTTAAAAAAAAAAAAAAAAAAAGTAACAAATTTAATTTTAAACTTACATTAAAGTTTAAATGGAGAGCTACTTAAATACAATTTTTTGCTTTATACGCAGCTGCGAAACCACACCCGCAACACTCTGCAACACTCTTCACCTCACTCCAAAGCACTCCACTTCACTTTATCAAATAAAAAACACTTCGCAAAACTCTTATTAAAGTTTAGGCGCTAATTGTCTTTTATCAAAAGTTTTAATATGTGTTTTCCACTCGTCTGATTGCACGTCTGTCCGTTTGTCCGACTTGTCCGTCTGTCCGCAGTTTGATTATAATTTTTTTTTCCTAATGAGTTCAACGCTTTAGAGCAACAATTGCAAAGTAAGTATTATTGGCGTTAGTGGCAGCAACAATAATTAACGATAATAACCGCAACAACAAGAGCAACAATTTTTAATGTTGTTTATGTTTTCGTTATTGCTGCTGACTGCTGACAGCTGGCTGCGGGCTGCTGGCTGCTGGCTGCATTTGTGGTTGCCAATGTTGTTGCTGCTACTTAGTTGCAATGATTAATTAATACATTTATTTACTTACTTACTACCGTGATCTCTTATTGCAATATTTGTTTTTTTTTTTTTTTGTTTGTTTGTCCACACTTTGCAATATTAAAAACCAAACCAAAATGGCAACAACAGAGACAGCACATCACATCATAATTAATTTCATAAATTGACATTTTACATTTTAATTTATGTACATATTTACTCAACACCATAAACGAATTAATGAATGAACGAATGAACGAATGAATGAGTGAATCAAGTACATAAATTAATGCATTAAAATTATGAAATAATTGTGTCGAATTTAATTAATGAGTTTGTCCATTACGTTTTGGCCGTGAAGGATGTTTGAGCCAAAGTAAAATTAAATTTGTAATCATTTGACAAATGCTTAAAGGCAACATTTTCAGCAGCAACTATTTGTGTCATTCCTTTTCTGCGTGCTCTGTCATCGCGATGAGATGTCATCAGTTTTTATTCAGGAAAATTGAAATTTGAATTGCTAATCACATAAAAATATGAGTTGTAGCAAAACAAAGATACAATTTTTTTCCAAACAAGACAAAAACGCTGTTAATAAAATTCAGAATATTAGATTACACCGTCAAACATTGGTTCCGAAAGTTTCGTAGTGGCCGCTACTCCACTACCGATGAAGTTCGCAGCGGTAGGCCCTCCGACGCGGCTGCAGAGGACAATGCCAAAAAAAAAAAACATAAAATGCTACCTAACAGATGCCACACGCCATATTTTGGGCGAGACTCTGCATATGAAAAAGTTATCCTGCCGCTGGGTGTCCATGCTCACTCCGGACCAAAAACAAGAGCTCCAATTGCTTTCGCATTAACCGTATTCGCTCGAATTGGCTCTCTCGGACAATTATCTCTTTTCAAACTTTGTTTGATATGTTTGAGCACAATTTGTGCTCAAATCGAGATTAATTTATTCTTAAAAAAAAACCACAATGTGCTTAAATCAAGCTGTTTTTTTTTCAAACTTAAAAAATTTTCTTGATTTTAGAAAAACTCAGCTTAAAGTACTTTTGATTACGTACATCCGTACTCTTTCTTTCTGTATGGCTTTATCTTGCGTTGCATAAGTCCGTTAAGTCCGATCAAGCTAGATACTTTTTATACCCGCTACAAATAGTGTGAAGGGTATATTCAGTTTGTCTGAAAGCTTGTAACGTATTAAAGGAGTCATCGGTGACCCTATACAATATGTATATTCTTGATCAGCTCGACGAGACGAATCGATCTAGCCATGTCCGTCCGTCTGTCCGTCCGTCCCTCCGTCTGTCCGTCTGTTTGCTTCTTTGCAGTTTATTCGTGAGTATATTCATTCCAAATTGGTTAAAAATACTTCTAATGTCTTCCAATGTCAAAACTAAGGTGCCACGCTCATTTTTTGAAATGGGAATAATTTATGAATGTGTTTATTCTAGTTGGATAAAAACACATATAAAATCATCCTATCTTTACTCTACTAATATTATAAGGATCAGTCCACTATAACATATAACCCCCAAACAAAGTCACCACCCATTTCTAATATTTTTTCAAGAAAATGTTTATTAAGGATCCTGCCGGTTTCTGGTGTCGCTCGGATGCAGAAAGAGCTATAGCCTTCGCCGATCACCTGTACGAAACATTCTCTCCATTCGTGATCAGCGAAATTGGCAATCTTAAATCGTCTAAATCGCCTGGATACGACAATATTGATGTTCCTGCCATAAAAGCGTTGCCCCCAATTGGGTTGCAGATACTTGTCAACACCATCAACAAATGCTTCCAGCTTGGTCACTTTCCCACCCAGTGGAAATGCGCCGAAATAATACTCATACGCAAACCTGGGAAGCCTGCAGCCAATCTCGCCTCATATCGTCCAATAAGTTTATTGTCGGTACTCTCCAAAGTTGTTGAGAGACTTTTCCTGCGTAGAATGCGGTCAATTCTGGAACAAGCCGGTTCGATCCACGATCACCAGTTCGGTTTCAGAGAAAGCCATGGCAAGCCTTCGACAGGGTGTGGTATGCTGGTCTGCTTCACAAACTTAAGACGATCGTACCAGCTCCATACTATACCTTTATTAGGTCCTACCTTAAGCGCAGGAGTTTCTTCGTTAGATGTGGGGAAGAAAATTCCCAAATAAAAGATATTCGAGCAGGAGTTCCTCAGGGAAGTGTTCTAGGACCAGTCCTTTACACACTCTATACAGCCGACTTGCCGATTATAGAGAAAGACAAATTGCTGGTCGCTACATATGCTGACGACACGGTTTTCTTGGCTTCCGGCGTTTCGCCACACGTTGCTTCTGGAATCCTTCAAAGGCAACTCGATATCTTCTCTACTTGGCTCAAGAGGTGGAACATTGTACTGAACCCTGAGAAGTCCACTCAAATGACTTTTTCTTTAAGAAGGGGTGACTGTACCCTTGACGGAGCCACAATCCCATGAAGCGCTACAGCCAAGTATCTGGGCTTGGGTTTTGACAGAAGGTTAACTTGGCGTACTCATCTTCTCCCAGAAAGGCACAGCTCAATGAATGGTGTAAAAAAACATTTATGGGTTATCGGACGAAGGTCACCTCTCAAGCTGAGGAGTAAACTTTTAGTCTATAGAGTTATAATAAAGCTAGTATGAACCTACGGTATCCCAATTTGGGGTTCACGTGTTCCACACCAACAAAGAGATACACCAGGAACTCGGGGTACCTTGGGTATACCAAGAAATAACAAGATTAAGCACCTCTTATATAAATCGGCAAAAAATCGCCCAAAAAAAACAAGAAGATTTATTCAATAAAATAAAATGAACTATTCCTGACACTACTGCTTGCGATGTTCAGTTGATAACTTTAGTAGCTCTTGAGACTGAAAACGGCAACTAAAATTTTTCCTGAAGTTGGCTCCAACGAAGCAAGTAATTCGACTGTTCCAACGCACTACAGCGACAGATAAAGTACATAAATGTTTTCACATTATTATTTTTATATATTTTACAATAAAAAAATAATAATAATAAAAAGTATTTAATTAGCAAATTTATTTAATTTTAACAAGAAACAAAATACATTTTTTTTCTATGTTTTATTTTTTATTATTTTTCTTTTCATTTTGAGTAAATTAATTGTTCATTATTTAAGACTATTTAACAATTTAGTTCCGTTTAGGGCAGGTTGTATGTTTTCGGTTTTCGGTTTTCGGTTACCTTTCGCTTAGCATTGACGCGTTGTAGTCTTGTTGTAGTTGAATAAATGAACTTGAAATGTTTAGAATTTGAACAGCGAAAAAGCGAATGAATCTATGAATCATCAATTGTACTTAAGATTTATTTGAAAAGAAAAAAAAAAAAAAAAAAATAAAATAAAATAAAACAAAATTAGAATAAAACGCATTGTTTTTGAAGTTTTTCTGCTGCTTTTACTTGGCATGAAATCGATTTCATAAAATTTTTTTGCTAAGGTCAAAAAAATGAAATTAGCTTTCAAAATAAGTAAAAAAAAAAAAAATAAATAATAATAAAAAAATAAATAAATAAAAACGAAAGAAAAATAGCAAAACGATTTAATCAAATTCTTACATAATAACATTGAAACATAAACCATGCCACGCCCTATCGGCATGACGCCTCTGCACTGAATTGTATACGAAAAAACCTCTTTTCAATTCTTCATTTCATTACCGAAAGCTGCAGCTGCTGTCAACTTGCTGCGAAGTTTGTGCCACGCATAATCAGCAAATGCCATGAAAAACACTTTCGATATTTCTGCTACACACAGACGGCACAGGACGGTATCGCATATTTTATTTTTATTTATTTTTTTTTTTTTTTTTTGTTTTTTTTTTTTTTTTTGGTACTTTAAACTTATTACTTAGCATTACTTAGCATTAATCGCATTAACGGCATCGCATTATGCTCTATGAGCGAGTGACCCAGATAGTTGGTTAATTTTTATGTATTCCAACTCAAATAGCCAACTCAACTGCTACAATTTGCTGCAATGTATTTGAATTTTAAATGATCGCACGAAATGTCTAAATTACACGCATCTATAAATGTATCTTTACATCTTGTATCTATGTTATATCTGAATCTATGTATCTCAAACTGTCTGATTTGCTCCTAATTCATCGATGTTTTCATTCATTTTCTTATTTGGCTAATTTTGCACAGCAAATAATCAAAAAAAAAAAAAAAAGAGTCGCTTAAGCAACTTTAGGCCGCATAAGGCAGCAAATTCTTGCTATTTAATGTTTATTTTAGTGGTTTTTAACGACTTTACATGCGTGCTTTTAATGAGTGGATTATTACTTTTATTTTAATCTAGCCAAACTACCCGACCTTGCACGGGTGATGGAATCAGTTCTTTTGCCAACGCCCACTTTTTCAATGATTCAAATAGTTTCTAGCCCAAACACCAAGTTTGCGTGTATTGCTTATATGGGACGACGCACCAAGCCCATTTTTTCAATGGATCATATTTTAAAAGTAACTACGCCCCAAGTACTATTTCCGATTCTTGTTACATTTTTACCAAAATTTAATTTCTTTAATTTAATACTTTGTAAAAAATATGACGAATTTGACAAGTATCCACAATCACGATATGATTGTCTCCTGCTTGACAAGAATCCATTGTGAAATATTTCATTAAAGATCGGTTCCGTATGCATCTACGCCTTTTAGGAATTACTTGCGCACGTACATACGAACACACACACTCACTTTTATATGTTGTATATGGAAGGCAACAGGTGTAGTCGTGTATGATATGCAAACAAGAATTTAATTGATCATACATCTTTTGATTATGTAAATTAATTGACGCATGTTTCGTGCATTTGCAAGAAGTCTGCATTTAGCTGAGACCGGGTCTGTTGGGACACCCTGAAGGCCAGTTGTCAGCGGTCTTACAGGAAATTCTTTGCTCTAAAACTCCGCAGAACATTGTTAGGCCGACAGAGCATCGCAAATATGTTTTTTTTTTTATCGATTTATGCATTTTAACATAAATCATAAAACCCAAAATGACACGTAAACGCCTGTAACAAATCTTTTCATCTTCACACATAGTGTGAAGGGTATATTCAGTTTGACTGAAAACTTGAAACGCATAAAAGGTGCCATCGGAGACTCCATAAAATATATATTTATATTCTTGATCAGCTCAAAAAGACGAATCGATGTTGCCATGTCTGTATGTCTGTCCGTCCGTCTGTTTGACGCTAAGACTCCGGACCGATGATTTTGTAGTTCTTCTATTATCAATTTAAAACTTTTGGTATAACAAGCGTTGAAACATGAAAAATATGAAATTTTTAATTGTTTTTTTTTTTTTTTTGAAAATTGTTCATTTTCAATTTCAAGTTTTGGGTCGAAAAAATTTAAAATAAATTATTTTTGAAATTTCTTAAATAAGGTTATTACATTACAAAAACATAAAGCCTAAGATGGTTCAAATCGAATTAAAAGTTTAAAAATTATCGAGTAATAAAAAAAATCAGACAAATATGTATATTTATTGATTTATGTTATAAAGGGGGTACTCATACAAAAATCATTTTTCTTTTTAGTTGAAAATACAATCCTTATTTTTTTTCTATCATCGGATCTTCACGAAAATACGATTTGATTCTTACTAAATCCGCGAAATTTTTAATTCAGCAAAATTTATTTTGATTTTATAGGGTTACATCCTAGTTTTTGTAATCTACGACCCAAAATACATGGGAATAGATCAATGAGAACCCAGAACCTTCGACAAACTCAAAATTTGTAAACTATTCATTTAGTCCAAATTAGGTAAAACCACTTATAATGTTATCCCATGTATACACTACGGATATGATACAGAGCGGAATACTATAACAGTTGGACATAATGCTTCTAAATTTGGGTTGCATTAGACTATTAAGCCCACGCAACCTCATTGCTAAATGTCATTGATGATAAAAAGAAAATGTCAATGTTTTAGCAGTTTCACATCGTGGACCACAAAACGGAGCACCATGTATATTTTTGACTGAAGCAAAAGTTGGCGTGTTGAGTCTCATTTAAATAAGCAATATCATTTTGCATTAAAAATCAAATGCATATCGAGTCTGTATTCATCTGAACACATTGGCCAATTTATTATGAAAATCCTTTTCGAAAACTTCAAATGTTTAGCGTAATTTTTGCCTAAAACAAAAGACTTAAGCAACGAACTTATTATGAGTTGCTATACGTTTCCGTCGATTTTATGCGCAAAATTAAAAATGAAATTGAAAAATATTTTCAAAAATATTGAAACACAAAAAATGAAATACAATTTTTGAGATTTCCTTTTAAAACCTTAACGCTTTGCATACGATTTGCTTCTTCGACTGTTTTTTTTTTTTTTGTTAATCATGCCGAGTTGGCCCCGAAGATGTAAAACCGAACCAAAGCGTTTTATTGTTTTTTGTTGTTGTTGGTTTTACTTGTGTTTTTAGTAGCAATCTGATTGGCTGGCTGCATTGAATTTGACTACTTCGGCTTTTGCTTTTGCTTTGGCTAACAAAGTGCGACCGACGGCTACAAGCAGTCAAAACCAAAAACAAACCAAACAAACCAAAACAAAAAAAGTTTATATAAATCGCGGTACGACAAATTGTAAACAACAGTCTACATTGTCGTCGTCGTTGTTGTTGAAAGCGCTCAAAAGAGTCAAAAGAGTTTGGCCAACGAAACAATACAAACAAAAACAAAAAAAAATCAAAACGAAAGTGTTGAGCTTGTCTGCAAAGGAAGTGTTATCCTTTGAACATTCAAAATATTTAAGACAAAAGAAAACTATTAAACTATTAAAAAACATAAAAAAGTTTTTAATTTAAATCAAATTTTTTTTTTCGCGCGTGTTTTTTTTTTTTTTTTTTTTTAATAAAATTTTTTTTACACTCGTTTTTTTTTTTTTTTTTGCGATGCATGCCGTATTGTATCTAAGCGCTTGTCTTTTGCTATTCTTAGCATTTGACTGCACTCATGCAGCCTATAAGCTACAAGAACGTTATAGCTGGACTCAATTAGACTTTGCATTTCCCAATCAGCGTCTTAAGGATCAGGCATTAGCCAGCGGCGATTATATACCGCAAAATGCTTTTACCTGTTGGCATCGAACACTCTGGCAATCGTCTTTTTGTAACCGTGCCACGTTGGCGTGATGGTAGGTTTTTTCAGTTTAATACGATTTTATATTATTTTTTTTTTTAGTTTCTATTAAAAAAAAAAAAACAACCATTTTAGGTGCTAATCAGTTACGTGCAATTGCGTGTCATATAAAAAGTAATTTGTCACAGATAATAATTATGTTGTGTGCTGTCAATTATACAACTAAATAAAATGTGTAAAATTAATTAGCTAAAAAAAAAAAAACAAACCGAAAGTTGTACTAAAAGTGCGTCTATTTTTTTTGTTGTTTTTTTTTTTTTTTTTTTTTTTGTTGCAATAGCAAATTACATTCCTTATGAGACGCGTTAGAATTCACCATTTTTGGAATTCTTGTTATGTGATTTCGTGTTTGACTAAATGCATACGTAATGTCTTACTTAAACGTAAACGTTTCATTTTTACTGCACAACATGTCATATTCGCTTTAAAAGTGCATCTATGGTAATTGCCGTTTATGGCAACCAAATTAAAATTAAATATTTTATTTTAATTTTATACAATTAAATTGTAACATTTTGTTTCTTCGCTTGAATGCATCGCAAATAATTAATTAATTCGATTTACAGTTCTTTTTTAAAATTTTTTTTTTTTTTTTCTGGCGTTTCCATTGTGGGTGCTAAGAAAATTGTATTCAATGTTAATTTTTATTTATTTGTATTATTTTGTGTTTTTACAATAAAACTTCTTATTGCAAATTCAGGGTTAAAATACCGCACAGCGTATACCGCATGCTATAGCGGCGAAAGTTGTACGCGATTTTTAATTTGAAGGTTTACTAACAACAACAAAAAGAACAACAATTAAACAGTTTATTAAGTTCAAAATGACATGCTTCGATTTCCGCTAAATAAATTGAGGCAAATTTTTTTTTTTAATTTGAAAATATTTATGTTACCTGGTTTACCTTCAGCAAATTGCTTTTGGCAAAGTGTGTCAGCAGAAATTTAAAAAAAAATATTTATAATCAAATGCAAGGATGAAAGGATATACTCAACCATATTTGTCGTCTAAAGGAATCAAGGGGTTTGTTTTAATGCTGCATCTGAAGGGTATAAGAAAGCAGGATGCATGATAGACCATAAATAATTTTTATTCTGATTTGAAAGGAGTATCCATCTAGCTTTGTCCATCTGCCTTTCCTTCTGTATGCCTAAGAGTTGGAGCCAACTATTTTTAAACTTAGACACTCCTGAGCCTGAATCAAGTGTTTATCTCTAGCCCCACTATAAATGGGGAATCTTTCCGTACAAGCCTACACCAAAGTTTTAAGTTTCTGCTTAAATCTTAATCATAGTTTAGGAGCATTAAATTTAGTAATAACATAAATAATGCATTATATTCCTAGTCCCAGTAAAACACAACAATTTTGTTAAATTAATCAACTTTTAGGTACACCCCGCATGCATTTTTGAACTATTACTTTAAATCGAAATTGCTTTAAATCGAAAGACCTCTTATTTTGGTTCACATCAAACCACTATGACACACTAGCCCCCGTACAAAGTTATGCCAAGATTTGAAATTTTTAAGAAACATTTTTGTTAGTCAATGAAAATTTTTTTGACAATATTTTACATCTTAAAATATTGTAAAGTTTTTTTGTTCTGTTTTTTTTTTTAATCCCAGCATTTGTTTTGTTAAACGCATTTTGCTCTCAATTTAAATCCGTCCAAACAAAACATTTTCAATGTTCAACACACAAAATTTGAAGGGCAACACCAGCAGCAAGAGCAGCAGTAGCAGCAGCAGAATCATGTCTAGACAAAGTTTCTATTCAAATCGAATCAAGTCAAACGAATAAACTAACTTGTAACGAATTTGTCAATTATTGATTTGGATTTAAATTTATTTATTTATTTATTTTTTTATTGTTATTATTTTTTTTATTATGTTTTGCTAACTTCAGAAACGCTTTTTAAATTTACATTACAAATGCGCTGGCAATGTCAATTGCAAATTATGCAAATGAATATCTTAAATTTGTACTTGCAACAATTTAGTCAATTAAAAAATAATAAAATTTAAAAGCAACATAAAAAGCTAAAAATTATTACAAAATTTATTTAATTTAATAAAAAAGAAAAAACAATAATTTAATAAAAAAAAATAATAATAAATTAATTTAAAAAAAAATTATTATAAGCGAAATCAATCAAAAAGTAAAATAGCTGCGGCCGCTGTGTGCAAATAACAAAACCGCAATGACATGCAAAATGCGCGCAAAAAAAAAAAATGTTTTTTTTGTTGTAGTTGAAATGAAAATAAAAGTAGAGGAAATAAATTAAAGTACAAGATACAATATCTAAATTAATGTACTTTTACTGAATATTAAACAGACAGGCGGACAGACGGACAGACAGACAGACAGACAGAAAGTGTGGCAATTAATTTTAGCAAATTATTCAAAACTCAGTGCTGGCTCGTTGGCTGGTTGGCTGGCTGCCTGGCATGTTTCATTTGATTCATGAATGAACCACAGCCGTGCAGAGATTGTTTCATGTTTTCATGGTTAATAGTAAATCAGTCTGTCAGTCTGCCTTTGGACCGTTTCAGGTAGGCGGTTTTAAGCTGAAAGCTTAAGTTAAGTATAAATTAATAATAAGTTTTTATATTGTTCAAATTTGTGTTCAGGTTTAAGGTTTTCAAATTAAATGAAATCAACATTTTGAATGCTTTCCTTTTTAATATTAAACTGCCCAAAAATATCTATGAGAACACTTAGCGGCATAAGTCTACGCACAGACGCAGACAAATCATAGTTTTAACTTTAACGTTTTCGCCAAAGTGCAACTTTGATGTCATAATATAGTATAGCTATTTTATTTATTTGCAAGATACCCAATCTTTATGTACCTTAAGCTAAGTCCTATCTTAATACAATATCCTCATTGTATTGGATTCTCATATAAAAACTTAAAAAATGGGGTAAAATTGTATGGGGACCTAAAATTTACTTGGTCCCATTTATTTTGCGATATTTCATCGGGACAATCATAGACATAAAATATATCAAATTTATACTTCCTAGAATAAGAAAAAAAATAATTTTTATGCAAAAATCCAAAATTTTGGAGTAGATTTGAATGGGGGCTCACCTTAAAATATGGCTTGAGCACACTTAACGGCTTAGGAGAGACTAATTTTCAAATATGGAAGCCCTGTCTCTTATAATCACCGAGATAATCGTTTTCACAGACAGACATGGCTCCTTCCAATGCTGTTCAAGAATATAACGGGTGATTTTTTAAGAGCTTGAGAACTTTAAAAAAAAAAAAACGCATAAAATTTGCAAAATCTCATCGGTTCTTTATTTGAAACGTTAGATTGGTCCATGACATTTACTTTTTGAAGATAATTTCATTTAAATGTTGACCGCGGCTGCGTCTTAGGTGGTCCATTCGGAAAGTCCAATTTTGGGCAACTTTTTCGAGCATTTCGGCCTGAATAGCCCGAATTTCTTCGAAAATTTTGTCTTCCAAAGCTGGAATAGTTGCTGGCTTATTTCTGTAGACTTTAGACTTGACGTAGCCCCACAAAAAATAGTCTAAAGGCGTCAAATCGCATGATCTTGGTGGCCAACTTACCGGTCCATTTCTTGAGATGAATTGTTCTCCGAAGTTTTCCCTCAAAATGGCCATAGAATCGCGAGCTGTGTGGCATGTAGCGCCATCTTGTTGAAACCACATGTCAACCAAGTTCAGTTCTTCCATTTTTGGCAACAAAAAGTTTGTTAGCATCGAACGATAGCGATCGCCATTCACCGTAACGTTGCGTCCAACAGCATCTTTGAAAAAATACGGTCCAATGATTCCACCAGCGTACAAACCACACCAAACAGTGCATTTTTCGGGATGCATGGGCAGTTCTTGAACGGCTTCTGGTTGCTCTTCACTCCAAATTTTGCTTATTTACGAAGCCATTCAACCAGAAATGAGCCTCATCGCTGAACAAAATTTGTCGATAAAAAAGCGGATTTTCGCATTTCGAACCGAACACTGATTTTGGTAATAAAATTCAATGATTTGCAAGCGTTGCTCGTTAGTAAGTCTATTCATGATGAAATGTCAAAGTATACTGAGCATCTTTCTCTTTGACACCTTGTCTGAATCCCGCGTGATCTGTCAAATACTAATGCATGAAAATCCTAACCTCAAAAAAATCACCCGTTATAAATATACTTTATAGAGTCTATCTAGCCTCCTTCTCTCTGTTACATATATTCGCACAAACTTAATAAACCCTTTTACCCTTTGGATATAGGGTATAAAAATTATGTAGCTCTAAATCAAGGATAGCTAGAAAGTCACGATCTTTGAGAGAAATGATGAAAAGTCTGTTGGCTACATTTTTTATGATGAATGCAACATTCTATCTCTTCGATTTTCAAAGTGGCAAATAAATATGCGACGAGTCCAAGCTCTGCAATTTTAATTCTCAAATGGAGAATAGCTGAAGCTCAAAACCTAGAAAAGATACGAAATTGCTGTCTTGAGAATTATGTACGTTTTTTCTCGATGCAAGATTTTCATGCAATATTTCGTGTGAATACGAAAAAATATCTCACTTGAAAAAATGTGTCATCACTATTTTACTTTCTTACTCTGATATCACAAGTAGTCTGTACAAAAATATTTTTTTTTAATATTTCAAGTAAATTTTGACAGTTGCACGAAACACAAGCAATGTAATATTGCATGAAAATCTTGCATCGTGTAACTTGCCCCTTATTGTCTTCTATGCAATAAATTTTTCACATATTTTGACGCCGCCCGTCATTTTATATGTTCAAACGGTGTCATTTAAGGTGTTACCTTGTCAGCTTCATTACCTTTCACCTGTAACAGTTTGTGATTTTGGTTAAACGCATTAAAATTCCAATCTTATTTAAGTATTTAACTGTCAACTTTGATGTAATTGCAATTGATCGATCGAGCGATCGAGCGATCGATTGATCGATTGACTGCTTCCATTTGAGTATTTAGTGCCAAAATAAACAATCAAAAAAACATTTAGTGAGTTGATTAAGTCATCAGATCTCAAATCTCAAACGTCAAATCGACACTTATGTTAAGTCACGTCAAGTTGTTTGTCTAAAACGCCTTCAATGGTATCGATTCATTATCCATTAACTTCATCGATTGGTTCAATTGCTTCAATTTGGCACTAATTTAAGTTGTTTCGATAGTATTTGACTTTATCGAATTTATCGACTTGCAACGCTGCATTTCAATGTCGTTGATTTTTTTTTAATTAGACAACATTTAAGGCGACTAATTAAAAGAAAGTTTAAATAAAATCCTTATCAAGTTGTTTGCATTTATAATAAAAACAAAAAATAAAAAGACTTACAAATTATTTACACAAAATAATTTTAAACTCATAAATTTTATTTTATCACAAACACGATTCACGAATTCAGCAGCAACGCTGTCAACGGTTTACAGCAAAAAAAAAAAAAAAAAAAGTCATTTGAAAACTTAGCTGAAAACTAGACTTTTTTTCAAAAAAAAAAAACTATCAAAAAAACAAGAAAAAACGTTAACTTCGGTAGAACCGAAGCTTAAATACCCGCCACACGAATCTTAAAAGAGTTTATGAGTAATCATCAGTGGTCACCCAAGTTTACACAGTATTAATTTAAAATTTTGAGCTAACAACATATAACAACATATTTCTCGAAAATATCTGTAAATGGGCGGTAAGTTTATATGGAAGAAACACCTAAAAATGGGCGTGCACCATGATATTGGAAGAGTTTTTACCCAATATGGAGTAAATTCATGAATAAATAATAACCATTTTCAGACAAAAATTCGAAAATGGGCGGAAACTTTGTATGGGGGCTATGCCAAAAAAATGGGCGTGGCACATCTGATTTGACATTGGATGATATTAGAATGTTTTAAGCCAAATTGGAGTGAATATATGCATAAATAATAACTATTTTCATACAAAAAATCGGAAAAAAACGGAAAGTTTATATGGGGGCTATGCCTAAAAGAGGGCGTGGCATCTTTGTTTTAACACTGGATGACAAAAGAAATGTTTTTTACACAATTGGGAGCGAATACATTCATAAATAATTACAATTTTTATACAAAAAATCGGAAAAAAACGGAAAGTTTGTATGGGGGCTATACCTAAAAATGGGCGTGGCACTCTAATTCTCGAACTCATAATAGTCGTTGCCGAGAAAAGCTTTAGTTCCAAATTTCAGCTTAATATCTTTATATCTTCAACAAAAAAGATGCCTAGAAATATACAGACAGACAGACAGACAGACGGACATAGCTAGATCGATTCGTCTCGTCGAGCTGATCAAGAATATATATACTTTATGAGGTCTACGACGTCTCCTTTAATGCGTTACAAACTTTCAGACAAAATGAATATACCCTTCACACTATGTGTGGCGGGTATAATGAGAAAGGTCTAAGAAAAATCGGGTTTTTTTTTATTTTTATTAAGAAATAATATAGCCAAGTGTCGCTTCTGTTCATCTCTTATGTCGCATGTCATAATTAATATTCAATTCAAAAGCAATAAAAATAATAAAGCATAGCGATGTAGTGGATCTGACAGACCATCCGACAGAGTAAAAGTTTTAGTAAATACAAAAAGGTGCGAACAGCTCAGTTAACAGCAAAGTCAAGAATAGAGGGACGAACTCACAGTTGAGTTGCAACAGGCAGACTTAATGTACGGAATAAATTCAATCGAAGTGTCTGTCTGTCTGTCTGTCCGTTTATTTAGATAAAATTGTTGCATGTTGTGACTGGGCAAACGTCATACTTGGAAGCATGCGTAGATGCAGCGCTGGCTGCTAACCGGTTGCAAAAAATTGCATTTAAAGATATTAATTTTGATTTACAAAAGCCATTGCAAATGAATGCTACAAAGTCTAAGAAATAATAGAGGCAATGAGCTAAGCTGGCAGCCCGATGCGCAATTTAACCCCATTAAGCAGTTTTGAACATGCCGCGCGGCGATGCAGGTTGTTGCTAAAAATTGATTGTGGCTCACTTTTAGCATTTTTATGCCCGCTACATGTAGTGTGAAGGATATTTGCGTTTTGTCAGCAAGTTTGTAACGCATTAAAGGAGACATCGTAGACCTTATAAAGTATATATATATTCTTGATCAGCACGACGAAACGAAACGATATAGCCATGTCCGTCTGTCTGTCTATATTTATTATTTTTGTTTAGTTTAAATACTTCTAATGACATCCAATATCCAAAAAAAAGGCACCACGCCCATTTATATGTAAAGGCTCCATAAGAATTTTCCGCCCATTTTCTAATTTTTTGTGAATATTTTCACCCAAATGGGGTGAGAACACTTCTAATGTTACGCAATGTATACTCTACTGATGTAAGAGTGATCAACCCACTATGCCATAGAGCTCCCCATACAAAGTCACCAATCATTTTCTATTTTTTTTTTTTCAAGAATATGTTTATTATTCTGTCCCCATTATTGTGTCTAAACTTTGGTTGTATCGGACTTTTGACTCCCAGCGAACCCTTCTCCAAATTTTACATAAGCCACTGATGATCATAAATATATTATACCAAGATGTGGCGGGCATTTAAGCTTCGGAATCTTTTGGCTTTAAAGCATTAACAAGAAAGCTACCCGGTCGTGGACGAATGTAGATTGCATTTAATGCTATATAAAAAAAAAAATTTGTTCATTGCTCTGTGGTGAATCCATTAATTTTTATTTCTTATGAATTGCTGAAGTATTCTGTTCCGTTCTGTTCACGTAGAAACGTGTAGAATTGAATTTTTGAATTTTTGTTTCATTTTATTTCCCATCGCAATGCGAAAGTGCAACGAAGCGCTGACAGCCAGTTTAGTGCAGCGCCAAAGTAGTGCAGCGTCGCTGCGTGTCTCAATTGGAGCGGAGCGCCGCAGAAATTGTCAAAGACATTAAATCGGAAATTGCTGTTTGCGATAAACTTTGTTAGAAATTTACTAAGTTCGTTGTTTTTTTTTTTTTTTTTGTTTAGAGTAAGAAGCCAGCCAGTCAGTCAGTCAGTCAGTAAGTAGCAACATAAAACATAAACTGTAATAAAAATTGTTTGTTTGTTTTTTTTTTTCGTAATAGAATTTGCTATTGAAACAATGCAAAGACAGAGAGGTAGACAGACGGACAGATACAAAAAGAAGACAACAATTTACTTTTATTGCGCATGCGCAGCAATTGTCATAGTCTAGTCGCTCTTAGCCACTGTTTAGCGAAACCAATTAACAATAAAATTAGCACAATTTCAAATGGAGTAAAACTAGAATAAATAAATAAATAAAATTGTTGATTCATGTTGCATGCCTCAGACTACATAACATATGTCGCAGTCTAAGGCATGTACATGCTGCACATGTTGCAAGAGTTTTTCGATTTCGAATTTGTATTCATGATTGATCGTTCCTTCGCTCGCTCGTCCATTCGTCCATTCGTTCGCTTGTTTATGCATTAAACATGAGTCTACATGAGTGTACATATGTTATGTGTACATACAATAGTATAAATACCAGCATACAATATAAATATTTCTTTCGTTCTCATTCACAGGCATTCCGGCAACGTTGACCTACATAAATATGGATCACAGCGTCACTGGATCACCGGAGCTTATACCATATCCCGATTGGCGTAGTAATACAGCCGGCGATTGTGCTAATAGCATAACGACAGCGTATCGCATCAAGGTCGATGAATGTGGACGTTTGTGGGTGCTCGATACCGGTACCGTTGGCATTGGCAATACCACGACCAATCCATGTCCCTATGCGGTTAATGTATTCGATCTGACAACAAATACACGCATACGTCGCTATGAATTGCGCGCTGAGGATACGAATCCGAATACGTTTATTGCAAATATTGCTGTCGATATTGGCAAGAGTTGTGACGATGCCTTTGCCTATTTCTCGGATGAATTGGGCTATGGTTTGATTGCATATTCGTGGGAACAGAATAAATCCTGGCGTTTCTCATCGCACTCATACTTCTTCCCGGATCCATTGCGTGGCGATTACAATATTGCCGGTTTGAATTTCCAATGGGGTGAAGAGGGCATCTTTGGCATTGCACTCTCGCCGATACGTTCCGATGGTTTCCGTACATTGTACTTCAGTCCCTTGGCCAGTCATCGTCAGTTTGCCGTATCCACGCGTATATTACGCGATGAGACACGTGTCGAGGATAGCTATCATGATTTCATTGTCTTGGATGAACGTGGCGCCAATGCGCATACAACGGCGCGTGTCATGAGCGATGATGGTGTTGAGCTTTTCAATCTAATCGATCAGAATGCAGTAGGCTGTTGGCATTCGTCTATGCCGTATACACCACAATTCCATGATATTGTCGATCGTGATGATGTGGGTCTAGTTTTTCCGGCTGACGTTAAAATCGATGAGAATAAGAATGTTTGGGTCTTATCCGATCGTATGCCCGTCTTTTTACTCTCCGAATTAGATTACAACGATGTTAATTTCCGCATTTATACGGCACCATTGCAAACGTTACTCGAGAATACGGTTTGCGATTTACGCAATAATGTCTTTGGACCAGCGAATACCGTTTCAATACCGAAACAGCCAACATTGCCTGGATATGCACCAAAGCCACTGTACCGTGCATCGTTGCCGCCACAGAAACCATTGCAACCGTTGCAGCCAGCCGTCATCGGTGTGACTACGCCAAATCGCAATTATTTGCCCGCTAATGCACAGCAGGGCGTCTCCACGGTCAGCGTTTCGACCAGTGCTGCTGATATACCAAAAGCCTTTGTATTCAATCAGCACAACGGTCTAACGTATGAGACGAGTGGTCCACATCTGTTTCCAACGCAACACTTGACACAATCGCCCGCTCATCACCATGTACAGCAACAGCATCAGCGGCAGGAAGTTGGTCTCAAGAATTATGTCTCAGCGCGTACAGCTGGCTGGTGGCATCATCATCATTAGATAAGTTATGGAGTGGAGAAGAGAAGAGAGAAGAGGAGAGGAGAGAAGAGTGCATCAGGATTTGACGTCGTAGCATGGAGTTGGACGCTTTTCATATAAAACAAAATCAAATTAATTAATTAATTAAAAATAAACACAGACACAGACAGACACATTAGCTTCTTGGCGTACCTAACAAACATTTCGAAATTTTTTTTATAGTTTTTCTTTTTATCCTTTTTTTTTTTATATTATTATATTTATTTTTATTTAATTAATTAATTCATTATTTATTTTATTTTTAATTTTTTTTTCACTTTTATTTTTCATTTTTTACACAATTTTAAGTTTTTTATTTGCTTTGCGCTTTTAATAATTTCACACATAGTCACGTCACACTTTTATAATATAATTTTCATAATATAATATGTACGAGTATGTGTATGTATTTGTAAAATTATTAGGTACCATATATGTTTGTATGTATGTATATAATTTGTATTTTTTTTTGCCTTAATAAATCATTTTTTTTTAATAATCTTAAAATATCCGCAAAATATTAAGTAAAACAAGGAAAAACGATAACTTCGGTGGAACCGGAAGCTCATATACCCGCCACTCAAATCTTGGAATAGTTTGTTTATAATCATCAGTGGCTTAGGTAAAGTTAGAGAAGGGGGTGAGAGTTAATAGTCCGATATAACCAAAATTTGGACAAAATAATAGTGTTAAATTTTCAGCTTAAGAAAGATAATGGGAGGTGAGTACAAATGCAGGCTATATGTTAAAATAGCCCGATATTTATTATATTCATGGTGTGTACATATGATGATGTTAGAAGTGTTTTTTCCCATTTTAGAGTGAAAACATTCATAAATAATAACTATTTCATACAACAATTCGAAAATGGCCGTTAATTTTGTATGGGAGCTATATCTAAAAATGGGCGTGGCACATTGGTTGTGACATTGGATGACATTTGAACATTTTTACCCGATTTGGAGTGAATACTACTGTGGGCATTTTACAAAGTGAATTTGTTTGTAAAATGAAAAATTTTTATTTATTCTTGTAAATCAATTTCATCCCCTTCAAATTAATCGCTTCCCGATAAAAAACACTTATGCCAACGTTTTCCAATCCTCGAAACATGCCAAGTAGTCCCTTTCCGGTATAGCTATCAGCGCCTTTTTCGAATCAGCTTTAATCTCCTCAATCGACTCGAAACGCGTTCCCCGGAGTGGTCTCTTGAGTTTTGGGAATATCCAGAAATCACACGGAGCCAAATCAGGCGAATACGGTGGTTGCGGAACGGTATTGGTTGCATTTTTGGAGAAAAAGTCACGAAGAATCGACGCTGTTTCTCAAGAAAACTCACCATTTTTGGTACCAATCGAGACCAATCGAGACACGTTTGATGCACAAAACATCCTTCAAAATGGTATTAATTGATCCTTTCGATACGCCAATTTCATCAGCAATGTCTCTTATAGTTAATCGACGGTGTGCAAGCACTAATTCTTTTACTTTTTGGATGTAAGCATCGTCCGTTGAGGTCGATGGTCGACCAGGGCGCTCTTCGTCTTCAACATGTTCTCCTTTTTTGAACAATTTATACCAATCATATGTTGTTGATTTTGGTAGAGCTCGGTCCCCGTAAGCCTTCTTCAACATTTTTATTTCATTTATTCCATTCAGAAAACAAAATTTGATGATACGTCTCTGCTCAATTAAATCAGACATTGTAAAAATCGAAAAATGCACTCTTGGTCGTTTGGTAAACACAAGCGTAAATATATAACTGATAATGACATTGACATGAAATTTGGCCCAGATGTTATTAACAGTCCTGTCAACTCAAGATCTAGAATATAGTAGACTTTATATACTTTATGGGATCAACGACGTCAACTTCAATGCATTACAAACTTTCAGACAAACTGCATATACCCTTCACACTATGTGTGGCGGGTATGTACAAAAACTTTGCCGTAACGATTTACCTTCAGTTTTAGTACATCTACAAGTTGGAGTAAACTAAAAGAGGACGAACAAACGGACGGACATTATTCGTATTGTTGAGCTGCTACATTTCTTGACTTATTTTTAATTGTTGCTATTTTGTTTTTGTATCTGAAAAGGTAGATCTGCTTAATTACAGCCGGCATTTGTAAATTCTGCATATACCTTGACGCAAGCTCTTGTTTTGAAGAATAGTACTTCAATTTTATTAATTTTGGAGTTAACCGAGGAGCGCCTGATCGGTAAACCACGCATCCAGGAAGCGGCAATTACATTGTGCGAATAAAAAATAAACCGAAAATTGAAACTGCTCGGAAGTCTTATAGTAAAGTTTGTAGGTCTGGTCAAGCAAAACAAAAGCGCAAACTTGGAATTTCCGGGCCATACCCCATATAAACAAATCGACTTTTATATATTTTTTGTATAAAAATAGTTATTTTTTAAGAATTGGGTAAAAATATTTATAGTATCATATAATTCTAAAGCCAAGATTCCACACCCATTTTTAGATATAGCCCCCACACAAACTTATCGATTATTTTCAAACTTTTGTAAGAAAAAAGTTATTATTTTCAAAAATACTATAAATTTATAAATGTGTATAACCAATGATGATCACACATTAACTATTTGAAGATTCGTGTGATGGGTATTTGAGTTTCGGTGCTACCGAAGTTAACGTTTTACTTGTTATTGAATTACTTAAGTAAAACACAAAAATCTTGCGGTATATTTTATCAGCACGTAATTTGGACCTGTACATTTTGTTGGCCTATTTTTCGGAAGATATCGTTTAAATTTCGCTCTCAACAGCCACGCAAAGATTTGACCTTTTTCGACATTTCCCATCAATTTTTGCAGCATATCTCTGGGAATACGGACAATTTCTCAGCAAATGTTGGCTTTGAGTTGTTCCAGGGATTCTGGTTTGTACGTATAAATTTTTCCCTTCAGGTATCCCAAGAGGAAAAAGTGTAGCGGTATCCCGGTCATGATTCAATTTTGTCAAAAAACGGATTCGATTTTCTCGATGTTTTCTTGGCGTATTAAAAAAAGTCTAAGCTTGTCGGTTGGCAACAATTTCCATGGCAAAACTTGACCAAGATTGGAGTGCCATTTGCGCATGAGGCCACTGTTACCTCACTTCTCTGCGGTATGCCGCTCTTCTCTGCGGTATGCCTGCATTGCTGGTAAAAAATGTTTGATAAATATCTGGCTTTTTCACAAGCTTTTAATAGCTTACGACTGATGTTCCGATACAATGGAGAGTTCCTTCATGACAGACAACATCCTTGTTAATAGTATTTTTTCAAAAACCTTGGAGTATGTTGAAAGCAGACTAATTGAACGGCATGTCTGGCTTTGGAATCTTAATTTGCAGTTCCACCCTGACTTGGATAGTAGTCAAAATTTAACAGAGGGAAATGTACTTGTCTGCCAATTTGATATTAACATTTTTGAATATTGGCGGCCTTTTTTTAAAATAAAATATTTATAATTATAAAATAATATTAATTAAGTGGTCAAAATTAGTTCTGGAGTGAATTTTATAAATACTTTTTAATATTCACAATAATAATTACTAATACATTTCCATAGATAAATTAAAACTAATACCATAAATTTTTAATCGTATAGAAATCGATTTCACGTTTGAAAATAAATCGATTCTGTCCATCTCTAATTAAATATTTGACGTTTAGAGCTTTGACATATCCAATCTTAAATTGTAAAACAAATCGCTTTTGCTGCATAAGTAGGATTATATTAAAAGAAAAAATCTAGTAAAACACAATATAAAACAAAATGATAATTCTGTGAAATGGGTAGAAATCGTCAATATATGCAGTCACCAATTAGAGAAGCTACAAATAAGAGAATCTGCAATTTTGAGGAGAAGAATGTCGTTCATAGAGAACGTCGGCACACAATATCTAATCGAAGCACAAAGATTGCGAAAATTACATTAACCCATTTTTGCCTGGCATTGTATTAAACCAAAGGACTTCATATCTCTACCTCGAGTTCTAATGGATAACTTTATTTATGAAATCTAAATTGATTATTAAATTTAATGAAATTACCTAATCGACCTGTTTTTACTCAAGGCTAAAAAATTATAAAATTTCTTTTTTTTTTTATTTTTTTTATATTTTATATAATAATTCATTGGTAAACTACTTTCTATTACCTTCAACAATTCACCCATATGCATTTCTAAGTGTCATTATATCGTATATAGTATATGTTCTGGTGCTGATTTTATAGGTGCGATGCGTAAACGCAAAATAATGGGAGGAGTTATGGAATTAAAGCTCCGGTCAATATATATAATATGCTGATAATATGGATTTAGTCCTATTATATCCTTAAGTATATCACCTTAGCGACAACGAAAATATTGATGACAACGTACAACTAGAAAACGAATTGTTACTTGATTTTCCAATAGAAATTGCAGGTGATATCTAAGTCTCAAGTGACCAACCCTCGAAACAAGAATATTGTATTTCCAAAAGAATTCTGTTAATGAAAATATCGTATTTCAGTTTGCCTCCGCACAATAAAATTTTTATGTTCTTCCTTGTTTTTATACCCTGTACCCAAAGGGTAAAAGGGTATATTAAGTTTGTGCAAATGTATGTAACAGACAGAAGGAGGCAAGATAGACCATATGCAGTATATATACTCTTGATCAGCATTGAAAGTAGAGTCGAACTAGCTATGTCCGTCCGTCCGTCTGTCTGTCTGTCCTGCTGTCTGCCGTATGAGAGAGATTATCTCGGAGACTATAAGAGATAAGGCCACCATATTTGAAACTTAGACTCTCCTGAGCCGTTCACTTGCAAAAGGTTTTTCTCCAGACCCATTTTAAGGGGTACCCCCCATAGAAATGTACCCCAAAATTTTGGGATTTTGCATAAAAACGTCACTGTTTTTCATTCTAGGAAGTTCAAATTTAGTATAAACTATGTGTATGATAGTCCCAATAAAATATCCCATTATAGTTACGACCAACAAAATTATGGGTATAGCCCCCATACAAATGTACCCCAAAATTTGGGGTTCTTGAATAAAAAACGTCTTTGTTTTTTTTTTTGGATTCTTGGAAGTTCAAATTAAGTATAAATAATGTCTATGATAGTCCCAATGAAATAGACCAATATGGGTAGGTCCAACAAAATTTTAGGTATTGCCTCCATACAAAGATATACCCGATTTTTTTTTATGAAAATTGAATTTAATGAATTGAATTCAAGTCGAGCATACTCGACTTCAGCGTTCTTTCTTGTTTTTTTTTTTGTTTTGTAGGCGTTGACTTTTGAAACGAAAATAAATTTAAAATTTTATGTCTTGCAATAAAATTTTGGCCCAAAAAATTGTTTTATTTTTTTGTAACTTTTCGAAAAAAATATTATTTCGTTGCCATTTTTTTCCTTAATGAATTTCAATGAAGTAAAGTCAAAGAGAGCCGTTTGAATCGATTCGAATTCGATTTCATTTCTCACCCATAACAATTTGCTGAAATTGAGCATTAAATCAAACTGATTGCACAAAGCCAAAAGAATTGAAGCAAAGCAACGACGACGACACAACACCTTCGTACAAAACAGCAAAGAGCAAAAAAAGTGAACAAAAGATGCCAAAAATATTAGAAATAAATTTATGAATTGTCCCAAAACCGTCAACGCGTCGCGTCGCATCGCATCGCATCGCGTCGATCGTCCGTCTGTGCGAATAAATGAGTTATGGCGTCCTCAAAAGACAGCAACAGGAAAAGTGTTAATTTTTTTCCATTTGTAAATCCAAAATGAACAACATTTTTTTTGGTAGTTTAGATAATTCAAACAAAATGTTTAAATTAAAGATTCATTTTGGTTTGATTCTCCTATTCTTGAGGGATTTTGAATTGGAAACTTAAAATCTAAAAGACCTACTTCAAAAAAAAAAAAAAAAAAAAAACTGTGGGAGTTTGGGTCAAATCGGAACACCCTAGAGGCCAGCTGTCAATGATTTGACTTGACTGTCTGTCTGCCATCTAAAAGCATCTTAACACAAATCATTAAAACTGCAATCAAATTAGCCGAAAAGAAGCCAAGATGACCCACCTTTAATTTGCCACTCGATATTTTTTTGAAAATCAAAACTTTCTGAGCAAAAATATTTTCAGAAACACGTACACGGAAAAAAATAAAGCAAGGAAAATTGCCGAGAATGATCCGTTGCCTGTGACGTTTGTTTATGATTCCAAAACCTATCTATAGTCCAAATTTTAGATGGCTAGCTTATCATGCAAGCACACGATTAAATACAAAATAAAGCAAACAGCTTTTGTATAATTCCGGTCTTTCTCACTTTAAAAGACAACAAGGCTCGTTGTGATGAGGGGTGAGAATGTTGGCGAGTCCGTAGTTCTTTGGTACAAATTAAAGCTAAGTGAAACATGATTTACATAATTTGACAGTGCTGCCATACATAATTTGGCTTTTACTAAGGCACTAACGTATCTGTACAAATAAAATGGTGCAGCATTAATTTGCTGGGTATACAAAAAAATTTAGAGAAGTGTAACTTTTCTTAGCTTTTTCCAAATAAAAAAGCAGTATAATACAAATTGATAATAAATGTTGTCCCCTATCTGTATGGCGTATTTTGAATGTTAACAAATAATGTAATAAACTGTTTAATTCTTCGATATTTTATAAGACATGTTTATACTATATGTGTGTATGTATGTATACATATATTTGTATGTATAAATGTTCCATTCCATCCAGACGGTGATCGACCTTACTATTATTATTGGATGTTTATAGTATCCGACCCGATCTAGTGCGTCTTCTCAAATGGGTATTGCGATCCATTTGAGTCAACGGATGCAGCATAACGCTCGCCAGCAGTTGATGCTACATAAGACATGATTTGCGTGCCTCTGTTGTCTTCCAGTGGTGCTGCGGCTGATGCGCTTGCAGTATCGCCGGATGAATTTGGATATTGCTGTGTAGCGTATGTAGCCCATTGTGGCGGATAATAGAGATGTTCCAAATCGGGATCGTAAATTGTCTCAACGTTCATCAGGAAAGGCACTGGAGTTGAGGTAGTTAACGTAATTGGCGAATTGGTGACAGCTTGTTTAGCCTCTTCATCTGCATGAAACACAACAAGTTCTGCTGCTGGCGCTTTTAGTCCCTGATACTATGGGTTGAGCTGTAACATCGCCAGATTCATGAGCCATCACAATACGAATAGACGTCGTAGTCATCGGCCACAATTCGGCTATATTTGTTAATGTTGCCGTCATTACCAAACGAAGGTGCTGCATGTACAACAGTCTCGGGTGTCTGAAAATTTTGATTGACACATTTGCTAGCTTTGGCAAGGTCTGGGCCCGTTTCCGTCTTTTAGTATTACGTTTGCGCTGTTTGATCTCGGCCGCTTTTGCTGCTTTTCTTTCCATCTTCTCAGCATCACTGAGTCGTTCCTTACGGCGCTTTGGCTCTTTGCTGCCTGTCTAGGTCGTAACCATTTTATTTTTTGAGCACCCCTACGTCTAACTGGTTTATTTGGGTCTCGCTTGTATTTGGGACTCTTCAAAGTTGTTTCAGTCTTATTTTCCTTCTTTCGAGTATAACGACGACGTTTAGGCTTCTCTGGCTCTGTTGGTTGCTGTTGATCCCCACTGATTGGGTGCTTACGGCGGTACCGCCTCTTAGTACCAGTGGAAACATTTGTTGTAGAACCTTTTCCTCTTGAGGAACATTGCAATCTTTTGCGACTTCATTTTTTTTATCTTCAGTTTTGCAACGACTTCTAGTGCACACATGTACGTTGGTAACATCCTGAAGAGCCTCAACTTTACACCCTTGTTCATAGATGGTACTTTTTGGCTTCATTTTTATGCTTTACGATTAAACGCTGCTATGCTGCAACAAATAAAAAAAAAAAACAGCAAACAGACAATTTGAACAATTATTGACGATTTTTGTTTATATATTTTATTTATTGGAAGCTAAGCTATACAACTAAGTAAAAAAATGAGGAACAATTTTATTTCAACATAAACCACATAAATAAATGCAAGGACATTTGAGGGGCTGCGCCGTAAATAACTAAATTCCCAGCACAGTCTGACGCGTAGCTGAACATGCATACATACCTTCGTATTATTTCATGAATTAGCCAAGATTTAAATTTGTTGTTCAAATTGAATCTCAATCACAACGGAATCTTCAAAATATTTTACACGATTTTCCGATTAATAAATCAAACAAAATGCGAAAAGTGCGTGTTGTAAGCTCAGCTTTAGTGCTGGAAATTAAATCGATTTAAAATCGATACATCGATGTTTTCTTATATATCGAAAAAATCGATTTTTAACTTCGATTTTCGATGCATCGAACATGTCACTATTTGAATATTTTTCCATCACTTGAAGAAGAAGAAGAAGCAATCACTTAGAAAAAAAAAGCGGGATAAGTTTGGTAAGTAAAAACATTAAAATAGCATTTTTAAACATTATAATATATAAGATAAAACAATAAATTAATTCCCTTTTTGTAGGATGTTAGTATTGGTGCTGTTGGCTGTTGGAAATGGACAAATTCCTAAAGAACGCTAATGGCGAAGGTAATTAATAATTTAAAGCATTCATTTGTGTGGCAGCTACTTTTAAATTTTTCATCAAATATGATACATATGTTTTTATGTGCAGATCGCAATAGTTCGGACGGAGAGAATGGAACACCCAACAAACGGACAAAGTATGGGAATTCTGCGGTATGGAATTTTTAAAAAGTCGTCAGATATGAAGTCCGCGATTTGCAATAAATGCGGCAAAACGTATCAAACCCATGGAAACACGACAAATTTGTCTGCGCATTTAAAACGCATCCATCCTGAGTTGACTATGAATAAAGTTGTGGAACCGAAGGCTGCGTGCTCTATTCTGCCATTTATGGAAAAAAAATATGACGCCTCATCAGGCAGGAAAAAGGCACTGGACAGCGCGTTGACTTATTTTATAAGTTCAGATCTTCGTCCTTATTCTGTAGTCGAAAACAAGGGGTTTAGGCATTTGGTTAAAACCCTTGATCCACTTTACAAGTTGCCTTCGCGGACAACATTGCGAGACGTATATATGCCAAATCTGTTCCAAGACATGAGAAAAAACTAAGAATTATTCTTGATCGGATTGAGCACTGCGCAATCACAACAGATGGCTGGACTTCAAGAGCAAATGAGAACTATCTTACCGTCACTTGTCAATTTATATCTGAAGATTTTATAATGCGGACAGCAGTTTTGTCAACTAAAAAGTTAAAAAATGAAACCAACCATTCCGCAGATAATATTTCATGCTCATTGCGTGAAGTTTTAAATGAATGGGGAGTTTTCAACAAAGTAACAGCCATAGTCACGGACAACGCTCAAAATATGATAAAGGCTTGCAGTATTCTTAAAAAGCGTAATGTTCCGTGCTTTGCTCCACAATTAATTTGGTTGTACAGAGCTGTTTGGCTAATGACAAAATTAAAGTTTTGATGGTCAAATGTAAGAGCATTGTTACATTTTTTAAGAGCAGTACTGTGGCTTATGCAAAGTTTAGAGAAGCTCAAAGTACAGATAGTCCATTAAGTTTAAAGCAAGAATGCCCAACTAGATGGAATAGTGCCTTTCATATGATTCAACGAATTCTTGAAACAAAAGATGCCATATCTAAAGTACTGCTCAATACTCCAAAGGCATTATTGCCCTTAACAGCAGATGAAATTGCTATACTCGAAGAGCTGAAGCAGCTTCTATCTCCATTTGAGCGCGCGACGTTGCGCACTTCGTCCAGCAGCTTGGTGACCGTATCAATGGTGATTCCAGTAGTTTGTGGCCTTCTACACAACTTAGAAAATCTTAAGGGCAAGCTGGCCACTAATGAGGGTATCCAAGCTTGCATGATTTTGATAAATGGAACAAAAGAAAGACTAGTGCCGTACGAGAAGCGTTCGTGCACAAGAATCGCAACGCTCTTGGATCCACGCTTCAAGAGAGATGGTTTTTTGATAGATTTTAATGTGGACGAAGCTGAAAAATTCCTGGAGGAAGAACTCACTTTAATAAATAAATTGTCCGACCAACATTTATCTTCCTCCAGCCTGACTGCACCAATATCCACAGCACCAATATCCACAGCACCAATATCCACAGCCACATCACAAGACCCACTTTTTGATTTTCTTGAAAAAAAAAAAATCCGAAAAGATTCGTAGCAGTCGAGTGGACACAATTTTGGGATTGCGTCAATATTTTAACCTTGAAAATTCGGACTCAAATATCTCTCCATTAGATTACTGGAAGGTACCACTGAACATAAAAATATTTATATTAACTTTTATCGACAATATACATATTTTAATTACAGATCTCAAATGAAAATAGCTTGAAAAGCTGCGTTAAAAAGTTTCTTTGTGTTCCCGCAACGTCCACTGAAAGTGAACGAATGTTCAGCAAAGCTGGACTTATTGTTACTGAAAAAGAAGCTCTCTCAAAACGAAGCAAGTTGATATGCTGCTTTTTATCAACAAAAATGAATGGGTCTCATAATTTAAGTTTAGTTTTATAGTTGAAGAGGGATACAATTTTGAAAAGAATGTTATTTTAGTTTTAATATATGAAGTTTATTATTGTTGTGTTTTTTTAATATTTTTTTTTTTTTTTTGTTTCTCTATTAAATATATTTGTTTAAGTTTTGTTCTTTGAAGTTAAATTTTGTTTGCTTAATTAATTAACATAGAAGTTTGTAACTCATTTAAATAATCCAGTTGGGTATGGACATAAAGATACCAAAATGATCAGGGAGACCTCAAGAATCAATCTAACCGTTTACGTCTGGTTGACGCTAACTTCGATTTAAAATCGATACATCGATGTTTTTTTTTAAAAAATCGAAAAGATCGATGTTGGCAAACATCGATCTTTCTCCAGCACTACTCAGCTTTTCTGACTCGTTATGTTGTACAGTCTCAAAGTCCCGTGCTGTGCTGCCATCTATTTAGCTGTTTCTAATAACGTAGTTTTGGATCTGTACAAATAAGACTATACAGATCAGTTTTGAGTGATTGTGCTAAAGAGAGATAGATAGCTGCCGCTCATAAAAGAAATGAAACAAAGCTAAAGAGATGCTTCCTAAACTTCAAGTTTTTACAGATTGTCTCTTTACCTCTAAAAAGTTTGTCAGTAATGAAGAGAAAAAGCAATTATAATGTCAAAAAATGGAATTCTATAAACAAATCTATTTTACATATTTTCGGAATTGATGCATCTATTACCAGCCACACTGTAAGAATTGGAGTTGTAGATGTTCAAACAAACATCTGAGCACAATATAAAATTAATAAAAGACACTCCTCGGTTTTCTCGGAGCTAGTAGCCTTAAAATTAGCCATTATCAGAGGGCGGGACTTACACCTTAAAAATATATTGTAATCTTTACGGACAGTAAATGAGCCTTACATCTTCTAAATCAAAAACAATCAAAGAATTATGGAGTTGAATTCTTCCACAAATTCCTATAAATACCCTCTTTTGAAAATATTCATCTGGTTTGCACTCTGAGAAGGGTGGGTGTGCCTCTAAATAAAGCTGCAGACATTGCTGCAAAAGATGCAGCAAAACCAGTGAGGTTCTAAGAACTCTCAAAAATTGTAGCTGTGTAGCGTGGAATGACTACTACAAGAAGTAGACAAAAGGAACCAAATAAATGGATATTTTCCCTGAGGGACCAAAAAAAAACTTTGTTATGATAACATCTAAAGACATTAAGTTAATTAATAGAATTGAGACAGGTTATACCTTTGATGATGTCTTTCTCTTAAAGTTCGTTGACGCCATCAGTGACACATTCCACGTATGTAATACTAAAAACAATTTAGAACATTCAATTCTAGTGTGCCAAAGATTCACTAACTTAAGAAAAAAATTCGATATTTTAAAAAAATTTAATTCTTATCGAAGGATAAAAAACAAGGAAAAGCTTATATACCCGTCACACGTATTTGAATTGTTATTTAAATTGTTAATGTGTTATCATCAGTGGCTTTCATAGAACTTCCAGATGGGATATGACGGGGTCAACGATCTGACACAAATCACGTTGTGTGGGGCTTATGCCAAGAAATGGGCGTGGCACATTGGATTTGATATTGGATGATATTAAAAGTGTTTTTACCCAATTTGGAATCAATACATTACTAAAAAATAACCTTTTTCATACAAAAATTCGAAAATGAGCGGTAAGTTTGTATGGGGGATATATCTAAAAATGGGCGAGGCACATTTGGTTTGACATTTAATACCATAAGAATTTGTAGTATACACATTCGCAAATAACCATTTTCATAGAAAAAATGGAAAAAAAGTGGTTAGTTTGTATGGGGGCTATACCTAAAAATGGACGTGGCACTTTCATATTCAAACTTGACCTGGTCGTTGCCAAGAAAAGCTTAAGTTTCAAACTTCAGCTAAATATCTCTAGTAGTCTCCGAGTAAATCGTGTTGAAATAAACAGACGGACAGACAGACGGAAATGGTTTTATCAATAAGGAGTGAATTTATTTACAAATAACAAATATTTCCATGCAAAAACTCAAAAATAATCAATAAATTGTATGGGGGCTGTATCTAAAAATGGGCGTGCCACCTTGGTTTTGATGTTAGATGACAAAAGAATAGTTTTTTCCCAATTTTAAATTTTTATAAAAACTCGAGTATTTGTATGTAACTCAGAGTGGGTGTGGCATTCTAAATTTAACACACAAACTTCGTACGAAGGAGAAAAAGCTCAGTTTTAAGTTTCATCCCGGAATCTTTAAAAGTAAGCGAATGAATCACCTCGAAACAGACAGACAAATAGACAGACAGACAGACGGAAATGACTTGATCGACTCGTGTTTCATATACTTTAAAGGGTCTACTTAATTTGATCTTCTTAATTTGGAGCCGCAGCTCATTTTGCGTGATTGGGTAAATATGATGCATCGCTGGTAGCTCATATATCAATTGTACTCCCTTGCTCAACTCATCTGCGAAAGTTTCCGAAATCAACACCAAGTTTTTGCCGAAAGAGGATGAAATGACTCAATCCATGTGACCTGCCTATTGTGCCTGTTAAACATTCTTATTGAAAAGTATTTTTTACCTTAAGCTACTCACGACTTTGACTATGTCACTAAGTTTTATAGATTTTGGGTTAAGCTGATTAATAATTTTCGATGCGGAGGGTGGTTCAGTAAGTGTATATCGAACGCTTGCACTGCAGTTATTTTGAAAGATAAAAAAAATTACTGTAAATGGGAAAAATCTAAGGAAACTTAAAATAATTTTTCAATTTTTTTACGTCACTGAAAAAAAAAATTTTATAAAAATGTAATTAAAATTAATTAAGTGATTCGAGAGGAGAGGAGATGGGTGAGTGCGATCTGATATGAATTTATTTACAATTAGTAGAGATGATGCTTTTCCATTATCTTTTATCTTTTACAGATAATATTGAAAACGAATGGGGATTATGTATGACTTTACTATATATAACTGTTCTTGTGGTGCGACGTTATACACAACCAGACCAACCGCCACGCCTGCCCCATCTACATCGTTTAGCGGAACAGATTATGGATGCATTTATTGTAGTTCTCAGTTTAATGTAGAGCAGCGTTGGAAGTAAAATTTTTAATTTAGAAAAAAAAAATTAAAGAAAAATTCTTTAGCTTCATTAATTTTCATTTATGTATAAAACGTAAATATAATCACAGAACATTGTTTGGTCTTTGCTTGTATAAAATGTAGTAGTTCATTTGTAGTCCACTGGCTTTTGCGTTCACCTGTTGCTATCGAAAGTAACGCCTACTGCAATCGTATATCCCTTTCCGACAGTATACGCACAATTGTGCGGGTAAGTTTAAGTCTCTCTAATTTCTTCAAAATATAACGTTATGCGAAAAGACCGCCAAAACACAATTGTTTATGCTCTCTCTCAGCTTTTTATTGGGAAGAACCGTTATCAGTTATTTTTTTTCATATTAATTTCGTAGTTTCCGCTGAGTACTTTGCGCATTTGTAAAAATGAGTCGAAAGGGTAAGTTTGCATAAAAATTAAAATTATTTAAATTGTGAAATATTTTATCAAACAAGTGTTTTCAATTAGAAAAAATAGTAAATATTGTATGTAAAGTGTAACTTCATGATTATTTTGTGATTTTTGACTATTTTACGTCAAATTTGTTTGAAGTGCTACAATTGTGCGTGCTAGGACTAAACTATAAAAATATCCCAACTTTTATTGTTCTACTTCTAAGGTAAACTAACTGAAGACGATATCTTAGCTGAGCTTTTAAATTCGGATTTGGAAGATTTTAGTAGTGATGATGATTATGCGGATGCAACTTGGGAACTACCCGTTTTAATTAATGATTCGACAGACAAGGAAGGCGACAATGAAGAAGAAGTAAATGCTCTATCAGAGACACCACCAGATGTAAGTCAAACTGCCAATCGTCGTGATATTTGGAAAAGAAAACCGTTTGAAATTCAGTTGGAAAGCAGCTCTTGTGCAGCTACGGTCACGAACACACCAATAGAGACCCCTTATCATTATTTTTCTGTGTATTTTAATGATGAGTTTTTTGAAAAAGTTACGGAGTACACAAACAGGTACCATGTTGCCGAGAAGGGCAAAGCAATGGGAGTATCAGTAGCAGAAATGAAAAATTTTTTTGGTATCGTCATTGTGATTGGCTGTATTCGTTATCCAAGGCTACGCATGTACTGGGAGAAAATCACAAGACTCCCTATTGTAGCTGATACCATGAGCCGTGACCGATTCTTTCTCTTGCGCAATTGTCTACGTGTGGTGGACAACAATGAAGTACTTGATGCAGAGAAAAAAATCAAACGTGTTTTGGAAAATAAATCCGTTACTTGAACGTGTTAGATCTGCTTGTAGAAATATTCCAAGAAAAAGCAACGCTAATTACTCAATAGACGAACAAATGATACCATTTACGGGTCGGTGTCCTGTTAGACAAAGCCTCCCAAATAAATCTAGAGGAGTGGGATTGAAAAACGAAGTTTTAACAACCTCTGAAGGACTGGTCCTCGATTTTGAGATTTATCAAGGCAAGACTACACCACTACCATGCTCGAATTTAGGCTTAGGACCAGGCTTTGTTTTGCGTTTGGCTGAAACACTTCCTAAAGGTTCCAAAATATTTTTTGACCGGTATTTCACGACAATACCACTACTACAAGCTCTTTTAAAACGTGGAATCTATGCTACTGGAGCAATAATGAGGAACAGAATAAAAAACGTACATTTTACGAATGAGAAACACATGAAAAGGGGTGATATGGAGGAATTTTGTCACAGTGAAAACAATGTTGTTGTGGTGCAGTGGAAGGATTCAAAGTCGGTGATTCTGCATCTTCAGCTTACGGGTGTGGCCCAGTTGAACACATGAAACGCTGGAAAAAAAAAGAGAAAAAGTATGTGGAAGTTCCATCTCCAAGAATCGTCAGAGAATACAACAAGAGTATGGGCGGCGTTGATGTTTGCGATCAATTAATAGAATCGTACAGGTCTTTTTTAAAACTCGAAAATGGACCTTAAAAGTGTTTATTCATTTCAGTGGTCTTGTGTGCTGCAACTCCTGGATGCAATACAGAGATCATTGCAAAATGAATTCCCAACTTCGGAAAGATACTCATGACTTATTAAGTTTTAAAATAGAATTTGCTTAACAACTAGTAGCTATAGATAAAAATAAAAATATTGAATATGCATCTGTAGATGAAGATGAACAACCCCAGAATGTTGCCAAAAAATATCGTCCATCCGAACAACCATGCCAAGACAAAAGACTTGATGGATACAAACACTGGCCTCTTGAGCATGATTTGTCATCAGCAAGAAGCTGCCGACTTGTCGGATGTAATTCAAGGACGCGTACATATTGTTCAAAATACCAGGTATATTTATGTCTTAGTAAAAAACAAAATTGTTTCTTAAAATACCACACTGAAAAATAATAATAAATAACATTGTTTCAATGAGATTGTTTTTTTTTATTTGGATTAAATTAAACCGGACTGCAACAATTGTGCGAGTCCTGTAACAAAAGGATATAGGGTCTTTCTGACAAATCTTAATATTTTAAAATGTTTTAAGTACACAGAAATATCAGAATTCAAAAATTTAGATAAATCTGTCACGTGGATTGGCTATAGGTCGGAAAGGGATACAATATTACTTATATTTATTAATTCCCAAGAATTAATTTAAAGTTCCTAAGAATACCAGCTTAAATACTAATTCAGGAAATAATACGTCCTCCCAGACCTGTTGGACCAGGTTGTGCCCTTACTTACAACCATGATTCCTGGTCTAAGTGGTTGTATTTAAAAAAGAATTGAAAGGGAAAAGGTTAGACAATTTATTATACCTTGAACAAAAACAACGTTTGAAGCACCTTATGAAGAAAAACGACCGGGAGCATAGAACGATGTAAAACCAGGGTTGAAAGATCAATTAGATTTAAACGTCAGAAATCCAATTAAGATTTCTAAGAGAAAAAAAGGAGAAATTGCTTTTGTACCGACTTAATACGATCTTAATATCTGTGAAAGGGGTTGTCAACACGGCTGAACATTTTTGTAGACTCTTCATTTTCATATTTTATTCAGATTTTATATGAGCCAATCTACAAAAGTTTAATTTTTGTTAAACGAGAAATAAATTAATTTCGAATTTGTGATCGTACTTTTATAATTAAACCAAAAAAAAAATATTTTAAATAACTTCGCCGTAAAATAAATCAAGTTGCATGACAACTCTGCTAAGTGCATTGTTGTACATACACACATACATATACCTGTGCCAATAAATGCCAGTGCGGGCAAATTATCTATGATACTAGCGATATTTTCAATAGATTACAATTTTTCTCATCACTAGCACGTATACATTTCTTTTGCTAACCTGCCAACTCAGACCATTAATATTTTATGCAAATACTTTTCATAAATGAACATTTAATTCGGTATTGTTACGCATTAAATTTATGAAAACATTAATAGTAAAATTTTTACTCTATTTATTAAGCAAAATAAAATTACTTATTTGACAAAAATTTATCTTCAAAAACTATAAAAATTGACATTCTTTTTGTTCGGTTGGTTTTGCTTAAAGAATAGCGTTCTACTTATACACATATGTATGTATATCCAAAATAATAAGTACACTAGAACAACTTCGTTTTATATTTTAAGTTTTATGGAATATGATTATAAAAATCGTTTATTATTATCATTGTATAAACTAGATAACACCTTAAAGCACCGAAAACATCGATAGTAATAAAGAACAATGTTTCAATTCAGTCAAAACGTTAAACTCAATAAAAAATGGTTGGACAAATGAATAAGTACACACATAACAAACTTAATTTTCTACTTAAATTTATAATGACAACCCTTACAAATATATTCTATTCTGAAAGATTCTTTTATAACCTTTAATATGATACCATAATATGCACACATGTTCCTACAAGACTCATAAATTCATTGTATACAAGACGTTTGATCATCGGGCTAAGTAGTGTAACCATATGGTTCGTCCCATTCGACCAGTTTCTAATGGCTTTTACCGGATATTTAAAAAAAATCGATTGAATTGATCGGTACTTATTTCTTAGTATGACGAAACCAATTTCCTATATTTTCACGATCTTTTTTCCTGTTAGTAATTTTTGTGCTAAATATGGTTATCCTGAGATCTTTAAAATCATACTTTGATAAAATCAAGATCAATGTTGAGTGTACCTACTTTTGTGTGTGTTAATATAAAAAAAATTTTGAAAATTAAAATTCAAATAGTTTCATACTTATTTAGATATTATACATTTCTTATTGTTCTTATTCAATCCAGTAAAGCATTACAATATTATTACCTACTACATAATGAATTTAAGTTCTACATAAATCTTTCCTATAAATTGTATTTAAAGAACATTTGTGTGTATATGGAAAAGTTAACTTATTATTGTATCGAATCGTAAAATCCTTTTTGGCGCTATTGAATGAATTCTGGTTATTTTCTGTTGTTTTGCCTTATATGGGTTTCCGATGGGCCTATTCGAAGATGGTATAACTTCACGACGATTTTGTTGCAGCGATGTGTGTATGGCTCTCTTGGAGGTGGTCGGTTCATTAATGACATATTTTGATCGTATCTTTGTTTGTAATGCACTGGTAAGTTTGGCTATTTTGATTACGGCTTGTACGAATCCTTCGTCATCATCGTCATCATCGATGTTCTTCCATTGAGAATGACTTCGTTACAGGTTGTGGTACAACTCGATGTGCGACTTCTTCAAGTTGTTTTACAGTTAATGCTTTTCGTACATGATTTACTGTTGGTAAATCGGGTTTGAATAAAAACTTGTCCTTCGATTTGACTTGGTTTTGCTACCATTTCCCGGCGTGTTTCATTCGCTTCAACTGGGAATGGCTTTGTGACAGGTAGTGAAACTGCTCGACATGCCACTTCTTCAAGCTGTTTTGCGGTAAATGTTTTTGGAACACGCTTCATTGGTGGTGGATCCGGTCCAAATAAATCATTGAATAACTTTGAAGTCGAATCCTCAATTTGCTTTGATTTTGGTACCATGTCCCGCAGCCTCCTTTGTTCGTGGTTGCATTGGTTGAATCCCCTGCCACTTTTGTTTTCCTTTGATCGTAGTGGTGGAGGAGGCATCAATTGACGTGTTGTTTGCTTGCATTTCGCTTTTATAAGAAGTTGCTATGAACGCTTTTACATTGCATTGAGTTTAACGTTTTGACTGAATTGAAACATTGTTCTTTATTTCTATCGATGTTTTTAATGCTTTAAGGTGTTATCTAGTTAATACATTGAAAATAATAAACAATTTTTATAATCATATTTAATATAACTTATCGTAAAATATATCAATATAAAACGAATTTGTGCTAGAGTTCTTATTATTTTGGCCATATGTGTATAACTTATCAAATAAATAAAACATATTTTTAATGGTGCCACTAAAACTCTGTTAAATCTCCAACAAAAACTTGAGAAATTTAAAACCAACCCAAAAGAGATTTGTGAGACACCTTAAAATTTATTTTGGTTAAAATTGGGTTGGTAGAGATTTGCCTTACACCTTTCAATGTAAAAAATAGCTTTATCATGCTGTAAGTAAATATATAAATTACAAAACGAGATTTTAACACATACATAAACAATGACCACTTCAGCTATAAGTGATGATCGAACAGATATTAAAACTCCTTCACCAGAATGAGTTGTCCGATCTTTTTTAAGAATATGAAGTTAAAGTCAGGTTTCAGTAAATACAGTAACATCGGAACCAATAGTTCTATACTCCTAACATTTGATAGTAAATAAAAAAAAAACGCGCCACGTATTGTGTGAAGGATATATTCAGTTTGTTTGAAAGTTTGTAACGAATTAAAGGAGACATTGTAGACCCCATAAAGTATATATATATTCTTGATGTCCGTCTGTCTGTCTGTTTATTACTACCAATTCTTTTCGGGGAAGATATAAAGATATTAAGCTAAAATTTTGAACTTAAGCTTTTCTCGGCAACAACTACTTTGTATGTTAAAACCAAGGTGTCACGCCCATTTTTGTTTCGATATAAAACCGCCCATTTTCGAATTTTTGTATAGAAATACGTATTAATCATGAATGTATTAACTCTATATTGGGTAAAAATACTTCTAATAATATCCAACATTAAAGCCAAGGAACCACGCCCATTTTTAGGTATAGTTCCCATAGAAACTAACCGCTTTTTATAATTTTTTTTAAGAAAATAGATATTATTTATGAATGTATTTACTCCAAATTGGGTTAAAACACTTTTCATATCATCGAGTTCCAAATCTAAGATGCCACGCCCATTTTTAGCTATAGACCCCACACAAACTTACCAGCTATTTTCGAACTATTGTATAAATAAAAATTGATTATTTTCAAATAAACATTTATAAATGTATATAAGCCACTGATGATCACACAAAAACTATTCATAATATGATCTTCGGACGTATCTGAAGTAAGTCGAGAAATAAAAATAGATTTGCGGCGAACGGCCACATTAGAAGAAATAACTGGAAGAGTGGGTGTCTCTACTGAATAACCAGATAACACTGACGGGCTATTATCAACAGAAGTACAATTAACATTAACTGTAGGGCTAGTAATGTCAATTGGGGAAGGAATAACTTAAATTTGAGAAACGAGGTCTCCTGGAACCAAAATAATCAATGACGGTACTGGCTTAGGTTTTTTTTTTTTTCCATTCAGGAGAGGTCTTTAGGCATTTCATACCTCAAAAAGTTTTTTCAAGAGCTTGGAATTTATCGTACATGACCTTGAAATCACTTTTTAAAGTAAAAAACCCACATCTAGATTGTTCCACGAACAAAAAAATCTCTTGTTCCGTCTGCCTACATTCTACACAAGTCCCACGCAGACCCTTTCGTTCTTGCGTAGCATTTTAAAAACAGTTTTGCGAATTAAAATTTATAAAAAGAAAAACAAATTTTATAAAAATAAAAATGTATAACATATTTTGGTATCACTGTAATTAGAGTACTGAAAAAAAGGTAACAGTAAAAACTAGAATAGAAAGATCTAGCAAAAACGGTAAATTTGTATCAAAACACAAACCGAATTATGTGCCAAACAAAAACAAAATACAGAAAAATAAAAAGAAAAAGAAAAGAAACAACAACTTTTATGCTTATCAGAACAAAAATAAGAAAGAAAAAGCAATAAAACAGAAAATATTTTAAAAAAAATAACTATAACGCGAAAAAATTTTAAAAAAAAAAGAAAAAAAAATACAAAAAAATTAATGCACTTAAAAAAAAACAAGACAAAATTCATGAGCTAAAAAAAGGAACTGAAGCTTAAATATCCGTCACATGAATTTTTAATTAGTTTATCTGTGGTCATCTGTGGATCAGATAGAGCTTCTAGATGAGACGGGAGGGGGTCAATGGTCTAAGGTGAGAGAGCGTAATGAAACAAACTGTAATCACAATTGCACTATGGGAAATTTTACCAGTTTGTGAGGCCAAACCCTATTTTTTAAAAGTCGCCAATTTAAAATATTTTCGAGTGTAACGCAATATCAAAAGATTGTTCTTCAATGTTACGTACCAAAAATCACAATAGATGGCGCCACTACGAAGATATCAGCAGATAAACACAACTATTGCAATTGCAAAGAACTTGCTTTTTAATTTAAAAGATTTGTTCTCAATTTGAATTTACTGAATTTGAATTTAATTACTTAAAAATTACAAAAATTTTATAATGAGTTCGAATCAATGTGATTTGTATTATGTGTTTGTGAGTGTCAAATATAAAAATTATTCGTGGTGTCCCCTTAACGATGTAAAAGTGTAAGTAGTCTAGTCTGAGTGTCACTTTTCAAAAGGTATACAAAATAAGTCCAGAGGAGTCCATTCATGAAAAATATTGTGTATTGTAGAGTATTTAATTCTCGTTCAAATGATTCTAATTAAAAAACCCACTTTTAAACACTTTGCGTGAAATTTAAATCCTTAGGAAGTAACCTCAATTTTTCCGATGCAGAATTGTCCGTCTGTCTGTCTGTTGTTATAGAAATGTAGCTCTAATTTTTGAGTTTGTTTATAAATAAAATTTAATTTATGAAGCGATTTACTTCGAATAACTACAAAATACATATTGTAGCAACATAAGATGACAATATGACACATGATTAAAGTAGGCTCATTAACCCCTTTTCAAACGAAACGCTCATATTCATTCAAGAAGACTTAGTCTTATCCTCGTGTGACGGTATTTAAGCTTCGGTTCCACCGAAGTTAACGTTTTTCCCTGTTGCTTTTTAAAGTTGTTTTTCGTCGTACAGGCGTGCTATGCCCTTTTTTGTCAAATAAATACAAACTGCTCAAATTTTCCATAGTGCGATTGTCGCATTAGATCTGAATGAGAAGAGTAGGCGCATCCGAAGCACATCACTAATAAATTGACAGCAAAATTAAACATCTTTAGAAAAAAAAAAAGCATTTGCCGTGGTAGTCGCAGACTTTCTGTAAAATTGTGAAAATTTTATTCATAATTTTTTTTTAACAGAATTTAGAAGGATTTCGAGGCGTAAAAAAAATACTATTTCGCACTTATTTCAAAGTGTGTAATCAGTAATTTCTTGGAATTTGTTAAGCTCTTTTTTCACTGCGAAGAAATTTGGCAACACGTGGCGGTGCTCCGAAAAGATACAACAACAACAACATCAACAAAAAAAACCTTATATTACTAGCGAAGCATTGAGAATTTTCGAAAAATGAATAAAGGCCGAGGAAATCGAAGTGATGGTCGCCAACAAAATCGCAGTAAGTAAAATTGTAATTAAATAAGAAAAAGAAATTGGGAGAATTACGTACATTTGTAACTCCATCCATACGTACATATGTACATATGTATGTATATGTGTAAACAATTGTGCTGTTCACGAGGGGTAGCATGAGTGCATAAAAGAGTAAGTGAAAACGATTGCAACACAGAAATAAAAAATAGTTTCTGCGTTTGTTCTTTTTGCAATCGTTTGCACTAGCTCTTTTATGCACTCATGCTAGACCTCGTGAACAGCACAATTGTGTATTTTATGTGTATGAATATTTTATTATACATCCTTTTAGCAAAGCAACGATTTTACGTTGTCCGTTTGTCTTTTTATACTCCCATCTATTTTCTATTTTGTCTCAACTACTAATTCGCTAATTCCAATATTTTATATTTAATATTTATGGTACAGTGGACCCTCGGATAACGAACTTAATTCGTTCCAGAAACTTGTTCGTTATGCGAAACCGAATATTTGCATATACATAATTGTGCGAACACGTGTGATGCAACGACGCTACTGAAACGAAAGCTAAACACCGAAACTTAACGCGCAATTCGGTATTTCCCCTTTTTCGCTGGTTATTATGCGAAATTTTAAATTTTTTTTCGAAAAAATTTCGTTCGTTATCCGAGACGTTCGTTAACCGAGGGTCCACTGTAATTATAAAAACTATTTCAGGCCAACGGTCTTGTTCTTTTTGGAAACGTATCGATGAAGAAGATAATTCTCGTTGTATATGTGATCGGAAAAAGCAGATCTATGAATGTTCGGTGTGTCATAATTTTTTAAAAGGACGTTTTCGCGAAAATTGTCCTAAACATCCAAATGTGAGTTAAAAATATTGTTTATAAAATTTTTACAATTTACAATTTTTTTTTATTTGTGTTTTGGTCTTTGGCAGACTTATTATCTGATGGATATAGACGTTTGCGGTTTCTGCAAATCTACAACAGATAACTTAGAGAAATTTGAGAACGAAGAATTCTATTTGGCATGGAAGACACCATTACCACCTGAAACTGACGACGAGGATGAAGAATAAATGAGCAACCACACGGATGTCAACCCCTTAATAGAAAATAATTGAAAAGAATTCTCTTGATTTATTGGTAAAAAAAAAATGCTCGTATTATAAGTAATTTATCTTTCATTCTCATTTTGAACGTAGTTTTAAAATGATGAATAGAAAACAAAAAATATTGCATACCTATAGGTGCTTCTATTATTTAAGTAAATTAATGACACATGACCGTATTACTACTTTCTGCAATTGGTCATGTGTCTGCTATTTTGGTCATGTGATTAAAAAGGTTCATAATTTTTTTGAAGCCAAATTTTGTAAATGTTTTTTCTTCTTTCTTTCCTTTTGCATTTTTCGCATTTCGTATTTAATCGTTCTGTATTTAAATAAAAATTTTTATTTAGTCGTAAAATGCTGGTACACAACAGCAAAGTCAAATGGAAAATATTGCAAGAGCGTTTTTTATGATTTATAGAAGCAAACAGCAAACAGCAACCAGCAACATCAGAAACGATGAACCATGAACAACTCATAATGCAAATATTGGCATATGCAGATCTGCTGTAGATGCTTTAGAAGGAAGTCTGCTGATAGGCGTGGCTGTGATAACAACTTTCGAAAAACAAACAAAGGCGAAAGTATTCACATTCATTATTTTTTTTATTTAGTGCGGCAATTTGTTTGTTTTTGTTAAACCAAAACCAAAACCAAAGCCAAACAAAGTCGAGCAGCAACAAAATCTTTTGCATTTTAATGAGAATGTAGCCAGTAACCAGGCATGGCATGCCATGGCATAGTGTAGCGTCCTCATCTCATCATTCTCATCCTGCAATTGGGTTATAATCAACAAAAGAACGCAGCAGCAGCAGCGTTCACATCTGCATCTGTGCCTTGTGTCTTCTTGGTTCAGTGTGAACGTTAACGCCAGGAGTGCGCAAAGCAACACTTGCTCTATTAACGCCAGTCTTCGTCGAAAACGCCGAAATGAGGCAACAGAAGCCAAAACAAGCCAAAATAAAAAACAAAATATAAATATAAAAAAAAAACAGTTTAAATTTATTGAAATGCATTTCAGAAAGAGCAAAAAAAAAAAAAACAGCAAAGCGAATTTTAAGCGCTGCAAGAGAGTTCAGGCAGTTGTGTACGTGTGCCTAATTTGCGGTTTCTTACCAAAAATGATTTACATATGAAAAAAAAAAAAAAAAAAAAAAAACAACACAGCCACTAATTGTAAGCTGCAACTGTCGAGTTAAGCCAGAACACAGAGTTGCGTTTCCAAATTACTGAAATTTTAAGAGTCAATAAAAACGAAATTATTCAAAGAACAAAACAAAAAAACTAAAAATTTGACTAAACAAATAAAATTTGCAACGAAAAGATTCGCGCTTGAATGTGGCACGTCAATTCTAATCTCAGCGCTAAACCGCAGTCGAAAATCATTCAAAATCAAAGAAGTCTTAATAGAACCAAAGCATTTATACACAAACATGCAAACATGGTACTAAATCTTTGATGCCTCTCTCGCCCATCTGAATGTATAAATTTGTTGTTTCCATCCCGCCAAGCCTGTGTTTTATTTTTTTTTTTTTCAAAGTCGTCCAGTGGGTCGCACGGGTTCTTACTTTTTTACCTTTTTATACCCGCCATCAGTTTTTCGGAAAGTTTGTAACGTTATAAAGGAGGCATTGTAGACCCCATAAAGTAAATTATTGACCAGTTCGACGAGACAAATCGATTTAGCCATAACCGTCTGCCCGTCCGCCTGTTACAATACGTTTTACTCGGAAAGTTTTAAGATATTGACTTGAAATTTTAAACTTAAGCTCTTTTGATTCTAGACAGTTTGTATGTCAGAACCAAGGAGCTACGCCCATTTTTAAGAATAGCCCCCCTTCATACGTAACGCCCATTATTAAATATTTGTATGAAATAGGTCTCTCCAATCTGGATAAAACCACTTCTACTATAATCCTTTGAATATACTACCGATAAGACAAAGATCGGGTCACTACAACATAAAGACCCCGTAGAAACTAACCTTCCATTATTCAGTTTGTCCGAAGGTTTGTAACGCATGAAAGGAGACATCGTAGACCCTATAAAGTATATATATTCTTGATCGCCTCGACGAGACGAATCGATTAAGCCATGTCTGTCTCTTCGTCCATCAAATGCCAAGTTTTCAGTTTAAAATTGGTTTAGATCGGGCAGCGAATTTCTAAATTTTTAAGAATATTTTTCATTTGTTTAGAATTTTAAGATAAAATTTAATACAAATGCTGCACACGAAGATCTATCCACGTCAAATGATGTGTGACAGGTATATAAGCTTCGGATCAACCGTTTCCGGCATTTCCCATCATTTTTTGCACCATATCCCTGGGAATACGGGCAGTTTCTCGGCATATGTTGGCTTTGAGCAGATCCAGGGATTCTGGTTTATCGGCACGAACTTTTCCCCTCCGGTGTTTTCACATGAAAAAGTCTGTCGGCGTCAGATCAGGACAGCGTGACGGCTAGTCGATATTTAGTGTGTAGCGACCAATGGCAAAAATTGTACAAAAATAACGTCAGTCAGTTTTAGATCGCGAACCACAAAACAGAGTACCCTGTATATTAGTGATCAGCAACAAAATAGCTTTGTTCGTCAGACCGTGTGCCACATTATACTCGGAAATGCTTGGATGAGACCCGTGTGTTCCCATTTCTAGCTCAGATTTTTCTGTCTAAGTTTTAAATGAATCTCTGAGATCGGCAAAACTTTCGCAAGCTCAGTAAAATGTCAGCTTTACTCGAATCCTTTTTTTTCTCGACTATAAAATCTTCAACAATTTTGAATGCGCTACATGAGTGGATAAGTCCCCTTCAACACAAGCGAAATGTATGCTGTGCAGGGTAACAGGGCAGGCAGCAGCATGTGGCAGCTCATAAGTGGCAGCAACCTGTCATTAGTGTTGCTTATGCGGCTGCTGCCCGTGTTAAATTTGTTTATTCAAATGCAATAAATCCATTTATTTTTTAGTAGTTTGGGCTGCTGAACAAAAAATTGCGACAGGAAGCTGGCAAATTGTTAACGCCAACTTAGATTTTATAGGCCTCAATTGGCGGTGTTAGATACTTTTTTTGAAATTTTTTTTTAAATAAACAAATGCATGCGTATCCGTTTTTATTTGTTGATTTAGTTGATTGTTAAAATGTTGCTAATTTTATGTTTTAAGCGTTAATTTTACGCTGCCAGAAAATTATTTGATGGATTTAGTCTTGCTTTGGATTAATCCTTTTTTATTTTTTGTTTTCGTTGTTTTTGTTGTTTTGTATCTTTTTCCCTTTTTTTGTTTGGTTAATTTACATACCTGTTGCGTTTGCTGTCAACACTGTTATCAGCAGCAGCAGCAGGAATGGCTGTAGTTGTAGTAAAAGATGCTGCACAAGTAAATATGTTGCAAATACTTCGGACTTCGGACTTCGGAAATACAATTAAGCAACTTACAACCACAGGCGGTGGGCTGTGTTTTTTATTATTAAAGAGCAGCGGGTGGCACCGCACTGCACTGCACTGCAATCCAATTACATAAAAACAAAATACCAAACATCGAAATTCGAGTACGCCCCAAAGTGTGGCAAAGAGTCATGAATTGTGAGTTGTGCAACATCGACGACGTCGACAAACATAAGAGTTCATTAATAACGCATTTAAGGATCATCAGAAACATCGAAATTTATTTGCTTTGCCCAGACAAACTAAATACTTAAAAGTATTTCAAGTCTATTAATTAAATGGATGATTGGACGCATGGCTGCATTTACCATATTTGTTGTAATTTTAAGCCAAGTGAAGGCAATTAAGCGAATGTTTAGTGTTTTTCAGTTGTGTAATATAATAAATATCCACATGCACCTTTTGGATTTTAAATATTACCGACTAAACATAGCACGACCTGTTTAAATTGAGGAAGCAAAGTAGAAGCAGTAAAAGTTTTGATCGATTCGATTATGGTACTTCCATCCAGTACGTAAAGCCGCTGTAGCATATACAGATCTCCGATTGACTAGCTGCTTTCGATTACAGTTCGTGCGTAGAGAAAATAGCCTATTGGATGAAGGTTTAGTTTAATTTTTGAAAGATTTTTGAAACTCATTTCAGTCTCAACATACTTCCACTCGTTTCCAAAGAAAAAGGTTTTCTTCATTACAATTCGCAATTCTTAGCTGTAAGAGTAAAATATTTCTCGTCTAACTAGAATTGCTTCAGCAAGCAGTTTAGTGCCACTAATCAACTCCTCTAAAAATCTGAAACCGGAGAGGACTGTTGGGAGATTCTTACTGCAAAAGCATTGGCGGTCTACTAATTATTCTAGTTCAATTATACAAGGTTATGTTAGGCGCTCTTGCTCTCTCAACGTGTTGCGTACCAACACACAGTGGGGCAAAATTTCTTAACCGATTTGTGATTTTTTTTTTTTTAAATTAAAGCTAATTAAATTTAGGTTTTAATAATAAATATGGAAATGGAATAATCCTATTCCAAGACAAATTTTCAAGGAATAGTAAATCAACAACTTCCAGTTGATTTGGATTAATTTCCAGTATTATCTCAAAAACTGGAAGCATTCAAATACAAAAAAATAAATTTTTTTTTTCATTTTCAAGGTTAATAAAAAATAATGGAACTTTTATTTAAAAACCCCGATAACTATTAGAACCAACTTTTTATTATCTTTAATTTAAAAAAAAAAATCAAAAATCGGTTAAGAATTGCGCTCTCAAAATCAATTTGTCCTTGGCTACTTTCTTTGCCCCACTGTGCAACGTCAGTCGTTTTTCATTTGTTCTGATAAGAAATAAAAACAGAAAAAGAAAACATAAATTTTTTATCACATTCACACTTAAAAACCGGGATATAAATAAAAAGCAAGCTATCTCTTTCACACTCATGAGTATCGGTTCGCTTGTTCAAATCGGCTTCAAATCGGGCTTGAACTGAATCGCAATACTTTTTGAGTGTTTGTTGCGAATCGTGAACTATTCTAGTTGCTCTGAAAGAAACCTCCCCCAATTATGCAATAAAAATCTTTGGTTCAAATGATTACATTGGCTATACAAGTTCAAAAAATAAAGTGCTGACATGTGACATTTTACCAAGGATTCGCTTGTAAAATTTTCTGTTGAATCTAAATATGAAGCAGACCAGTTTTCGGGATATAGTTTACTAAATTGTAATTATCTCTTGATGTACTTATTTGATTTCAAAGTTTTACATATAAAATGAAAGGAAATTATATTTCCAACAACACTTTCAGTCAAACTGACGGATTAGGAGTTATTACAGAAGATAGCGAAAAAGCAACATAATCATTTTTAACAAAAGTACACAAAAAACTGATTTTTGCTGTAAAGTTCGTCTTGAAGAAACATGCTCTTGGACCATTGGCCATTGCTGATGTAAAAATGCTATTAAAGGAATAATAAAAATTAGCAAATATTTGCCCTTTTTTAAATAAAATTAACCTAACAGCATAAACTAAACCAAACTACGGTTCGACGGTGTTGCAAAACCGGTTCATGAACCGAATCAGTAGTTCAAAGTTATTGCAAACTGCTGAACCAAACCGCAAGCTTTAATTTATTAGCAGTTTGCAAAAATAAAATATTAAAAATAACGAACAAAAAATATCTTTTTTTTTTTGTTAAACATATCGAATCGTTGATAATATCGATATCGAATATTCAGTTCATCTCTAATTTTCAGAGCACGTTTGACAAAACTATAAAAAAAAGCACAAAAATAAATAAAAAATTTTCGATATCCAAATTTGAACTAGACAACAAAAATTCTTTAAAATGAGTTCCGACGATGAAAGTTTTGACTTCTTGAGCTACTTTGCTCCGTTCGAGTTAACCGATGAAGAGGAAAAACGTTTTAAAGGTAAGGAAATGCAACAGATTATAAGCAGCTCTATATGAAATATGTATCTTTTGGCCTATTTACAGAACTTAAAAAACTGTCATTTGAACGCATAGCGCAGTTGTTTGAAGAACTAAACAAGGAGCTAAATGAACTCTCTCGCCGCGAACGCAGAGAATTGTCACGGGGCGCACATATGCGTGCAATGTCCGGCGGCAAGCGCAAGTATAAAACCAAAGGAAATTAACAAACAAAAATCGAAGAAAATTAAAAAAAAATTAATTTCTAAAAATAAAAATAATTAGAAATATAAAAGTAAATAAGCGAATAGAACAAATGTTATATTATTCTTATCCAATAGAAAAAATGTTATATTATTCTTGTCGAATCTCTGAAGTGCTCCGATATTGGAGAAAAACGAAATTTGTATCTAGAATCCCTAGCAGAACTAGCCGCATTGACCTCAAATAAATGTGATTCCCCAACAATTTCAAAGTGCAACAATTAAAATTTTTTGCTAATGATTACTTCGTGTACATTTCTAAATGATGCCCTACTTCCATTCATTACGTTCATTGATCAGAAACACTTTTAGCTGTCAACATTTAATTAGTTTCAAGCGAAAAGATTCTTTTTGTTTTTTTTTTTTATTTATTTTTTTTTTTTTTGCCCTTGTTAACAACGAAGACGCAACGAGAAGGCGAGACGACTTCGTTGTTGACACGTGCAAATCATCAGATCGGATCAGAAGAGGGCAGAGCACAACAGTGCAGTGCAGTGCAGTGCAAAGAATCAGGTGCAACGCATGCGTGCGTGTACGCTTGTGTGTTTTGTGGGCGCTGTGGGCGTAACTTTTCAGTAATTTTTTTTTTTTCATCAATTCTTGACTCATTTTATTTGCGCACACGCAATGCAACAGTGACTTCCTAATTTATTTTATTTATTTTTTTTTTTTTTTTTTGTAGGCTGGTCAAAACTAATTTTGTTCAAATTTAGCCCTCAACATTTTTTAGTTATATTATTTTTAATTTTTTTTTTTTTGGCGCTATATTAAGGAATTTTGCTCGAACAATTAAATTTGGGTTAGTTTATTATCCACCGAAATATTTGTTATTTGCTTCTTGCACACACACATACACACACACCTAGTAAGTACCTTTTGAGTATGTCGTTAAGTCAGTGTTGGGCAAACATATACTATCCATTGAAAATTTTTCCACTTCAACATTCATATTGAATAATTCAAAATTTTAGGTTGGCGTGCCACTTTCATTTTCGAACTTAACTTAATCGTTGCTGAGAAAAGCTTAAGTTTAACTTTTCAGCCCAATATCTTCAAAACTAAGCGAATGACTCGTATAGCGGCAAACAGGCGGACACGGCTGGATCGACTCTTCTCATCGAGCTGATCCAGAGTATATATACTTTATGGGGGTCTTTGACGTTTCCTTAAATGCGTTACAAACTTTCCGACCAACTGAAAAAGTCCCGAATTGTGCCAATATAAAGTCAGCGCAAAAAAAATTGTTATTTTATTCCCGTTACACATAGTGTAAACGGGTATATTCAGTTTGTCGGAAAGTTTTAAAGATATTTAACTGAAATTTTTAATTTTTAATTTTAAGTTTTTCTTGGCAATGACTAGGTTAAGTTTGAAAATGAGAGTGCCACGCCCATATAGTTCCCATAAAACTTATCGCCCATTTTCAAGTTTTTGTATGAAAATACGTATTACATATGAGTGTGCTCACACCAAATTGATATCATCCTATGTACAGACCATCTATATTATAAGAATCGGGCTACTATAAAATATAGCCCAATACTAACTTACCACTCATTTTCTGATATTTTCGAAAAAAAAAAATTATTGTTATAAAAACCCCATCTTTATTTTTAGCTTAAATTTTGATTGCAATATTATGTGCAAACTTGGGTGGTCAGTCCCACACTGATCCCATCCCGAAATTTTATCTAAGCCACAGATGGTCACACATAAACTCTTTAGGGATTCATGTGACGAGTATTTAGGCTTCGGCTCCACCGAAGCTAACGTTTTTCCTTGTTTTTTTTTTTATACATTTTGCGAATGTGACTATTGCGTGTATTCCATGCATCACAGCAAATGGACTGGAATGGTGCATTGGAACATTCCATTGAAACTTATTAACTATGAAAGAAGAATAAGAACAACACTAAATGGCAAATATCAAATCCTTGGGAAAGCATTTGCTACAGATCCTTGCTTGCTTTCACAAAGTAGACTTAACAGATTTTGTTTTTTTTTTTTTTTGTTGTTTTTGTTTTATTGATTAATTGCAGTCATTAGCATACCGAATGATGTGTGTTGAACAGCAGCAGGAACAGGAGCAGCAGCCACACAGCGCAATGATTGACGACGATGCAGCATGAGCTGAGTTGCCGATTTGTTTATTTTGTATAACTAAGTGAATATCTGATATATTGTAGATACTTTACGGACTTAACTGGTTGTTTGGTTGTTTTTGTATTAAGCAAAAAAAAAATTGATGAAGGACCACCAACGAAGTAACGCGAGTACAATTATGCATGTTGATGGTTCATGTTGTTGAATATTTAAAATTAATTTGAACGCCTTACATGGTCAGTCAGTCAGTCAGTCGGTCAGCAGTAGTTAGTTGGTCAGTCCGTCAAACTGTCCGTCTGTCTGTCTGTCTTGTATTTAAATGAAACGATCTGTTGCTATTTTCAATAATAATAAACTGGATGCTCGCTTTGATGTTCTTTTTTTAAGCATTTTTTTTATATAATAAAATATACATTTTTTTAAAGGTTTTTTGCTTTCTTAAATATATTATTGCTGTTGTAAAACTGCTTAAGATTGTCATCAAGAAGCAACATGCAACCGTGCGAATACCGTTAAGTGTGGCAAAACACGCAAAAGGGCTTCCCAAATCAAAAGATTGTTTGGTAATTTTGCTTTTTTTTTTTTTTTTGTTTTTTTTTTTGTTTCTCTTCGAAAACCATTCAAAACGCACGCATTCCAATTGGGAATGGAATGGTGCTAATTAACAAATTGTTACAGGCATCACATCGCATCGTGTTGAGTAAAGTCGCGTCGGTGGCGGTAACGGTGGCGCTTCTTTTTCTCTCCTTCAGCTTCACATGACGATGGCGATGGCGTGAAACACTTTGCGTGCAACTTATTCAGTAAATGCTAAAAGCTAAGTACATTGCCAAATTGATTACAAAAATAACAACAACAACAACATCAATTGCTCTGCATTGTTGCATGCATGCTATAAATTGTTGCGCAAATACACACACAGTTACACACAAAATGATACTTTACTATATTCATTCTTGCTTCAGCTTGGCTCATTTTACAAAAAAAAATATGATTTGGCCTAGATTGATCAAATCCATCGATTGTTTAATTTATAATATTAAATAGTCAAAGAAGGGTCGATGTTGCAAGTCCGACGTCTTTCGTCCAGAGTGTGATAAATGACAAGTCGCCAAGCTAAACATTTAAGTCAAAAGAACCTTACATCAAGTCTCTAGATTATCCGAAACCCTTCGAACACGTAAACATTTTATTATTCATCTTTTAAATGCAACCAATATCAAGTTTCTAGGTATTCTCATATCAAATATACGCCCCATTGAGCCCATTATCGAAATTTTCCAAAGTCCCGCCTAAGTGATCAACTATATCGTAATTAAATCGACAAAAAAAAAATAAAAATATATATAAAATTTGGGTTTAAGGTCCCGGCTTCTCCCACAGGTCCAAATTTCAGAAGCATCTTGAATACGTCAAATACATTTATTATCATCTTTCAAATGCGCCTAATATCAAGTCTCTAATCCTCTACGTTGCGAGTTATAAACAAGGAAAAACGTTAACTTCGGTGAAACCGAAGCTGAAATACCCATTACACAAAACTTTAAATAGTTTATATGTTCACTAGGCGCTTAGATTAAATTTCACGATGAATTTGATCAAATTTGTGTGGAGGCTTTCTGTAATATTAGCCCGATCATTACCATATCGATGGAGTTTACATTTGAATTGATTTTACCAAATTTTAATTGAATTCATTCACAAAAAATAGATGTTTTCATACAAAAATTCGAAAATGGGCGGTAAATTTGTATTGGGGCTATACCTAAAAATGGGCATGGCAGTTTGGTTTTGACACTCGATGACAAAAGAAATGTTTTTACCCAATTGGAAGCGAGTATATTCATAAATAATTTATATTTTTAAACGAAAAATCGAAAAAAATCGATAAGTATTGGGGCTATATCTAAAAATGGGCGTGGCACTTTCATTTTCGAACTTAACCTAGATCGTTGCCGAGAAAAGCTTAAGTTTAAAATTTCAGTTCAATATCTTTGAAACTAAGTGAATGAATCGCATAGCAACAAACGGACGGACAGACAGACGGACATGGCTAGATCGATTCGTCTTATGGAGGTAATCAAGAGTGTATATACTTTATGGGATCTCCGATGCCTCCTTCAATGCGTTACAAACTTTTGGACAAACTGAAAATACCCGTTTACACTATGTGTAACGGGTATAAAAATGTAAAAAGATGTTACATTCTATTTTGGGGTCTAAAATTCGAATTTCGAAAAACACTGAAACACACCAAAAATATTTTTAACGACCTATTTAATGCGCCTTATTTCAAGTCTCTAGGTATATTAATTCTAAAGAAGAACCTACGGTCGGCTCAAATAAAAAATAGAAACAAAGTAAAAATAATCAATTTTGGTCCCCCACCGTGCCCCAGGTCCAAATTTTAAAATCGCTTGAATACGTTTAAAATATTTTTTAAATGCGCGTAATACTAAGATCTTACCATCCTAGATATATGGCTTTTCCCCATTATGCCCCTGGTCTACAGTAAAAAATTTCCGCTTTTTTACTGTAGCCATTTGGCCTGTAGGTCGAACGCCCTTTAATGAATCAGTCAGTCAGGTGAAATATTGAGTAAGTATACGCTCTTCCAATGTTTGGAAATTGTCCAAACTTATTATGTAAAATCGATAAGTTTTGTTGCTACTCAAAATTGTGATAATTTGTGTTTTCAGATGAAGGTGGGAATTTTGGATAAATGGCTATGTCAACAAAATTGTCGTTTTTGTTAGGAGTCAAACCCACAAATCGTTCATGAAGCTCCATTACACATTCAGAAACTCACTGTTTAGTGTGCACAGCTACAGGATTCGAACCTGGGCCATCCGAAGACCAGTTTTCAATGTTTTCATGTAGGCTATCAATAGCTCGAATTATTTAACAGCAAAACTAAAATATTACTATATGGCAGAAATTTCTTCTGATATACAATATAAACGTTGATGTGAATACCCTTGTTATTTTATTATATTTTTATTTTTATTTATCATTTATTTTTCTATTTATTTGTCACTTAACTGTCGATGAATAAATTTACAAAACGCTTTCATATTGCTAATTTAAGTAAGCCAACAAGAACAAATCAAGCCAAAACAATATTTTGAATTAATTTTAATAACGAACAGTTGTAAGCTATTGTTTAAAAAAATAAAAAATAAAAAAAATAAATAAAAGTAAAAAAAAAAAAAAAAAAATAATAAAAATAAAAATGGAAAAAGATAAATCAGGCACAAACAGATACAATCGAATTAGACCAAATGCGGAACAACGTTCTAATTCATTCAATCGAAATTCCAATTATTTAGCGCAGCAAACTTCAGAGGCAACCATGAGAAACGCTTCACCTGGAACATTAGGACATAATATGGGGCCAAATACGTCAAATCGGTCTGGTGGTGGCAGGCGTCATCCAGAACGACAAAATATTAATCGTAACAAATACATTGCAATAGATTGTGAAATGGTCGGTACCGGACCGAGCGGTCAAGACGATATGCTAGCTCGTGTCTCTATTGTCAACATTGAAGGTGATGTACTGCTCGATAAATTCGTAAGAGCCCAAACGGAAGTGACAGATTACAGAACAAGCGTTTCAGGTATACGTCCACACGATATGGCAAGTGGCGAGAATTTCATAGCTGTACAAAATGAAGTTATCGATCTCATCAATGGAAAGGTGCTCGTCGGTCATGCCATATATAATGACTTAGCTGTGCTAAGAATAAGACATCCCATGTGCAACATACGAGATACTTCACTCTATAAGCCACTTTCACGTCATGCCTCAAATGGACGAACTCCAAGTCTCAAGAAATTAGCACTTGTCGTACTCGGCCAAGAAATACAAACGGGCGAGCATAATTCTGTCGAAGATGCACGCGCTGCTATGAACATTTATAATCGCTACAGCAATGCTTGGGAAAAATATATCGAACATCAATACAAACATCAACGTAAATTGTAATCAAAAAAAAAAAACGGAAAAATTTAAAAACGATGAAAAAAAAAAAAGAACCAGAAACGCAAACGCAAACGAGACAAACAATTTCAATGTACACCGGATGGGCCTGAGAAAAATTTTGATTTGTTAACGAATCTATATGCAATTTTTGTTACAATACGTTCTAAATATTAGTTTTGTTTATTTTTTGAAAAGATACAAATGTAAAAAACAAAAAAAAAAAAAAAAAAAAAAAAAAAAAAAAAAAAAAAAAAACAAAAGAAAAAAAAGAAGATAAAAAAATTTATAATAAATTCTTGTAAAATATTTTATAAAAAAAAATAATAATAAATATCTTTAAAAAATGCACAATTGGAAAGATTTGTATTTTTGTTTAGTTTGTGGAACCTCATATGAAAATTTGTTTTAAATTAAAGGAAGATGCTTTTCAAAAAAAAAAAAAAAAAATAATAAATAAATAAAATCAATAACTTTCATTAAAAGTATAAGAAGGAAAGGAAAGAGAAGAGACGAATGATAAAGAGTGCATCTCATAAATACTCATAATAAGTATCTATAAGATTGAAAATGAAAACGAATGTATCTGTTTGCGTGTAGAGTGAGTAAACGCACTTATGGAATGTCATGAAATGAACATTTTAATAATAATATAAACTACCAGTTTTGCGCAATTTCAGTTTTCATTTTCACTTTGGGGCATGCAACAAATAAGACGACGACGACGACGCAGAAGAAGACGAAGCAGAAGAAAAGAGCCAAGCATTGCCTAAAGCTGCTGCCTGACCGCAGTGCAACAAAAGTGTGCCCCAGTTTAATGAAAGTGGTTTACATTTGGATGCCCTGCAGGCACGGGACAACAATAATAATAACAACAACAACAACAACTGCTACTTAACTATAGGCCTCCAGTTGTTCAGTTGACAGCCAGCAGCAATCAAGAAAGCAAAAAAAAAAGAAGATATACGTATCGATAACCCAATAAAACTGCATCTGTATCTATATCAATTGACGACTGGCGTCCTTGGCGCATGCGCATCTGAGACCAGACCGCATCGCATCTGGGGGCTCTTCTCAGCTAGCTGAGGTGTCGATGAATGTTGTTGTCGCTGCTTGTTGTTTCTGGTCTTTCTGGAGTTTCTGCTGTTGTGAATTGATTGAATTGACGAAATACGAATTTGTCAATTCTCACCTGCACCTGTTGCTAGTCTTTACTGTCATTGTCACATCTCAATGAACCAACTATGCAGCTCTGAGCACATTCTATAAAATTTGCGGTTTTAGTTTATTAAAAAAAAATTGTTTTTTTTCGAAAAGATATCGAACAGTTTAAATAATTTTTTAAATGCTAAAAGGAAAGCATTTGTTGCAAAATAAATCTAAAATGTGAAAAATTCGAGAAAATACAACAGAAGCAATTGTTATGTTTCCACTGGCGTTAGCGTTCGCGTTTGCGTTTGAGTTAGCGTTAACTTGTTGCTCATAAATAATTTCTTGAGACGCAACAAGTGCGAGCCATTTGTATACATGCAAATGTTGTCTTAGGAGTTGCTTTCGAAAGCAACAGGTTGACGCGAACGCGAATGGAAACGCTTATGCCAGTGGAAACATAACACTTACATTCTTGCGCTTTAAACGTTCTAGGAGGTCAAATTTTTTGTTTTAGGAAATTTTTTATGGTTTTCGTTGAACTGCAAATATGTTAATCTCTATTTTTATGTTTAATTTATAAATTTTTGTTTTATTTTTATTGTATTTTCCTTTTTTGTTTTGTTTTTGCTTTTCACTTAAAGTAGAAAGATGCGTTGTAGAATGTACCGCCCAGAACAGCATAAAAACACAAACTCTTTAAGATTATATTTTAATGGCTTTAGTTTGCGATATCGCGCCATGAACAACTCAATTCAAATCGAATCGAATCGCATCGAAACGAATCATGCGTCCCACCAACATTCATTCATTCATTCATTCGTTCATTCCAACCCATCTGTGTGCTATCTGACCGCCAAGACGTATCTTGTGCGACAGGAATAACCTTTTAATTAAACCATAAAGTTGATAAAATACTAAAAAAAAAAAAAAACAACGACAGCGACACAGGATATCATTCGGCGGCTTATCGTCGACTGCGGTTCAGTTCCGATAGGACAGGATAGGATTGAATGGGATAGAATAGTCCTTTCGCGCAGCAAATGCTTCCCATTAAAAGTAAAGTGCGTGCATTTCGTGTATCTTTTTTTTTTCATTCATGTTTTGTTTTTTGTTTTTTCGTATTTCGTATTTCGTCTTTCTTATTTTTTATTTTATCAATGAAAAAAGCCAACAAGGGACAACGAGTGTCATTTGCCACGATTAGACTAGAATGCAATCATTGAATCGGATTCATTTCTGCTATCTACTTGGCTATATTGTATGAGTACAACATATCTTATAAATGCATTAGTTGCGCATTTGAAGCATTTCGCTGACAATTCATCCATCTACCTGTGCCGTTGCTGCTACGTTTCATAAACAACAACAACAACAACAACTGCAATGTATCTCAAATTGATGCAATGTGTATCTTTTACTCTTTATGAACGTAGTATTTCTGTTGCATGTTAAGCACTATCTAACGTGCATATTCATTCATTGCGGTCAGTGCAGCATTTGAGATAATATGCATTTCGTTCTATGAGATATTTTTAGTTTTTTTTTTAGTTTTTTTTTTATAGCGCCACCAAAGGCGCAAGACAAGTTTTATAAAGAAATATTAAAAAAACTTAGTACAATTTGTTGCAACTTAGCAAAGCAGTGAGAAGTGAGAAAGATACTTGCATCCGAAAAAAATAAAAATAAAAATAAATATGCAAAGTATCTCAAAGTCGTGCAATCGTTCGCAGCAGATTTTCATGTTATAATTTTCATTAAAAAGACATAAAATGTCAATCAAGATAAATTTTGCTTGAGCCGCTTCTCTCCTTTTTCTACTTCGTCTTCTTCTTCTTCGCTTAATTTTCTGCAGTCTTTTATGGCATTTTAATAATGTTTGTCGCAAGTCGTTGACGGCGGCTTTTGTACAATCGAAAAGCATTTTTTAAATTGAAAGTCTTTATTTTCGTTTTAGTTTATTTTTTTTTATTTATTTTTTTTTTTTTTGCAACTTAATTTTCGCTTCAAATATTTTCAATTTTTTCGGTTCGGGTTTTGCTCAACGGCGTAAATTAAGTGATTATTTGCACGTCGCGTCAGCACACAAAAATGCCGAAAGACTTTGCTGTTTATTTTACTTTCTTTTAAAAATTTGGAACTCATCCTAAAATGCAATTAAATAGCAACATTTTTACTGAAAAAAAAAAAACAAGACAATTGTCTTAAGCTTCCCTAGAGGCGCCAGTATACAAGTAAAGGAAAGTTGGCCTTTTTTTTGTTAGTTAACCGAGTAAAGCGTGCAGCTGCAGCTATGAACTTTAGGAATATTTTATTTTTTATTGAATTTCTGTTAGAAATGAATGCCAGCTCTAGTTGAATTATTTTTTATTAAACATATCCAAAACAAAACCGTTTATTGTCTGTCCCAAACACGTGAATGTTGTCGTTGTGTTTCCTTAAATACTTACGAAATCCTTCAACGATCATTTTTCTGTCAAATCACACCTCTGTCTTCATCTCATCTCAAGCAAAAAAAAGAAAAAAAAAGAACAAGTCTCACACCTTTTTGTGTTGAAATCAATTTAGATTTTGATTAAGTTTGCAACTTGACTATGAAAAGAGTTGTATTTTCATGAAGTTTACTTGTTGAGTTAAGTGGTTTCCCACAGATACGCTTTTTATATCTCTCTTTTTATTGTGACACGCTTCAGTTCATTGCTTATGAAAATGAATTTTTAATTGAATTTTTTGTATTTTATAGTAAAAAACTTTTTGATGAGAGTAGTTGAGAGTATGATTTTTATATACAAATCTGAAACAATTTCACTGGTCCAAATTAAAAATTTTCGTAAGGAGTTCGAAAAATATGCATACAGGGTGCTCCATTTTGTGGTCCCCTATGTTTTTAGTGATTAACTTGAGATAAACACAAAAAAAAATCTTGTATTTGATTGGCATTTTATTTGGATCTGTTTAATTTTATGGTTAATTGCGGAAGATGAAGTAGCCAGGCAAAGATTTGTCTTTTTTTCGGCATTTTATATCACTTTATGCAGCATATCTCTGGGAATACAGGCAATTTCTCGGCTTCTGGCTTTAAGCTGGTTTATGGTCTCTGGTATTGAAGACGTCGAGGCTTGTCGGTTTTGGCAAGAATTTCTATAGCAAAATTGTACAAGACTGACGCGTTGAAAGCACGTTCACATACGTCAAAACTGAAAAAAAGGAGTCAACAGAAACCTTAAAAGTAACTTAAACTTTTCTTTGGACCACCCTTATGTATACACTACTTATAAACAAATAGCCCATAAACAAACTCACTACCCATTTCTATTTTTTTTTTTTAGAAAATATTTATTATTGTATCCTCAGGTAAAAATTTGACCCCAATATTGTATGTAAGTTTTAGTTGTATCGGACTATTGACTCCAAACCATCCATTCTCTGAATTATACTTAAGACACTGATGATCAAAAATAATCTAAAACTCAGATGTGGCAGGTATGTAAAGTTTAGCCCCTATACATACCTGCCTCATCTGGGTTTAGTTAGTAGTAGTTTAGCAGTAGTTAATAAATTGGATGACATTTTAAATGTTTTTACCCAATTTGGAATGAATACATTAAACGACAATAACTATTTTCATAATAAAATTCGATAATAAAAAAAAGGTAAATTCGTATGGCGGCAATTCCTTAAAATGGGCGTGGCAATTTGATTTTAACACTTGAACTTCTTAGGACGGATAAACTAATTACAACTAAGCGACTTAATCGCATAAATACAGACAGACGGATGGTTCAAAAATATATGTACTTTTTAGGGTCTACGATGTCTCCTTTAAAGAGTTGATAAAAACATTTAAATAACCAAAATGTTTAATTTTTTCGGATAAAATCTAAATTTACATCTTTGGTATCACTAGTCGAAAGATTCTGTGAAGAGAAAATAAGATACAGCCTCAGCTCCTCAACAGTGAAGCATGGTGGTTGTGGTGTAATAGTTTATGGTGGTGGATGGCAAGCAGCTGTGTTAGAGAAATGGAGTTTATAGAAGGTACCATGTATAAATATGACAGCCGCAATATTCTCAAGCGAACTTTAGTATCAAAAGCAGAGCGATTGAATCTAAGTTAGAACTTTGTCTTTCAACACGATAACGACCTCAAGTACAGACATTGTAAGACTCTGGCTGCTTTAGAATAACCGAAATCAACTTCATTACACGCACCCCCAATCAGCAGATTGGTTTTATTACCAGACTGGATTTATCCTATTGAGCATTTGTGACATCATTTGAAAGTAGGAATTCGATCTTCAACTATAATTTCAAAAGCATTAAATAAGTTATAGTACAAAATGGAACCAATAATTTTAAAATTTATAGGAAATCTGTTGAATTATATGGAAAACAATTGCTTGAGGTTGTGAAGAGGCGTTGCTGCTCAACCAATTTAAAAAAAAAAAAACTAAAATATATTATTTAAAAAAAAATTATATATATTTTTTGTATATAGATTTTTTATTGGCACAATTCGGAACCTTTTTCTGTTATTTTTATTCGTATGATTCCCAAGATCTCAAGACAGTTAGGCCTACCATTTGGCTACAATTTTTAGAAACAACACGGATTTCTATTTGAGTAAATCAGATACTGACCGACAAGAAAAATTATTGAGATTTATTGAATGTTTTCTGCCTTTTACACTGAATGATTATTAAAAAAAGAAGAGAAAATCAAAACGCATTGTAGTATGAACTTGTAAGTTGGCAGTACATGTGTAGCGTTCGATGTGTGGTCGACGCGCGCCTAATTTGCTAGCGTTTGCCTTGCCGCAGGGTAGAAATAATTTAACTTTTATTTTGTAACCAAAAAAAAAAAAAAAAAAAAAAACAGCTTTACATATGATATACACTTACGTACTACACATATGCATATAAATACAGACATAGATAGATTTGTATCTAGATACATGTGCATATGCACACATGTAGCTGTGTATGTATTAAAGCAATATCATGCGACAACACAACTAAATGATCGATCGATCGATCGACCGATTGACTATACAAACATATACCATAGACTCGTTGCTGTTGAAAGATGTTGCATGGAATGTTGCTGCCGTTGCTGTTGTTGCTGTTGTTGTTGTGACTGTTGCTGCTGAAGCATGCAAATATAAGTTACTGTGTCAATAGGAGCTACACATAAACAACGCAGGCGATGGCAGTTGCAGTGCCAGTGGCAGTGTCAGCAATGCAAGCAGCAAAGTAAAACAGGTGAAATTATGTCGTCTTTTGCCACTATACCCCCCTCCCTGTATGAGGTATATAGTATGTATCTGATATACGCTAGCGGCACATGCCTTACAGTGTTCAATGTCAAATTGTATTGCTGATCTTGAGTATATATGTATGAATGTGTATGTGTGTATGTACAAATGTCGTGTGTTTATGTAGATGCATACATGTGTACAAAGGAAGTTGTTGGTGTTGTTGGTAGATAATTGCACTGCTGCACACGCGCACAAATGCCACACTGCACTTATGCCGTCCGTCCGTCCCTCAGACTGTCTGTCTGTCTGTCTGACTTGGTGCGCTACTATTCGATATCAAGTTTCAATGTTGATCGTCAAAAGTTGCTGTCGTCAAAAAGTCGTGCGCATGCCTCTAGTTGTTGTTGTTGTTGTTGTCATTATTTGTGCAGCATTGTTGTAATTGTGATCGTAGGACGATCAAGCAGAGCATGGCAACATGCTAAACATTACTTTACTCCCTGCCTGTAGGGCGGTTCCTCTTCATCGGCAACGGCATCGTCATCTCCATTCACATCGTCATCATCATTTTCGACTTCGACGTCGTCGTCGTCGTCGTCGTCATCAGCTTTATCAACGCTTTTCGTGCAACGCTTCGTCTTCGCGCGTGAGTGCCAGAAGCTGATTTTTTCGTAGCTACCGACAAGCAGCATCAACAGCAGCAGCAGCAGCAGCAACTATTGCTGTTGTACTTGCAAATATTTATGCCAGTAGTTGCTGCTGTCTGTCTGTCTGTCTTAGCCATAAAATCAGCTCATTCACAGCTTGAAGCTTGAAGTTGAGGTGTTCTCTTTTGCTTTTTGCTTTTTTTTATTTTATTTTTTTTTTTTTGTTTTGTTACAAGTTGACAGCAGCGTTGATTGCTTTTCAGTTAAACTTATTTAAGTTGTCTCTTTCTCTTTACACTTTATATATTTTGTGTAAGCAGTTGATTAATTCTATAAAAAGATTTGTAACGCATCAAAAAAAAAAAAAAAAGACTTCATTATTGCTAAAAATCATAAAAAAAAACAACAACTACAAATGCATTCCCACTAAAAGAAGTTGAACTGATTGAACTGCTTATTGGTTTGGTGCAAATTGGAAGCCTTTGAAGACTGAATGAAAAGTTCATTTATTGCTAAAAATTATTCGATAGACTCTGACAGGTTTGCTTGTATACAATAGATACATTTGCAGGCGTCCATTTTCGAAAATCAATGATTTATTTTTCAAATAAATTCTTATAATATAATTCTCAAACAGTTTATGCATATCCATATTGTTTCTGCGTGTTCGGATGGGGAGTCAACAAGGTAAATGATGACAACACGAACCAACACTAGTTGGAGAGGGAGAGTGGTTACCAACGTCGGAAGTCTTTGACTCATGAACTCTTAGACAAAGACGCAGATACTTCTACATTGATATGCTTAAACTATTTGAGAATTATAAGAATATATTTGAGAAGAAAATCACTAATTTCGGACGTGACTGTATATGTATAAATATAAAACATAATTGGAGTGCAGAGTATTTAAGCTTTGTTTTTTTGTATATGTTCTGTAGTCGTGTTTTGTTTTTGTTGTTTGTTGTTATTGTGGTTGTTATCGAACGACAGACGACACACGACATGTAAATTGTTGCTTACTCTTTCAATTGCTTCTCATACTGAATCCTGAATTGAACCACTTTGCAAGTTGATTACCTCACGCGAAACTCGTTCAATCGTTTCGAGTCAATTTTCGTTGATTTGTTGACTTTTTTATGATGGATGTTCGTCACGCTCCTTAAGGAGCTTTTCAATTTATTTATTGTATTTTTTTTTTTTTTTTTGGTATTTTTTTAAACTTTCTGCATCATAACAATTAAAAAGCATAAACATTTATCATAAATAAAAACACTACAAAACTTCTAAAACTCAACACTTTACATTCTCTAAATTGTACTAGAAAGTATATTGTATGTTAAGTCTATTAGAACTACAGCAAATGAGAAAATTCGAGGAGTCTAAGGATCCAAAACCAACACAAATGTACTACAGCTGTACTAGCGAATAGTGACCACTGAGATAAGTTTAGAACAATTTTACATATTTGAATATAAAACAAGGAAAAACATAAACTTCGAAAGAACCGAATCTCAAATACACTCCACATCTTGGTTTACTTTATTTGTGATCATCAGTGGCTTAGGTAAAATTTAGAGAAAGGATGGCTTGAAGTCAATAGTCCGATACAACCAAAGGTTAGACACAATAATGGGGTAAAATTTTAACCTAAGGACAGAATAATAAATATTTTCTTGAAAAAAAAATTAGAAAGTGGGTGGTGAATTTGTTTGGATGATGATAAATGTGATTATACCCAATTTGAATTGAATACATTCATAAATAATAACTATTTTCGAACAAAACTTAGAAAATGAGTGAAAAGTTCGGGTGGGGCATACCAAAAATAGACGTGGCACCTTAGATTTGACATTGGAAGACATTATAAGTAAGTATTTTTACCCAATTTGGAGTGAATACATTCATGAATAATAACTACTTTCATACAAAAATAAAAATAAAAAAAAAACGGTAAGCTTGTACAAGGGCTAGGGTGGTCTAAAAAAATTGTATGCGCTCCCCCTAGGATTGTTCTATATCGAAAATAAGAAGACCCGTATTTTTTATTTTTAAATCCGCAAAGTCCCGGAAGCTTCCCATGTATTTCACATAGGAAAGTAATACTTTTTCTTATATTTTTTTAACGGACAACTATGTTTCTCTTCATAAATGGTGAAAGAATAACTCCCAATCATTCATTATTTAATGAAAACTTAAAATTAAAAATTATTGTATTTTCCACACATTTTTGGACCACTCCATTGGGAGTTATACCTAAAAATGGACGGGATACTTTTATTTTCTTACTTGACTTAGTCGTTGGAGATAAAAGTTTAACTTCTAAATTTCAGCTTTAATAATCTTAATATCTTTTAAGTCGACCGAACAAACGGCAAAGAAACAAATAGACGAACATGGCTAGATCGATTCGTCTCGTCGAGCTGATCAAGATTATATATATTTTATATGCTCTACGATAACTCCTTTAATGCGTTACAAACTATCAGACTATCTGAATACACCCTTCACACTATGTGTCGAGGGTATAAAATAACACTGGTCGACAAAAGTTTTGCGTTTTATTTGCTACAAAATTCAAACTTCCCATTCTGATAGATTTTTTTTCTGTACAAATTGACAGTTGCAGATTAAGAATCTATAAGTGTAATTTTCATCCCGTCTGGACTTGACAAAAATGGTTAAAGTGTTAAAAATGAAAGCTTAAACCCAACTTTGATCACGAGGCAAAAACCCAAGCTTTCATACATAGGGAAAAAATCATAAATCAAAAAGGTTCTATAAATTGTAAATTATCAGCCAATTATTTAAGATCTATATCAAAAATGACTAATTAAATTTGAATTTATGGAGGGTACATATGGTACATAGGTAAAGTATAAAACCTATTTATTGTACTTACAATTCGATTTATTATAAATAACTTTTGTAGGACTTGATTCCCATAGATTTATTTTGAGGGTAGCACCTGAGAAAATAAGAAAATTGTTATTTCGCATAAATAATTGCACCGAGAAGAAGTCGAAGTTTGTAAATTAGAAAGAAAACTGAAAGGAAAATGTAAATGCATAGTTACAATACAACAAAATTTCGAATTTAATTCATGTTTATATTTGTTATTATCCTAAACCGACAGCAGCTATCTATCAATCTCTATCGCATTTGCTCAAAACTGAGCTGTACAGTCTAATTTGTGCAGATGCAAAACTGCGTGATTAGAAACAGCGAAATAGATGGCTGCACACCGCACAGCACTCTGAAACTGTACTACAAAACGAGACAGGGCAGATTAAATAGAGAAAATCTGCCATCTCTTTCCTTCTCCTTCTGGGTTATAAGTTGGTTCCAAATGACCCTTAGTAGTTGTCTGATTGGACACACACTTTTCGCATTTTGTTTGATTTATTAATCGGAAAATCGTGTGAAATATTTAATAGATTTCATTGTGATTAAAATTAAATTTATGCCGCATTTCCACTGAGCCGCGTTTTGTTATCGCGTTAACAATTTATCGAAAAACGCGGAACGGTGTTTCCATTGCGTTTTAGCGTTAGCGTTCGAGTTAAAACAGCTGATTTTGTTTGTTATGTAGTAAAAAAATTGTACAGGTTAAAATTTTTGTTTTTTTTTTTTTGAAATGCAGATTTTTAATAAAACGAATGGATGTAGGTGTTGTTCCTTTAGTAACTGCTGTTCAATACGAGCATGATAAGGTAATCCGTCATTTGAATATATGCAGCTGAAGCTTTTATGTAAATGTTTATTTTGCGGTTACTTTGTCAGCTGTTTTCATAAGTATGCGCAACTTACGATTGCCAAATTATTCGAACCGATCAGAGAAATCGGTTTGAACGCGTGTTATCGAAAGTCGCGTTCAAAATTAACGCGACTTTTTCCCATACCTAACTGCCTATCTTTTTGTATACGATTTAACGCGAGTTTGTCGAGTTTTTAACGCTAACGCGGAACGCGGCCCAATGGAAACGGGGCCTTAAAGAACAAACTCAAATCTTGGCTAATTCATGAAATAATACGAAGGTATGTTTGCATGTTCAGCTACGCGTCAGACTGTACTGGGAATTTAGTTATTTACGGCGCAGCCCTCAAATGTCCTTGCATTTATTTATGTGGTTTATGTTGAAATAAAATTGTTCCTCATTTTTTTACCTAGTTGTATAGCTTACTTCCAATAAATAAAATATGTAAACGAAAAATCGTCAATAATTGTTCAAATTGTCTGTTTGCTGTTTTTTTATTTGTTGCAGCATAGCAGCGTTTAATCGTAAAGCATAAAAATGAAGCTAAAAAGTACCATCTATGAAAAAGGGTGTAAAGTTGAGGCTCTTCAGGATGTTACCAACGTACATGTGTGCACTAGAAGTCGTTGCAAAACTGAAGATAAAAAAAATGAAGTCGCAAAAGATTGCAATGTTCCTCAAGAGGAAAAGGTTCTAACAACAAATGTTTCGACTGGTACTAAGAGGCGTTACCGCCGTAAGCACCCAATCAGTGGGGATCAACAGCAACCAACAGAGCCAGAGAAGCCTAAACGTCGTCGTTATACTCGAAAGAAGGAAAATAAGACTGAAATAACTTTGAAGAGTCTCAAATACGAGGTGTTTTCAAACATTATCGCGAATTTTGAATTTTCGAGGGTTACGTATATTCGAATTTCGATTTTTTTGTGGCGTTATGTTGGTACTCATGTCTCTCACTTATGCCGACAAGCTCGGTCATTTTGAATGTTCACTTAATTGTTGACTGCTGCTTTGCTTGTACGTGTTTTGGATCGTCTTCGATTTTTACCTATTCAAAAAAATGGATCAAAGAACCTGTATCAAATTTTTTTCTGAATGGAATAAAAATGTTGAAGAAGGCTTATGGGGGCCAAAATCTACCAAATCTCTACCAAAATCAACAACATTTGATTGGTATAAATTGTTGAAAGAAGGTTGAGAACGTGTTGAAGACGAAGAGCGCCCTGGTCGACCATCGACCTCAACGGACGATGCTCACATCCAAAAAGTAAAAGAATTAGTGCTTGCACACCGTCGATTAACTATAAAAGACATTGCTAATGAAATTGGCGTATCGAAAGGATCAATTAATACCATTTTGAAGGACGTTTTGTGCATCAAACGTATCTCGATTGGTCTCGATTGGGCCCAAAAATGGTGAGTTTTCTTGAGAAACAGCGTCGATTGTTCGTGACTTTTTCTCCAAAAATAAAACCAATATCGTTCCGCAACCACTGTATTCGCCTGATTTGGCTCCGTGTGATTTCTGGATATTCCCAAAACACAAGAGAACACTCCGGGGAACGCGTTTCGAGTCGATTGAGGAGTTAAAAGCTGATTCGAAGAAGGCGCTGATGGCTATACCGGAAAGGGACTATTTGGCATGTTTCGAGGATTGGAAAAAACGTTGGCATAGGTGAATTTTAACGGGAGGGGATTACTTTAAAGGGGACAAAATAGATATTCATGAATAAATATATAATTTAAAAACAAAACACAAAATATGCGATACTTTTTGAACTCGTACAAGCGAGACCCAAATAAACCAGTTAGACGTAGGGGTGCTCAAGAAAATAAAATGGTTACGACCCAGACAGGCAGCAAAGAACCAAAGCGCCGTAAAGACTCAGTGATGCTGAGAAGATGGAAAGAAAAGCAGCAAAAGCGGCTGAGTTCAAACAGCGCAAACGAAATACTAAAAAGACGGGAAACGGGTCCAGACCATTCCAAAGCTAGCAAATGTGTCAAAATTTTCAGACACCCGAGACTGTTGTACATGCAGCACCTTCGTTTGGTAATGACGGCAACATTTACAAATATAGCCGAATTGTGACCGATGACTACGACGTCTATTCGATCGACCACTTGGCCCATGCACGTTATTTGCGCAATAATTGCCAAATGACAGAGGTATTCTCAGATGTTGTGATGGCTCATGTATCTGGCGATGTTATAGCTCAACCCATAGTATCAGGGCAGTTGGATTCGATGTACAGTACTGTATTGGAGTTGGAGAGCATTGAACTGGGACTAAAAGCGCCAGCAGCAGAACTTGTTGTGTTTCATGCAGATGAAGAGGCTAAACAAACAGTCACCAATTTGCCAATTACGTTAACTACCTCAACTCCAGTGCCTTTTCTGATGAACGTTAGAAATTTACAACCCGATTTGGAACAACTCTATTATCCGCAACAATGGGCTACATACGCTACACAGCAATATCCAAATTCATCCGGCGATACTGCAAGCGCATCAGCCGCAGCACCACTGGAAGACAACGGAGGCACGCAAATCATGTCTTATGTAGCATCAACTGCTGGCGAGCTTTATGCTGCATCCGTTGACTCAAATGGATCGCAATACCCATTTGAGAAGCATACGACGCACTAGATCGGGTCGGATCGTCTGTAACCACATTTGTTACAAATACTAAAAACATCCAATAATAATAGTAAGGTCGATCATCGTCTGGATGAAATGGAACATTTATACATACAAATATACGCGTATACATACATACACACATATAAACATGTCTTATAAAATATCGAAGAATTAAACACTTTATTACATTTTTGTTTACATCCAAAATACGCCATACAGATAGGGGACAACATTTATTATCAATTTGTATTATACTGCATTTTATTTGGATAAAAAAGAAGAGTTACACTTCTCTAAATTTTTTGTATACCCAGCAAATTAATGCTACACCATTTTATTTGTACAGATACTGTTAGTGCCTTAGTAAAAGCCAAATTATGTATGGCAGCACTGTCAAATTATGTAAATCATGTTTCATTTAGCTTTAATTTGTACCAAAGAACTACGGACTCGCCAACATTCTCAACCCTTATCACAACGAGCCTTGTTGCCTTTTTAAAGTGAGGAAGACCGGAATTATACAAAAGCTGTTTGCTTTATTTTGTATTTACTCGTGTGCTTGCATGATAAGCTAGCCATCTAAAATTTGGACTATAGATGGGTTTTGGAATCATAAACAAACGTCACAGGCAACGGATCATTCTCGGAAATTTCCATTGCTTTATTTTCTTTTTCTGTGTACGTGTTTCTGAAAATATTTTTGCTCAGAAAGTTTTGATTTTCAAAGAAATATCGAGTGGCAAATTAAAGGTGGGTCATCTTTGGCTTCTTTTCGGGTATTTTGATTGCAGTTTTAATGATTTGTGTTAAGATGCTTTTAGGCGGCAGACAGACAAGTCAAATCATTGACAGCTGGCCTCTAGGGTGTCGAAACAAAAATTGTTCCATTTGACCCAAACTCCCAGAGTTTTTTTTTTTTTTGGAGTAGGTCTTTTAGATTTTAAGTTTCTAAAAACCCCAAGAATAGGAGAATCAAACAAAATTGAATCTTTAATTTAAACATTGTGTTTAAATTTTCAAAAATACCAAAAAAAATGTTGTTCATTTTGGATTTACAAATGGAAAAAAATTCACACTTTTCCTGTTGCTGTCTTTTGAGGACGCCATAACTCATTTATTCGCACAGACGGACGATCGACGCGATGCGATGCAACGCGACGCGTTGACGGTTTTGGGACAATTCATAAATTTATTTCTAATATTTTTGGCATCTTTTGTTCACCTTTTTATGCTCTTTGCTGTTTTGTACGAAGGTGTTGTGTCGTCGTCGTTGCTTTGCTTCAATTCTTTTGGCTTTGTGCAATCAGTTTGATTTAATGCTCAATTTCAGCAAATTGTTATGAGTGAGAAATGAAATCGAATTCGAATTCGAATCGATTCAAACGGCTCTCTTTGACTTTACTTCATTGAAATTCATTAAGGAAAAAAATGGCAACGAAATAATATTTTTTTTCGAAAGGTTACAAAAAAATGAAACCAGTTTTTTGGGCCAAAATTTTATTGCAGGACATAAAATTTAAAATTTATTTTCGTTTATTTTCAAAAAAAAAAAAAAAAAAAAAACACGAAAGAACATTTAAAATTTATTGTGCGGGGGCAAACTGAAGAAGTATAGTCTAAAAAATTATTTTTTTCATGTAAGCTTAAACATTGGAATAAGGGCGCAATACTCCAAGCGGATCCAACTGACTCTCATGCAGACCAGTCGCCTTAAAAAGGTTACCGAACTCCTTAGATTCAGAGTAAAGATGGGCACGGGATTCTATATTTAGTCCCAATTCCGACGTACAATTCTTTTATGTCTCAATCCCGTTCATCCCAGGCTTTTTGGTTTCAAAATTGTCCCACGGATCCTTGTGTTACGCGCACATCTCTAATTCAAAACTTACACGCTATAGCAGACGCCAAAACTTAAATTTGCACATGCGTTCGAATGTATTCCCTTCTTGCCCAAGCCGGAGCAGTAATTTATTATAAATTTTCGAACAAGCAAAATTTATTGACAGTAAATGAACCGCAAACGTGAAATTGCTGATAACGCTAAGACTCGGATGCTGAGACTAAAATAGAAAACTACAAGATTTGCCTGAGCGGCAAAGAGCAGCAGGCTGGAAAAAATGGATGCAATGGTGATGCGCGTCGAACGTCTTTTGCAGGAATACGAGACTCCTTGGATTGATCACATGGGACTCGCAGGATGAAAGAGGAAGCATTTAAGAGTAGCTTTTCAGCTGGTTAAATGCTGTATGTACTGAAAAGAGTAACAAAATGATTAGAAATGTAAAAAAGTTAAGCAGTAAGGAGTAAAAAATGTATAGGCATCACATTGGCGATACGTACCTGTCCTACAGCTGCACTTAAAGAATTTTTAGACTTGACACCACTAGATATATGTAGAAGTGAATCTAAGGATGAGAAGTACGCTCATCCGCATATTGATAGATGGAGACAAAACTGCATCTACCTTCTGCAAGAAACACCTGTCAACGAGGACGGGAGGGTCTCAACTATTGTCAATGCCTATGGAAATTATAACCAAAAGGTATAATATTGACAAAGACTTTAACATCAGATGATCAAGCAAGAAGACCTGGACATCTGAAAACGCATACAAAATAAAACCACACACCATCAATTGGTATACAGATGGATCACTCACCGACGAAGGCGCCAATTTAGGAGTAGCTGGCCTAAGATCTAAACTCTGGGAATCCTGTGTTGATACACTAGCACCTTCCAGGCAAAGTTCTGCGCTATAATTCGTTGCGCGCAGATCAATATCAGACAGCCAGGCAGCTCTTAAGGCGCTACAGTCTGATACTCTTAAATCTAAACAAGTACAAGAGGCTATAGCCACCCTAAATGTACTAGGACAAAACAACAGGGTACAACTGTTGTGGGTACCAGGGCGTACAAACATCCCAGTTAACGAGCAAGCAGACGAACTAGCCAGGAAGGGGGCGGGAACTCCCCTAATACGCCCAGAACCTTATTGTCCCATTGGGAGTCACACATTTAATGAGACAATACGAAATGACAGAAAACGTGCCAGGGATGAACACTTTACTTTAAGGCAGGGCATGCGACAGGCCAAATTACTAATAGAGGGATTCAACTCTAAGGTTACCAAAGCATTGGCACTGGACAGAACTCAGCTAAGGACCATGATAGGCCCTAACGCAAAAACTTACATGTAATTGGTTTAGCAAGCTCTACTGAGTATAGATTCTGTGGTAGTATGGAGGAAACACCTATCCATATTCTATCAGAATGTGTAGCTACAGACAGATATAGGATTTTGTTGTTAGGAGGATACACACTCTCCTTAGAGCAGCTTAGGAAAACCGAACCTAAAAAAAGAATTAGATTCATTCAAATGATAGGGCTACAATCAATAGTTTAGTCAGTAAAGGTGTACAACATCTCTAGGAAGCAGTACATATACCCTCTTAAGCAATAAATTAGGGGAGAGAAAAAAATTGAAAGCGCTTAACACCAAGTTTATATTTAAATAAACTTTTCTACGAAATAATCGAAATTTTATACTTAACAACATCCTGATTAAATCGCTAAATTTGAGTTTATTAAAATTTTGAATCATATTAAAATAATTCTATTCCTTATAAAATACATTTTTTCGCTGATTGTAATGTTTGCGAAGGTTTAAAGGGGTCTAAATAGATTTAAAAATTAAAAAATTAAAAAAATTAAATTGAAATTTTTTTAAAACTTTGTGGAATATTTCGTTCAAAAAGAGAAAACCCCATTGTTGAATGTAATATTTACAAAATGTGAAAAACAACAATTTTTACCGTTATTTTTACAATTAAAAAAGTTTATGCAACGTCAGTCAATGTGTGCAACAGAGATGGAAGAAAAAGGTTAAAAAAAAGCACGTTGTCCAACAACAACGAAAAAAAAAACAACTAAAACAGTGTTGACTAACAATACAAATAGTAAAACTTTGTGCTCCTTTATTTACAATGTGAGTGAGAGAGATGAATATATATTTATATGCATATGTCCATTCCTATTCAAAACTTTTGCAGCTGTTTTAAAATCCAAAAGTCTTCGAGTTCAAACCACGAATGAGACTGGATTTGGAATGAAGATATTTACTATTAGGATAATATTTATTGCATGCTTTGTGATATTTTGTCATCTTAATTATAAGCCATGAAATGCTTAATTTATAGGACACTTTACACCTTCTTTACCTTGTTCGCAGGACATAAATTACCTAAAACCTTGGGAATATTATTCCTAAAATTTAAGTCATATTTTTCTTGGCTGAGTTGGTGAATTTTCAATTTAAACTTCGCGGGCTTAACATTTCGGGCTAGTTCTTTTTTTCTCTGAGTTGGCAGGACTGTTAATAACATCTGGACCAAATTTCATTTCAATGTCACTATCAGTATTATATTCACGCTTGTGTTTATCAATGTCTGATTTAATTGAGCAGAGAAGTGTCACCAAATTTTATTTGCGGAATAAAATTTCGGCCGCGGAAACGTTGAGGATGTTGCGGAAGGCCTTTGGTGATTCTATCATGTCGAAGAAAAGTGTTTATAAGTGGTACATGATTAAGGGAGAAGAGACTTGGATTTATGCTTGACGCTCAAACAAAATGGCAAAAGGCAAAGGGGGCCCCCGGTGCCCACCCCGGTCCCGAAAAAATCAGCTAAATCATGAAAAAAAAATCAGCCAAAAAAAACTAAAATGGTTAACAAAATAAGCTAAAATTAAGCTAAATTTTATTAAAGTATGTTTTACTTTATTTAACTATTCTATAGAAGTGCAACAATATAATCTAAATCAATTTCATCGTCGACATTATTATAAATCTGGTTTGTTCCTATCATTCTTAAATATTTTTGAGTTACTTCGTAATTATAGCAACATTTGTCATTCCGATGGAGTCCGTATCTAGATATTAAACAATAATGAAAAATAGGATAAAAATTTGAGCGAGTACAACCTTATACACACAAAATTGAATTAAGTGTTTCTGATCTATTCAGAAGTTTGGATTTTTCAATGTTCATTTAACTGAATAATCGTTCAACTTTGGCGTTTGACCAAGGCAAAGACAATTAAAAAATATTTTTTGTGGGCAGCGGCCCAAACTCAATTTACCAAGCAGCTTGTTGCATCTTTATGCTTCTTGGCGGTTGCATGCGCTTTTAATTTGCACAATTTAGCCGAAAAGGTGCACTTGCAATACGCTCTTGCTGTATCGGTCAAATCTTTGCCAATCCAATCTTTAAAATCTGGCATTTGAAGCCACGCGTCCCGAAATTTCTGCTTATATTCTGTTGGCATATTACACACAAAATTTAAAAATCAATTGTCAATTTGTACACTATACCAACAAAACAGCTAATCGGATATGTAATACATGAGTGCAAAAGAGAAAATTGGAGATACATTAATATCAGTCCTAAAAAAATTGTCGCTTGTGATTTGTCAATGGGCTATTAAGACGAAGATCTAAAAATAAAATAATATGCTAAACATAAAAAAATTCAGCTAAAAAATCTGCTATCAGCTAAATCGGAAAAAATCGGCTTTTGCCCTTCAAAATGGGGGCAAAACCTGGCAAAAAAAAGCAAATTGGGACAACTTTGATGACAGTTTTTTTCGATTTCCGTAGTGAGGTGCACTATGAATTCTTCCACCTCACCAAACTGTTAATATGGAATATAATTTGATCGTTATGCGTCGTTTGCGTGAAGCAATTCGTCGAAAAAGACCAGAATTATGGGCCAACAACTCTTGGTTCTTGCATCACGATAATGCACCGTCTCACACTGCACTCGTTCTTTGTGACCATTTCGCTCATAATCGATGCATATCGTTCCGCAACCAACGTATTCGCCTGATTTGGCTCCGTGTGTCTACTGCCTATTCCCAAAACTCAAGAGACTACTCCGGTGAACGCGTTTCGAGTCGATTGAGGAGATAAAAGCTGAATCCAAGAAAGCGCTGATGGCTATACCGGAAAGGAACTATTTAGCATGTTTATCGGGAGGGGATTACTTTGAAGGGGATGAAATTAATTTACAAGAATAAATAAAGATTTTTCATTTTACAAACAAATTCACCCTACATTTTGCCCATAGTAGTATATCTATATTTTTTATCTGTGTTGAACACACAAAATATAAGCTGGGTACAAATTCAATAAAAATAAGGAAAAACTTTAACTTAACTTTAACTGTAGAGTATTGGAGTGAATATACTCATAAATAATAGCTATTTCCACACAAACAATAGGAAATGGGCGGAAAATTTCTTATGGGACCTATACCTATAAATAAAGCTATTATCTAAAAAAATATATATATATTTTATAGGGTCTACGATGTTCACGATGTTGCGGGTATAAAAATGATAGTCATATGAAACAATGTAAAAGTTCAAGAATAGAGTTTGTAACGCTTTAAAATTTTTCGCGAGTTCAACTGTTTTCATCAGCTAGTAGCCAAGCTTTAACATCTTCATTCATATTATTTTTATTATTATAAATTGTAAATTATTTAATTTTATACATTTTAATTTTAGGTAAATTAAAAACTGGCTACGAATGCAATTTGCGGCGCTCTTAATGCCATAAACAGAAGCGATTAAACTTTTGTAAAGTGGTTGACTGAAGTTCAATTTTAATTTTAACTTGGAATGTGTTTCGATTTTATATTGACTGCCTGCCTGACTGCCTTACTGACTGCCACTAGCCAAAATGCAAAGAGTTCGCAACGACTTTTGCTACTTTACAAAGCCAACATCATCTGCATCTCTGCAGCAGCAGAAGCAGCATCATTATCCTCAGCTGTATCCATATACATCCTCGTCAGGCGCTATCATTGTCTGACACAAAAATTTAATATAAATTATGTTGACATGTTGGCTTAAATAATTTACTTACTTTTATTTTTTTTTTTTATGTTTTGTAGTTTAGTCTGTTCCCTATGAGGGGAGGACACTGTTCAGCATAATCGCAAAGCTTTGTATCTGCTTCATTTGTATAAAACTTGTCATGGTGTTTCGTTTCGTTGCATTTCGTTTCGAACGAAGTATCGGCGGGGGTCTCTATAACCTGTCAGACTCAGGTTCTCTTCGATATTGCCGCAACGCATCGCATTGCATCGTGCGAATGAAGTCGTCATTAATATCGACTTTTGCTGTCAATAAGACGACATGAAATCATTTTTTTTTCTTGTACGCTGATTCGTTATTTTTAATTTTTTTGTTTTTCGATTGCATTTTCGCACACAATTTTAATAAAATAAAAAAAAAAAAAAACTTCAGAGTTCATTTCAAAAGGTTCCAAGAGATGCGGTTTGTCGGTCGGTCGGTCGATCGATCGATCGATTTTTGACACGCTTAGCGCATGCGCGCATCAAGGTCGAAGCTGTTGCTGTCTTGTTTTTGTTTTTTTCCCTTTTTTTTTTTTGCTGGAGAGCACAAGGCGAGATGCATATCTGAAATTAATAATTTTCCATTAACAAGTTTCTTAAGCATGTCATTTTTACCGCACTTACACGCTTTTATTATTGTATTATTTTGCGTTTTTTTTTTTCTTTAGGCCTACGGGCCTACACTCGGGGTGTACTAAAGTAGAAAGAAACAAGCGTTCCTGATGTAGACATATCCGTTTAATTGTTCGTCAAGAAGTAAAGTAGATCATTGAAATTTTAAAGACTTAGAAAAGTGTTGCTTTTAGTTGGTAGTCGATAAAATATTGTAGTAAAAACTTATCTAGTTTTTTTTTAACAGACCCTTTTTACTGAATGTGATATGCAAAACTGAACGCTGACACACCTAACACTCTGCAATTGACCGAAAAGTGTTCTATTTGTGACCGAGTTAAAAATTTGTTAAAGTGCTGCCGCTGCGCCTTTTGGTATATTCAAAATTTTGGAATATTTGAACGGTTCAGGGATTTAAACCTTGAAAATTCCGTTAGGCTTCTGTTTTAGTTGAAAATTCAAACTGATTTTGCAATGTTTGCTTAGTTTTGTATATTTTAGATTTTTATAAGCACAAAGCGCACACCAATGCTGTTTTGTTTTTTTTTTCGTATTCCTAGTGCTGCCAACTCGTTCGTTTACTGTAAGTTCAAGGTATGCAAACAAGCCAGGAGTAACATTTCAGGCTTCAAGTCTTCAAAATCTCGAGCCAGAATAATTTTCTAATGTTTTTACCTTAACTTGGCTTTATACTTACTTTTTTTCTTATTTAGATTTTAATAAACGCAAAGCGCATGTCAACGCTGCTTTTTTTTTTAGTTTTAGTGCTGCCAGCTCGTTCGTTTACTACAAGTTTGCAATCAGCTGATTCAAGCCAGGCGAGGCGTAATAGTTTTTTTTTTGGCATCTCAGCGAATCTGTGCTTTACTAGAATATTTAGCAATAATTTTATTAAATTCGTATTTTTAAATAAAATGTTTAATATGTGCATCGATTATACAAACGCGTAATTATTTATATTACTACGAAGTGTTTCCATTTAAGTTTAATTAAGACCGACCATGAACATTTGTATACAAGCTTTACATAATCAAAATTAAATACATAAACGATTGGAGTAAACCTTCTTGTAAGTATTTCTGGTTGATAATAATTAAGAGAACGACTAGCATTAAACTAAATATAATCAAATCAATAAATAAATTCCACATACATATACATATGTATAAGGTGTGCCGTCTGTTAATCTTGAATAACTCCGTCATTTTTTGATATATCGACGTCATTGCATGAATCTTCTAACGTTAACTAACGCCTCCTAAATCGTCAATTGGCTCTCAAGGAAGAATTGCATCAGCAAAATGTACGCTGATGAAAGTGATATCGCTGAAGAGAAGGTTAAAGAGTTTGAGTAAAAAATACAGAAACTCGAGGGCGAAAAGACTGAACTAATGAATAAGTTGCGTCACGTGAAAGAGAACGCATCGGCTAAGTTGGCTGAAGAGCGTCGCAAGCGTTTGCAAGAAATTGCTGATATGAAACGAAAGATTATGCAACAAGGAAAAATGTTTAAGGTGCGCAAAAAGGATTCTTTGAAAATAAAAAATTGGAGTAGTGAAATACAGCAAATGAAAGAATCAAAAGTAAAACTAATACGTACCATGCGACAGGCGTCAGAAGCATTCCGTCAATGGAAAATGTTGCGTGAAAAAAAATCTTATGCAACTTAGAAATTAGGAACGTAAATTACAAAATGAAATGGCGCGAAAGGAAGCATTACACTCTAAGCAGCGAAATATGCTGAAGCGCAAATGCGAAGAAGCATTGGCGGCACATAAAAGGTAAGTCTATCTGTCTGTCTGTCTGTATGACTTAAAATGCTAAACGTACAATAAATACTAAAAATACTTTATATTTCTAGGCTCAAAAAAAACGCTTGACCGTCAGCGTGTTGCGCAGGCGCAACGTCAAAAATCATTGACACGAACTACAAAATCCGAGCCAACTGATGTCTGGGTTGATCAAGAGCTTGAGCTGCTAATGTCATTAATTGATGCAGAGCACAGCTTGGAACAGCTAATGGAGGATCGCAGTGGTATAACCATGCGTTTAAAAGTCATCAAGCAACAACTGGAGTCTTTGTCTGACGACGATGAATATGCTGCCAATAATTTACAAAAAGAGAGCGTAACGCTGGAAAATACGCTCGAATTACTAAATGCACAGATTTCTGATTTGCAACAAAAGGTAAACACCATAGATCTCGGTACTAGAATGGCAGCTCTTAGCGATGGTGTGCAGAACATCAGTGAGCCAAGTACGATAATAATGCAAATGTTAAAATCTTTAACACAAATGCGACGCGAAAAAGCTCAACAAAGATTGGAACAGAAACTTCTGCAGGAAGAGCAACGTATGCAACTAATGGATGCCATGGAGAAATGTGAAAGCGTAAATAAGCGAATGCGCTTAGCAGTAGAGCAATATCAAGAATACCTTGCTGAGATGGAGAATGCATACGCAGACAAAATTGCTGTGCTTTTGCGTGCACCACATATGGCAGCAAATAGTGGTGGTGGTGGTACTAATGCCGACGTTCAACAAAATGAGCGACAGGCAATACTTGAGGAGCAGTTACAAAAGCTACAAAATGAACTGGAAGCGTACAAGAAATTAGAAGAGGAGAGGAACAAGAAAAGTAAAGTCGTTAAGAAGGTAAATATGCAATAAAAAAAATAATTAAAATAATAAATAACTTTATAATTATAAATTAATCTAAAATATTTTCAAAAACAAGAATATTTTAAGCTTTATGACGACAATGATGAGGAACCGATGGACGATGAAAGTGATGAGTGGATGAGTGAATCATCAGACGAGGATGATAGTACAAACAATGATCCGGATTGGGTTCCATCACGCAGGGTTAAGAGAGTAAGTAAAATGTTAAACTGTTTGCATTAAATAGAAATCGAACAAAGAAGAATCAAGAAAAATCGTAAGCCTTATATCAAGAATAATCGTGCATTATATCAAAAACAACTTTTCTTAGAGATATTTCTCTCTGTGTATTATGTCACTAATACACTGTATACATTTTTTTCATGCTTCTTTTCCTTTTCAGACTTTCGGTTTTAAACTTTGATACACCATCTACTAAGCGAAAGTTTTTCAAGAAATTCCGTTTTGAAAAATAGATACTTGTGTCTGTGTTCTCTTTTATATTTTTTTTTGACTAATTTTATTATACATTAAAATTGTCTTTTTATTTTCTTGAATTGTAATCGGCCAAGTTGTCAAAATGCTGATGGCAACAAAATTAGAATTTTTATTTAATTTTCGAATAAATATAAGTATTTAATATTAAATATATATTTATATTGTATATTATATCATATCGGCCGAGAAAGCACGACAATAAAAAATAGCTTCCGTACAAACTTGTCGCCCATTTTCGAATTTTTGATTGAAAATATGTTAGCTACTTATTATGAATGTATTCATTGTGAAAAAATTCATCTAATATCATCGTATCCTGTTCTACTGAATTTATAAGGGTCAGCCCACTATAACAAATAGCCCCCCAAACAAAGTCACCACCCATTTTCTAATTTTTCAAGAAAATATTTACTATTCTGTCCTTCGGTTAAAATTTTACTCCATTATTGTGACTTAACTTTGGTTGTATTGTACAATTGACTCCAAGCCATCCCTTCTCCAAATTTTATCTAAATCTGTATATATAAAAATGAATAGCTTTGCATTAACAACGCTTAAACTCGAGAATGACTCGACCGATTTGAACTTTTTTGTTTTGTTTTGTTGCTCTCATAATATATGTGGTCAGATTGGAAAAAAAATTGGAAAATTTTGACCCGGGGCCTAATGGGGGCCTTGAAACCGGAAAAGCCATATGTTTGGAGTGAATAGACGTAGAGACTTGAAACAGGGCTCATTTGAAAGATGGCTGAAAATAATATTAGCGTTCAAGGTGTTCAAGGGATTTCCGGAATTTGGACCTGGGACCCGTATGTGGACCCAATATAGATTTTTTGACCAATTTTTTTTTTTTTTTAATTACAGGTGAACACTTAGACGGGATTTTAGAAAATTTTGACCCGGGGCCTAATGAGAGCCTTAAAAAAAGTCATACATTTGGATTGAATAGACGTAGAGACTTGAAACTAGGCGCATTTGAATGATGGTTAGTCGTGTTTAGGGGATTTGCAAAATTTGAACCCACATTTTTGAACAATTTATATTTAGCCACCAAAGAGAAGAAAAAAAAAACGCGAGCAAAGCCGCGGGTACCTGCTAGTTTAAATAAACGCTTCTCATATGAACCCCAACATTTTGCCTAAACTTAGGTTGTTTCGGACAATCGACTCCGATTATCATAAATAAACTATTAAAACCCTCGTCAATCGGGTATTTGAGCTTCGGTTTCACCAAAGTTAGCTTTTTTCTTTGTTTTGATATAAATTTTGGTCAAGATCTGTTCATCCCAACGCAGCGGCGACCATTCTCGCTGGCTTACCCGATTTTATTGTCGCTGAATGTTTTCTACAACATTAAACTTGAATTTCTTCAACCTCACAGATTGTCCCGCTCGTGATGATCTTTTGCGAGTGGATATCAAGTACAAGCTTTAACCATAAATAAATCGTACCCCTAAGTGTTTTACTCAAAACTCAACATGTTCGAGAAGAAGAATAACGAAGTATAGCCCAAAACATAAACGAGAAACGAAGGGGCATTCTTGAAGAGAAATGTACTTAAATGTTTCGGCTACAAATTTTTTTTCTAGAATACTACTTCGTATTTCTTCTAGATTCTGAGCTTAAGTCATTCTCCTCGAACATACAAAATGAAACAATATTCGTTTTTGAGAAAAAATAGGAATTCTCACAGAAATAAAAGGAATTAAAATGAGGTTAGAAATATAATTACGATAAATTTGTGTGTCACAATTTGAGCCTCAAATTGAGTTGTCCCCACCCAATCCCTTTGCGAAATATAATCTACGTCAAGTATCTGGGCTTGGGCCTTGACAGAAGGTCATCTTGGCGTCCTCACCTTCTCACCAAAAAGGCACAGCTCAATGAAAGGTTAAAAAAACATTTATGGCTTATCGGACGAAGGTCACCTCTCAAGCTGAGGAGTAAGCTTTTAGTCTATAAAGCAATTATAAAGCCGGTATGGACCTACGGTAATGCCAGCAAGACTAACTGTTCTAACTTTTTGTTCATTTTCTTTTCCCATCCCCATCCATTTATTCCTTATCCATAATGGCTCCGCCAACGCATTGTCAACTGTTCTTTGCCCTAAAAACTTGCTGATTGTCCTTTAAAGATAAATTGCAAGTAAATTTATCCGTTATAATAAAAAAAAAACTGATGATCGTATATGAACTAAGTAAAGTTTCGTGTAGCGAATATTTGAACTTTGGTGCTACCGAATATTAACGTTTTTCCTTGTTCTTATTAATCTATTTGGAACACGACGAGAGTAGTCTGAAGAGCTTTATAAATACTGTGATACCTCTAAGGGGTTATCATTTTGTGATTAGTACTTTTGAATGTTGAAATGTTCAAAGTGTTGCGCCGCCTTAGATAATGCAACATTTTTATGAATACGAGACGAGATATACCACACCATACCATATATAAAACTTCTTAGGAAGCGATTTATTGCACATTTTTATTGTTTTCGCAAATTTAAATTTTGTATAGAAAATCTGTAGGCATTTATTGAACCGGATATAACGCAGTCGGTCGGTCGGTCGGTTGTTCGGTTGTTCGGTCTTTAGTTGGTTCACTAATCTATCTGAATTATTATTATTATTCAGCTATGTTCACAGATGTTACGAGATGTGAGATACATTTGAATGGTTCAAAGCAGAATACTTCATGTATATACAATAAATATATATGCGAAACCTCAGCAGCAGTGTTAAATAGCGCGCAGCGGGGTTGAGTGAGTTAGTGTGAACGAGAGGGTTTTTTCGGAACAAGAATTCGGTACGGTTGCATGGCGTGAAACCGCTGGTCAAAGGTCATAAGAAAATATTGCAAGAAAATGTGTCATAGATGTTGTAAAACAGCGTGTGCCAGGATCGAATAGAACAGTACTGACCAAGTGCAAGGACACTGAGAAGTAGAGGAACGTGTCGTGTCCTTGCATTCGTATTTCTTTAATACGTTAACTCTCGCGCATCGACGGGTGTTCCAAATGACTTTTTGCTGCTTTTTTTGTTTTGCATTGACAATGACAATATTATTCTTTTCTAAATACAACTTAAACGATTTTAAATTCAATGAGCGAATGCTGCCCTCAAGTGGTCGGTTGTCCTTCTCCTTTTTTCTTTTTTTTTTTTTTTGCTTTATATTCTAAAGATTTTTCTTTCTTTTAATATTTTTTTCCTGGCGCGTTAGGCGTGAATTGTTTGAATATACTTTTTTATTTTATTTCTTTTTTTTTTTTTTTTGCTTAAACCTTCAAATGCCGACTTAATTCTGTCGAACTTGTCTTCAGCGGCATGTGACAGTCCTTGACGCAATAGGAAAGATATTTTTTCTTGTTCCATTCGATCGAGATGAGCTGTTAATAGTAAAATGCTGCCGTTTCTTACTAGCGTCGGCTTAGAAAGTTAATATCAAGCTAGGTGTTAACTTCAGGTGGCACTGAACTGAAATGAAAAAAAATTAGAAGGAAAAAAAGATACAATTTTGTTAGTCTATACAATGGGTTGGGTTAGGTTAGTCTTTTATAATAAATTTTAAAGTAAAGTTAAACACGTTTCTTTGCTTAAAATTTCGAAGGATTTTAGAAAATTGTCAAATTAATATCTTCAACACTAAGTCCGTCTGTCCGTTTATACACTTAGTCGAGCATATATTCTTTTGATATAAGCCAAACACATAAAGTTTATATATTGTGGATCAGCACAATGAGACGATGTCTGTCCATCTGTCCGTTTGTAGTTATGCGTTTCATTCATTCAGTTTTGAAAGATATTGTCCTGAAATTTGCAACTTTAGGTTTTCTCAGTCCTAGGCAGTTAACATTTTGATAATGCCAAAGAGCCACGCCCAATTTTGGGTATAGGATATCGGTAGTATATAGCCCCGATAAAAATAGAAGGTACAGTTTAAATTTTTTTAAGAAAAGTTAGTCTAAGTATTGTGTGACTTGTATTGAAACTTCAATTCCAGGAAAGGTAAGGCTTTTCCTTGTTATACCTGTCGCACAGTGTAACGCATAGGAGACATCGAGAACCCTATAAAGTGTATAAATTCTTGATCAGCTTGACGAGATGAGTCGATCTAGCTATGTCTGTCTGTCTGTCTGCATATCTGTCCATCTGTCGGTTTGTTGCTGCGCGATTTATTCGCTCAGTTTTGAAGATATTGGACTAAAATATTTAACTTATGTTTTCTAGGTCATGGATGAAAGATGGAGGGTTATGTATTACGCAGGATTCTCTTGCCTCACAAGAAATCACATCATTATGAGTTTTAAAAGCAAAAAGTTAAACAAGTTGCTTAACCCTCATATGTCCTATTAAAAAAAAAACAAATAGATAAAAGAAATGATTTAAGCTAATTTAAAAAAAAACAAAAGTTTATAAAAATGAATTTCTCCATAAAAAATATGTGTACAATAAGAAATCAAAAACAAGATCGTTAGTTTCTTAAGTGCACCTTCCGATACTATTTTAAAAGATATTGAAAATGAAAATCTTATGGATCAAGATTTTACAATTCTAGACTATAATGGATTGGAAAATCTTGCTGGATACATCTGCCACAAAGTGAAAGATTATATTCCTGACATTGTCGAACCTCTAAACAAACCAGAAACCAATAATTCATGGGTTGTTCGTTTATCTGAGGGAGGATTGCCAAAGCCGACTCCAAAAACAATAAACCATATAAAAGAGCTTTATAAAATTTTGAAGCAATTAACCAGCAAGGATTACCAATAATAAACATCGAATGTAATAGATTACAATGACCATCGAATATTACATTAAGGAAATGACAACAAAAGAATCAGGCCACTGGTCGCCAAGAAACTATGGCCACAGCGCTATACTGTCAAAGGTCCCTGCGGAGCTTGTAGGCTCAACTACTGACTTTCTGTCCGAAATTACAGATTTTAGTAAATCTTTTTGAACATCTCTGCCCTCAAGGCAGCACTGGATGGCTGGTCTGCTGGGATGCAATACCGGTCTGTCAATCTACACTGATGGCTTAAAGATGGATTGCGGTGTGGGTTCTGGAGTATACTCAGAGCACCTGGGTGTTGAAAAATCTTTTCGACTCCTGTGTCTCTGCAGTGTTTTCCAAGCTGCTTGTGGACGCTGAACGTCCGCGACAGATCGGTGTTCATCTTCTCGGATAGCCAAGCTGCTATAAAGGCTTTAAGGTGCTCACGTCACCAAGTCAAAGCTGATTAGGGACAGTAAAAAGCGGCTTCAAATGTGGTACAAATGCTTCCCATATTAAGCCAAATATTCAGTTTAAAAATTATTGGAATTTTGAAGAACATTTTTATTTGGTAAATATTTTTAAGATACAATTTAATACAAATGCTGAGCATGACGTTCTTTCTACGTCAAATGTTGTGTGTCTGGTATATAAGCTGCGGTCCAACCGAAGTAAACGTTTTTCCTTGATTTTATTTTTATTATTTTTTTTTTCCTGTTTTATTCCAATTTGAAATATTTTGTTGTGATGATTGATCCTGAAATTAGTTTATTTGAAAGGCTTTAATTATACTTTATGCAGGAATAAGTATAACAAGGCTTGGCTAAGTTGCTAAATTCATGCATGATCCACATTTCAGCTGTTCAGCTGTGATGCGTTTTGTGGGCGTTTACGTTTCGACACCTGGAGAAATCGCTTGTCTATATTTTATTTTATTTTGTATAATTTTGTTTGTGATTTATGCGCAGCAGTTGAAACAAAACTATTAACGCGCGTTAATATTGTACAAAACTATCACTTCTCATATCTTATATACTATATATGTATACTGTGTGTATGCGCGGTCTTTCATTAACAATAATTATGTTTTCTCCAAATAGTCGTTAAGCATGAAAAGCGAAAGGGGAGCGCAGCGAATGGACGGACTGATGGACGGACGGACGGACGGAACGGATAAACACACAAATGTCAGTTTAGTACACGGCTTGCTCCTTTTGTGCGCAACGAAAAGTGGTTTTCCCGCATAAAAAAGCTAATTTGCTGTTCTGTTGCCAGACTTGAAGAAAACCGGATTACAGCCGGCACGCGACATCAGCAAACTGTTCCCAGTTGTGGTTATTCTTGTTGTTTTCGTTGTTGTTGTTTGGGTACACTCGATCCAAAGATAAAAAAAAATTGAGTAAATTACAAACAGAAAAGCAAAAAATTTATAAGACTGAGAATCGAAAAAATACACCTGGCGAAGAATCACTCAAGAGAATAAAAAGATACAAAAGGATCTTATTGTGCGATGCTGCATCATTTTAGAGTAGATTTTTTTCTTCATTGGTAGCAAGGCTCAAAAGAGCGATTCAGAGAGGGAGAGATACAACTAACAAGAGACAGAGAGAGAGAGAGAGAGTGTGTGAGAGTGAGATAAAATGCAGACAGGTAAGATAAAATAGCCGGCACGGCAGGTGAGCATATTTCGCTGTAAAAGATATAACTTTTCTTTTTTGTTTTTGAATTTGGTGGTGGTGGTGGTGGTTGCTGCATCTGCATCTGCAACTACGCCTGCGTCTGGCTATAAAAGCAGCGCCTGCGCAGAGAAGGGCATCATTGCCAAAACGAACAGTCGAAAGGCAAAGTTAATTCTAAGCAAAAAAAAAAAAAAGGCTGAATATATATTTTTTTTTTTTTTTTTTGAAAAACATTTTTAAAAAATTTCTCACGACGACGACAAAATGGCACTTGGCGCAGAGAGCAATCAGATTTATCAAAGACAACCAATGCAATCGAATAATCGCAATAATTATGTGCAACAGCAGCCCAATCTGAGAACAATTGCTCCGTTGCCATATAGCAAACCGCAGACAATGTTGCACAGTAGCAGCAGCAGCGCAAGCAGCAGCAGCAGCAGCAGCTATGCGACACAGCTGCAGGAGAATAAACTCATAACAGCTTCGATAGCATCGATGGCATCGTCGATGGTAACGGCACCGTTTCTGTTGTACGTCGCAATGCAAGAGAACGTAATCGCGTTAAACAAGTGAATAATGGCTTCACCAACTTACGTCAGCATATACCCGTTGCGGTCATAGCTGATTTGAGCAATGGACGTCGCGGTGTTGGTCCTGGAGCCAATAAGAAATTAAGTAAAGTCAATACGCTACGCATGGCAGTTGAGTATATCAGAAGATTGCAGACGGTACTCGATGAGGATGCAGCAGCGGCAGCGGCAGTAACAACAAAAACAACAACAACAACAGCAACATTGAATAATTCGAGCAACAGTTATATGCAACATGAACAACAACAACAACAGCAACAACAACAATTCTATGCAACTATGGGCTTCTACGCGCAACAGCAGCAGCAACAACATCAGCAACAACAACAACAACACCACGCTATGCTTAGCTCACCTGCAGGCTCTATCAGTTCTATAAATTCAAATAATACATCCTTAAGCAGCGGCAGTAGCAGCAGCAACAGCAGTTTTACGGAGCACAGCAATTTCCAACAACAACAACAACAATTGCAACAGCAACAACATCTCGAACAGCAACAGCAAAACCTTTTTCCAAAATATCAAACTGGAACAGAACTATGATGAATATCAGGCCCATAGTTCAAGTAGCTCAGCAGCCGATGAGGATGAGATACTCGATTACATTTCGCTGTGGCAGGATGATCTGTGAAAAACGAAAAACGAAAAACAAAAACAAAATAATTATACACTTTATTCTGGGTCAGTCAAAACTAGTCACTCTTAGAAACTAACCCAATTAATTAACCACAAAAAAATGCCAACAAACCTCGAAGTATTACCTCAGTTTAGTATTTTACAATACGAAATGAAAAGAAAACTACAACATTGTACAAATCAAACTTTTGTGCCTGTATTAATATTTTATTTTATTTTTTTATTAATTTTTTTTTTAATATTTAAATTAAGTATTATGGAAGACAATGATTAGTTTATAAGATTTTTTTTTTTTAGATTTATGGAAGACACTAAACAAACAAATATAGAAATATTTAAATTTAAACGAAATATAACTGCATTTTTTTATTTATTATAAAAACAAAAACACGCCACGTCTTGGTTTGGTTTATTCATGATCATCAGTGGCTTAGGTAAAATGTGGAGAAGGGAAGGCTTGGAGTCAATAGTCCGATACAACCAAAGTTTATACACTATAATGTGGTCAACAGATAATCTAAGGAGAAAGTGATAAACATTTTCTTGAAAAAAAATTGAAAATGGATGCTGACTTTGTATTGGAGCTATATGTTATAGAGCGTTGATCCTTATAATATCAGTAGAGTCAATATAGGATGACTTTAGAAGTGATTTTACCCCATTTGGAGTGAATAAATTCATAAATGATTACTATTTTCACACAAAAAATAGAAAATGGGCGTAATTAATGTGGGGCCTATACCTATAAATGGGCTTGATACCTTGGTTTTGACAATGGATGACATCTGAAGTGTTTTTACCCAATTTGGAATAAAAAAAATATTTGTTTGCAGCACAGATAGCATCGAAAAAAGTCATAAACCTTTAGATTAGGTCCTTGAATTAAAAATGACCGTTTTTAATCTAATTTTACAAATTTATTGTTAAAAAATGTTTCTACTTTCTCCCGTCTTTCGGGCAATTGGCGGATACCATGTCGGAAGAGCGACTTATCTTTTGAGCCAATCCATGAATCCATTCATAAGAAGTGCCGCTTGGCTATGCCATGTCTTACATGACAGGAAGAGGTGGCAGTCAAAAGGAGAAATATCAGAAGAATACAGCTAGAGGGGTAGGACTTATTTTAGCGTTTCCAGTTAGGTATTGTGTTGCTTTTTTTTATTTTCGTAATCATTTTGCCACGCTTGGTTTTTGTAGCAAAACTTTTGGAAACTGAACTATTTCAAGTATGCAGTTTGGTTTTTGCACGACCAAATCTACTACATCGACCATAAGACTTGCCCCAACTATTTCAACCTTTTTTTCAGTTTATGTAACACCGTTTATAGCTTAGGAATGATTTTGTCAATGATTCGATACAGTCTAAGTTTAGACACAATAATGCAGTTCATATAAGAAGCTACTGTGATCAAAATGGAGTAAGACAAATCGTTTTAAATTTCCCAGGTTTTAAATTTCCCAGCAATCGGTCGTTTTTCTTTCCTTAGGTTGGTAGGACCTTAACTGATATCTATGTCAAGTTTTGAGACCACAGCGTCAGTAGTTAATGAGGCACGCGCGTTTTCAGTCAAAAACATTTTTGCGACCTTGATTTTAAATTTTGTTTGGGCGGTTTTTTCGGTTTTGGCTCCCCCTTGTCACGGTATTCACTTGATTGGTTCACAGTTTCTGGGTCATATGACTATCATAGACATAATTGATACCAAATATAGAATAAGAAAACAATGACGTTTTAATGCAAAAACCCAAATTTTTGGGGTAGATTTGTATGGGGGGCACCTCTTAAAAATGTGGCTAGAGAAACCGTTTGCAAGTGCACTCTTGTCGGCCTAGGAGAGTCTAAGTTTCAAGTTTGGTGGCCCTATTTCTAATAGTCTCCGAGATAATCTCTCTCATACGGCAGACAGTAGAATAGACGGACGGACAGACATAGCTAGTTCAACTTCCCTTCCATTGCTGATCAAGAATATACATAAATACTTTGTAGGGTCTATCTAGCCTCCTTCTGTCTGTTACATACATTCTAACAAACTTTATATACCCTTTTACCCTTAGGATACAGGGTATAAAAAATGGTCTGATTCCTAATGTCCAGAAAATTTAAAACGATTTGCCTTACTACTTTTTGATCACAATAGTATGTCAACATTTTTGTGATAAAAATACAGATATAACAACGGGAGGTGAGTTTGTATGGAGACTATATGTTATAGTCGCCACTTCTTTATCAAATTTGGTAGTGTAAACATATGCATAGGTTGACATTTTTTATACCCGCCACACATAGTGTGAAGGGTATATTCAGTTTGTCGGAAAGTTTGTAACGCATTAAAGGAGGTATCGGAGACCACATAAAGTATATATATCGTATTATTGATCAGCTCGACGAGACGAATCGATCTAGCCATGTCCGTCTGTCCGTCTGTCTGTCTGTCTGTCCGTCTGTCTGTCCGTCTGTCTCTGTTTATTTCTTCGCATTTTTTTCGATGAAGATATTAAGATATTGAGCTGAAATTTGAAACTTAAGGTTTTCTCGGGAACGACTACTTTGTATGTTAAAACCAAGGTGCCACGCCCATTTTTAGGTATAGCCCCCATACAAACTTACATCTTTTTTTAAAGTTTTTATATGAAAATAGTATTTATTTATGAATGAATTCACTTCAAATAAGGTGAAAACATATCTTAAGTCTTTTAATGTTAAAATCAAGGTGCCACGCCCATTTCCGGGTATAGCCCCCATACGAACTTACCACTTTTTTTTCGATTTTTTAATGAAAATAGTTATTATTTAGGAATGTATTTGCTATGAATTGATTAAAAAAAGATGCCACGCCCATTTAGAGGTATAGTCCCCATACAAATATACCGCCCATTTTTGTAAAAAAATAGTTCTTATTTATGAAGATATTCACTCCAATCTGGGTAAAATCTTTCCTACTGTAATCCTTTAAATGTACTACCGATATGACAAGGATCAGGTCGCTATAACTTACAGACCCTATACAACCTTCTACTTTTTTTATTTTTTCAAGAAATTTTTTGTTATGTTATGTAAAATTTTACATATATACTTCTAAAATGAGCCCCAACTTGAGATGTCCCCACCCAACCTCTTTGTGGAAAATAATGTACGTCACTGATGATCATACAAATTTTGTGTGGTGGGTATTTGAGCTTCGGTTCTACCGAAGCTAACGCTTTTTCTTGTTTTTAAATATATCTACCCCATACTGACAAGGAACCCTACGGATTTTTTCTAAGCGCAAAAGCTCAAATTTAACGGTAAAAATCATCTCTTGAGTAGTAAACTTTAAGGTAGGCATGTAGGCTAGGGTGGTCCAAAAAAACTTTTTTTCAACAACTTTTTTTTGAGATATTTAATTGATTTTGGTCTATTAACAGGTTTTCTAAAACCCATTACTAGTTCTTACATAACAGTTGCCTAAATACATCGAAGTTTACTACTGAAGGCGTGGTTTCTATCCTAAAATTTGAGCTTTTGCACAATTTAAAAATACGTTTCCAATATTGTTCCATATTTTAAAAGGAAAACGTTGATTCATTCGAGTCCGAGTTCCGAAGTGTTCCTTGTGAGTAAATACATTTATAAAAATACATTTTTTATATAATAACTTGTGCTACAAAATACTTATGTTAAGTTTCTAGTTTAAGGGGTATATCTTGAAAACTTTTCGAGTACAGTGATAATCAAAAAGTAAAGTCGACTTTAAATTATTTTCATACTTATAATATGTTTCAAGCTAATTCTAAAATAAACTTTGGAGTCCTAGAAATAAAAAAAAATCATTGTGAATATATCTTTTTTTTGCGGATTTCAAAAAATCAAGAGGAAGAGAAGCACACTTACATTTTTTTTTTCAAAATTTTCAGAACTTAAAAAATACCACACAAAAGCTTTACGATTTTACAACCAAAACCTTTACCAAAAACATATATTTTTTTTTTTGGTTAATTGTCAGTTTCAGTTGAACTTGGTTTCAATTTTTTATGACATTTGAAAGAAGCTAAACTGTGTAATTTTGAAAAAAAAAAAAAAAAAAATCTTCACAAAAAAATAAGAAATAATTTGTTGAAAATGGATAAAGAAATGAAAAATATTTGCGGAGATTTATTTGCATTGAATTTGTACGATCGCCCAGAAGATGCATCGAATTGGAAAAGCATGAAAATCGTAAAAATAAGAGATGAAAAGCGTTGCGAAATAAAAAACTCGGATGTTACGGAAATATTGGCTTGGCGATCTGCACACAAATATGATCATGCACCAAATCGTCTATCACGTTTTAAAATGTGTCATTGTGGCTTATTTCGAGTGGTGTGCCAGGCCATGGGACAGAAAGCAATGCGCATAGAGCGCGTTTTGAGGGAACATGGCGATTTTCCGAGTGAGGTACGTTACCGTGATTCGACAAAACCGGAACCATAAAAATTGAAAGAGAAGCAAAAATGCAAAAATTAAAGGAATCGTCAGTTCGGAAGAATTTGAAAGAATTTGAAATGGAAATACAGAAGATGAAAGAAATGTTTGTGCAGAGAAGAACGAAAGAAAAGCAGAAATGCAGAAACAAAAAGTTGCACTGTTGCAAAGAAAGAATGAATCCGAAGAGCATTCGAAAATAATATAAACAGAAAAACCTTTTGCAAAATAAAGAAAGCAGAAATAAAGCGAAAAAAGAAGCAGAAGCAAAGGCGGAAATGCAGACAGTTGGAAAAGAGGAGAAGGAGAAGTAGAAAATGTACTACTTCTTTTTTATTTTCCGGAATACAAATCTAATTTTTTGGAGCAATGAAATAATTAAGTTCATTAATCCACAAAAAAAGAAATAAAAGAATTTAGAAGAAGCTTTAGAAACTAAAATATGAACTAAATATGATAATATAAAAATTTCTACTTAAAATATAAAAACCAATGCAAAAGTTTTTTTTTTTTTTAATTAACAAACTTTTCAACTTTAATTAAAATAATTAATTTCAATTCTGTTAATATCTACCTTCAGTTTGGCTCTACCGTATTTTGACACAACCAATGTTGGCTTCCTTGTCAAAGAGGACTGAAAGGCCTAAACGGACCTAAACGCTTCTGCAGGCTTGACTGTGCCACGGCAAAACGCTCCATTGAGAAACTCTTCAGAGACTCTGTGCCTCATTATTGGCCATGACATTTCGGTTAACACCAAGCAACAAATAGGCTATTCGCTAGTCACAATGTTCTGAGACTTGTCCTAAATAAATTGACCTAGACCATTTAACCAAATCATAACAGAATCCTGGGCACAAAAGACACATCTATAGTCGCTTGGCACATTTTCTATTAGGTGTACCCATCAGATTCTTAACCTCGCACTGGGAGTGAGCTGATGTGAGGTAGTTTGTAGGCTACTTGCACCTTCAATTTCGCTTTGACTCTTTGCTTGTATGCCTGATATTACTTTAGATATACAAAGTACATATTTTATATATGCAATTGTTTTGTTGTTGCTGTTGTTTACCTTTAGCTCGCAAAACACCGTTATAAAATTTGAAGAAAACACCTGAGTATACGAAAATCCAATCAAATTCAATCGAATTGGAATTCGGAATTTGCGGATCGTGAAAAAAAAAATGGTGAGTTAAGTAACGCAGTAAACAATTATGCAAAATATTTGCGATATAAAGTAGCAAAGGAAACATATGTAAAATATATGTTATGTATAAAAATAGTTGTCCTGATTGATCTTTATATAAATTATAAAATATCAGAACAGGATACATAATGTGGAATACTGATAAAGACTGATGTTGTTCTTTTTAAATTAATGCGGAAGAAAATTTAATCAAAATTTGATCAAATATTGGGTGTATGCATTAAACTTTGCGGTTTACCGATAGATGGAGTCATCAGTTAAACGCTGATCAAAAATGTCATCATTTGCGGAGAGTGTTACCCAAACCGATTAAAAGCGTACATTAGGCCAACATCATTGCAGGCAAAGCAAAATATTCATGGATCCAAGCTTATGCTCTGTATTTGGAGGGATTAGCGAGGTGTGATCTAGTTTGAACTGTTAAAACCAAACAAAACAATCACGGAATAACAGTACCGAATTCAATGGATTCGTTTGAGCCGAACACAACAGGAAAAACGGCCGGAATAGGCACGTCGCAAAACCAGTCAAAACTTACCCGGAAATCGTCAAATAGAAAGAGTTATTCCACCCGCCGTGTTCTTCCGACATTGCTTCTTCTAACTATCATCCGTTGCGGTCGATGAATCATGGCTCAGCCTAGCAGCGGTTCACTTCTTATGAAGTTCGCAAAATGGCCCGATTCTTGGATTGCCTCAAGAGATGAGTCGTACAGATAGTTATGAAAAAGTAGCAATTGCAGCGATGGGCACTACTTTAATTATTACTTTGCTAGCATTTTATGCACAATGAATCCGAAAATTTGGAAAAAAAATTGGCAAAGGATAATGCATACACGCAATAGCAAAAAAATATCAAAAATTAAGTGTGGTGAAAAGCAAACGAAAAGCTGCTGTCTATGCAAAAACGATCTATTTTGTAGAATATCATTCTACCATCTATCCATCTCACCATCCCAGCTGGCTGTCTATCTGCTTAACATAAAATTAGCTGAGCGCAAAGTCGCGGGTTTTCAACTAGTAAAAACCAAACGTACGACGTACTTGTTCTTTTCTTTATATCAATCGATGATTTACTTTTACAATACAAAATGTTCGCACAGTTAATCAATGAGAAGCAATCGAAGCAACGAAGCGCATTGAATCTCATTGAATGCCGCCAATTCCAATCAAACTCAACCAAAACTGAAAAAAAAAACTGAATAAAAAAACTCAGAAATTGCTGTAATAACTATCCACAATAAAGTGGGGGTCAAGAACAAAAAACAGGAAGAAAAAAAGAAAACCAGAAATTGTCGTCGTCGTTGTTCACCGATTGGATGAACTAATTTCAAAATATTTGCGGAACGTTGTCGTCGAGGACGATGACTTTACTTCGTATGCAAAATAAGTAAATGCAGCAGCAGCAGCAGCAACAGCAACAGAAGCGGAACGTACGGAACGGAAGCCAGGCTTAACATATCGCGTTGATCGCACGTAAATCGCTTAAAACAAACTTTGAAAGGGAAAAGGCACACAGTTGCAGATTGAAGAACTAAATAAAACGGAAAAACTTTTAATCTGTTGCCGCGCTACTTTAAGGACAATTTTTTTTGCGTATTGAAATCTTATTCGATTGTTTTTTCTTTTTCTTCGTTTTTAACAGATTTTTGAGTTGTAATCGTTTTTAAATCGCGTGGGAATCAAATACTGCCAACTGATTTTGTAAAACAATACAATGGCAAGTGTAAAACGAGGGCTGTATTTAATATATTATAATAATAAAATTTTAGTTTCATCCAAAGACAAATTCAAGATTCTTAATAGAATAAAGCGAATTTTAATATTTCTTTATAACATAAAATGCAATCATATAGCACATGCATCCGTTAAACTATCTCAACAACAGTTCAGTCCGTCGTCGTCCGTCAGTCGTAGAGTCGGTTAGTCAATTGAACATCATTAATTGTAGATAAATGAATTGGATACGCTGCATTTCGTCTCAAGTCATCGCAAATGAAAACATTTACAAGCCGCAAGTGCTATTTATGTCCGTCCGTCCGTCGCCTGTCCATCTGTCCGTTTGCATTGTATCTGTAACATTACAGATACGCGTACATATGTTCTCGTATGTAGGCATATAAACTTACTTTGATCGAATCGTTTCAATTGGATTTTGCACTCTTTAAATGCAACGTTTTAGCAAAATATTAAGCAGGCAGGCAGCCAGGCAAGCATGGAATGGAATGGAAAACTTCATGGCGTATTTATCGAATTATTATTTCCGACTTTCAGAGTGGAAGAGCGCAAAAGATTCAGACATAGACTTGGCGTTGGTTTGCCAATTTTTTTTCCTTTTTCTTTATTTTCATCTTTTTTTTTCTTCTGGTTGATATCAGTTAACTTTACTACAGTTCAATTCAATTCAATTGAGAGTTTTAGCTTAACAAGATGCGTTACGAGTGCAGTGCAGTGTAGTTGCGATACATTTTGTTACAGCGGAAGACAAACTTTGCGACGGATGCCTGCAAAAAGCAAAAAAAAAAATACAAAAAAGAAAAAATCGTTTGTAATGTATCTGCGTATCTTGTTATGTATGCATTCAATGAATGAATGAATGAATGATATACGCATATGGGTAAACAAAACGCCGTCGTCGCTGGCAGGGAGAGAACAGAACAGCTCAGCTCAGTTCAGCTCAGTACATGACAGCTACAAAAATTTTGCCGTTTAAGCTGAAAGTTCAAAAAGTAAAAAAAAATAAAAAAAAAAAAAGCAAACTGAATTGAACTCGAATTCGAATCTGAGATACAATTGCACTTGCTGCTCTACTCCTGCTGCTGCTGCTGCTTTTCCTGTTGCTGTTGCATTGTCTGCTTTTGTTTCAGTTTTGAGCTTTGTTTTTGGTTAAACGTGCCGTGCGGCGATGCCCATCAAGCGAGAAATGGTCGAAGGCGACACTCAACGACAGCAAACGGTGCAAAATCGAACGCTTTTTGTGTGAAGTTAATAATATGTTTGACATGACGGTCCAAAAAAAAAAAAAAAAAAAAATGCAATGACGGCGAGGACGATGACGATCATACATACACACATAGAGTACAAGTAGTTCAGAGAGTGGGGAGGGAGGGGAGGGGGGTAAAGAGGTTTTCGAAAACAACAAAATATATGCAGAAATATGGATGTAGACTAAGGAAAAGGGACAAACGGACAGACGGACAAATTCAACGATTGAATCGTTCGTTCGCTTGTTCGAGCGTTCGAGCGTTCGATCGATCGATCGATCGATTCTGTTAAGCGCGTTCGCGCGAGTGTCTGCAGCAATACATTCGAACAAAAGTGTATCTACATATTTCAATATGAGTTAAAATATCATCTACGTATACTCTCTCGTTTCAATGTTTCAATGTTTCGAATAATCGTATAAATTTATGATTTATTAAGGATGCTCTGTTGGCCTCCACCTCCTTCTACTCCTTCACTGCACTCCACTGCATCGCTCTGATTACAACAAATGTAGCAAAGGAAGCAAGCATTCCATTCCAATTCAATCCAATCCAATCCGTGAGAGTGATACAAGCGTGTCTCGTAAATAAACTTCTCAATATGTATTCGATTCGATCCGATCCGTTTCGATCGCTTCATTTCATGCTTCGATTGCGCGGTCATTGATCAAGTGAATTATTTGTTCAACATTAATTTTTCACAAGCGACGACATTGACTTACAAATGTGACAAGGAAAAATGTGAAATATATCATCGTGCTTTATTTTTTTTTTTTTTTTTTTTTGTTTCTTGGTATAAAATAAAGCATATCAAGCATATTCAGTGCAGTGCAACAACAACAACAGCAACAACAACATTTAGCATGCAGCATATCACTGTGAAAAGTGAAAATTTTTAAAAAGAAGCTCTGAAAACCCAAGAAAAAGTCTTTCTGGATTTTCTAATCTTAAATTAAAAACGAGGGAAAAGTTAACCGTGGTACCGAAGCTTAAATACCCGTCACGCAAAAGTTTGAAAAGTTTATCAATGGCTTAGAAAAAATTTCGAGATGGGATGGGTGTGGGTCAATGGTCTGATACAACCCAAGTTTAGACAAAATATTAATTTTAAATTGAAAGCTAAAAATACAGCTACAACAATAGTTTTCTTCAAAATATCAGAAAATGGGAGTTGAATTTGAATGACGCTAAATGTTATAGTGACCCGATCCTTATCATATTGGTTAAATATTCATAAGATGACGACAGAAGTGTTTCTATCCGATTTGCAGTGAAAACATTAATATTTTTTATACAAAAATTCGACAATCGGCGGTAGGATTGTATGGTGGCTTTGTCCAAAAATGGGCGTGGCGCTTTAATTATCAAACTCGACTTAGTCGTTGCCGAGAAAAAAACTTTAGTTTAAAATGTATCTTTTTTATGGGATACAACTGTGGGGCACTGCCTCGAAAACCCATATTGAGCGTGTAAAAAGAATGCCCCGTGGTTTGTTCATAACACGGTCATTAGCAACGACTTAGATGTGCCATCAGTCTTTGATGAAATAAATCGACACAGTTCCAGATAAAACGATCGTCTACGTGATCACATTAACCCATTAACTTCTGCTCTCGCTATCAACACATGCAGAACGCGCCTCAAGAGATTCCACCCAGATGATCTACCTACGCGGCAATAGACTCCAATAGTAACATAACTTATTATACTTAAAGCTAATACTTTAACCCCATGTCACGTTTTTAGATTTCTCAACATAAATAAATAATTATAAAAAAAAATAATAAAACAATAAAATGTATCTTTAAAAACTAAGCGACAGACAGACAGATGGACATGGTTAGATCGATTCATCTCGTCGTGCTGATCAAGAATAAATATACTTAAAAGAGTATACGATGCACATTGGAGTACTTAAACAATCTGATCGGACAAAAGTTTTTATACCTAACATACATAGCGTGAAGGGTATTATCAGTTTGTCGGAAAGTTTGTAACGCGTTAAAGGAGGCATCGGAGAACCCATAAAGAATATATTTGGATCAGCTCGATGAGACGAATCGATTGAGCCATGTCCGTCTGTCTGTTGCAATGCGGGTTTCTCGGAAAGTTTTAACGATATCAATCAGAAATTGTAAACTTAAGCTTTTTTTGGTCATATGCAGTTTGTATGTCAGAATCATGGTGCCACGCCCATTTTTAGGTATAGCCCCCATACAAACTTACCTTTTTGTTTTAAATTTTTTGTATGAAAATAGTTATTATTTATGGATATTTGCACTCCAGTATGGGTTAAATCACTTCTACTGTTGTCCTACGAATATACTACCGATATGACAAGGATCGGGCCACTATAGAAAATAGACCCCATACAAACTTACCTTCTATTTTATTTTTTTTTCGAGAAAATTATTAAAGTTTCGTGTATCGGGTATTTGAGCTTCGGTGCTACCGAAGTTAACGTTTTTGCTTGTTCTAATACAGTTGTCTTTTACTGTATTTTTATACCCTTTACAGGCTAGGATATAATAAGTTTTGTGCAAATGTATGTACCAGGAAGAAGGAAGCATGGTAAACTCCACAAAGTATTTTTACTCTTGATCAGCACTGATAGGATATTTGATCTAGCTATGTCCGTCCGTCTGTCATGCTGTCTGCCGTATGAAAACGATTTTCGGAGACTATAAGGGATAGGGTCACCATATGTAAAACTTAGACTCTCCTGAGCCGTCAATTGGTCATTTATTAACGGTTTTTTAGTCCCATTTTAAGGGGTACCCACATACAAATCTACTCCAAAATTTTGGGTGCTTGCAGGAAAAATGTTTTTGTTTCTTATTCTGGGAACTTCAAATGTAGTATAAATTATGTCTATGTTGGTCCCAATATGGGTACGACCAAAACAAATCTTACATATAGCCCATTCAAATTTTCCCCATTTTGTGTATGAAAATCCAATACAATAAAGTATGGTACTAACATAAGACTTAATGATTGGGTACAGGGTATCTTGCTGTCGAGTATACTCGACTTCAGCTTTCTTTCTTGTGTTACCTGTAGTTTATATGATAAATGGAGCCTAAAGTCCGAGTTTAATTGTTTGAGAAGTTTGTATCGTTGAAAAATTTCAAAGTATTGAAATTTCGCGTATCCGCGCTTTTCCGAGGAAAGTTATTCCATAATTAATTACTCGAAATGATAAAATTTAAGTTCCAATAAGATCTAAAGCCGGATCTATCCCGCGTGTAACATGGAAAACCATTAGGTACGCAAGATGGTATAATGAACTTCCGCCCAATGTCGAATACGCGGAGTGCTAGGAGCAAATGTTGGTGGGGTTGGGAGTTATTTTCTGAAAGGCTTTGTTACATAAGTGTCTGATTTCATACACAATTCCTGAATTTTTCACGAAGTTTCGTGACAAAATGATAATACACGTTCACACTATAAGTGACAGGTATAAGAAAAACTGAACGAAATAAGCTTAGATACTCATGCAGAACTTAGCAGCATGCGTAACATGGACGGACGGACAAACGTACATGCAAGTGCGTCCATATTGCGTCGGCGGGGCCTTCTATGATCAATAAAGCGTAAAAGATTTAAAGTGGAATATATTTGCTATGTTTTTTAACAATCGTCAAATATTCTGAAAAAGTAGCACTTATTCTCCAAATCGTCTCTTTAATTTTCTGCGGATCTATTTTTTTTTCTTTTCTTTCAAATTTTCACAAATTCTGCTTTTAAGATATTCACGCCGATATGAGCGGCCGCTGACGCCTTCATTCCTTTTATTAGCAATATTCGATTCGGCGAAAAATTGCATCTCTAAAAAAATACATTACATATAGTACCCATGAAGGCGTAACGCGTGTGCAACATTTGAGTCTTTGTTGTTGTTATTGTGTTGCAACATAATAAAAAAAAAAATAATAAAGAAATATATTAAACGCCCCATTGAAGATTATTATTGTTGTTTGAAACAAGTGCAATTTTATTTATGTTCTACAATATAATTCTATTCTTCCTTTTATTATTGTACAAAGTATCTCAAAGAACGCGTTGACAGACAAGTGCAATTGTCAATTGATTTTCTTGGCAGTACAAAGAGTATTGCGATATTGCCGCAAACTGCAGCAACAAGTGCAACGAACAACAGAAATTATTTGAAATTCGGGGTTTCATTGTTGTTTGAAAATGAGAAATAAATTATGAGCTCAAAACTGCTAAAAAGCATTTAGACACATTCGTGTATCTGCCAGATACATTTTATAATTCTTATTACGTCCTCGAATAAATGTCTCTGAGAAACACCAGCAGAAACAATGGCAATATAACATATAAAATCTGGCGCAAAGATTTTCTTACATTTTAGAGGGTCGATCGATCATAGCCAATGTGGAAACTTCTTAAAGAAAAGAATCGCGGAGTTGCTTGAAATTAGGTTATTACGCAGTACGATTATTTGAAGTGTACATTATGCTGAGTCAATAATAATTTATTCTGTTGGGTGTATGCATTAGTCTTTGCTGCTTTCTGCTCAAAAGTTTCTGCTTCAAAGTGCAAAAAAGCTTTCAAATGGTCTATTCAAATTATTGCCCATCGCAAGCTTTTCACATATTTCTGGAAATTTACAGATAACAGCTCGGAAGTACGACTTCTCTTTTAAGGCAATCCATGAAACGAACCGTTTTTGTGGCCGTGACTCATAGACCACATTGATTTCGGTACCGCTCCCCTTAACCGTTTTGTTCGGTTTCAACGATTTAAAATAGATCAAACCCCGCTCTTTCCACGAAAATGCAGAGCATGAACTTAGATTCATGAAGATTTTGCTTTGCCTGCGATGGTGTTGGTTGGTCGGGCTTAACGTATACTTTTTAAAGCCCTTTACCTGAAGGATAAAAGGGTATATTAAGTTTATGCAAATGTATGTAACACACAAAAGGAGACTAGATAGTAGAATATATAAATTATACACAAAGGAGTGGGAGTCGAACTAGTTATGTATGTCCGTCTGTCTGTCCGTCTGTATATCTGTCTCGCATGCTGTCTGCGGTATGTTAGCGGTTTTTTTGGAGACTATAAGAGATACCTCCAACACATATTAAACTTAAACTCTCCTAAGCCATCAAGTTTTAACTTGCAATTAGTTTTTAATGTTTACTTCCATAAAAAATCGACTCCAAAATTATGGGTTTTTGCATAAAAACGGCTTTCTTATTCTAAGAAGTCTAAATTTTTTTTAAATTATGCCTATAATAGTTCCAATGAAATATCGCAATATCAGTAGGACCAAAAAAAATGTTGGTGTAACCCCATAAAAGTTTAACCCTGTCTTGTAATTAAGTTTTTGTAAGACAATCCAATACAATAAATTATGGTACTAAGATAGGATTTAACTTAAGATCATAAGTTGAATACAGGATATCTTGTAGTTGAGCAATACTCGAATTCAGTGTTCTTTCTTGTTTTTGCTTGGAAATGTCACAACGAATAAACTTTTTCATCGCCCCTTTTTTGCCATGCAAACAGCTGTCCACAGGTTAAAAATGGTCTCTCAGCGTCTCTCGACTTAAATACGTACGACACCCAATTATCTTGCTTTTGGATTACTTTCAAGACTTTCAAACGCCAGGAAATGCCTGCTTGGTCAACTCTCAATAAGACTTCATGGGTCTTCATCGAGTAAAGTTTCTCATTCTTTATCTTCAAAGTTTTTTGGCGGACCTGGATGTTCTCCATTTTCAAAATCACCACTTTTAAAGCGTTGAAACCTATCGCGACACTGTTTTTCACTAGTGATGTCCTCAACCATTGACGTTTTTAATTTGGCAAAGATTAATGCATACATGCAATTTTTTTCATTAACGTCGAAAGCATCAATTTAACATTAATTGGAGCAATTGATGCATGTAACATATCTTACGGATGTATCTAAATCATTTTATGTACTTAACAAAATATTACTTCACAAAAAAAAAAAAAAAGAAAAAAAATTACACAATTGATTTAATTTTAATTAGAATTGCATTTGGGCATGTTCCGACTCACCTCTTGTTTTTTTTTTTTTTTTTTTTTGTTTTTCTCTGTTTCAGATTTGACTTATCTGAAGCGACTCTTTGTCTGGCGCACTTTTGTGACAATTTGTTTGCTACCGCCTTCCTCCATTGTAGGCACTACTTACAATTAGCATTGATCTTGTTGCTGCATTGTCTCGGATATTCCCTTTTGTTGTGTTTTTTAGTCCTTTGAAATGGCGCATGCTGCGTGCGCCAGAATTACTTCTACCAAAATTTTTGTCTTTGAAAATTATGCATAGGAAAAAAATAGTTATTTTCTTGGTTTACAGCTGCAATGCTTCAGTTCAGTTCAGTTTATATGCGGTCGTCTTCATCGTCTTCATCGTTGTCATCTTTCAACTTATGTAATTTTTGTGGTTGGTCTTACTAAAAACTTCAAAAATTCATTTTTGCCATTCAGCAGCAATTACAAATGTCCTTGTTGAGGCGAGGCGAGGCATGCAAATCTGTCTCTTTATACTTGTCGCCTGGCATAATTTCTTATGCAAATATCCTGTGGCAAGCTATTTACCTTTCATTTTTATTTTATTTTTTCGGTATTTCGTGTTCATTTATTAATTACAAAAGCTACAAACAAAGTAGATTCACAAGTACAATAATTGTCTCTCAACTGATTGCCTGAAAGCGTACAATTTTTCTTAGTTTTTGGACGAACATCGACGAGCGTGGCAATGCGAGTCGGGGCGAGGTGAGGCGAGTCAAAGCGAAGCTTTCAAGCGAGCTGCTGTGTAATTAAAATGTTCAAAAAAGCGACAGTCTTCATTTTTTCATCATAAATTTCAAAATTACAATTTTAGGCGCATTTGAAGTGACCGCAGTCAGATTCAGGTTCTCTTATTTTCTTTGCTTGCCACCCTTCATCCATTTCTGCGCTCGCCGAAAATGTAGTTTCGCTGCCAATGTTGTCACTGAATGAAGCAGTAAACTGAATTAAATTGAATGCGTCGCCGACGCCGCCACCGTCACCACCGCTGTTTCCTTAGTTGAGGCTGTTGATGATGATGATGAGACCAGTTTGTCCTCATCACAGCTGCTCTCCTGGCGCACGCACTTCTACGAAAAGGCGTGCGCGCGTTTAATTTTTATATAAATTTTCGCTGGCTTTTTGGCATATTTGCTTCCATTCAATATTTTTTCGTTTTTCGTTTTTTTTTCTTTTTTGGCGTAATTTTCAAATCAAAATCAAGGTTATTTGCTAGCGGGTTAGTCTATATCAACGCAGCGCATCGCGTCGCGTCGCATAAACATTTAATATGCGCGTGCGCAGCAGCAATTTGATGAAATGAATATGAAATCAAAAGTGAATTACGAGCGTTCTATCTATGAGTTACATTCAGGCAGACAGACGACTAAATTACTAATTATGTCGATCACGCAGATGCGCAAACAACTGGCAACTGGTTTTGGTTATAGATTTTATTATTCTTCTTTATTTTACAATGTTGTAGACATCTCCTAGGCCCTGTATTGCATTCCAAACATTCAAATGTTATACAAATATGCTTAACTCTGCTAATCCAATCTGAAACCTTTTAATCATCACCATACCACACTACACCAGCATACCGGGTCATCATTGCTGCCGCCGGGCGTAGCCAGTTGCTGGCAATTATGTGTGGAATATCATTATAAAATTCAGTTCACTCCAGTCCAGTCCCGTCCCGTCCCGTCCAGACTACAGAACACATTTAATCAATCCAATCGTGTTCGGGTCAGTACCATTTGATATATGCTTTATTTGCGCGCCGAGTGCCACTGTAAACAGCAGCCTACAGTGGCACTATTTGACTTCACATTCGGATTCTTCTACTTTTACGTTTTTTGATGTAAGACGAACGCCACACGCCGCAGGAATCGCTTGGCGTCTTGAATGTTGCGAAATAATAAAAATAAAAAAAAAAATGTTAGCTTTTATAGAACCAAAGCTTTTATACACGTCAAACGAAAAGATTACACTGAGTGACAATAAATTACCTATTTTTATTCAATTCAAGCGGACTAGGCTTATCTTGGATCTTAAACTCAAAAACACTGTTTTTTGACTGTCCCAATTTAGACTTCCATTACAAGAGCAGCATCAAGAAAACCCGGTAACCATCGTGAATTTTGATGTAAAACAATTTTTTTACTTTTATTTTGTTTACTTTTTTTCGGTAATAGAAGAGTGAATATTTTCTTGTTTTCGGAATTTTGAAAATGTTAACGGTCTCATTTATATTTTAACGGAAGCCTAAATGTGTTTTTTAGTTTTAGAACCAATTTTCGTTAAAATCTTCACGTGATGGAATATTTTTAACAACAGATTTAAATTCAGCGATTAAAAAATTTGTAAGATAATCCTTCTGCGATATTTCAATTCCATGTCGAACAGTGTTATTAGTAATGCAAATAACCTTTGGTGTAGGGTGTAGGTGTGCTTGCAACCCTGCTAATTTTAATATATAAAAAAAGTTTTAATTTTAAAATTCAGCCAAATATTTTCAAATCTTACCATACGGATTGAGGGAATACGTTTAAATTGTTTCGTTTTGACAAACTTTTCAACTAAACTAATATACCTCTGACCTTTATATGTGAAGTGTATAAAAAAATGATTTGCTTTTCATTTCAGTTAAGCTTTCGCAAGACAGAGAGACAGACAGACAGACGACGTCGTCATCCACGACGACGATGATGATGATCACGTGAGAAAGTCGCCGTTAAGCAATTATTTCGCGCTGCAATTAAACATTTTTAGGGTCTATAATTATTTTTATATATTTTATTTTATTATTTTATTTATTTTTTTATTTTATTTTTTTTTTGCATTGCGTTGCTTTTACACTTTATGATGGATTATGTGACGCGTATATAATTAATTAAATTTCATACCAAAAGCAGTAGCCGAAGCTAAAGTTCAACAACAACAAAAAAAAGCGATTATAAAAAAAAAAAAAAATCGATTATATCGAAAATTTCAAATTATAAATTGAATAAAAAAATCTCAACTCAGCTCAGCTTATCGCATCTTCGCGTGTAAATTCATTAAAAACGAAGTTTCACACTCGCGACGCAGCAGCACACAGCACACAAAATTATGCATTTCCATTAGGCAAATCCTTTATCGATCGTTGATGCTATTGATCCTTTGATTTGGCGTTGCCATTTCTACGAAATCGATAAATAGCGTTTTGTATGCTGCGCACCTGTGCCAAGTGTGAAAAAAAATATAATAAAATTAAAACCGAGAAAATAAAATACATAAACCTAAAATATAAATTCCGCATCCAATTGATTTGATTGACGGGCACGAAACGGAAACGGGCGAGCGTGTAGGCATGAATAAATACAATCGAGGGATGTACGCTTCTTCTTGAACCAAAGAAAAAAAAAAAGATAATTGAAAAAAAATATATATATATAAAAATTTAAATATATATATAATATCATAGATGGTCGCGGGACACCGGAAAAAAAAGCTGGAATGGGCGAGAAAAAAAAAGCACAAATTGTGCTAAATTAATAAATTTAATTAATAAATTTAAAATAAAAAAAATGGGAATAAAAACTCCAAAACGTGGAATATAATTATTTGGGATCGTTTCTTAAGATCATCAGAGGCATAATTCAAATCGAAACTGGGTTTCTAGGTAAAGTAATATCAAAGTTTCTATACGAAATCTAAATATTTTGGGTAGCCTTGTGTGGCATGGAAACAAATTTACGTTACTAACTTGGGAAGGGTTGTATGAAAACGAATCGCTATTTTTGATGACTGTTATAGCTACAGTCTCCGAGATAATGAGTTTCTTGCGGCAGGTAGTTTGACGGATGCACATATCTATTTTGATTTAGCTTTTGATGCTGATCAAAAATATACAAAAACATCATTTTTGAAGTCCCGTACGGATTCATTCCTGTATCCCTTCGAACGCAGTGTATAAAAATTTATCCTTCGAAAATGTTGGACAATTTTGACAGAAACGGGATGGGCGGAATCGGGACTAAAAATATTGTACGCTGTTGGGCGCGCTCGTCTTCAAAAGTTTTAGAACCGCCCATCTCTTTTTCCAATAAAAGCGTTGGTCTAAACATAATTTTATTTTTTATACGTTTCTATGATCTGTCATGCAACCCTCGTTATTTTTATATTTGAGGTGTATAATACTGTTTGCGACGAAAGGGTTTTTTCGAATTAGATTTTTTTTGTGGTCTATTTCAGCATTTCTTTTCTTCTTTATGCTTCTTTTTCATTCAATCAATCTTTCTCTCTCTCGCTTTACTCTCTTTCATTCTCTCTTAAAAAATCTTTTTATCAATCGATCGATCGATAGATTTTTGTTTTTCATATTGAGATACTTTTTGAATTCCAAAATCGTTCCGTGCAGAATTTTTTGCCGTTCGAAATTTTTTATTTGCGTATTTGCTTAGCTGTAAAGATTTGTTTGCCGTTTTTGTTTTTGTTTTTATTTTTGACATTTTGTGGGAATTTCTATTTTAGCTGATCGCTGTTCGCTGATCTTGCATTCCGTTGCTGGTGTTTAAAAACGAATTCGATTCGATTCGATTCAATTTCCGTTTCCGCAAAGGATTATGCAAATATTTAGTTAAACGGCGACAAAAGAAAACCGAAATTCCACAGCACCAAAAGCAGCTGTTTGAAGTGAGAATTTTTACGGGAATTTCTGGGGAAATATTTATCATTTTTTTTTTTGTGTATTTGAAATTAATTTTGGAAAAGCGTTAAAATCGATTTAAGTTTTATTTTATTTTTTTTTTTGTAAATAGCTTGCCGCATTTCACTTGTTATAATCGAAATCAAATAACATTTTAGACCTTTTAGCGGCATTTAAGGTGTGAAAAACTCAATTAAGTACATAATTAATAGCATTTTGATAGCAGCGTGAAGCCTGCAAAGGATGTACTCGTATGCGTGAGAATCGTATTAAAAAATAATCAAAACGAAAAACAGACAAAAAAGAAATAACCATTTTATGCAATTGAAAAGTCATTTGAAAAGAGATTAGTGCAAGGACATTTCACATTTCACATTTCGATTCATTTCAGCTGTACCACATCAATAGTTGCCGCATGTCCTTGTGCACTTGTTGCCTTGTCTTGTTATTCAGGCGGCGCGGTGCGGTGCGGCACAGATCAAAGCAAACGCAGCGGTTTAAGGTGTCAAATGGGGCGTACTAATGAGTTCAATCGAAAGAATAATAATAAGGACGATTCGATGGTTCTGCGCTTTATTAAAAAATAAAAGAAAAAAATCGTTATAAAGAAGGCAAATCGCTTTTGTAGCAACAGCATTAAACAATTTACAACAATTTATGATAAACTGCTGCTGGCTGCTGCGGTTGCATAATAGAAAGAAAGAAAGCAAGAAAGTAGTGAAAGGACACGCGCATCCTTATTGAATGGTTTTTCTTTTGTCACTTCTTTCTTACTTGAATGTAAGAAAATAAAAGTCAATTATAATTGAACAATCGTACAAATTAATTTAAACAAATAATCCAACCATTTTGAAGACAAAGAATGCATTCCGAGAAAATTTCTATAAAATGTTTTATTTACAAAAAAAATAATTTTGGTCGAAAATGTTGGCTTAAATAGAGAAATGACTTAATGAGCTGGCGGTCTAGCTATCACATGTGAAAGATAAAAAAATTGGAATATGTGGGTCTTACGGGCCTAAGTAATTTATTCATAAATGTCAGCTAAGACATTGACAAGAACGAATAAATTCAAAAAAATTATATTGAAGTTAATTCCTTTTAAAAAAAAAATTTTATATGTGCGATTTTAGCATATTTTTCAAAACAGCCAAATGGGATATCCTCGCGGTTTAGTAAGGTTAGTATTGGATCCAAAGTTTTAACTAAGAGTGATTAGGTATAGAGTCATAGGACTCATATCTTCCTATTAGATCTAACTTTTTTCTATCTTGTCTTAACTTGGCGATTTGTTGATTTTTGCTCTGCGTATCTTCAGTTGCCAAATCAGCCAATTAACACCTTCATTGCCGATCTTTTGGCGTCATTGCTGATCTTAGGCACAATGGCCTTTACAAGGAGTATTTCTGACTGCCCAAAACTAGGTGCTCCTCAAAGTTGACCGCAGTTTTAACTGTCAAATAATAAGGTTGTTCTTCTTGCTATTTTAGAGCGACCCTCGTCCAAGACTTCATTTCTAGAGACTGCTAAAGCAGTAGCTGAAGATGTATTAGATATATTCCAAAAGGCTTCAAACCCTGTTGCTTCTTTTGAAAACTATTACAGAACGGATAATATATCTTCGTAAAGAACATGAATCAATTCTAAATACATACTACCAAAATAAGTCCAGGAAAAACTCTGCAGGTTTGAAGGCTTCACTTGATAAATTTATAAAGAAATGTAATAAGTTGTTCGATATTGCATTCTGCAAATGTCCTGTTGATTTATCCATTTAATTGTGATGTAGTATCTGCCACTGACAATGATAAGTCTAAAAGAGTTTCTCAAAGAGAAAGGCAATTTGTGCTGAACCAAAGGTCTTTGCGTCAGATGAAGATTGACAAAGTAGTCTTTAAAGTCTCTAAAGCATTTCAAAAAAAGTGACGAACGAAAATCCCGGATGTCTCAGCTCAACCTTTCTTATAAATTCATCATTGATTCATCATTTGATTCATCATTTGATTCATCATTTGAATCATCATTGTTTTTGAATTAATTTGTTGGCCTTTCCGACAGTGGGGATTAAATATAAGAGCGGAGTCCTAAATGCAGACACCTTCTCTGATGTCGTTTTCTTTTAAATTCTGGAAGGCGGGCCAAGGACTGCACATCAAGTGCATATCAGATGAAGTCGGAGGATGGGATTCATATAACTTAAAAGTGCAAATTTAAATGATAACCATTTTATTATTTATGAAGATAAGTCAAACAAATATGTAATTTATTTTGAAACTCTATTTTATTGTCTTTCATTTGATATATCTTTTTTATTATAGCAAATTCTTTTCGTAAACTTAAAATATGTAACAACACTTTATTTTTTGTAAGATTTTGCTTACATTCTCCTCGAACCTTTTTTTTTATCTAAATTAGAATTTACTAAAATTTTAGATAAAAAATGATTTATCCTCTAAAAACAAGACACATCAATAGGAAGTTATGATCATAGAGACAAATCTTCTGGCTAATTTTTTTAAGAAGAACGGTAGAAATTTCGTAAAAATTTGAAAGTAAGGCGAGCTAAAATTTTATTTTTATACCCGTCACAGTGTGGAGGGTATTATCATTTTATCAGAAAGTTGTAACGCATTAAAGGAGACATCGTAGACCCCATAAAGTATATATATTCTTGATCAGCACGACGAGACGAGTTGATCTAGCCCTATGGTCCGTCTGTCTGTCCATCTGTCCGTCCGTCTGTATATTTGCGATTCATTCGCTTAGTTTTAAAGATATTGACCTGAAACTCGGAACTTAAAGCTTTTCTCAGTCCTTAGCAGCTCAAGTGTTAAAATCAAAATGCCACGCGAATTTTAAGGTGTAGCCCCCATACAAATTTACCGTTTTTTTCGGATTTTTGTGTATGAAAAAATAAGCAATTTATTCATGAATGTAGTCACTCCAAGTTGGGTAAAAATATTTCTAATGTCATCCAATGTCAAATCCAAGCAGACACGCCCATTTTTTAGCTATAGCTCCCATACAAATTTAACGCCCGTTTTCGAATTTTTGTATAAAAATGAGGTATTATTTGTGAGACTATTCACTCAAATTTATGTAAAAACACTTCTAACTATATCCAATAACAAAACCAAGGTGCCACGTCTATTTTTAGCTATAGTCCCCATACAAACTTATCGATTATTTTCGAACAAAATATATTTATATATGTATATAAGCCACTGATGATCACACTAAACTATTCAAAAATTCGTGTGACGGGTATTTAAGCTTCGGTTCCACCGAAGTTAACGTTTTTCTTGTTTTAAATGAAAAATGTTATATCTGTTTTGCATGTTCGAAGGGATACGAAGTTGCAGCCTGGAAAAGAAATGTACTACCATTTTATTAAACTCTGCAACTTCGTATCTCGTTAAGGTTTTGAGCTTAAGTAATTTTGGCCAGGGGTCTAATGGGGACCTTGAAAGCGGAAGAGACTTATCTTTTTGATAATACCTTGAAACTTGATATTGGACGCAATAAAATGATGGTTAAACAGTTTCTAATAATCTAGAGACTTGATATAATTCTCTTTTGTGTTCAATGTTTAGTTTGGTGACTATGTTTACTTTTCATACACTGGGCGGACAGACGCCGGTCTTTGCATCATTGACTCTTCTCTCACTAATTGTTAAGAATATATTAAGATAACAAGTAAAAACAAAAACAAAAGCAAGAAAAAGCGTGAATTTCGGTAGAACCGAAGCTCAAATACCCGTCACACGAAACTTCAATCATTTTCTTGAAAAAATAAAAAAAAATGGAAGGTGAGTTTGTATGGGGTCTATATGTTTTAGTGGCCCGATCCTCGTCATATCGGTAGCATATTCATAGGATAACAGTAGAAGTGATTTTACCCAGATTGAAGTGAATATATCCATAAATAAGAACTATTCTCATGCAAAATCTGCAAAATGGGCGGTAGTTTTGTATGAGGGCCATATAAACAATGGGCGTGGCACCGTTCTTTTGATATTGTATGCCATTTGAAATGTTTTTACCCAATTTGTAGTAAGTACATTCATAAATAATAACTATTTTTATACAAAAAGTCGGAAAAAGTAGTAAGTTTTTATGGAGGCTATATCTAAAATGGGCGAGGCACCTTGGTTCTGACATACAAGCTGCCTAGGAGCACAAAAAGCTTAAATTTAAAATTTCATGTCAATATCTTTAAAACTTGCCGAGAAAAACGCATTGCAACAGATGGATGGACGGACGGACATACGGACATGGCATGGGGTCTACGATGTCTCCTTCAATGCGTTACAAACTTTCAGACAAACTGAATATGCCCTTCACACTATGTGTGCCCTTATACAACTCAACCGCTCAGTTTGGAGTTTTTGTATAAAAACAATTAATATTTCTGAATGAATTCAATTAAAATTTGTTAAAATCAATTCCAATGTCCACCTTAGTGAACACTATCGATATGCTAAGAATCGGGCTAATATATGGGAACATATAAATTACCAAAAATGCTGTGTGCCGGGTATTTAAGCTTCAGTTCCACCGAAGTAAACGTTTTTCCTAGTATTTTTTTTTGTATTTTTCTAGTCACGAACACGCACGACATTACAATTTTTCAAACACGAAAAATTAAATGGGCCATTCCCCATCTCTAGCTTAGACCCAATATCTTTTGGCTTTATTAATTTTTTTAAAGTTCTGCTGCATGGCTTTAGGCTTAGTTAAGGCAGAAGCAATAAAACTGAATAAATTTGAAATTTTAATGAAGAAAACTCATCGTAAATTGTATTGTATGACAGCGCATTCTCTCTAACAAGTTTTTTGTCCTATTTGCATTATATTCTGTTTTTTTTTTTTTTGAGTTTAAATTGAAATATTTCAAATCAATCGAAACAAATTTTTGCGCTTCGATTTTACGCATAAATACCAAAATTCAAAATATTTTATGCAACAATTTAACAAAACAAAAACATAAAAAAAATCAGACAGACGGACATACAGAGAGATATGTTTGTAGTATAAGGAGAATCCTTCAAAATTGCATTGAATTGATTCGAATCGTATCGTATGGCATCGCATGGAATCGCATGGAAGAAGTTTATATTAACATAAAAGCAATCATAATACGCTAAAAAATGTCAATTAAGTTAATCAAAAGCAGCGCAGGGAATCACAACAACAACAAAAACAACGAATGCAGACATTCATTTGTATAGAATGAAACGCAGCAGGAAGCCAGATTTGGAGCAGTTTTGCCGCTTGGAAATCATCATAATTTTTTTTTTTTTTTTTTGCTGCTGCTGTTTTTTTTTTTTTTATTATTATTCTTCAAGTCTGGCTCTTATGTTAATAATGATATCTTCAAGATAGTCAAATGACAACCGAGTCAAATACAGCAGTGCTGCCACCCAAGCTGATTCATTTCATTTGCTGCATATGAAATTCTCCACCGACAATGAGGTTTCCCTTAAAATGAGACATCATCATTACCGCAAGGGAAGCTGAGCGGAGCTGTTTCTCACAATGACATTGTGGGAGCTTTGAACGCTATGCTTGAAGCGGAAGCGATGGAACTACTTGAAACTCGAAAGTATAAAACTTGTAGCGAAGCTTTTTTTTTTTTTTGATCCGATTTTAACAGATGAGCCGTTGGAATCGTTGGAATATAGCAGTTAACAGCAAGCATTCACAGCAATCATTCACAGCAATCATTCACAGCAATCATTCACAGCAATCATTCACAGCAATCATTCACAGCATTGTACCTTTGCTCTACGTTCCCTTTCTCTACGAAAGGGAAATTGTCTCACTTAGTAGTGTTGTAAAACCTCAAACAAATTGTGTTCGATATTTAGGTATGTTTCTGGACCGGTGATTTAGTTGGCACATGCACATTCACAAAACTATTGCTCCTGTATTGCAAGTTGCGTATGCTGTTTAATAAACTAACTGTTTATCGAACAATAATTGCACCTACCTGGTTGTAAAAGAGTTCAAGTACTTCAAAACAAAACACTCCGACTTATTGCAGGTGCACCATGGTATGTGCGCTATGGAACGCTTCACCAAGATATTTGAATACCGACTATTATGAAGCAGATTGACCGACATACCAGCAGATACAATTACCGTCTTAAAGATTATGCCAACCAATTGGCGGTGGCACTAACTACAAATTTCACCCCTGTGACATCCCCAATGTATCCAATGTTTATTACTAATCTTGTCTTAATGTCAATTAATCAATTATTGTTTGTCATGACTATGTTTAATGATCGCAAGATATATTTGGTAATTTCGAAGCAGATACATTGGCCAGAGAAGGTATTCGATGGGAATTCCCTCTAAAATTGGCCTTTCTGAAGCTGAGAGTGAAAGAGGAAATAACCAGACTGGCTGCGACTAGGTGGACCAACTCAAGCGCCATAATAGACAGACTCAATCCATGATGGTTGGAGCTCTCACAGGACACTCCCTGCCGGGAAGACATGCCATCCGACTAGGGGTAGCAGCAAATGACTTCCGCCATTGCCCAGTCCTTGGGATAATAAGGGTTTTCGTACTTGGTAGGCCGTTTCTCAAAAGTCTGGCGGAGATTTCATCAGTCAAGATTGGTGCAGTAGCCGCCTTTATAAGGAAATCGAGCTGGTTCAAATAGGAGGATATAAAAGAGGGATCATATTCTAACCTTACCTATGTTTTACAGATGCGGAACATTCCCGCGAATTACATTCGATCGAAACAAAAAAAAAAAAGGATCTGCTCCTCGTAGATTTGACTGAAGCTGCAAATATAAATAATTCCAGTTTCTTAAAATCGGTTGTTAGTCTTTTCTTCTAAGTAGGTACTTCTGCTTTGAACTAGAAATGGAACAAAATATTTGTTCCCAATTCCACCCATCCCGATGCCGAATTTGTTTATTGCAATTCCGCCCATTATGGTATTTTTCAAAACTATACCACAAATTCCGTGGGACAAGGTGTTCCGCGTGCATCTTAATTCACATAGCAAGTTAGAAAATCTTTTGCTTCTTCAACTTATTTTCTGAAAATTATTTTTCATAGTGTTTTTGTTGTTGTAGTAATTGTATCTTTTGCTGCTGCTGTTGTTGTTGTTGCTCTTAGGCTCTTTATTATTTCTGTTGTTGCTTATTTATGAATGTCATTCAATTTATTATTGCATTGTGTACATCTTTGTAACTTAAGAGGGAAATAAACGCATTTAACTGCCAAAGAATAAAAAAATCTTCTTCTTCTTTTTCTTCCTCCTACAAACCCAAATCCATGGTAAAAAAGTGAAGAGCTTCATACTTGTTGCTTGATGTTGCTTGATGAAGACAACTCAACTTAACTCGTTTAACTAACGGATACGATGCGATGCGATACAATTCAATTCGATGCGTCTCGATTAAGCAAACAAAACATAACGAACGGTTTGCCAGAAAGACTGAAGTCTCTTTTGTTGACTGAGATACGTTTTTGGTGTTGAAGTAGTATTTTGCATCGATGAAAGTTGAAGTTTAAGATTGTCGTTAAATCTGAGGCTGTTTCTTGGTTAGGATCGGATCGGATCAGATTGAATTTAATTGAATTGAATATTTTGTTTGTTGGTTGGTTGTGTACATCATATCTGTGTGGATTTAGTTAACAAGTTGCCAAAACAACAAGAACAACAAAAACAATAATAATAATAATAATAATTGTAAGAAAAAGATAGACTTAAATAAAAAATATATAAACAATTTTGTGACTTACATATAACATATTCCATCGCGCTACAATTAGAACAGATCGATCTTGATGCACTTAGGTGATGCATACTAGTTGCAGAAAAAAAGGGAGCATGATACACTCGTACCAGCAGCAATAGTAAATGTTGCTGTCAATATAATTGCCTAAGAAAATTGGAAATATTTTTTTCTTGAGATTTATACATCCGCAATACATCAAAAATAAATAAGCCACGAAAATCTTTAGACTCAAGACTACCTGAAGAGTATCAATAAAAAACAAAAGTAGTAATAACTGGAAAGTCTTTTGGAGGAGGTTGTCTGGGACTGGTCGGGTAAAACAAAACTGAACACTTGGAATTTGGGAATACACCCAAAATATATCTTTTCACTTGTGTGGCAATAACTTAGTTAATTATGAATCAAACTTGCGTTTTACTCGTAAATGTGTCTACTTTTATAACCCTTTTAGTATTCAAGCAGAATAGTGCAAAAAAATGGTTTGCCTTGAAAATACGCACAGATAGTATTTGAAATGTCGCAATGAAATTTGACAAATATTATAAATTATTCGAAAGGTCTAAGTTTCTTCCTTCTAAAAATGGTAAAAAAGAAAAAACAATCGGTTCGTATTTGACTGATTGTGAGTTATAGCATCATTGGATGTGGAGAATCTAACCTTTAAGTCCAGAATTTGAATGTTTTCCCCACATTCCAAGAGCGCAGTTTTGTTTCACTCGACCAATCAATTACGTATTACGTAGGGTATTCATCTGTCCGTGTGGTGTGCGTGCAGTAGCGAAGACCACCACAAAGACAAGCTTTCAGGATGAGGTTGGTTTCGCAGCGATCTTGGTCCCCTCAACCGGAAAACAACTTGAAACCATGAGTACACACGAACCATGGATAAAACGGCTAGAAGAGACAGGGGCCGTTCTAGGCACTGACTGAATTAAGTATCCCTGCAAAGATCGTTCGCCTCTGTATGATGACGCTAACAAACACCCCAAATGTTGTTAGGTTTGGTAAAAATCTTACCGACCCCTTTGATACTAAGAGAGGCTTCAGACAGAGCGATGCGTTATCGTGGACTTCTTCAATCTTCTGTTGAAGTAAATACTACGCCAATGCCCACATGTTGACCTGAAGGACAAAATTTTCTTTAAACGAACTGATTCAAAAAGATTGCAGAGAGTTTTCGGTCAATGGGACTAGCGGTAAACGAGAGTAAGACTTGAAGTACTTGCTATCTACTTGCAGAAAAAAAAGACTCCCAAGACAAACTGGGAGTATGGGGAATTTTACCTTCAAGGTTGTAGAAAACTTCGTCTACTTGGGATCAAAGGCAAACAAGAACAATGACCATCTTGGAAATCAGGCAAAGTATTATTCTGGCTAACCAATGTTTCTTTGGTGTCGGTAAGCAAATGCGAAGTAGAGTCTTATCCAGAACAACGAAAATCAAACTGTACAAGACTTTGATTATCCCAGTCCTCATGTATTGCGCTGAGATATGGGTCATGTCAGAGGCCGAAAAATCGGCGTAAGGAACGTCACTGAAAGTTGCCTACAACATCGAAGTTGTAATTTTTTTCATCAACTCAAAGATTGTCCAAGACTCGATGATGCTCTGAGATCTGGATAGACAAGTCCGTTTTAACTCTACTCATTCCCAAAAACGTTTATGTTTCACATGATATTTTTCAATTTCGATTTAACGGCTTTTCTTTTCTTTTCAGGTGCACTTTTCTAAGCTACGTAAGATTTTTGTTATAACCGATAAAATAATTTGTTTTAACCACAAATTTTGTTTTGAAATCGAGTCTAGTTGTGGAAAATATAAAACAATAATTAAATCATAAATTAAACAATGCCACGCCCACTTTTAATGCAACTGTGACTGTAACTATGTATTTATAAAACTGCGTATTGCGCCTACTTTTGTAATCAAATGGAATTACATCAAACTTCCTTGAGAATTTATTGCTTTATTTAATGCAAACAATCACCTAAAACCGAGACATCATAAACTTAAAATTTCGATTTCAGATTTGCAATAATAAAAGAAAATCCTTCTTAAATCAGTTCGAGATTATCTTTTATTCTGTGTTATCAAGTGTAACTCTTCGCTTGATTTCCAGGTTGATTTTATTGTCGCTGAAGATGTAAACAACATCGAAGTTGTAATTTTTTTCATCCTCCAAGATTGTCCAAGACTCGATGATGCCCTGAGAGTCTAGATACGTATCTTTTTTTTATGTGGCGCAATATTTTTCAATTTTCGCAATTGAACGGCTTTTCTTTTTTCTTCTTCTAAGCTGCGTGAGGCATAGCCCCCATTTTTGATTTTTTGGTTTTAGATAAAAATTAATTTGTTTCAACAACAAATTTTGTTGTATATTTTTGTTTTTGAAATCGAGTCTTTGTTGTGGAAAATATAAAACAATAATTAAATCATAAAATTAAACAATGCCACGCCCACTTTTAATGCAACTGTGACTGTAACTAGGTATTTTTAAAACAGCGTTTACGCCTACATTTTGATTTCGTAATCAAATCGGGAAATCAAGCATCAAATTTTATTGAGAATTTATTGCTTTATTTAATGCGGCATTTTCACCTTTCTCCTTTTTTTTTTTGTTTTTTCATTTTTTGGATACACTACACATTTCTATTTGACATGAGTCTTTTGATATTCTTAAGGATTTTGCAAATATAATACTACTTCATAACTCATTAAACCAGGACATCCTACGATCCAGAAAATTCATCATATGCCTACCAACAGAAGCTCTCTGGATAATCTAAATGTTGTGGCATATCTAGAATAAATTCAATCTCTTGGAACTGTAGAGCGCATACAACATTCGTTGAAATCCAATTAAGTTAATTTTCATCGTTTTATGTCGTTTTTGGGTGAAAGTAATCCAAAAAGAAAAGTCAATAAAATAATCGCACGCCCAGTTTTAAATTAAAGAAAAAAAAAAACAAAGCGATTTTATTTAAGATTTTTCGTTAAGATAGAAGCTGAGCAGCTAAATGAGCGTTAAGCGTTTGTGTCCTTGATTCGCGTGAAAGGTCCTTAAATGTAACTCAAAACAAACAACGCCGCTGCTCATCAGCGCGCATGCATGCATGCTGTGCTGTGCTGTGTGCCGAGCGCTGATTGACCGGTTCCACCTACAAATTGCACAAACGAAACGAATAGAAACGAAAGGGTTTTTCACTTCACTTCGTTTCGTTTCTTCGTCAGTTTTGTTCTGTTTTAAAAGTAAAATTACAGAAAATTATCATCTTCGAATGCTAAAATAAAATAAATGCTTAAAAGTAAATTTCGTGGAAAATTTCAGTAACGCCGCCACCGACGCGACGCGACCGACGAGTTGATCAGCGTCATTGCCGCTGCCGCCGTTGCCGCCAAGCCAAGCCAAGTCAAGACGTGTTTTTTTTTTGGTTTTTATGATGCACAATAATCAGCTCAATTATATTGCATTTCAGAATTCCAGGACTTACAATGTTGCCGTTGCCGTTGTTGATGTTATTTTGCTTCATTTTTTGTTGTTGTTGTTGTTGTTTTTTTTTTTTTGTGATGTTGCAACAAGTGCATCTCTCGTTGACTTTGATCTGCACCGTGACATGTTGCCGCGAGTTCCTTTTTATTGTTGTTGTTTTTCGCTTTACAGTTGCCAGTTATTTGTAATTTTGCGTCCTTTTTGGCTCGTTTGCGTTTGCGTTTGGCGTTTTGTTATCCTTGTTAGTAGTAACCACAAAAGTGCTAACGAATGCCGCTGATTGCTGCACGCAGCACACATTTCTTCAATTTAATTTTTTTTTTTTTCTTTTTTTTTCATTTATTTCTCAATTAGTGCGAAGCTGTGCATTCGAGAACGTACATAAGTATATGGCTTGTCCGTCCGTCTGTCTGTCTGTCTGTCTGTCCGTCTGTCAGTTAGTCAATCACTTAAATTTTGCTGTTTAATTTTTGCCTAAAAAGAGATGAAGAGAGAGAGAAGCACTTGTTGTCCCGAAACGTGCTAAATGCTGTTGTACTTCACACCTACTCTTCACCATTGATGGCGTCGCTGAGTCATTTTCTAGTTTTTCTTGTTGGCAACATTTAATTTTCAATTTCGATAATTTTTAGAAGACAAAATATGTTTATGACATGTTACGGACGGACAAACGAACGGACTTTCCGAAAGGGTTATGCATAGCGTCGCAGCTGATGCGGACTATGCAAATATTTTATGAGCGCTAGCCACGCCTTCACTTGTATGCATTCGCGAAAAATCTGCTAAAATATTTTACGAAAAATCTTTTACGACGGAAATACTTGGAATTTGTTTTTTTTCCTTTCCGATTTTCTTTTGTATTTTTGAAGGATATAAATAATAAAACAATTAGCAAGAATTAGCGTTAAATATTTTTATGATTTCGCGAAGTATTCGCATTGAGAAAGAAGCGCTTAACAAGGTCAGGAAAGGTTTTCCGTTTATGACTTACGCGCGCACCGAATAATTGAAATGGAAAACATCGAAAATGTATCTCAATAGAAGCTAAGATACAATATGCAGCTGCAGTTTTATGTTAAATGTGTTTTCCATGTCGATTCATAAAACCCATAATTCGCTTTAGAAAATCACAATTAACTTTCGTCTAAATTCAGAACAAGCGATCTATTTTCTTTTCTTCGAATCAATTTGAATTTGACTTTAAAACAAAAATAAAACTAAAATTAAAAATGAAATAAAATCAATTCATGCAACGGTTTAACCTGTTCTTGATTTTCCTCAATGGTGGTCAAGTGCATCATTAAATCGCTTGAGTTGTGCTGTAAAGTGAGCGTGATCAATGTGCTAAAAAAAAAAAAAAAAAAAAAAAAAAAATAGTAATCAAAAAAGGAGAAAAAGCTTACATCAAAATTGAGCGACACTAAGCCGCTTTGGGATCCGATTAGGCATTCAATGCCTGTCAACAGCAGCCACAAAAAGTGGGCCGAAATTGAACAGTGTATCTGTGTACTCTTTGCGTATCTTTGCGTATCTTGTTGTTGTTGTTGTTGTTGTGCATTATCAGAATACGGTTTCACTTACTTTATACAACATACAGACAGGCAGACAGATGGACAGACGGACGGATAAATGGACAGAGAGATATAATTTTTTTGTATTTCTTTTTCACTTTATTCCATTCGTATTACAACATTCAATACGACTTTGATATGGTCAAGTGTTGACAGTTTATCGCGCATAATTTCGTGTAGATACATTTGTATCTTTTGATTGACGCACTGATATTGATGATGATGCTGTACGACAACAACAACAACAAAACAAAACCAAAACAACAACAACAACAAATACGCGTGTTGCACCTTTTTTATTAAGAGTTTTTTTGTTTTGTTTTGTTTTTTGTTTGTGGCTCTTAATGCTGATATTTCTGAGCAACAAAGTGCAGATGCATTTTTTTGTTCGAGCAAAGTATCCTGTGCAACTCAACACAACTCAAGAAAGTGCAACGCATACAAATTCAGGAAATAAGGAACTAAAATGTGGTTCCTGTTTTGCTTTTGCTTTTGTTGTTGTTGTTGATGTTGATTTTGTTGCAAGCAGATGTTTTTTTCCACGACACACGTAGCTGCAATATTTCCCCTTAAAGTAAATGCAACACGTGAAATGGAAAAAAAAAGAAGCTAAATGCCCCAAAACAAAAAATTAATCACAAACAAAAAGAAAAAAGCAAAAAGCAAAGAAAATTTGCTCACTTGCTATGCTTGCAGCCTGCCTATCTTGGTTTTTTCTGTGTTTTTGTTGACTTTGCTGCATATCCTTAAGATACATCCTTGCTTAATTATTTCTTTTTTTTTTTTTGCACATGCGCCAAAGTCAAAAAGTTATGTCAGGAAGTTCTTATTTTCGAATTCCCTTGTCTCTTTTTTTTTTTTTTTTTTGTTTGTCCAAATTCATAAGAAAATCCATTTAAACTTAAATGCATTATTTAGCAAAAAGACAGACAACAGACAGACAGACAGACAAGCAGACAGACTGAGAGATCGCCATAAAGAATATTTTTGTTTTGTTTTGGAATAAAGGCTGCGCTTGCGCCAAAATGCAATGATTCGACAATCCGATTTACTCACACCTTTAAAAATACAAAACTTAATTACCTTCTTTTTTCTTTTTTAAAACATCTAAGATATTAACCGAACCGACCGCACCCGACCAATCGAGAGGCCTACTGACTTACTAAACAATCAAATAACGCCTCCCATACTTCACAAATTTCTATAAAATTTAAACAATACAAAAATACGCATCGGCTCGAATTATGCCGCAAAAACCCACAAAGAGATGCTAACTGCTTCATAGGAAAAAAAAAAACATTTAAGAAAGCACATCATCAGCTCAACTCAAACAATGCGAACGACACTTCACATCGCTATGTACGCAGGATTTTCAAGTGTTAAACAAAGGCAATGGCAAAGGCAAAGGACATTCGGAAGAAATGCGCGGGCGTTTTCAATCAGAGCCAAATTTCTGCGCATCTTGACCACTGTGCGTGCGCATTGTGTCGTTTGTTTCCATTGTTTGGAATGGTCAAGCACAATGAAAGGTCAAAGGAACGCGCGCGTGCACAGATGTCCTGTCAAAGGACAACACGACAACAGAACAATACGACAACAATAAACGAAAAGCAGCATTAAGTAGCAGAAAGTCATTATGCAGATCTTTTCATTTATTATTCTCTTCACTTTCTGCTCGGCTCGGCTCGGCTCGGTTCCTTATGGAAATACTTTTGTCTGCCGCTATTGAAATTAATGCAAAATGGGCGGCATTGTAGGCGTGTCATACTATATTGAGTGTGTAAAGAGTTAAAATAATGGAACAATGGCATTCAGTAGTCACTTTTTGATGGTTCAGAATAATGAGATTTTCTTTTAAACTGTCAAATCAGAAATCGAAGCTAGTCTCTTCTTTCAAAATCCGTCTTTAGTCAAATTGAAGCACAACTGTGAGCTGTGAACACATCTGAAGCAGCAGCAGCATGGAATACTTTAAGTAGAATTTTGCATATGAACTGATCAGCTACTTGAAATTGCATCATTCTGAAAAAGAAAAAAAAATATTTACTTAAACTGATCGAAGTATCGCATCGATGCATCTTTTAAAGATACCGACGCGCAGGCGCAACTAATCCAATTTGAAATCCATGCTGAATGGTTTTTTTTTTTTTTAGCAACCAAACAAACTTCCGTTTTTGTGAATATCAGTCAAAAGTGGCGCACAGTATGACAACTGGCGATCCAATCCGATCCCATCCCATCCGAATCGAGACGTTCCTGAAATGAGTTAAACTGATGTCTCAGTGCGCACTGCGCATGCCTGCCAGCGTATGTATTTATTTGACTGCGCTGTCGCCGCCAACTTTGCCCCAACCCAAACCAACCCAACCGAACCAAACTGGGTAAGCATTTGCCCAAAAAGCGTGCGTGTGTGTGACTGTGTGTGTGTGTGTGACTGTGTCGTATGTTAAAGTGTCGCTCAAGGCTAAAACGCAATTAAACAAATTACAATCTGTCCACCTTGCGAATTTCGTTCAGTGTAAATCTTCATCTTCAAACTGTGCTGCGCTGCGCTGCGCTGAGTGTGTGAGTTGTGTGTAGCTTTTGAATGGCTATGGCGTTGGCCAGTAGCAATGCAATCGAATGGATAAGCAATTCAAAGTCGTCAAAATGAAATCTTTTTAGTTGGAATTTTTCATTTTCACGCCAAACTTTAGCCGCGGCTGTTGTCTTTGGAAGTGAATTATTTAATTGTTACTGAACGACTTAATTATTTTCGTCGTCGTCGTCGTTCAGTAGAAGTAAAAAAGTTAAAAAAAGCAAAGAAAAAGAAAGCAACCAACGAATACGAATATGGCAAGTCTTCCTAACGGGTTCGCTTAGGTTATGTTCCCGAATTCGCGTGTCCAGCGCAGCCCACAGAGCCTTCATGTTGTAGTGTTGTTGACACTGTTTGAGGCACGGCACCTGACGCTGTTGGTGTTTCACAGGCATTTATAGCCCGAAGACTTGTAATGAATGTCGACGTTGTATATCATTTGGACTTTTATTTCGCTTTTTATATGAAAGCCAAACAATTTTTTTTTAGCGGGGGGCTTTCAACAACGCGCGCATGAGTTATGAGTTTACATTTTTTAGATGCACGTCACGTCACACATTCTGTGTGAAATGGCATTAACAGTTAGTTTAACATAATCATAGACCCTATATACAGTACATATAGATGGTATACTAATGTCTAATAGTAATTTTATCTAAAAGAAAGTACGCAAAAACTTATGAGGAAAATCGTAACTATCGCTCATTAATCGATAATTTCGAAAGAAAGAACGATTAAATCGAGTATACTCGACCCAAATACGTAAAAATAAGAAAAATCGAAAACAATAATTTTTCAGAGATCCTGTAAAAAAATCAATATTTAAAATTTAAATAATAAATGATTGGATGTTCTCCTATGACCATTTATGAAGAGAAACATCGTTATTTAGTTAAAAAAATAATTTTTCCAGGTTTCTACATCAAATCTACGAAAAAGTGTTATTTCCCCATGTAGCTAAATATGATTTGATTAAAAAATAATTCAGGGTGGGAGCATAAACATTATGTTAACAATTTTTTCCCATTTTTTTTTTTTTTGACCGCCCTACGCTATTACCCATGCAGTAATATTTGAATATGACTATTGTATGCATAATCTATACTAAATTTAGAGTTGAAAGATTACATAACACTGAAGTATTCATGAAAAAAATGTTGGGGCTGGTTTGTATGAGGGGTAACGTCTAAAATGGAGTTAGAGAAAAACCGTTTGTAAGTGATCACTTCAGATACTTAGCAGAGTCTAAGTTTTATACGGCAGACATGACTCCCCTTTAAATGCTGGTCAAGAATAAAGGTATACTTTATAGAGGCTACCAAGCCTCCTTCTGTCTGTTACATACATTTCACAAACTTAATATACCCTTTTCCCTTTGAGTACATCATACGTATACAACATGCGCCAATTCGAATGCTTAATTCCGTAGAAAAAAATAAATATATAAATTTGTAGGGAGTCCCGCTGCCATAAAAGCTTTGCAAGCGACCACCATCTGCTCCAAAAATGTCCCGGTGAGCAGGGAAACAGTAAAGCATCTCTAAGCACCTCATAGAAGTTGTACATTTTCTGGACTCCCAACCATCGAAGCATTGATGAAAACGATATGGCAAGTGGACTAGCAAAAGAAGGCAAAGGTCGGCATCAGCGTGAAACATAATATTTACCAATCTCATTACGGACAAAAAAAGTCTGAAAGTAATTGTCTCGAATGAATTAAAAAACAAAAACAAGGAAAAACATTAACTTCGGTAGAACCGAAGCTTAAATACCCGTCAGTGACTAATAAACATTTATAAATATATATTTAAAAAATAATACCTTTTTCATACATTTCTTCGAAAATAATCGGTAAGTTTGTATGGGGGATATAACTTAAAATGGGCGTGGCACCTTGCTTTTAACATAAAAAGTAGTCGAAATTTCAGCTAAATATCTTCATATCTTCACCTAAAAAAATGAGTAGATAAAAAGACAGACAGACGGACATCTCACCGAGCTGATCAAGAATATATACTTTATGTGGTCTACGACGTCTACTTCAATGCGTTACAAACTTTCCGACAAACTGAATATACCCTTCACACTAGGTATGCGTATAAAAAGTGGAGGGAGAAATAAAAGGGGAGGTGTTAAAAAGGAAAGAAAAAAAAAAAAAAAAAAAACGTATAAAATTTGCAAAAATCTCATCGGTTCTCGGTCCTTATTTGAAACGTTAGATTGGTCCATGACATTTACTTTTTGAAGATAATTTCATTTAAATGTTGACCGCGGCTGCGTCTTGGGGGGGCCCTTCGGAAAGTCCAATTTTGGGCAACTTTTCGAGCATTTCGGCCATAATAGCCACGAACTTCGGAAATGTTGTCTTCCAAAGCTGGAATAGTTGCTGGCTTATTTCTGTAGACTTTACGTAGCCCCCCAAAAAATAGTCTAAAGGCGTCAAATCGCATGATCTTGGTGGCCAACTTACCGGTCCATTTCTTGAGATGAATTGTTCTCCGAAGTTTTCCCTCAAAATGGCCATAGAATCAGCGAGCTGTGTGGCATGTAGCGCCATCTTGTTGAAACCACATGTCAACCAAGTTCAGTTCTTCCATTTTTGGCAACAAAAAGTTTGTTAGCATTGAACGATAGCGATCGCCATTCACCGTAACGTTGCGTCCAACAGCATCTTTGAAAAAATACGGTCCAATGATTCCACCAGCGTACAAACCACACCAAACAGTGCATTTTTCGGGATGCATGGGCAGTTCTTGAACGGCTTCTGGTTGCTCTTCACTCCAAATGCGGCAATTTTGCTTATTTACAAAGCCATTCAACCAGAAATGAGCCTCATCGCTGAACAAAATTTGTCGATTTCGAATTTTCGAACCGAACACTGATTTTGGTAATAAAATTCAATGATTTGCAAGCGTTGCTCGTTAGTAAGTCTATTCATGATGAAATGTCAAAGTATACTGAGCATCTTTCTCTTTGACACCTTGTCTGAATCCCGCGTGATCTGTCAAATACTAATGCATGAAAATCCCTAACCTCAAAAAAATCACCCGTTATTTGACTGCAGAGTATCCAAACTATTGTGTAAAACTCCAATCAAAATACTGCAGCTCATTATCTAGCAACTGCTCATGCGAAGAAACTGGGAATGACGATGGCTTCAAAAAAAAGGAAGGAGCATGGTATCGTAGAGTTCGTTTCGCCAAAATAAGACTAAAGCATTTTCGCGCAGCCTGGAACGCATCACTCGACTTCTGGCGTTCCATAAACATGCAGCAATACCACAAGCAATATGTACAGAAGGACCAAGGCATCACTTAAGATCAAATTGATTTTGGGGTCAGCTGACCATAGCAAACCAATATAGCTAAATAAGTCTGCCTGTCCGTCTGTCTGTCTGTCTGTCTGTCCTTTTGATTATGTAAACTCGAAAGAACTCGAAAATTTCACAATAGATTCACAAGTAAAATCGCATTTGCATGAAATTTCCTGAAATACACAAATCGGTTTTGTTTTTTCGTAAACATTGCTTCGGAAAAATTTTGGCCACAAAAGTTTTAACTACTCCGATTACAGTGAAAAGAAATGGAAATCGCATTTGTTTATATGTAAATAGGCGACAGCAGTCGTCATTGTTTGTTTGTCATTGAAGTTCTTTGCGACAGAACCGAGCCGAACTGAACTGAACTGAAGCGAAGCGAAACTCAAGATCAGTGCAAACAAATTTTATTTATTTTAACTTCAAAATCAGCTTCTCGCTTCTGTTGTTCTTGTTTCTATTTGTATTTTCATTACTTCATAATTTTGTTGTTGTATTTTTACAGACAGAATGCGGAAATATAAAGTTGCCAGAGAATATAGCCGAACAGTCAGTCCAATATTCTGAGATATAATCACGCCTAAGCTGCGCTACATCACAATCCACAAGATCAACACACATATGCATATGCCATATAACATGCCATATATGTAGAACGTGTATATTCCTTTTGTCGTATTCGTTTGTTGATCCTTAAGGATTAGAAAGTATTCAAAATATGCTGAGCTGCGGTAGCAATTGTGGTTGCGGTTGTGGTTGCAAACTGGATTAACGCTTTATCAACAATGTGATCTAATCTTTGCGAAACTATCACCTTTCCGAGGCTTAGCTAATTTTCATAAACAAAAGAATAATGAAACATTGTCGGCTCTTACTTCTTTCCATTTTTCTTTCTTTTCTTTTTTTCTTCGTCTCTCTTAATGAAAAAACAAAAGACAATTTACATAATTTTTATGTACCGCCTTAAAGATCCGATCAGATCCGATCAGATCCGTGCCGATCCGTTTAGATCAGATCATAGATGGCTTTGTATATGTGTACAAACACATGTAATCTATTCTAATCTTAAAAAATTTGCAACTAGTTCGGCATGCCGCGCAATCTGAAACTCATTGACCACCCACGCCTTTGTGAAAAGTGTTTTAGTTTACTGTGCCACGCCCATTTTTTTGTTTGTTTTGTTTTTGGATGTTATTCATTTGCATAAAATAGGAATTTATTTGCATTGTGAAAGGGAAACCTTTTCATTAACCAGAAACGAAATTAAAGTTGCTTTGCAATCTATTTCAGAAGCTTTTGTAAATGCATAAATTCTGCAGATTATTAGCATTGATCGACTTTGGCGGAACGCACAAGGCAGAATGACTTTATTTTCATACATTTTTCGATTTTTATGACTTTATAACGATAAAGAGCGAGCAACGAATTGATATTTCTTTCTATAAACCCAGACTTGGGTCAGGCTGCAGTTGCTTACTTTCGTTTAGACACTTAAGTTGTTGCAACAATGTTGCATCAATAAAATATTGAAAAGATTAACAAAAACGTTTTAACGAGACCAATTCAAGCAGCACAAGAAATCAAGAATCTCGAAATAGAAATACTAAGAGTACAGCAAAACCGAAGAAAAATTTGAATCGAAACATGTAGTCTAAACTTAGGTTTTATCGGATCATAGACTTCAAGATTAATGGGCGGACGGTACGGAAAATGGGTTGACATTCCCGAAAATAAAAACGAAAAACAAAGAAAAAAACATTAGCTTTGGTAAAAGGGGTTGGGTAGAGGTTCAAGATCCGATACAACCCAGATTTGGCCACCATGTTAGGATTTATATAAGAAGCAAATTTTACAGATATGTTTTACAGTAAATTTCTTGAAAAAATCAAATAATGGGAGCGGAGTTTGTATGGGTACAGTTTGTTATAGTGATACGTACTTAAAAATGGGCGTGGAACCATGGTTCCGACATACAAACTATTTAGACCCAAAAAAAAGAAATATCAAGTATTTTCATTCAGAAACTTGAAAATGGTTGCTAGATTTCTATGGGACCTATGTCAAAAAATGGACGTGGCACTTTGGTGTACATAATTGCAATTTATTAGAGCTGAGAATCTCAACAAAGTTGCAAATTACAGGTTAGTATCTTTAAAACTAAGCGAATAAAATGCAAAAATACAGACAGACGGACATACATAAACGGACAACGGACTAATATACTTAATAGGGCATGCGATGTCTCCTTTAATGCGTTGTCAAGATGACAAAATTTTATATATAAAACTATGTACTATAACTATGTACTGTATAACTTCTCAATCGTGGATATGGTCGTCCGACCAAATTTTTTGAAGATGATGATACGATAACCATCAATGGTGAGCGTTACCGGGCCATATTTAGCTCGAGCAACAATCAATTTATTGTGACCAATGGCGATTTTGGCTGCCCACCGAGATCACCTGTTTTGACGCTACCAAACTTTTATTTGTGGGATTATTTAAAAACCAAGTTATACGCTAACAAACCAAGGACTCTAACTGCCCTAAAGAACAATATTCAAACAAATTTGGTTGTCAATGCCAGAGGTGGCGCGATATTATTTTTAAAAATCAACAAAATAAAAGATTTTTCAAATAAAATGAACAAAAAAAACAAGAAAGAACGCTGAAGTTGAGTATGCTCGACTGCAAGATACCCTGTACCCAATCTATATGTACCTTTAGTTAGGTTCTATTTGACTACCATACCTCATTGAATTGGATTTTGCATAGAAAAACTTAAAAAATCGGATATATCTTTGAATGGGGTTATACCTAAAATTTTGTTAGGCATACCCATATTGGTCTATTTCATTGGGACTATCATAGACATAATTTATACTAAATTTATACTAAATTTAAATTTTCTAGAATAAAAAACAATGACGTTTTTATGTAAAAACCCAAAATTTGGGGTAAATTTTTATGGGGGCTATACCTAAAATTTTGTTGGTCCTTCCCATGTTGGGATATTTTATTGTGACTATCATAGACATAATTTATATTAAATTTGAACTTCCTAGAATAAAAACAATGTCGTTTTTATGCAAAAACCCCAAAATTTTGGGGGTAGATTTGTATGGGGGGTACTCCTTAAAATGGGTCAAGAGAAAAACCGTTAGTAAGTAAACACTTGACGGCCTAGGAGAGTCTAAGTTTCAATTTTGAAAGCTCTACCTCTTATTGTCTCCGAAATAATCGTTTTCATACGGCAGACAGCATGACAGACGTGGATGGACGGACAGACGGACAGATGGACAGACAGACATAGCTAGTTCGACTCCCCTTCCAATGCTGATCAAGAATATATATACTTTTATAGGGTCTATCTCGCCTCCTTCTGTCTGTTACATACATTCGCACAAACTTAATATACCCTTTTTACCCTTTGGGTACAGGGTATAAAATTTTTTTTTCCTATTTTTTTTAAGAAGCAAATGCTCTCACAGGGTATAAAAAGTCTTAACAATGTGTTGTATGTATTTATTAAATGATAATAGATGTCGGAATGCATGGGACACAGGACAATTTAAAAAAAAATTCCGGGATGAGAAAAAAACGCGTCAAAAAATTAAACCTAAGAATGGGCCGAATCTGGACCAAATATGTTGTCTCGCGCCCGTCTCTAACTCCTACCCCACCTAACAAACTTCATAAAATATCTACGACACAGATGGTTAACGAAGTTGTGTGTGACGCGTATTTGAACTTCGGTTCAATAGAAGCTAATATTTTTTCTGATCTGTTTTTTATTAGGAAAACATAGTTTTAAATTGCAAATCTTACCAGCTGACTTTGTGCAATTGTCTAACGGGAATGTCCCCGCTAAAAAAAAAAATCAGGGCACTCTTGGGCGTAACTGAAAATGAATATTCATAGACAAGCTGCAACATTGACGAAAAAGAAAGAAAGAAAGAAAGGATTCTTAGTGCACAGAAAAGGATTGCACATGTCGTTATCGCTGACACCTTTCGCTTTATTACGTTTACGTTTGCGTTTCTGTTTTGATTTTTTTTATAGAGCGATCGAATCACATCATCAATGCTGTTACATATTGCATTTATATTCCTGAAGAGACACAATAGAATCGAATCGAATCGAACCGAATCGTAGACGCATTCCATTAGAATATTTATCTGTGTCTAACCCAAAAGTACACAAAACTAAGAAAGGCTTGTTGCATGCAACATGAACACCTTTCATCGGTGGCAGATGCATTTCTTTTTCCTCGATCGTCTTTCGTTGTATTTGCTTGCTTTGCACGCGCTCGCGCTTGTGTTGAGGTTTAATATCCTTTTTTCCTTACGATGGATAGATACATAGATACATTTGTTTGCAGTGTTGTGTTCTGTTCTGTTGTGTGTTGTACCGCATGGGTTGCCGCTTAAGTTTAATTGGCTTAATTTTTGTTTTTAAAAAATAGCGCAGCGAACTTTAGCGTTACCCTTGTTATGGCAGCAGCAGCAGCAGAAGCAGCTGATTGCAGCTGAAATCAATAAACGAATCGAAAATCGACTACGAAGCCAAGTGTGTCTGCAATGTTTACGCCTTGGCGCGAGTGTTATCCTTTTTTTTTTTTTTTTCTTTTGCTCTTCTACTGTGCTGCGCTTATCAGTTTACGCATATCCTTTTCTTTTAGCATATCTTAGGACATATCTCGCGTTTTGTTTGCATGTCCTGTCACCTTTAGCGTTCGATATTCTTTGCATAATTTAAACGGTTTACAACATTTGCACAGCTTGATTTTACGTGTCAAACCTTTCGTTTCAATCAGTTTGATTTGAAAAATTTAAATAAATATTTTTAGAACTTTTTAACATAAATACCCCATAAAGTTTATTATTCTAGTCTGTGGACAATTCGATTCGTTTTATAAAAAAGAAATACTCGAAATTATTTATCAGTTAGGCTCCCATTTCCGAAATTTGTGATTTACTGTTCAAATAAATTCTTATAATCTTATAATTCGCAAACAGTTTAAGCATATCAATATAGGAGTTTCTGCGTGATCGGTAGTCTTTGTCTAAGATGTGTTGAATGGCCACAAAGTTCATTCTCCATGTCCCATGTTGACGCCTCACATCCGATCACACAGAAACTTTTACTACTTTCGATTTGGTTCCATAAAAAATGAGGCTGTCTGTTCAGATAATAACATCAAGCATTATCATTGTTAGCATTCCTATTTCTAATTTGGAATTATAAATTTTGGTTTTTTTTTTTAAAAATTTCAAAAAGTATATCGAAGCTAACCAGAAAATTTTCACTGATTAGTGCGCATGCGTTATGTTGAAATCTAAAACAGGTCGTTTTCATTTCGATTTGATTTTGCATAGATAACGTAACGTACACTCTTCTAAGAAGTGAAGTGGTTACTTTAAATGGTTCTTTTCTAGCCCTCTTTTGAAGGGTACACCTCATATAAATCTACACTCCAAAAATGTGTGTTTTTGCAAAAAAAAAAAACTTTATTGTTTCTTATCCTTGGAACTCTTACTTAAGTATAAATTATGCCTATGATAGTCGCAATGAAATATCCCAATATGGGTTGGACCAAAATATATTTTAGGTACAGCCCCATTCATACTTACCACTTTTTTCGATTTTTTGTACGAAAGATGTTATTATTTATTTCATCCATTTTTAGGTTTTTGTATAAAAACATTTAAATTTCTGAACGAGTTCAATTAAAATTTGTTAAAATCAATTAAATGTCCATGTCCATCTAAGTGAGCACTATCGATATGATAAGGATCGGGCTAAGTTATCATAAAGCCTCCATACAAATTTTGTCCAAATCCATCGTGAAATTTAATCTAAGCCCCTGGTTAGCATATAAACTATTAAATGTGTTGTGTGAAGGGTTTTTCAGCATCGGTTTCACCGAAGTTACTGTTTTTCCTTGTTTTTTAATCAGTTTAATACTTATCGATCTCGTAATGACCCAAACAACCCAGTCCATTTTTAACAAAAGAAAAAAAACGTTTCTTTGAAAGTTATTTTTCTTTTTATTATTTTTTATTAGTTCTATACGGAAGTGCAGAGCAGAGAATTTCCCTTATGTACGCAAGTATTGACAGCAAATTGCTTTTACGCGCTAATTGAAAAAGCTTAACAACAATTGTCATTGCCATTAAAAACGCAGATACAATTAGGCATTTATAGATACAAAGATACACAATCCGATTGTGGCATTTGTGGCAAGTTAAAACCACTCCCGATCTTCTCTTCTTTTTTCTTAACCTATAAAGTACGCGAATAGCTACAATATATATTTTATTTGCAATATAATTATTTAAAGTTATGTGTCCTTGCGCTTTATAAATACCAAAGAGACGCTGTGCGACGCGAAGCGACGGTGGCGGCATTTAGATAGGCGCAGGCGCATCGTTCCCAGTACTAGATACGAAATAACGAATGTGCGCGCGCGATCCTAGTCCAGTTTATAAAGCCGCATAAAATTTTAGTGTAGCGCATTTGCGCCGCAAAATTGTCACAAATAGCAAAATAGCGCAACGCTTGAAATGCTTTTGAAGGCAACCGCCAAGCTAAGCCAAACCAACCAAGTCAAGCCAAGCTGAAGTTGGGAGTCAGGCGCTACAGTTGGGAACCAAAGCTGCAGCTAAAGTAGCGCCTTTGGGTGGCTTTGACTTTGACTTTGGCTTTGGCGGCAGCGATTAAGGTAGTTGCGTAGCCTAGCTGCGAGATGCAACAAGTGTTTAATCGTTTGTAATTAGGCTGCAACATTTCCATTGTCTTTTCCATTTGTACTGCAAGTAGCCTTGCCAGGCCTAGCCTCGACTCGACTCGCCTAGTCGAACGAGTGTGGAACGTTAACTCTGTTTTTATTGTTGTTGTTGTGTCCCTCTGTAAATCTATGACTTATCAAGCTGCCCACTTTGTTTACTGCTACTAATGATGTGCGGCAAAGATAAGTCGCAGTGGCCGTTGCCGTCGTCGTCGTCGCGTGTCAATGTCGTCAGTTTGCAGTTGCGGGTATAGTGCGTGGCATAGTTATACATTAAAGTCGATCTGATCACAGATCATGGAGGCTGCATTCATAATATTGCATCAACACCGAAGGGCGCAGGGCGCTGCAGCATGCGGGACGTAGACTGTAGGGTAGCACATTGGAATGCTAAGCGTCAATTTAATTATGCTGACAATACAAATTGCAAGTGCAAGACAGCAAAAAATGATTATGTCGATTGCTACAAATTGTTCCACAAGACAAGACATGAAGCAGGAGAAGAAACGAGCGAGCGAGCGAAAGGAAATCGAATCGAATGGAATGGAATGGCAGGCAGCCGATTGTTCGATCGGTCGGTTGGTTGGTCTATACACAATATTCCTTGGCATAATCGATCTTTGTGCTCTTTGTCGTTTAATCGTTTGCTTAATCGATAAACGATTTTAATGAGCTAAACTGTCAGGACTGAATATGCATTGATAAGGAAGAGATTGCAGCATAATTATGCGATTACAAACGGAAAGAAGGTGGAAAGGGAGAAATATGTACAATTCATACAACCTACCAGCGGCATGTATAAATCATGAAATTGCCTTTAAAGTATGAAGCCGAGACAAATTAACACATAAATTCTATCGCAATTATTGATCTGTAATGTAACATGAAGAACGGCAAAAAAAAAAAAAAAAAAAAAAAAACGGAGAAAAAACTGGAAAGAAAGAACATCCAATTAATAATATGCAACACTAACTGACACGATGACAACGCGAGATACACATAGTACCCGAGAGTAGTACATATCTACAACTAAGTAATGCAGATGGCTGGGACGCACGGACGGATGGACGGATGGACGGACAGTCGAATGTGCCGCTTAATTTTTCACTACATAACATTTTTTGATAACAACCCAGGCTGGAAACCACTGAACAAAATGACTGCGGATTTGGGTCCATCGCCGGTTTAGAACCCTTATTTCAACACATTTGCTCGCTTTTATTTTCGGTAAAAAAAAGATAGACTAATAACTCTTATACAACAGTGGCTAAGATAGAACATTAATATGAGATAGGTGGGTCTGACACAACTTACGTTTATTCACAATATTGTTATCAAAATTTAAGCTAAAAATATAGATATAACAATAATAAAAAAAATGAGTGGTAAGTTAGTATAGGGCTATATGATATATTGGCCCGATCCTTATCATATCGGTGGTGTGTACATAGGATGATATTGGATGTGTTTTTTCCCTAAAAATACATTCATTATTAATAACTACTTTCATACAAAATATATAAAAATGGGCGGTACGTTTGTATGAGGTCAATATCTTAAAATGGGCGTGGCATCTTGGTTTTTACATTGGATGACATAAGAAGTATCTTTAAAATTTTTAGTGAATACATGCATAAATAACCCTATTTTCATACAAAAATTTGTATGGGGGCTACACTTCAGATTGGGCGTGGCATTCTTATTGTAGCATACAAACTACTTAGTTCTCAAAAAGCCTAAGCTTTGAGTTTCATCTCATATCTTTAAAACTAAGCGAATTAATCACCTCTTTTCTTCGTGCTGATCAAGAATATAAACAAGAATATATATGGTCTAAGATTATTTATAATGGATACCCTCCACACAATGTGTGTGACGTGTATAAAAAGTAGTTAACGTATTTCGTATTTCTGTTTTTACAATTTTGTCGCAGTGTGCGCTCACTGATTATCGATCGTGTATGATCGTTCATCGCACCAAAAAGTTAAAACATTCAGAATGGCCGGACTGGACTGGACTGGCCTCCCTGCGGAGGCGATTGCACTTGAATGCAAAGTGAAGTACCGAACAGAACAGAACAGATCAGCACAGAACAGAACAGAACAGAACTTCGATATGGTTAATACGCTTACAACAACATTGAATGTACTACAACATACAATCAAGATCAGACGCAACAACTTTATCCAAAGCGGCACAAAGTGCAACAACTGTTTAGCTTGGCTTCATTGATGATCAGCACAACAGTAGAATTTGTTGCAACTGGCAGTAGCAGATTGAGCAGAGCAGAGTAGCTCAGCTTAGGACTCAGAGACAATTTTGCAGCACAATTGCAAGTTGCAAGTTACAAGTTTTGCCGCAGCCGCCGTTAAAGATCTTTCTTTCGATCTTTTATTCGCATTCGCACTCTCGCATTCGACGTCGGCGTCAGATACAAAAATTTTTATTTTAATTAAATTGTTGCTTGAAATACAAAAACAAAAAAAAGGAAAGAAAAGGAAACTTAAAGCGCTACATTGGTAATGAACACTTATTTACAAGTGATCGCATGAAGATTGCTGCCTGTGGTGCCTTTCGATGTGCATTATCACAAAATTTTACGGCTCATTCTGTTGACATTGGTAGTGCCGCCGCAACTCTACCCTTTTTTTTTTATTTTTTTTTTTTTTTTTTTTTTTTGATAGCATCAAATGCGCAACACTTTGTAGCTGTAATGAGCGCCTTAAGTGACACGATCGCACGTTCAAATTACAATTTAATGAAGTGCTAAAAATATTTGGAGCAAAATCCCATTGCACCTCTTCTCTTCGCACTGCAGATCTTCGCTTTAGCAACATTTTTATAGCAGCAATCTTTATCGAAACTAAAACTGTAACTGACAGACAGACGGACGGACTGAGCGACCAAATGAGACAGACTAAAAGTAAGTTTAGTAAAATTTTTGTTATGAAGTGTTGAGTTATTTTTTATTGGGTGTGCAAATGTGTTTTAAAGGATGTTTTTTTTTTTTTCGATTTCGAAACATTATTGTGAAAAATTGGTACAATATATTTTAATGAAAATGCCAATTTTCGATGTCCTCATTCGAAGTGAAGCGCACTTCCGTAGGGGCATTTTGTATCGACCGGAACAAACAGTAGTCTGATGGTACAAGCGCTGGGCCATAAGGCGGATTATGTAACATAGAACTTCCCATCCGCTATCATGCATTATCTTGGTGAAAAATTAATGTCTCATGTCTGGTTGCTCATTCCGTATGTTTCGCTCACTTTAGTCGCATAATTTGTTGTCTGCAGAGACCCCGTGTATCGTTTGAAAACTTTTAAGAAGTTCATAGTACACAATTCCGTACTGGTTCCATAGATACGCCGCCTTGCGCTTCGGATTGTCGTAATGAATCCACTTTTCATCTGGTTTGAGTTCGTAAGACACCCAGTTTCTGACCTTCAGGGCCATTCCAATGGCTTTAAATCGCTTTGAACTTTCTTGATGAGTTACGCCTAACGTTGTCGTAAGTTCTATTTGGGTTTGGCACGGGTTTTCGTCCAAAATTGCCTCCAATTCAGCGTTTATAAAGGTTGGTGGCTTTCCTTCGCTCTCCTTGTCGGCTCTGTCAATATCTATTAATGAGGCTTTCACATGAAACTCATTCCACAAGTACTCGGTACAATTTGACACCAATATTGCTATCTGAATCTACACTCATAAGAGCTACACCCATTACATAGGTGTTTCCTAAGTCAGCAGTGACCTATTAGGAGCCCTATCATGATCTTTACCGTTCTTTAGCGTTCTGTCCAGCTTAACCAATGCCTTGATAACCTTAGAGTTGTATCCCTCTCGTTTTCTATCATAACGTATTGTCTCATAAAGTATGTGGCTTCCAATGGGACACTACTATTCTGGGCCCTTTAGAGGAGTTGCGGCCCCCTTCCTGGCTAGTGCCTCTGCTTGCTCGTTACCTGGGATGTTGGTATGCCCTGGTACCCACAACATTTGTACCCTGTTGTTTTGTCCTAGTACATTAAGGGTGGCTACAGCCTCTCGTACTAGTTTAGATGTTATCATAGTTCCGGACAATATTGATCTGCGCGTAACGAATTATCGCACAGATCTCTGCCTGGAAAATGCTAGTGTATCCAGTGTTTAGTTCTTGGACCAGCTACTCCAAAACCGGCGCCTTCGTCAGTGAGTGATCCATCTGTATACCAATTGATTACGTATGGTTTTATTTTGTATGCGATTTCTGACGTCCAAGTCTTCTTGCTTGACCATCTGATGGTAGAGTCTTTGTCAATATCATACCTTTTGGTTATAATTTCCATAGGCATTGACAAAAGTTGAGACCCACACCCAATAGTTTTGTTTTTGCATGTTTACGAAACGAGTAGCTTCACGTTGCCTCATAATAATAACTTCATCGAAGTTTTGTACAATGGCAATGTTTGAATTTTTATTGTACGCCAAGTGCAGTGATATGCAAATAAACTTCATTCGGACAATCGTTGAACGTCAAAATGTTGCCTGCGAAAACACTTCAAAACAAACAAATGCGTCAAGTTTTGTACACAAAATTCGACACAAAGCGTTAATATTGAAGCTTTCAAGTGTTGCACTTGACGCTGGCATGAAATGCACAAAACTCTTGGCATGATTGACTTATCAAAGGAGTTTTCGTTTTAGTGGAAGACTGAAGGCGCAGACGTAGACAAAGTTTAAATGCTGAATGACAGAAAAGATACAAAAACAAAAACAAAAAAAAAAGATGGACAAGCGTTTCAATGCAATGCAGGAAGCTGAAGCTGACGCTGACAGAGTACACAGCACGCATAGTCATGCAATGGACTGCTGCTGCTGTGCTGCTGTGTAGCTGTTGATGTTGCTGGTGTTGATGTTGCTGGTAGAGTATGCAGGACGAAGGCGTTGAAGTTTTCTGAATTATGCGCACGCATTGTACGCACGTCAGCACGGCAACAACTGTTTCCTTTCCTTTCCATTCGTTTCGTCTGTCTCTTTCGTCTTCGAAGACGTGAATGCCTTTTGATTTTCATCCTGCTGCTCTGATGTATTTGACTCAGCACACTCAGCACGTCAATGATTCTAAAGCAGAGCGGTAGCAGCTCCCTGCCAAGCGGGAGCTGTTTATGCTAACCAAAAAAAAAAAAACAAATAAAACGGGAGTCCTAGCCTTCCAAATCAACAGTAAAAATGTGTATTGCGTGTGTAAGTTAAGTCAAGTGAATTGAAGTAGTTGCTTGTCTGTCTGTCTGCCTGACTGTCCTGCTTTTCTGTGATTTATGATGTGCTTCGTTGTTAAGTATTTCTTATTGGATTTGTTTTTGTAATTCAGTTCAGTTCAGCTTAAGTGCGCCAACCAAACAGCTAGTCGCTCGCTCACTCACGCACTCGCTCGCTTATTCACTCTCTCAGTAAATTTTTTTTGAACTTGATGATCCCTGATGATCCTTGATCAACTTTTAATTAAATCGATTTACGCTTTACAATGAAAACAAAAAAAAAAAAACTACACAATTTATATTTTCTTGCTTAATTCACTGACTTCTGTGCAAATACATTTGCAATTACATAACTCAATCAATTTGTAAGATCCCCTACAAGATAGTTTTTTTTTTGTTTTTTTTTTTTTTTTTTCGAGGTATCCCATATAACTTTGCAATCACTTAATCTTTGCAAAATGATCGCTCGATCGCTAAATGATTTTTTTTCGGGCGATAAACGAATTTATTGCAACAACGCAAACAGTAATTGGATCAAAAAAAAAAAAAAAAAAAAAAGACAACATTGATGATGATCTTCCCAAACGAAAACTGCCGGAAAAAACTAAGTTAATGATTTTAAAGTTGCTTCAGTTTTTATACACGTCACTCATAGTGTAAACGGTTATATTTGGTTTGTCGGAAAGTTTGTAACGTATTAATGGAGACATCCTAAACTCCATAAAGTATACATATAACATACTATATATTCTTGATCAGTTCGACAAAACGCCTGGTGCTGATAGTTCGAATGACGGAAATAACATAAGGCAAGAAGGGTTTTCCAACGATCCAACTTGGCTAGTTTTACAACAGGAGTCAACCAAGAACTAATACATCGAATCAGTGTTGCTTTACGAGTTCGGACATGTGGAATGAGTAAAAAATCAGAGGCATTCTACGCAATGAAAACTGCCAAGCTTTTGTCGATTTATTGACAGAATTCACAGAATTTAAATACATGGATACATGATGTCTGCGGAAGCGATTGAAGCCAGAACATAACACAAGAAATTTAATTGAAATTTAGAAAATCTGTCAAACATACTTATCCAGTAAGGCCGATATGTTTGGTTTTTCCCTCAGTTATTTCTGCTTTTTTTATATTTGCTATATATAAATTTTTGATTTGTTCTGAATCTTTAGAACAAGGCTTGTGGTCTTCACTAAGCTATGGCCACAGCGCTGTTTTATCCAAAATCCCGACGGATTTAAGTGGCTCTACTGACTTTCTGTCCGAAACTTCGGATTTTAATAAAGCCATTAAAACCACAATTCCTTCACAGCAAGACAGGATGGCGGAGCTGCTAAGGAGTAAAGATGGTCTGTCGCTCTTCACCGACGGGTCTAAGATGGATTGCGGTGTGGGGTCTGGTGTACACTCGAACGACTTTCGTAAGGACAGATCGGTTTTCATTTTCTCAGACAGCCAAATTGCCATCAAAGCGCTGGATGCTCACAACACCAAATTGAAGTTAGTAAGGGAATGCAAAAACCAACTAAATCTTGTTGGTCGCCACAACACACTTTGCCTCTCATGGGTCCCAGGGCATAGTGATATTCCCGGAAACGAGCAAACTGACACGCTGGCTAGACGGGGTTAATCGGGTGAATCTCAGCCAGTTGCTTTTCAAATCCCAATGAGTGCTATGGTCGTCCACATTAGAAATCACTTTACCTCTTTAGGCAATTATAATTGGCAAAATACGAACAGCTGCAGAAAGGCTAAGCTTATTTGGCCTACGATTGACCCCAAACGTACCAGAAAACTACTGTTAAACCCCCACAAAGACCTTGCGTGACTGACTGCCGCCATCACTGGGCATTGGCATATCGGGGAACACGCGGCCAGATTAGCTATGCCTTATAACAGTACCTGCAGAAGTTGTTAGGAAGAGCACACCCCGGAAACGTTAGAACACTTTCTCTGTGTGTGCCCAGCACTTAGATCGAGTAGACTGAGACATTTTGGATATTGGCCTTTAAACTATGGTCCTTTCTTAACTGTACTGGTTGGCTCTGATCCTACATAGCCTTTCACGTACAAAAGGTTTTCCTACCGAGATTTTTAGTGGTAACAAAACGGCAGTTATATGCAAATTGTGCGGGGGAATATGTGTTTTCCCCCAGCTACCTTTATCTATCTAACTGATCTTTAATTTTAACTACAATTAATTGCAAGTTAACCGCTTAAACGTGCATACTCCAGAGTCCATATTGTGTAGTGTATTTAAAATACTAAAACAAGAAAAACAAAAAAAAAAAGGACAAAAACAAAAAAGAAATAAAGTTGTTCGCTATTCATTTGTATTTTGTTCATTCGTTTATTGGTGAAGCAACAACAACAACAACAACAATCTTAACTTTTATTATATTACTCCATGGTGGGTTTTTTTTTTTTTTTTTTTTGGATGGCACTCAATACAATTTCGGCATCGATGCGCGGCACTCATTCAGTTCAGTTTAATTCTGACTGAATCCATTGTTTCATTTTATATGAAAATTAAGTTGCTCACCGTGAAGGACAAACGCTAATTCTGGGAGTTCCGTTGCTGTTGCCTGTCGTTGGATTTGCCACCAGCAGCGAAAACTTCTCTGAAATATTCTCTTGGCTCGGTCTCAGTCTCAGTCTCGGCTCTTGGTTTCTTGTTAATCTTGAATGCGCGTGTGTCAAGTAAGGATTTCCAAAGACTAAACTTGGGGTTTCCTTTAACATATTTCGTTCATTTTTTCTTTTGTGATTATTGCAACAATCGCAACATAATTTGCTAAACATTTAGCTGTAATATATCACGAAGTGAAACAACTGCGAACGAGTGATAAAATTAAATGAAGTTGCTACAATTTAAGAGAAAAAAAAGGACTTTATTTTGCAGAAGGGTTGCATTTTTTTTTTTAGTTACAAATCTTTTTAATCGATTAAGCAGCAACAACATTTTTTGTTGTTGTTGTTGTTCATTGTTATTTTGCGTAAATTGTAAATTAGTTAATGTCAAAAAATGAACAGATAACAATTTTATGCTTTAAAAAAAAAAAGTACAATCTGGTAATTTTGTTTTTATTTAAAACAAAAAAATAAATAAATGCGCCAACGCCATAAACTGACACCCAGATGAGTTGATCTGTGCACATCGATTGATCGATTGCAGTTTAAGTTTAAGCTTTTTCTTTTTAATATTTTTTAATTTGTTGATCCTTAAGCTAAAAACTGTTGAAGATCATCAGCATCATCAGCATCAGCCTCGTCATCAAACTGACGACAAGCGGTGCGCATTAAATTCATCAGAAATGTTATTAAAATGTCTGCAAAAGTTGTAAATTTTAAATACAAATACGCAACACAAAAACTTAGCGGCTAAGATACGACAACAACAACAACAACAAAACACATCAGATGAACGATCGATCGATGCGATGCCGATCCCGATGAATGGATGGATACATACATCGATCGATCGATGGATCGATGGATCGATCGATTTAATTCATGCCAGATTGAAGTAGTCGACGATGCTGTACGCTGACTAAAGCTGTTGATAATCTTTAATATAAAAAAAAAAAAAAAAATAAGAGAGACCCTGGCATACTTTAATCGGTACAGCGCTAACGCTAATTTAAAATATTTATTTAGTTTTTGTTGTTTTTTTTTTTTTTTTTTGCTTAAAGAGAATTCCTTGATCAGACTTAAGCAAAAAATTTGCATATCAGTTAAATGTAAGCAAAGGATCAGTTTTCTTTATTTTTTGTTTTTGGTATTTTTTTTTTTTGTAAGCAAGCAAAGCGCTTTATCGGATCAACAAGACAACTTCGAGGACGTTCAATACAACTGAAGAGTATGGAGCTGTGGGTTGTCTGTACAATGTCGTACGACCTACCAACCAACCAACCAGCCGATTGGGCTGCATACAAGGCCAATCTGAGTTTTGGTACTTTTTATTTATTTAAATTTTTTGTTTTTTTTTTTGCAGTCTGTAAGTCTGCTTTTTTTTTTAAGTTAAAGTTTAATGAATGCCACAGGCTGACACTTTAATTTTCAATTACAACAAATTGCCTATAATGCCTATGCTTATCGATTTTTATACGACGAAAAATGATGCATAATTGAATACTTTGCACATACGACTAACTGATTCGATCTAGATTGAACTCATTCCCATTTCATCGGAAGAACTCTCTTAAATTCGGAGCGGAGCAGAGGTGTTTTCTAATGACACAGCTGACTAGCTTACTAGCCAGCTTCGTTTATTAAAAATTCTTTACAATCTTGAAATCATTCATCAAAATCAAAATGATGAAAACTTCTACAATTGATTTTTTTTCTTCACTTTGATGCAGGCGGATCCATAAATAAATGTAGAACATTTTGTTGTGTTTCTTCTTGGCTTCTTATTTTTTTGTTTTTATTATTTAAGTTCGGCATCCGGTCTCAGAGCAATGAACAAAGTTGTCTTGGACAAACTGTCAATCAGTCCGTCAATCAGTCCGTCAGTCAGTCAGTCTGTTTAGATAGTCAGACACTTCAGGCTGCCAACGTATCAAGAGGGTGACATGATATTTTGCAGTGCTGAGTAAAACTAAAGAAAACTGCTTTAGTACGAAAACTTTAATACGAGTGTGTATCGCAGAGGTATTTGCTAAATTAATATGTTAACAAGACTCTCTCGTAGATGTTTTTAGTGTTATTATAAATGCGGCTAAAGTGTTAACTGAGCTGTGATTCGCTTAGTTTGTTTATTTTTTTGTTTTTTGTTTTTGAAACCTGAGGCACTCTTGGCAAATGCAAAATACACACAAAACACAACTCAACGCCTCCACAATAAGTTCAAAACCAGAACACCAAATCGGACAGACAGACAGACAGACAGACAGGCAAACCGAACTATATACTGATACTGTCTGACAGAGATGACCCTTTGCTGTGAAGTTTCTTCTTGTCGAAATGTTTAATCCAATTTGCGTTCAGATAAATTATGAGCCATGAATATAACAAATCGCTTTATTAACCAACGCAAACATTTATCACAAAAAGTATAAATATTTGTTATTGCGTTAGGCGAAAACAACAACAACAACAAAAACAGAAACAGAAACAACAACAAAAACAAATAAAAATAATAAAACAATTCAAATAACCAACAAGAAAAACTTTGATTTCAAAAGAACCGAAGCTCAAATACGCGTCACATGAATCTTTCAATAGTTTTTTATGAGCATTAATGGCTTACTTAGAATTTGAAGTTGGGCTGGGTCTATGGGCCGATATAACCATAGTTTAGACAGATAGTTGAGGTCATACTTTAAGCTAAGAATAGAGGTGTGTATTATAATTCACAGCTGGTTTTAACAGTTTATGAGAGAAATCAAGGTTAAATGTTAACTTCGGTGGAACCGTAGCTTAAATTCCTGTCTGTGGCTTAGATAGAACTTCTAAATGGATTGGAAAAGGGTCAATGGTCTGATACAACTTAAATTTAGAGAAAATTTTAAATTAAAAATACAGATATTCAAAAAAATTGCAACGTTTGTTTGGGGTATGTCTAAAAATAAGCGTGGCACCTTGGTTTTGATATTGGATGATATTAGAAACAAAATGTTATTTCCCAATTTGAAGTGAACATTCATAAATGGTAACTTTTTTCATAAAAAAAACTAGAAAATTTGTATGGGAGCTATACCTCAGTGTGGGCGTGGCACTCTAAATTTAACGTACAAATTGCTTTGGACGGAGAAATACGTAAGTTTTAAGTTTCATTCCCATATTTTTAAAACTAGTCAACTGAATCACCTCGCAACTGACAGACAGACAGACAAACATGGCTACATCGTCAGGGCTGATCAAAAATATATAGGAGTTTAGATGTCTCTTTTGCACCTCAAACGAAATTTCCAATAGATAATATCGTATATTACCATCAGCGACAAAGATAGTATTTCGTAAAATTTACATTTTTCGTATAAAAACTCAAACATTGGCGTTGAAATTGTATGGGGACTATATGCTATAGTGGTCCGATTTTGTCCAAATTCAAACGGAAAACATAAGTTGAAATATAAATTAAAAATGAGTGTGGCACTTTTGTTCCAACATTTAAACTTCCTAAACCCGAAAAAAGCTTTGAATTTCAGTTCAATTTCTTTAAAATCTAAACATTTTAAAGACGCATCTGGTCGGTGCTAATCAGAATACACATATGGTAGCTTAAAGTGGGGTGTTATGTGCCGGGTTTTGGTTTTGGATCATAATGTTTCTCAACAAATGGAAATTGTTGTAATGTTGTAAAATTCTTCTAATTTTAGCTCATCTTATTGCTGAAGAGTCTGTAGTAGCAGTTTTTTGAATTTCGAAAATTTTCAAATAGTTTTTGAATTCCGAAAAAAGTGTACATTTGGAGTTTTGAAAATTTGTGGGGTTTTGTGTGCCACGACTTTTAATAGAAGAAAATAGCGTTTTTTGTTAAATGTTCCTAAACTTTAACGTTTTTCAAGGAAATAGTCCATAGACTCTTTCAAATTTCGAAGATTTTATCGTCTAGAAATCTTTTCGGAGCACAACGAAACGAGAACAGTTCGTAAAGATTGTGGAACGCATACACAAGCATCGGATGCTCATGCGAGTGAGTAGGTCTAGCGACTCTCTCGACACAACGTCGATGACGTCATACCAGTCCGATGGGGCAGTAAACTGAGTGGCACTCCCCACCCACTTAACTCTACCATATTATATAGTTTATATGGTGCGGTAAAGTGGGGATCTACAATTTAATTCGTTACAAACTTTTCAACAAATCGACAATAGCCATTCACGAGTATAAACGGAAGAAAACTAAAGACGAAGCTGAAAGTCAGACCTAAACTTCGTAAGCAAAACAGCAAATGTATCGGAAATTAGAAGGAATGATGAAGATTGTCATCATCATTCAGAATAAAAGAAAGAGAAAAAGAAGAGTCGAAGTCAAAGTCCTGCAAAGCACGTGCGTTTCTTGGAAAATGCCACTCACAACTCACAGTGAAGGTGTTGAGGTGTTAATTACATATTCGTGCGTGCCTTTGCTCAGGAGAACGTCTTGTGGCAAGCGCAAAGAAATGTATTCTCGAATCGCATCGAATCTGAAAGTAATAAATTTAAACATTTTAATAAAAGCGAATAAAATGCGAAATCATAAACATTTATTTACGCAAATGCTGCGCGGGCGTTATGCGTGCTTCGCGCTTTTTTGTTGTTGTTGTTGTTGTTGATCCTTTGTAGAATAAAATATCCTGCGGCCTTTTTGAAGCTGCAACATAAATTGTAAACAAATTATTGATTTGATTTGATTTGTTTTTCTAGAAATGCAATTTTTCTTTATTTCTTTTAAAAATGAAAATAAAAAGGAACATCTTTGTTTTATTTATTTTTATTATTATTATTTTTTTTTTATTATTAAATAAAATCTGCTCGAGTTGAAGTTCTTAGTTCAGCTTTTTTTTTTTTTTTTTTTTTTTTTTTGGAGCACAAGCGTACGTTATGGCGTGCAGACATAGTTTTTGTGCCCATTTGATGACAGATAGAAGGCAACATACTAAGCGGAAAAAAAATACGTCAACGGAATTGATTGATTGATTTCGTCTGTGTGCAAAACTTCAAAGATTGCACAAAACCTTTAAGGAAGCTGTTAAATGTTTACCTTTTGCCTCGCATGAAACGCTTCAAATCGCATCGCAAACTTTAAATTCACTCAATAATCAATTGAAAACTATGCGTAGCTGTCAATTTGAGTTTCAGAATTGCGTCAAAAGCGTAACGTTTTAATTTCTCGGCAATCAAAAGTGTAACGATCAATCGAATTGAATAGCGAATTGAATCAAAGATTCATCGATTCGATCATATTGATCGATCAATGGATCGATCAACGGTCGATCGGTCGATCGGTCGGTCGGTCGGTCGGTCTATCTAACAAAAGCATTTCATTCATTATAGAACGTTTCTTGGTTTGTTATTTGATTGGGTTGGATTGGCTTAGAGGTCAAGAGTGTTTGTTAGCGAATGATTGACAGCAAATAAGGAATACAGTGAAACCACAGTAAAAAAAAACGGACTTGCAATAAGCCACTTAGCAACACAGTAATTGAATAGATTTTCTATGTATATTTTCTTGATAAGCTTGATGAGACGAATCGAAATAGTTTTAGAGAAAATTTTCAACAATTTTTGGCACATTTGCGAAATTGTCTTTCACTTCTAATGTCAACCTTTGTATATACACCTCCGATTTGATGAAGATCGGACTAGTGTATAGCATTTAGATAGATAGATGTAACTATGGGACAGTCCCACACAACGCTCGAAGGCGTCTGACTTTTGCACATGTCTTATAATGCCAGTTAAGGAAAGTTCGTATTTTGAAGGGACAAGTATTGGAAAGGTAACGTAGCGAGTTGAATTGCCATTGTCCAAGTAACCGCAGTCTGTGTGTTCTAAGTGCGGAGCAGGTGGACCAAAGCCAAATCAATCTAACTTTCCGGTAGCTGTCCAGATTTGACCATTTATTAGAGGCCGAATTGGCAGAGATTACTGCATCCATTGAGTCTCTTCCTGGTCCAGTTGGAAGTCTCTCGCTAGAAGTCTCTCTCTGATCCCTCTCTGGCCAATAAGTCTGCGTGTTCGTTACTGGAAGCATCGCTATGCTCCGGAACCCACGAGAGGATGATTGAGTTATGTTGACCGGTTACATTAATCCGCTTTTTACAGTCCCTAACTATTTTTGATATGGTGACGTGAAGTTCTAAGTAAAGAACTTAGTTTAAAACAAACGCACCTCCTATTTTATTTTGTTTCTCAAGAAAATTATTTCTAGAACTGGATCCTGGACTCCTTAAGACTGCGTCAAAAATTTTGTTTTGCTTTTTTTCTTTTTGGGCAAAATGAAACGAAAATGGTTCTGTAATTTTATATTAAATTCAGTAATGCATAAGAAAATTTTCTTTACATAACATTAGAATCCATCCAATAGTTCCGAAGTTATTCATTTCTAAAAAAAAAATACTGCACAGTTCGAATCATTTTGCAATTAAAATCTTTAGCTTTTAAATTTTAACGGACTATTATTTTCCGCAAATTCAAAGAGTTCGAGACTTATGCAATTGCGTTTTAGATTAAAATTTGACTTTGTATATTATGTAAACCCCAACATAGTGCTTGTATTCGAACCCTTATCGGACCCCGTTCTCCATCCTTTTTCGCGAAAAAAAAACGCGATGATCATACGTGAGCTGTTAGAACTAACGTGTGAAGTGTATTTGAGCTTTGGTTCTATTGAAATGAACGTTTTTTTGTGATTTTTTTTAACTTTGTGCGTTTTGGCTTCGGTTTTTGACATTTTCGGTGCGCTTCAGAAATTTATTACGTGTGGTCGCTGAATAATTTGACGCACATAAATTAAAGTCGATCATGACGCAAAAAAATCATAACAAAAAAAAAAAAAAAAAACAAAACATATAAAATAATGGGCAAATTTTATTTCAGATGTCTGCCGCAAGAGGGCAGTTTAAGAATTGCATTCGAAATTATTTATCTTTTTTTTTTTTTTTTTTTTTTGATAAATTATTTTTACACGCTACAAAAAGACAGCATTGAAAGTTGAAGTTAAAACCATTTTAATTCGTTTATACGGCGCCTTTCTTCTTCTTCTTGTTTCTCGGTTATATATGTTTTTTTTTTTTTTTTTAATCAATGATTCAGATACATTCCGAGTTCATTCAAGAAGTAGGCGTAAAATTCATAGAAACAGCTTGAAGCGCAGCCTTACAAACAGGACATTCTTCTGCTTTAAGGCTGCCTCTTTCGCATATCCAAGGTGTAAATTAGTTCGCACCTTTTTTGTATTTAGTTTTTTTTTTTTTTTTTGCAAATTCGCATTTGAAATCGATACAGTTGCCACGCCTTAAGCCGCCCGCTACCTTGAAACGTCTACGACGACAAATGTCCGTCGTTAGTGAGTTAGTTCATTTTGAGAGTCATTTTAGCACGTTTCCAATGAATCTGAATCTGAATTTGATCTTCGACATGATGCGATACTGAACGTTGGCAATGCGTCGTCTTAGTCGAAGTCGAAGTCGTCGTCGAGGAGAAACATAGTTAAGCGAGTGATTAATGAGTTTTTAAGAGGCTCACTTGGCACATTTTCGCACTTTAATTGGAACATGCTGCTGCGTAAATCAGCTTAAAATTGCCACTAATAGGATTCGAAGGAATATTTTCTTGTAATTTTTTTTTTTGGATTTTGAGTTTCTCAGTTTGTATGACGCGATCATTCGTTCTTACGTTCGTCGTAGGTCTTTCAAGGTGTAATCTTGTCTTGCTGCTTCCTTCCTTTATGTTAAGGTGTGAATTTTTCAATATATGACGCCAGTCAAATTTGTGCATCCGGCAAACTTCTAATGGGTTCAAAATCAATCAATCAATCAACTAAACGATCGATTTTTTTTCAATATGTTTTTCTAAATTAGCAAAAATTAGCAGCTTAATGTTGACTTGCGCCTGATTGATGAACAAAAACACACATTTTCAAGTAAACTCCGGCGCTTGCGCAGAGTCGATATTCCTGGAAATTGCACTAAAAAAAAATAACAAATATTGCTATAACGAATGAGAACTAATGCTTTAGATACTCTTCAGTTTACTACTATTATTAATTGGAGATTGCATGCATATTTTATATTTTTTGATAGAAAGACGGACAAATGGCCATGGCTTAATCAACGCCTTTCGAAAATTCTGTTCAATATTTTATAAGATCCTCCATTTATATGAAGCGTTACTAATTTTATATTAAAATAATTATTAAAATTCAAATAAATTTTTGTTTTTAAATTTCAATTCTAAATTGCAAAATGACAGCGAAAATATGCTAATTGTGGATTCATTTATAGAAAATAGATATTTTCAAAGAAATTAGATTTTTTAGCCCGAGTTTTGTTTTGTTTTTATTATTATAATTTTTTATTTTTTTTGACAAATTATAAACTAAATAAAATCTTAAAAGTCGTTAAGCTCAGCAAACGGAAAAGTGAGAAGTGAGTTTGGCAGTAGCCATTCCGTATAAATTCTATTCCATTCCATTCGATACGAATTCGAATTCGTTTGTCTTTTGCTAATTGAGCTATTAAATCGCTGATAGCTGATTTCGTTTTTTCGATTTTTAACCTTAAACATAAAAAAAATTCTACATAATTTATCGTGAAAGGCAAAACGTTCTAGTAGCTTTTAAAATCAAAAAGAATTTTATGGTTTTTTAGTGTATTTTTATAGTGTGAACGGGTAATATTATTTGGTCAGATAGTTTGTAACGCATTAAAGGAGACATTTTAGACCCTATAAAATATAACATATATTTTCTTGTTCAGCTTGATGAGACAAATCAAAATAGCTATGTCCGTCTCTCTTTCAGTCTGTCTGTCTGTAGTTACACGTTTTATTCACTCAGTTTTAAAGATATTGACCTGAAATTTGAAACTTATACTTTTCTCAGCTCTGCGCAGCGCTTGAAACCAAGGTGCCATGCTCATTTTTATATGTAGCCCCCATACAAACTTTCCGTTTTTTTTTCTCGAATTTTTGTATGAAAATAAATATTATTGTATTTATGAATATGTTTACCCCAAATGGGATCAAAACATTTCTAATGTGATCCTATAAATACTGATATCAAAAGGATCAGCCCACTATAACATATAGCCCCCATACAAATTCACCTTCCATTTTTTAATTTTTTTTTTCAAGAAAATTATTGTTATATTTGTTCTAAACTTTGATTGTATCGGACCATATCCCCATCCATTCTCCAAATTTAACCTAAGCTACTGATGACCACAAATAAACTATTCATTGATAGGTGTGACGGGTATTTTCATGTTTTTCCTTTCTTTCGAAATAAGAAATAAGCTATGAAATAGTCGAGATTTTGAGTAGGTACATATTAACAAAATACGTAAAATACAAATAAGAATGAAACGATGGCTTTAAGTCTATCAAACTGACCCAACATATATTCTGTAAAATAAGCTCCCGGAAATTATTATTAATAAAGGCTACATTCAAGCCGATACAACCATGCCAGCCGCTAACCCAAACTTTCCGGGTATAACCTTCGCCTCCTCCGGCGAATTTTGTTTGATGTCATCGATCGACTCAAAAGCCTTCCCCAAAGAGGCAATTTCAAATATGTTAGTCACAGGAAGCCAAATTTGGTGAATATGCTGGTTGCTCGATGGTATTTATTGAGTTTCTGGCTATGCGCTCCTTTAAAATCACAAGAAAGTGAAACTACGCGTTGTCGTCGTGCATAATCTACGAGATTTCCCTCCACAATTCCGGCCGTTTGCTGCGAAAGCTCTTTAAAACGGATAAATAATAAATTCTTAAAAACCGTATGACCATCCGGGAGGAACTCAAAGTGAACCATACCACGGTAATCGGAGAAAACGGTTTCCGTTTACTTACTTTATAGATTCTTTTCAAAAATTCCATATTCAGAAACCGTTTAAAATATGAAATTCTTCCGTACTATGCCATAATTTTTGTTTCCTAATTATTCTGTTTACTACTCAATGAAAAATCCTTAAAATTTAAATTCCAGAAACTACATTTTGTACATATGTAAACCTTCTCTCTCTCTCCCTTCAAATGCCTCTCAGCTCAGCTTCGTTTAGCTCATTTAATGGATAATTGCATTCGAGGTGAAGCATAGTTCCGTTTCGATTCGTTTCGTTTCAATTCATTTCAGACGCGTGCGGCACTTTTGTCCTTCTACTTTGTTTTGAAATGGTTAAGCTACTGCTTCTGGTCCTGTGCGTCCTACTTCAACACCTCTCCGCTCCACCACTACAATCAACCACCTCAACCATTAACAAAACTTACTGGTTCCGCTCCATTTCGGCGGTTATGCTTTGCTACACTTTAAATTAAAAAAAATTAAAAAATATAAAAAAGCAAAGTGCCGAAGTGCAACTTGTTAACTTGTACCAAGAAAGTATGTTGTAGGCAAATTCAACAGAAAAAAAAATATTTATTTTTAATGTTTTTTTGAAACGAGTTCGACTTTAAGTTTTAGCTTCAATTTTTATATTTTATTTTTTTTTTTTTTTGTTTCAGATATACAAAAGTGCGACAGACACACACACACACACACACGAGTAGCGCGATTTTTGTTGATGAACTGAACAGACATTTTCTGTCTGTCTGTCCATATGTATCTGCATGCCTCTCAGTTGGTATTGTATGCAACGAACGCGTTTATTATGCATTTTTTCGTAGTTAATATTTTAATTAAATGCAGCATTCGCGCTATATATGTATATATGCATGTATATAACTATCCGATCTATCCGATCCGATCTATCTGTCTCTTTTACACTTTGCGCGTGCGCGTGCGCATACACTTATACAGACAGGACACTGGACGAAAGCAACCACGACGCGTGGCAGGTGTATTTGCGAGATACGTAGATACATTTTGTACATATATGCGCGCGCGTGTGTGTGTGTGTGCAACATATAAAATTCGAACACAAAACTCTTAAGCAACCTGGATCAGGGGCATACCCCGCGCTTGTAAAACGCTAAAAGACCGAGATAGAGTTTATATGTAAAAGCGGGATAGCATGCTGCAAGCTGAAAATTAAAAAGAACAAAAAAAATACAAAAAATAGGAAGAAATAAACTCAAATATTATTTTGAACATTAAAGGAAATAAATAAATACATGAAAATTTTCGTTACTAGGGGCTGACGGTCGCCAATGATACAATAATAAAAAAAATAAATAAATAAAACGAGTGCCGCTTGTTGCGTAATTAAAAAGAGTTTGATAGATTCTTGTTTCGATAGATTCTTGTAAAGATGCAAAAATTCATCATTCGAAAAAAAAATATTTATTGCCTCAGATGCTGCATTTAAAAATAATTCAAACGAAATATCATGCATGATTACTGTTCAATCCAGCCTCGTTTAGTCGCTTTAGTTTTATTTGTTTGTTTGTCAAACGTAAACTTAGTTTTGCTATCTAACTAAGTAGTTGCTTTATAAAAGTATCTGCAACTAAATACAAAGTATCTCAAACTTTACGCGACCTTTGCTGTCTGTCTGTCGGTCGGTCCGTCTGTCTGTCGCAATGAACTTGACGTTGAAAGTTCAACTCAAGTCAGCTAAACGAATACGATTCAAAATGAAGTTTATTTTTACTGATTGTCTTTGCTTGTTGTTGCTGTTGATGTCTGTTTTTCGATTTTGTGGTTTTAACTTTGGTTTTATTTTTTTTTTGTTTTGTTTTTAGAGGGATTTCGTAGTTGCAGCGGAGCCAGCTGATAACTATCATTACCCGCAGCTAAGTATCTGCACAGTGGGGCTCTTATTTTTACTGTCTTAAGGGGAGAAATATATACTACGTATGTTATATGATGGAAAAGATACAAAAGAAAGAGATAGCACATAGAGAGATGTACGAATTGTGTGGATAGCGCGCGCGCGCTAGACATGATGCGAGACATTAGTATTTAGTTGTTTTATTGTTGTTGTTGTTGTGTCTTTGCTGATATTCCTGCGCAGTCATCAGCAAAAACAACAACAACAACAACAAGAACCACTTCTCATCATGATCAGACTGAACGTCAAAGACAGAAGAAACTCAGTAGCACGAACCATTAGATGCGGTCAACATAAAAACATCTGCTTTTCAATGTATTTCTCCAAGAGGTAAATAACAAATACACAAACACACACACACACACACACACACACACACAGAGACATAATAAAACCATAATAGAAGTATATTGGATAGTATCTGACATAGAGACAAACAGACAGACAGACAGTCAGACAGACAGACAGACAGACACAATAAAATATGCAAGCAGTATAAACGAAAAACATTCCTAGAAGTAGAGTTTCGAATGAGTAAAAACCATTGATCTACGTTTGGATTATTCGATTTGCTTAAGTTGGAGTTTAAGGAAAAAAAATATTTTCTCGTTCAACGAAATCCCAGATCCTTGTACCAAAGATGTAGTTGATATTCATCCATCTATCGGCTTTATTTTCATTTAAACAACTTAGTAAAACTTATATAAATTTGTAAAACTCCAAACCTTTCTTTTTATCGTTTTAATATTAAACAAAAATACATGTTCCATTTATTTCTTAATTTTAAAAAAATTATAATAAATATAAAAATAATTAATTTTAATATTTCGGCTTGCGAAAGTGGATTTGGGAACAAGGTTATATTTCTTATATAATTTTTATACCCGCCACACATAGTGTGAAGGGTATATTCAGTTTGTCTGAAAGTTTGTAACGCATTGAAGGAGACGTCGTAGACCCCATAAAGTATATATAATCTTGATCAGCTCGATGAGACGAATCGATCTAGCCATGTCCGTCTGTCTGTCCGTCTGTCTGTCCGTCTGTGTATTTCTAAGCATCTTTTTCGTTGAAGATATAAAGATATTAAGCTGAAATTTGGAACTTAAGCTTTTCTCGGCAACGACTATTATGAGTTCGAGAATAAGAGTGCCACGCCCATTTTTAGGTATAGCCCCCATACAAACCTACCGTTTTTTTAGATTTTTTGTATAAAAATACTAATTATTTATGAATGTATTCGCTCCCAATTGTATAAAAACATTTCTTTTGTCATCCAGTGTCAAAACCAAAATGCCACGCCCTGTTTTAGGCATAGCCCCCATATAAACTTTCTATTTTTCCGATTTTTCCGATTTTTTGTAAAAAAATACTAATTATTTATGCATATATTCACTCCATTTTGGCTAAAAACGTTCTAATGCCATCCAACGTCAAATCAGATGTGTCACCCCCATTTTTTTGGTATAGCCCCCATACAAACTTTCGGACCATTTTCGATTTTTTGTATTAAAAAGGTTATTATTTATTCATGTATTTACTCCATATTGGGTAAAAACTCTTCCAATGTCATGGTGCCACGCCCATTTTCAGGTGTTTCTTGCATACAACCTTACCGCCCCTTTCCAGATATATTCGAGAAATATGTTGTTATACATATCTGTATTTTTTAGCTCAAAATTTTAAATTAATATTGTGTGTAAACTTAGGTGACCACTGATGATTACACATAAACTCTTTAAAGATTCGTGTGACGGGGTATTTAAGCTTCGGTTCTACCGAAGTCAACGTTTTTTTCTTGTTTTTTTTTTCAAAGTTGACATTTTTTAATTCGTTTCTTTGATTACCAATTGTGCGATAGTTCCGCCTTTACATATATCAAAAGTATATTCGCAAACAAAATAATTCCAGCAAAAATTCGAAAAATTGCACGTCGTACATCACGATCGCTCCCAATTTGTAATATGCAAACTATTAGAAATAGTACAGAAGACCAATCTGGTGCATCCTCGTTGGCCAAGTATGACGTCATTATTGGTTGATTGAAGAAATCCATTTTTTAAATTATTTTCCTTGGACTTTCAAAATTATTTCTGTTCAAAATCTTTGTTTTAGTTCGGATTTTGTAACTTTTATGAGTTGAAAATTGAATAAAAAAAAATATAGATGAAAGCAGACGAATAACTGCACGCTTACTGATCTTAAATTAACCCTAACATTCCGATCCGAAACAACTTCAATTCGAAACATATTGCATAGAGTCAAGATGCAAAAGCTCAAACCGCAATTAGATGACATCGCAACTATTTATTAATTTTTTTCAATCTTTCCAAATTTTAGGCTAAATAGTTTTAAATTTATTTAATGGCTGCCTTAGATTCACGTATACGATTTGAGGAGTTTGGCAGCAGTTCAAATTTTAAAAGAGTTGCACATTTAATTTCTACTCAAGAATTTTAGAGAAAAGATGAAAAAATATATTTGAAGAACTCAACTTGTACATTTTAAGGTAAACAGTTTTTGGACAAGCAAAATATTACAAATTTTAAGAGGTTTTTCGAAAAAGTCCATTTTAGGGATGACCTTCAGCTCCTTTCGGGCGGCTTGAATCTGTTCTAACTCCTATAAACAGTGATCCTGGAGCGTTCTTTTGAGCTTGTTGAACAGCCAGAAATCACACAACGCCAAATCGGGTGACTACGGTGGTTGTGGAAAGCTATAAATCGAGTTTTTGGCGAAAAGATTACGAAAAAATCTACAAAAAAAAAAAAAAAACTATGATTTTGTTAACAGTCGAGATTTGACGCATTTGAGGTCCAAAACATCCTTCAACATAGTGCTGGAGAAAGATCGATGTTTCCAACATTTTTTTTTTTTTTTTAAAAAAAAATTTATTTTTTTTTTTTTAAAATTAATTTTGGATTAACCAAACATAAAGGGTTAGTTTGTTTTTTTGGGTCTCCTGGTTCTTTTGGTTTTTTTTATGTCCATACCCAACTGGATTATTTAAATGAGTTACAAACTTCTATGTTAATTAATTAAGCAAACAAAATTTAACTTCAAAGAACAAAACTTAAACAAATATATTTAATAGAGAAACAAAAGAAAAAAAAAAAATATTAAAAAAACACAACAATAATAAACTTCATATATTAAAACTAAAATAACATTCTTTTCAAAATTGTATCCCTCTTCAACTATAAAACTAAACTTAAATTATGAGACCCATTCATTTTTGTTGATAAAAAGCAGCATATCAACTTGCTTCGCTTTGAGAGAGCTTCTTCTTTCAGTAACAATAAGTCCAGCTTTGCTGAACATTCGTTCACTTTCAGTGGACGTTGCGGGAACACAAAGAAACTTTTTAACGCAGCTTTTCAAGCTATTGTCATTTGAGATCTGTAATTAAAATATGTATATTGTCGATAAAAGTTAATATAAATATTTTTATGTTCAGTGGTACCTTCCAGTAATCTAATGGAGAGATATTTGAGTCCGAATTTTCAAGGTTAAAATATTGACGCAATCCCAAAATTGTGTCCACTCGACTGCTACGAATCTTTTCGGATTTTTTTTTTTTAAAGAAAATCAAAAAGTGGGTGTTGTGATGTGGCTGTGGATATTGGTGCTGTGGATATTGGTGCAGTCAGGCTGGAGGAAGATAAATGTTGGTCGGACAATTCATTTATTAAAGTGAGTTCATTCTCCAGGAATTTTTCAGCTTCGACCACATTAAAATCTAGCAAAAAACCATCTCTCTTGAAGCGTGGATCCAAGAGCGTTGCGATTCTTGTGCACGAACGCTTCTCGTACGGCACTAGTCTTTCTTTTGTTCCATTTATCAAAATCATGCAAGCTTGGATACCCTCATTAGTGGCCAGCTTGCCCTTAAGATTTTCTAAGTTGTGTAGAAGGCCACAAACTACTGGAATCACCATTGATACGGTCACCAAGCTGCTGGACGAAGTGTGCAACGTCGCGTGCTCAAATGGAGATAGAAGCTGCTTCAGATCTTCGAGTATAGCAATTTCATCTGCTGTTAAGGGCAATAATGCCTTTGGAGTATTGAGCAGTACTTTAGATATGGCATCTTTTGTTTCAAGAATTCGTTGAATCATATGAAAGGCACTATTCCATCTAGTTGGGCATTCTTGCTTTAAACTTAATGGACTATCTGTACTTTGAGCTTCTCTAAACTTTGCATAAGCCACAGTACTGCTCTTAAAAAATGTAACAATGCTCTTACATTTGACCATCAAAACTTTAATTTTGTCATTAGCCAAACAGCTCTGTACAGCCAAATTAATTGTGTGAGCAAAGCACGGAACATTACGCTTTTGAAGAATACTGCAAGCCTTTATCATATTTTGAGCGTTGTCCGTGACTATGGCTGTTACTTTGTTGAAAACTCCCCATTCATTTAAAACTTCACGCAATGAGCATGAAATATTATCTGCGGAATGGTTGGTTTCATTTTTTAACTTTTTAGTTGACAAAACTGCTGTCCGCATTATAAAATCTTCAGATATAAATTGACAAGTGACGGTAAGATAGTTCTCATTTGCTCTTGAAGTCCAGCCATCTGTTGTGATTGCGCAGTGCTCAATCCGATCAAGAATAATTCTTAGTTTTTTTCTCATGTCTTGGAACAGATTTGGCATATATACGTCTCGCAATGTTGTCCGCGAAGGCAACTCGTAAAGTGGATCAAGGGTTTTAACCAAATGCCTAAACCCCTTGTTTTCGACTACTGAATAAGGTCGAAGATCTGAACTTATAAAATAAGTCAACGCGCTGTCCAGTGCCTTTTTCCTGCCTGATGAGGCGTCATATTTTTTTTTCCATAAATGCCAGAATAGAGCACGCAGCCTTCGGTTCCACAACTTTATTCATAGTCAAATCAGGATGGATGCGTTTTAAATGCGCAGACAAATTTGTCGTGTTTCCATGGGTTTGATACGTTTTGCCGCATTTATTGCAAATCGCGGACTTCATATCTGACGACTTTTTAAAAAAATTCCATACCGCAGAATTGCCATACTTTGTCCGTTTGTTGGGTGTTCCATTCTCTCCGTCCGAACTATTGCGATCTGCACATAAAAACATATGTATCATATTTGATGAAAATTTAAAAGTAGCTGCCACACAAATGAATGCTTTAAATTATTAATTACCTTCGCCATTAGCGTTCTTTAGGAATTTGTCCATTTCCAACAGCCAACAGCACCAATACTAACATCCTACAAAAAGGGAATTAATTTATTGTTTTATCTTATATATTATAATGTTTAAAAATGCTATTTTAATGTTTTTACTTACCAAACTTATCCCGCTTTTTTTTCTAAGTGATTGCTTCTTCTTCTTCTTCAAGTGATGGAAAAATATTGAAATAGTGACATGTTCGATGCATCGAAAATCGAAGTTAAAAAATCGATATTTTTAATAAATAAAAAACATCGATGCATCGATTTTAAATCGATTTTATTTCCAGCACTACATTGGCGTTAATGGTCGTGAATTCAATATAGCTTCTATCTCAATAACCAGTGTTTCGAGTTCCTCATAAGTCAAAGAAGCTGTTGCTACACTCCTTACCAGCATATGTTTTGCTGATTTTACTGCTGCTTCCCACAATCCTCCGAAATGCGGAGCCCTGGGCGGGATAAAATGAAATTGTATGCCTTTTTGGCTACAGGTTGATATTATTTTTTCTTGTCCGTTGGATGAAAAAAATGCTCTGATTCAATTCCGTTAACTGGTTTTTTGCGCCTACGAAGTTGGTTCCATTGTCCGAATACATATTTTCACAATGTCCCCGGCGGCTAATAAATCTTTTTAGAGCCCCAATAAAAGTCTCTGTTGCCAAATCGGTCACCAGCTCCATATGTACTGCCTTGGTTGCAAAACAAACAAAAACAGCAATGTATGCCTTTGTTGGTTTTTTGCCTCTAACTTTGTAGTGTATCCAGAATGGTCCGCAGTAGTCCACACCAGTATTGTAGAAAGGCCTTGAAGGAGTAATCCGATGCTTTGGAAGATTTCCCATCTTCTGCTGACAAAACTGTGGATTGGCTTTCACACACTGGATACATCTGTTTGTTGTTGAACGCGCCATTATTTTTCCTTTAATTGGCCAAAAACGTTGTCTAACTGTGTACAACAATTTTTGATTAGTACAGTGCTTGTTTTCATTGTGCACCATAATAAACAACAATTTAACTAAAGGATCATTGTACGGAATCAACATCGGGTGTTTGGAGTCATAAGGTATCTGTGCTGCTTCCAATCGTCCTCCAACTCGAATTATGCCAATTTCATCAATAAAGGGTGATAAACTGCTAATTGAGCTAGAGTTGCTTACTACACCATCCTTTTTTAATTGTTTTAGTTCGTTGCTAAAATCTTCACGTTGTATGCATTTTATTATGACGAAAAGAGCTGATTCCATTTCGTCTACTGATAATGCATTGTATTTTGAACGACATTCTTGTGGTATTTTTGAATTTTTAATGAATCGCAACATGTATGCAACAATTCGTTGAGGCCTTCTAAATGAATTACCATGATTGATATCATAAATTGTTTTGATTTTTATCGTTGCAGATGTATTTAATGCTGCAACTATTATTGGTGTCTTTCTTTTTCGTTCTAAATCATTTGGTATCATTAGTTGCTTCATAAACTTTGTGGGCCAGCACGATTCTTTCCCATGTAAAAAGAGTGGCCCGTAAAACCATAAACTACAGTTTAAAAGTTTCAATGGTGATAAACCTCTTGAAAGTACGTCAGCAGGATTGTCTTTCGTACCAACATGACGCCATTGCTCAGGTATCGTCAAATTCTGTATTATGGATACTCTGTTTGCAACGAATGTTTGGAATGATGCTGATGGTGCATTTATCCAAGAGAGTACAATTTCAGAGTCTGTCCATAGCCATGTAGACACGTCCTTTAAGTTCAAGTCGGTTTGAACTCTTTTCATTAATTGCGCCCCTATGACTGCCGAACATAGTTCCAAACGTGGTAGAGATTGTCGCTTTAGTGGAGCGATCCGTGATTTTGCACATAATAGTTTGACGATTATTGTCCCGTCTTGAAGTACAGACCGAACATATATTGCTGCTCCATATGCCTTTTCCGATGCATCAGTAAAAGCATGTAGTTGCACTGACTTCGCTTTTTGTCCCTTTGACATGTGTCGTCCAATTTTTAAATTATCTAGTTGTGTTAGATTTTTGCGAAACTCCGCCCATTGGGTATGTAATTCAGCTGGAAGCAACTCATCCCAGTCTAGATTGAGTTGCCAAAGCTCTTGAATAAACATTTTTGCCGTTGCCACAACTGGACCCAGCAGTCCTAGAGGATCAAATAATCGTGCAATGTCGGATGTTACCGTGCGTTTGGTTATTCTATTATGAGATTGCAAACGTACAGTTACTCGAAATTCATCAGTATAAGGTATCCATGTCAATCCAAGTGTTTTAATAGAATTATCGTTTTCATTATTAAAATCAAGGTTTACTTCTTGATCTGTCGCTGGTATATTTTGTAACAGCCTTGGATGGTTTGCGCACCATTTTCGTAAATGAAATCCAGCCTTACTTAGAATGTGTTTTAATTGATTTTGGCTTTCTACAGCTGTCCATAGACTGTCAGATCCACCAATACCATCATCAACGTAAAAGTTATCCTTTAAAAATTGTGAACCTAATGGATATTTCTCACAATTTTCTTTAGCCACCTGTTGAAGGCATCTAGTAGCTAAATATGGTGCTGATCTGGTTCCATAAGTTACCGTATTCAGCTGGAAAAACTGCAACGGTAGACTTGGATTTTTCCTCCAAACAATTATTTGGAATTTGCGGTCCTCTGGATGTATAAGTATTTGTCTATACATCTTTTCCACATCGGTAGTAAATACAAAGCATGGCATTCTAAACCTTAGCAGAATTGATAGTAGTTCACCTTGAACTGTCGGGCCTGTATGCATTAAATCATTAAGAGCACACCCTTCTGAAGTTTTTGCAGATGCATCGAATACTACTCTGAGTTTTGTAGTGGTGCTATCGGGCCTTAACACATGGTGATGAGGTATGATGTAATATGGCGACAAAATATCTTCAGATTTAATTTTCGTCATATGTCCAAGCGCCTCATATTCTGTCATGAAATTAGAATATGCAGTCTTCAAATCCTTGTCTTTTTCAAGGCGTCTCTCAAGTGCCATAAACCTGTTGATGGCTATGTTTTTCGATTCACCCATTGTATTTGGATCATCCTTGAATGGCAGTCTTACAATGAATCGCCCATCTTCGTTTCTTTGTGTAGATTGTGTGAATAATGTCTCACACTGTTGATCGATAATTGATAATGTAGGGATTGTTGGCTCGTCTAAGTTGTCGATCTTCCAAAATCTTTCTATTATGTCATGTGTACTATCTTCAGTACATATGCCGCATGTATTCATTTGTGCTGGTTCTTGGTTTACCTTTCCGGCTACAATCCAACCTAGCGTCGTGTTTTGAAGGATTGGTAGTCCTTTACCAATTCGTAATTGTCCTTCAGATAGTAGTTGGTGGTAAAACTCTGCGCCTAATAATACGTCCACCTTTTCTGGAGTATTAAAATTAGGATCAGCCAATTGGATATTATTTGGTATTGCCCACTTTGAGGTATCTAGTTGATATGCTGGCTGCATTGCTACAATAGTGGGCAATACAAAAGCTTCTAGCCGTAAAGAAAAATTGCGCATTCTTGATTGGAATTGCACATTGATTCGATGATGCGATTTTTTTACTCCATTGCCGATACCTTCAATACACATGGATGCTTGTTTCAAAGGAACACCTAAACGATTGACAAGTCGTTCAGTAATTAGATTTAATTGTGAACCGGAATCTAAAATGGCTCTGCATTCTATAGATTTGCCACAATTTGTTAATATATTTATCCTTGCCGTACCCAATAAAACATATCCTTGTCGTGTTGATGTGTTGTTTGCTGCAGCTGATGTTGCAGCTGGTTTGGCATTCAAAAATTGGCCTTCTGTTTTTGTTGCGTGAATAGTTGCGTCAAGATGTAATAATGTGTTGTGTTTTTTATTGCACTTAGTGCAACATCTTGATGCACATGTTTTTGAGCTGTGATCGCCCTTAAAACAGTTAAAGCACAGTTTATGTTTTTTAACCCAGTTAAGCCGTTCAGATGCTGACAATTCTAAAAATTGTTTGCAATGGTATAATGAATGCTTAGTGTTATTGCAAAGCTTGCAATTGAAATTTGAGGCTACAACTGAAGAAACTGTCTTAGTTGTACCTTGAGTAGATGACACCTTGTCCTTGTGACCAGTCGCTTCCATAGACTGGAATTGTTTTTCTAAAAATGATAGAAAATCATCAATTTTTTGCAATTCTCTAGGATTTTCTAATGACTGCTCGAATCGTATATGTGTGACTCGATCCAATTTTTTAATTAATAATTGCATTAGTAATGGATCCCAAGTCGAAATCTCTATCTTGAGATTTTTTAATGCCAAGAGACATTCTCTTGTTGTATCATGCAATCTTTTTATTGCAGATGGTGTTGATGTTCCTGACGGTTGATTCAACAATTTTTCGATTAATGTGGCCACCAGTATTCTTTTGTTATTATATCTGTCCTGCAGCATTTTCCAAGCTGCCTCATAATTACTCTCTGTTAGAGTAAAATGACTGATCAGCTTGCTGGCTTCTCCTGCCACGTTTGTTTTTAAGTACCACATTTTTTGGACTAGTGGTAATGGTTGCTTGTCCACCATTTGTGAAAAAAGCTCATAAAACTGGCGCCATTCTAGGTAATCCCCGTCAAACTGTGGGATTGTCACCTTTGGAAGTGGCAATGAGCTCTGTAATGATGAAATAGTTGATGGTGCCACTGGACCCAATCCTCCCAATTTGTTTAATTGGCCAGTTAAATTTATCAGCTGGTACTGTACTGTATCTTCCAACTGGTTATATTCGGCTTGATTAAATCCTTCTAACTCTGGATTTTCAAAATTGTCCCAGATTTCATCGTAGAGAGCCGTCAGTTGATTCCAAGATTGATTTATAGTTGCAATCTTTACTTGAAAGTGTTCCATTTGGTAGTCCCTTTTGGACACCTCGATGTCGGTTAATACACGATTCAACATCTGCATTCGCCTTAAGGTTTTTCGAATTAAACCATTTTGAGATGATGGTCGTGCAGGTGATTCATCGTTTGCCTTTGAATTTAGGCTTGATTTTGATCCTGAAGCTATGTTGTCAAGATCATCACTGTTTCCACTAGTGAGACGATGGATTTCTTCTTTAAATATATTACTGAATTCATTGAACGCGTCAAGAATTCCATTGTAATAATTTTTTTGAGAAGTACTCGTGCTCCATAGGTTCCTTAGTGAGTGTTCTTATGACCGTATCTGTTTTTTCGAACTGAACCCACTCTTCATTAAGACGCTGCAGCCGATCGTTGTAATAGGTAATCGTTTTCCTATCGACTGGGTCTTTTTTAAAGTTTCTGATTAATCTCTGTATACTTTCTCCATTCTTGGTCTGTTCCAAGAACAACATCTCAATATTCGTATTCGTCGTCATGATTGTTATCTTTTTTAAACAGTTCTGGAGCTAATACAAGTTACGGATGCGTGTTTGACCCGTTGGGAGAATTTTTGGTTTGTCAATTGACTGGATGTGCTCCGACTCACAACCGCAAGGTGGTCAAACACAACTTTGTAACTTATTAACTCAGAAGCTTTTGGTTCGAAATCCTGATCCTGATCTGGATTAGACTTCCTTCTTCCTGCTGAATTTGTCCTTGACCCAGTAGACTGTGTGTATCTACAGGATCACGTCGGGGTCACCAAAATTATGTATATAAACTGGACAGTGAGCAAAATAAATTTTTGACACATACACAAGCACATAAACTTGGAATGTAATTTAATTGCTTTGTCAGCTTATTACAACCTAAACTCATTCAGTGTATACACACAGGCACTTGAACCTGGAATATAGCTAACTGAATGTTGTTTGTAAACACTAAGCACTTGTAACTTAGTATTTAAAAACGCTAAGAAAGAAAACAACAAGAAGTTCTCTTGATCAATTCTGAAGCATGAATGACAACTTTATTAAAAGAATGTTTAATCTTATATACTATTTCATACGTGCTATGCTATAAGTTAGCATAGATGCAATTACATTGTGTATTGATAAGTCTTTCTTAGAGATAGAAGCATATACTAATCTGTCAACAATTACATACGATCTTTTTGAACTGTCATAAATTTTACATTAAATTATTTTGTTTACTTATGCTAAAGTGATAATAAAAAATGACAAACTATCAATAAATTATTTGTCTGTCGGCTGCTAGCGCATGTTTGATGATAAGCAGCGTTAGTTGTAGCATAATTTTCTATCTGTGAGAGATGCGTTGTTGCGAGCGTCTCGTTGATAACAGCATCAATTGCAGCATGCTTTTTAATCTATGGGAAATTTGTTGGTGCTGATCTGTGGCTTTCATACACGAGATAAAGTGTATGAACAATTTTCAAGAAACATTCATGAAGCTGCTAGCCTAGCTACGCCTTCACTACCTTCTACAAACAATTCTCCTAGTTATGGTAATTTGCCTTTCAACGTTGAGATTCGTGAAATGGTAAACTATAAGAGAAGGTTACGTCGAAGGTGGATGAATAGTCGAAATCCTTTTGATAAAAGAGAGTTTAACAGAGATGTGAAAGACCTTAAAAATTTGTTGCAAGAGTCAAGAAACAAAGCTATTGGTGATTACCTTCAAAATCTTGACCCCAAAGATAATGGTAGTTATAATCCTTGGGGGGAGAAAAAAAAAAATTATTTTTTTTTGGGGGGGGGGTTTTTTAAAAATATTATTAAAATTTTTTGGCGGCGTACTAAAAAAGAAACCGGAGGATTTTTTTGATATTTTTAAAAAACATTTCACCCTCAATTACTTGTGAACCCAAGTTTTGTTTTGGTTAATTTTTGGACAGCCCCTGCCAAATGGATCTTCCTTTGTGGAACGTTACTCCACGTGAAGTGTAAGTAGAAATTAAAGCTCTTAAATTTGCAAAATCTCCTGGCTATGACGGAATAGATGGTAAAGTTATGAAAGCGCTACCACTGAAATGTGTATTATTTCTTACTATGATATATAATATAATGCTTCGCATTTACCATTTTCCCTCCCAATGGAAGTGTGCTGAGATTGTGATGATCCCCAATCCTGGTAAACCTGAAGATCTGGTCACATCCTAACGACCGATAAGTTTACTTTCAATATTTTCAAAAGTTTTTGAAAGACTTTAATTCTTGAAAGATTGTTACCAGTGCTCGAGAGACTTAATATAGTACCGGATCATCAATTCGGATTTCCGGAATCATCATGGAACTCCAGAGTAGTGTCATCGTATAATTTCGAAAATCATCGATGCCCAGGAAAATTTTCAATATTGTTCTGCAGTATTTCTTGATGTAAAACAAGCTTTTGATAGAGTCTGGCACGATGGGCTACTTTTCAAGTTGAAAAAATGGCTCCCAGCGCCTTTTTTCCTCTTTTTTTGCATCATACCTCAAGGAAAGAGCTTTTCGAGTGGTAATAAGAAGTGAGGTATCTACGATCCGTCCAATTGGAGCAGGTGTTCCACAAAGCAGTGTATCAGGATCTGTGCTGTACACAATTTATACTGCAGATATGCCTACTCCTACTAATGGCAATGTTCAGGTTGGCACTTATGCTGATGATACAACATTTTTAGCAACTGATCCTCATCATGTCGAAGCTTCAAACATCTTGCAAGAATACTTAAATGAGTTGTCTTCCTGGTTTCATCGATGGAATATATCGATTAACAATGAAAAGTCTGTTCACATGACTTTTGCAAAGAGGCGTGAAAACTGCCCATGTGTATTTTACGACAATGTAATGATCCCTCAACAATCGGTAGCAAAGTACTTAGGAATGCATTTGGATAGAGGTATTACTTGGAGTAAGCACATTACTGCAAAAATTAAATTATGCACATGGCGCATCAATAAAATGCATTGGCTGCTACATAGAAAGAGCAAACTCAGCTTATCAAACAAAGTGCTGCTTTACAAAACAATGATTGTTCCAATTTGGACATATGGACTGCAGTTTTGGGGAACAGCAAGTAATTCTAATTTAAAAAGAATCCAGAGAATGCAAAATAAAATTCTAAGGCAATTAGCTGATGCTCCTTGGTATGTACGAAACAGCACGCTACATAGGGACTTAAATGTTCCTACAGTTTTGGAACAAATCCATAAGATCAGCAGTAAATACATCGAGAGTATATCTATTCTTGATCAGCATTGAAAGGGGAGTCGAATTAGCTATGTCTGTCTGTCCCCCCATCCGTCTGTCCTGCTGTCTGCCGTATGAGAGAGATAATCTCGGAGACTATAAGAGATAGGCCCACCATATTTGAAACTTAGACTCTCTTGAGCCGTCAAGTGTGCACTTGCAAACTGTTTTTCTATAGACCCATTTTAAGGGGTACCCCATTGAAATCTACCCCAAAGTTTTGGGTTTTGCATAAAAACGACATTGTTTAAAATTATTGTATAAATTATGTCTATATAAAATATCCCAACATGGGTAGAACCAAAAAATTTTAGGTATAGCTCCCAATTAAATATACCCTATTTTTAAAGTTTATTAATGAAAATTCAATACAATGAGGTATGGTAGTGAGATACGACTTAACTTAAGGTAAATAAAGATTGGGTATAGGGTCGGGCATACTCGACTTCAGCGTTCTTTCTTGTTTTTTTTTTTTTTTTTAATGGCTTTTTATTTGTTTTGTCATCAGTATTTATTTGCGTTAACATTCCAATGAAGGAACTTAAAACACATGCAGTGGAAAAAACTAAGAAAGTATGACAGGATTATTATGTTAATTTAAATTAATATGGATTGGCATCTATTGCCGCTTAGTTAGATCATCTGGGTGGAGTCTCTTGAGCCGCCTTCTGCATGTGTTGATAGCGAGAGCCAAAGCCAATGGGTTAATGTGATCACGTAGACGATCGTTGTATCTGGAGCTGTGTCGATTTATTTCATCAAAGACTGATGGCACATCTAAGTCGTTGCTAATGACCGTGTTATGATCAAACCACGGGGCATTGCAGATACATCGTAAAGTCTTATTTTGCATTCTTTGTACACGCTCAATATGGGTTTTCGAGGCAGTGCCCCACAGTTGTATCCCATATCTCCACGATGGCATAATAACCATTTTATAGATAAGCAACTTATTGCTAAGCCGTAGTTTACTGGCTGGACGTAAAAGCCAGTTCAGTTTTTTCAGTTTCGCTCGACAAGTTCCAGTTATCATAGATATGTGGTTGCGCCAAGTTAGCCGTTTATCTAATACCATTCCCAAATATTTGACGAAGTTAACTTGAGGGATATTTACATTGTTGAGTGTGATTGCAGGGCAAAAGCCTCTTTTCAGCGTGAACGTGCAGTGTGCAGATTTTGAGCTGTTTATTTTAATGTTCCAACGATTAGCCCAATTAAGAAAAAGGTCCAAAAACTCTTGAAGGTGTTCTGAAGCTTCAACAGGGCATCTTGAATTCGCCATAATTACCGTATCGTCAGCGTATGTAGCCAACAACATGTGATCGCCCACCGGTTTAGGCATGTCTGCAGTATATAGAGAGTAAAGAGTTGGGCTCAGTACACTACCTTGAGGTACTCCAGCACGTATTGGCCGTATCGTCGAGTTAACATCCTTTATTGCTACCTGGAAACACCGACCGGATAAGAAAGACTTTAGGAGGAGAAAATGAGCTGAAGGTAAGTACGTCCTGATTTTTGCAACAATCCCTCATGCCACACGCGGTCAAACGCCTGCTGCACGTCCAAGAAAACAGCGGAACTGTAACGCTTCTCTTCATAAGCGTCTAGGATGTGATGTACAACTCTATGGACTTGTTCTGGAGTGCCATGTTGGTGCCTGAAACCAAACTGGAATGCAGGAATAATACTTCGCTCATTTAATATAACGAGAATTCTCTCTAAAAATATTCTTTCAAATATTTTTGAAAATGTAGGCAGTAAACTTATAGGTCTGTATGAATCAACTTGACCTTCAGGCTTGCCCGGCTTTAGTAACATTGTTATTATAGCATATTTCCATTGAGATGGAAAATGACCAATTCTCAGTATGGCATTAAATAACATTACTAGGAAAAGTATTCCTTGTAATGGCAGTGCCTTGATAGTCCTATTGTCAATGCCGTCGTAACCTGGAGATTTCCGCGGTTTTAGCGCCTTAATTTGCTGGTTAACTTCCTCGATTGTGACATGTCTAATATTTTCGGTGTGTGAGCAGGGAAGTGATAGCTGTTCCAATGTGGAGCATACATCTGAATGTAAAGCCAAATCTAATGGTTTGAAACGATTTTCCAGATCATCTGCAAATGTTTCGGCCTTCTCCTCCACAGAACGGCACCACTCACCGTTTTGCATTCTGAGCGAAGTGTTACGCAATGGCTGTCTCTTTATTTTGCTTGTGAATCTCCACATGTTATAACCGTATGGCTTGTCTGGGTCTGCATTGCGGAGCATATTATCGAAGAAGTCGCTTTTAGCTTCGAACAACACTTTTCGCAAAACAGCTGCAGCCCTTTTCCAAGCTCTCTTATCCAGTTCATCTCGGGTTCGCATATACCGTCGCCTTAGTCTGCGCTTAAGCCTCACAAGTTCAAGAATCTCATGTGTTAAAAGTGGCTGGTGTTGTGTATTTGGGCGAGGCTGGCGTTGTTCAAAAGTTGCAAAGTCCGCAGCTTCATAGATATTGCGTAGAAACAGTTCAACAGCGTCATCAATGTCTTCAGCACTTTCAATCTCCATGTTAAGATTTACAAGCTGCCCTAATCTTAATTTGAACCGATTTATATTTGCATAAGATGGCAATAGTTTTGGTTTGGCATGCAAACATTGTGCGCCGACAGCAAAATCAATTATCAATGGGATATGATCTGAGCTTAGTTCTGCCATACTAGTGATAGCCAAGCTTGATGATGAAATCCCTGCATAAATTGCAAAATCGATTGCACTGGGAGTTCTGTTGCTATATGGAAAGTGTGTAGGCGAACCAGAGGCCAATGTCTGCATATTTGAATTCGCCACGAAATCAAATAAAGTGTTTCCTCTTGAGCAGGCACGGCTAGCTCCCCATAGACGATGTTTTGCATTCCAATCTCCAGCAATCAAAAATCTTGTTCCCAGCTCGTCAAAAATATCTTTAAATTCAGTCGATCTCCATACAAAATTTGGTGGGCAGTAAATTGACGCCAATACAATGTCTCCACGATCCGTGTTTACTTTAACCCCAACACATTGAAAGGAAGGATAGCGCGCAGTGTAAACTGGAAAGTGGTTTATGTTAGATTTTATGAGAATCGCAGCTCCACCAGTACTTCTATCGTCTGGATGAGATTGGCACAATATATTTCAAAGCCTACATTAATACCATGTGTTTGGATGAACACCTCAAGTTCATTGGCATGGTGCACAAGACCATCAGCATTCCAGACTCCTACTCGTAGATTCATTTTTTTCGCCACCAGGGCAGAAAGAATGGACATAAGCTGCATTTGCATGTCCATCAATTTAGCGAGCATATTATTTGTTTGACTCTGCAACTCACTAAACTTATCAAACTTTTTGGAAAGTAAGTGATACATTTCGTCTACACCATAAGCAGTATTACTTGGATATGCTGCGTTATCTTGTTGTTGTGAAGAACGTAGCCGGTGTTGCTGCAATGCAGGGAATTCACTGGCCACATAGGCATAAGAATGAGAGGAACTATTTTGCTGGTATGATTCTTGTATATTGTGATGTGCAGCAGCAGTAATATGTTTGTTTGTGTTTATATACGGCACATCCCTTGTAATTGGCCGTATGCTCATCATTGCACAGCGCACATTTTGCCGGAGATGTTGCAGGCTAATCACACTTTCCCGTTTCATGATTTTTACCACATATTACACATCTATATTGCTTTTTGCAGTATTTCTGTGTATGACCATACTCCTGGCATCTATGGCATTGCGGAAGGTCCACACGACGGCGAGGAGGTTCAACCTTCACAATCTGCTGACAAAACTTTTTTTTTCGTAGATTTCCTTATTATTTGAACGTGGCTCAAGTTATACGAAGAAGATGTCCATTAAGACTCCATTTTTTCGGCTTTTTGGATTGTGCACATTTCGCACAGTATGGCCTCGACCAGCAAGCTGGTCTATTATTTCTTCTGATTGTGTGGAAGAGCTTAGACCCCTGATTACCACTCGGTAAGCACGCTCTTGTTTTAACTGGTAAGAATGAAAAGGTATGTTTTCCTTTTCGAAATATTGAACAATGCATCCACTGTTGTAGCCATTATTCTTACAGTGCTGGGTCCATTAATCTTAATGGTAAAAGTTTCAGTAGGAGTCACCGAGTTAAGGGAAATACGGAGACCAGTAACATTTGTTATACCATCTACAAAAATTGGTGGTGGCTTAGGAGTTTTCGGATAAATTGGATGGGCAACAGTTGCACCTCCGGCATCGTTGTCTTCATTAGAAAGACTAGCAGCATCCTCCATAATATCATGCTCATCCTGTTCGCTGAGGATACCAAACGAATTGGATGCGTCATTGTAAGTAGTCATATTTTGAAGGTCAGCTTTCTTAGCAGGACTCGGAGCAGGATCCATTATGGCTTGTCGCTTCAATATATTTTTATTGGTACGTTGTTCCAGGGCTTTGTTAGGTGAAGATGAAGAAAACCATTCACATGACAAATCCATTAGTGAGTCAGTAGAGTCACTATTCCGTAATCCAGAAGGTGGTTGTTCACCCTTCCTTAGGAGCCTTCCTTGGGAGTTTGTATGGTGATGATTTCATATCCAGTTTGGCGGTAATCGCCTTCAGGGAGGATGCCCGGGTAAGCATAAAATTTGATATACATTTATTTATTGGTTCTTGTTCTTTAAGATATTTGAAAATAAACCACCGAAGCAATTTTTTTTTTTTTATTTTTACTTTTTTAAATTATTTATATTTTGATTGACTTTTTAAACTCGAGCTTCGATGCCCGCTTAGGCACTTTAATTTAATAAAAGCGGCACTGTTTAGATATCGGACAGTTGAGGCCAATTCTTGCGCCGACTGTATATTATTTCTATGAGTTTGAAATCGTCTTTTGGAAATTATATTTTTCTCTTCTTTTTTTTTACAAAACTAAATCAAACGTGCGGCAACAAATAATAGTTAAAATTAAATATATAACAAGGAAAACCGTTAACTTCGATGGAACCGAAACTGAAATACCCGTTACACAACACCTTTAATAGCTTATGTGTTCACCAGGTGCTTAGATTAAATTTACGATAAATTTGGTTAAAATTTGTATTTAGGCTTTATGTTATATTAGCCTGATCCTAACCATATCGATAGTTTTTACTAAGGTGAACATTGGAGTTGATTTTACCAAATTTTAATTGAACTCATTCAGAAAAAAGAAATGTTTTCATACAAAAAATCGAAAATAGGCTTTAAGTTTGTATGGGGGCTATACCTGAAAATGGGCGTGGCACCTTGGACTTGACATTCAATGACTTAAGAAGTGTTTTTACACAATTTGGAGTAAATATATTCATAAATAATACATATTTTCATACAAAAACTCGAAAATAGGCGGTAGATTTATATGGGGGCTATACCTGAATATGGGCGTGGCACCTTGAGCTTGATATTGGATGACATAAGAAGTGTTTTTACTCAATTAAGAGTGAATATATTAATAAATAAAACCTATTTTCATACAAAAACTTGAAACTGGGCGTTTACACTATGTGTAACGGGTATAAAAAAAAAAAGACGGACTGCTCCCAGCTGACGCTTTTATAATTGATTATATTTATAATCGTATATATTCGTCTGTTGCGATGCGATTTACTCAGAAAGTTTTTAAGATATAAACATGAAATTTTAAACTTTAGTTTTTATTGCTCCTAGGCAGTTTGTTTGTTAGAATCAAGGTGCCATGCCCATTTTTAGGTATAGCCCCCATACAAACTTCTCGCCCATTTTTGAATTTTTGTATAAAAGTAGGTATTTTTTATGCATGTATTCACTCCAAATAGGGTAAAAACACTTCTAATGTCTTCCAATGTCAAATCAAAGGTGCCACGCCCATTTTTAGGTATGGCCCCCATACAAATCTGCAGCCTATTTTCGTATATATAATATATAAAGCCTTTATACAAATTTTACCAAATCCATCGTAAAATTTAATCTAAGCACCTGGGGAACATATAAACTATTAAAAGAGTTGTGTAACGGGTATTTCAGCTTCGGTTCCACCGAAGTTAATGTTTTTCCTTGTTTTATCTTTTTATAGTTGCATTTCCTACTCTCCCTTAAATCCATTAAATTGCACCTCTACCTCTACAACAATAGAGATTGGTAACTCTATCACTGTACTAGTGTTGGATATACTAAATTATAACGGACAGTGAGGATCCATAAAGAAAATACGTTATTATTAGAATAATATTGAAATTAACTTTTTCCAAAAGCAACAAAACTTAAAAAATTAAATCGAACGGACAGAATATTTAATGTGCATGTGTTGAATATATTTAATTTTGGAAATTATTTTACAAGTGCCCAATGTAGGTCCCACCCACGACAATATATTTTATTGGGCTCTATTACTGACAAGCCGGGCTAAACTTTAATGTCCTTGACATGAAATAGCACCAAACTACGTTCTTGGAGATCCTCTATTTCAAACATGTTGTCGCCAACTGAGCGTGCTACGCGACATCGGAGAAATTTACTTGCGATTTTTGCATTAAAATTTTTGCAAAATTACGCCAAAAACTTCCTGACCTGGGACGAGCCTTATATTGCTGCATAAAAACGCCGGTATGCTTCGCTGGTATGCTTGGCTTAAATTTGATTTTATTTTATCGTGAATTAGTGATATTCGATCACCTTTATTTAATGTTATCTGGTGGTCATCAAGTGAATGCAATCTTCGGGCAAGTTTATAGTCAGCACCGTTTATATACATGTGGTAGCCCAATAATGCGAAAAACGGAGTAGAACCTGTGGCCGTATAGATAGAATTCCGAAGAGCTACTTCTATCTCGGACAAATAGAGATCTCAATCTCGATGATCTTGATCTAAGTAAGCGCGTATTGCATTTAGTACGCTTTGGTTGACCCGTTCAGCTGCGTTACTTTGGGGTGAATAAAAAGCTGTCTTCAAGTGAATAAAGCCAAAATCTAAAGTAAATTTCTCAAAATCTTTGGAGGTGAACTGTTTTCCATTGACTGAATGGACGACCTCTGGCACACCAAATATAAAGAATACCCCTTGTGTTACGAAAGATATCACGTTGCGCGCTGTATCCTGTCTCATTGCTTTCAAAATAACAAATTTTGTGAAATGATCTATGATGACGAAAATATACGCCTGGCCTTTCTTCGAACGTGGATACTTTTCCATAAAATCTATATAGATTTTCTGAAACGGTCTTTCGGCCACAACCTCCTTTCCTATACCAACTCCAAGGATTTAGTTTGTGGCTTTACATTCTTTGCACACCGTGCTCTTGCGAACATGTTCTCTCACCTGTTGCAACAAATTTGGCCAATAGAAAGAACGACGAAAGCGTTCTACCGTTTTAGCTACGCCGCCATGAGCTGCTTTTGGCTCAGCATGGAATCGTTCTATCATGGCCCAAGTGATCGATGAAAGTACCCATAGTTTCCACAAACGTGTCTCTTGATCAATTTGGTCATCATTAAAATGAATACGTTTGAAAACCATTCTATTATCAACTTTAAGATACCGGCAGTTTCTCCTGGTTTTCAGTCACGGTTCGCACTATGTCTAAATAGTCTTCAGATTCAAACTCCACGGTTTGAAATCCTATTAACTCGCTAGAATCACAAACGATAGATTCTACCATGCACGACAACGTGTCAGCTACAACATTATTTACACCTCTTTTGTGCTGTTTCTAACATTGAAACCCTGTAAACCATCTAGCTAACCGACCAGTCAAATCTTTGAGAGACATAAGCCATTTTAAACTGGCGTGGTCCGTAATAACCGTAAAATGCATCATTTCGATGTAGAGCCTAAACTTTTTTAATAGCCAGGATTGCGGCTGAGCACTCTTTCTCGGTGACGGTGTAATTAATTTAATGTTTATTAAGTTTGGCAGAAAAGAATGATACAGGTCGTTCATGGTCCTCTTTATTAAGTTGAAATAAAACAGCTCCGACTCCATAATGTGAAGCAACACATTGGACATAAAATTTATTTGAAAAGTCGGCGTGTTTGAGCACATGAGCAAATGTAAGTGCTATTTTCAATGTTTCGAAAAAATGTCTTGCTTTATCTGTCATATGGAATTTACTGGGAGTTTTACTCTTTAGTAAATCGGTAAGCGGTATGGCAATCGCAGCGAAGTCCTTTATGAAATGACAATACTAACCCGCTGTTCCAAGAAATCTTCGCACTAGATGTACTGAGCGAGGGGTTGGAATTTTTACTATCGCCTCAACTCATTCGGTGTCGGTGCAAAGCATACCCGCTCCCACAACGAAGCCCAGGTAGTTCAATGACTCAAAGCAAAATTTCGATTTTTTCAAAACAATAGTTAAATTGGCCTTCTTTAAACACTCGGTAACTTTTTCTTAGTAGGCCAGATGAGTCTTGAAATCAGCGGAAATGATAAGAAGATCGTCTAAATACACAAAAACTTCTCAAGTCAGACGGGATAACTTTGTCCATCAGACGACATAGTCTTTGGGCCGCGTTGCACATTCCAAAATTGTTACAGAGGGCGACCAGGTACTGTAAATACCGTGCAAGCTTTACTCTCCTCGTCTAGTTCGATTGGCCAAAATTCAAATTTTAAATCTACACAGCATATATAATACGTCTGATCAATACGTGACAGTATGCCTTCTATATTCTGCAAGAGGTTTTGAAATTAGATGACATTAGAAATATTTTTACCTACTTTGTAGTAAATACATTCATAAATAATAACTATTTTCATACAAAAATTTTAAAAAAGTGCTAAAATATATGGGGCTATACTGTCAGGTCAATATTATTAAATCTTTGCGAGAAAATCGCATTGCAACAGACGGACAGACGGTCACGGCTAAATCGATTCGTCTCGTCGAACTGATCAATAATAAAACTTTCCGACAAAATGATATCGAAAGTGAAATAGGTAAATATGATTTAGAATAATATCTCAGTCTTTGCGGAATCAGAAATAGTAAGTGGGTTAGATGAAATCCCGCCTCTATACTTAATCCTTTGTTTTTATGTAAACGGGTATATTCAGTTTGTCCAAAAGTTTGTAACGCTTTGAAGGAGGCATCGGAGACCCCATAAAGTATTGGGTGTACAACTAAATAATTTCGTATTTGTTACTAACCTCATATCTATTTATGTAGTCAATATTTTGACAGTGACAGCTGTTCTATGTTAAAGCGCGCCAAAAAATCAAGAACATTTGATATGTCACAGTGAATATTAGTAAACACACAAATTTTTTTATTACAGTCAAAATGTCAAGTTACGTTCCAACAAAACAGCATTTGCGGGGAGGAGGTGAAATGCTGCTTAATCGCCACAAAAAGAAATCGTTTTTGCATCGTATTGTCACTGGCGATGAAAAGTGGATTCATTACGACAACCCTAAGCGTAAAAGATCATATGTGAAGCCAGGCCAACCAGCCAAATCGACACCAAAGCCGAATATTCATGGTTTGAAGGTAATGCTCTGTATTTGGTGGGATCAGAAGGGTGTGCTGTACTATGAGCTGTTAAAATCGGGCCAGACAATCACGGGAGAGCTATACAGGCAACAATCGATACGTTTGAAGCAAGCAATAGCCGTAAAACGGCCAGAATGGGCGACCAGACACGAAAAATTGATTTTCCATCATGACAATGCTCGGCCACATGTTGCAGTACCGGTCAAAAATTATTTGGAAAATGCTGGATGGGAAATTCTACCTCACCCGCCTTATAGCCCAGACATAGCTCCTTCTGATTACCACTTGTTTCGGTCGATGCAGAATCACCTTTCTGGAATACGGTTCACCAATGTTGAAGGTATTAAAAAATGGCTTGATTTTCTCGGCGCAAAAGATGAGAAGTTTTTTTGGGATGGAATCCATAAATTGCCTGAAAGATGGGAAAAAGTTACCGCTTCCGATGGACACTATTTTGAATAAAATATTTTTTCACTTTCATACTTAAATAAATGGTTTTTTTAACAAAAAAATACGAAATTATTTAGTTGTGCACCCGATATATATATTCTTGATCAGCTCGATGAGACGAATCGATCTAGCCATGTCTGTCTGTCTGTCCGTCTGTCCGTCTATTTGTTGCTATGCGATTTATTCAATGAAGATATTAAGATATTGGGCTGAAATTTTAAACTTAAGCTTTTCTCGGCAACGACTATGTTAAGTTCGAAAATAAGAGTGCCACTCCCATTTTTAGGTATAGCCCCCATACAAACTTATCGATTTTTTTCGACATTTTTGTTTAAAAATAGTAATTATTTATGAATGTACTTGCTCCCAATTGGGTAAAAACATTTCTTTTGTCATCCACGATCAAAACCAAGACGCCATGCCCATGTAACGGGTATTTCAGCTTCGGTTCCACCGAAGTTAACGTTTTTCCTTGTTGTAATTAAATTCTGTGGGAAAATGTAAAAGTAACTTGAAAATATTAAAATGGTAGGGTAGTCAAGGGTAATATTTGCTGTTTAACAAATTTAATAATTATTTGCTTGCTGCGAAGTACGACATGAGTTAAAAACCATTGACAGTCAATTATTTTTTCTGTTTTCACAGCACATATGTGTACCTGTATATATTAATTTTTCACAAATCTACAAATGGATTTATAGGTTTAATAAAGCCACGTTCGGCGATTTTTACAAATTCTGATATTATTTGGCAATTGTTATTGTTTTTGGGGATCAAACTATTTCAGAAAAAACTGGCACAAAAATTTCAATAAACGCAAGTTAACAGCGTCAACATCTACTGATTAAAGCCACGTCAAGAGAATAAGAAATTTCGTTTTTATTGGAAATTAAAAAACTTTGTAATGCTGTGGGAATTTCGTTTCGATCAACCCAACCAATTTTATAACATGTTTTGAACTAGAGATGGGCGACGGGCGGGAATCCCGCGGGTCCCGCAATTTTTTTCGGGATTGGGCGGGATCGGGAGACTTTTAAAATTTTCGGGAGTTTTCGGGATAGCTCGACTATCCCGAAATTCCCGCAAGTCCCGAAATTTTGTTCGGGACCCGAATTTGCCTTCGAGTTTTTCTAATAAAAAATTTTATTAAATGCACAGTTTTTAATTATCTATGTGCATATACATATGTACACCTACACTTTGCACTAAAAATGTACTTCTACATTTGCATTTTGGTATTTTTTTTATTTCGCTTCCTTTTTACTTCTTTTGGGGAAAAATAGTTCATTTTGTGTTGTAAAGCTCATTTTTGCAATTATCCTTAAATTCGTCAACACTTTAAGCGACAATGGCGTCAATAATGAAAAAAAGTGAAATAAAAAATAAAATAATTGCTAAAGACAAAAGAATTCGATCAAAGACATCGAATTCCAAATCAGAGATTTGGAAAATTTTCAAACTTGTCGAATGCGATGGCAAGCTTGTTGACTTTGTATGCTGCTCGCAATGCCTGGAAGTGCTGCCGTTTATGGCGCGAAATGGTACCAGTGGTATGCACCGGCACAAGTGTGCTCAAGACCAAAACAACAATAACGGCAAAATTCAAACTAGTTTGCAGACATTCGTAAAAAAAAAAATACCGGCGGCGGTGATTGAAAATCTTGGTCGACAGCAACTTTTTTTTTGACAAAGGATTTACGTCCATTTTGTACCACCGAAGGTATTTTTGTTGTAGATCGTAAGATGTGATCAAATTCAAAAATTTACAAACTTTTTATTTTAGGGGAAGGTTTTCTTAAGCTGGCACAATCTTTAGTTGATATCGGGGCTCAATTTGGAAAGCAGAACGTATCAGAGTTATTAAAATCAAGAAAAACTCTGACTAGTGTCATTCTACCTGCCGAGTACAATTTAGTAAAAAACCAATTGCAAGATGAACTGGCACAGCAATCGATAGCGTACACTACAGACATGTGGACAGATGAGTACTCACAACGTAGCTTTCTAACAGTAACAGCTCATTATATAGACCAAAACTATGAGTTAAAAGTAAACGTACTAGCTAACCGTGAATTTTTGTCTGGTAGCAAGACTGCCGACAAAATCCGTGAATGTGTTATCGACATTTTAAAGGAGTACGACCTAGATAACTCTATAAATAATAGCTACATAGTAACCGACAATGGCGCAAATGTAAAGGCAGCTTTTAAATATTATAAACGTCTGCCCTGTGCATGCCACAACCTAAATTTGGTAATGAACGACTTGTTCGAGAAATCGAACATTACTGAACTTGGATTATTAATAGATGCATCTAAATCTTTAGTGGCTCACTTTAAGCACTCAGAGCTTAATTCAAAGCTGTCCAAATCTTTGAAACAACATGTAAAAACTCGTTGGAACTCTATTTATACTATGTTAGAAAGCATTTTAGAGTCATTTGCAGAAGTGCAAACAATTTTAATTGAAAGAAATGACGCGAAAAGGCTCTGCAACATTAACTTCAACTTTTTAAAGCAAGTTGTTGCTTTTTTATCGCTATTTAAAGAATGTTCGGAGTGCTGGAGTTCTGATAGCGTGCCAACAATCCATGAATACGCCTTATGGTACCGGAAATTAGAAAATCACTGCAACGAAAACATCAATGACACTAAAGTTACCAAAAACATTAAAACCGCGTGTAAAGATGCTCTCATCGATCGGTGCAAACCAACGAATATTCATTATGTTGCTCTGTTTTTAAATCCTTCTTTTAAGGAACTTAGCTTTCTATCTGCCGAGAAACGTAACGAAGTTCTCAATTCTGTTCGCGAAATGATTAAATTAATTGAAAATGGGTCTGTGGCAGATAAGTCAATTGGAAAAAAAACCTTAAAAGAAAACACTAATACAGATCGATTTTCCGAGTTTGCAGACAAATCGCCGGAACCAGAAAACGACATATCTTCACAAATAAACTATTATGTGAAAAACGTTAAAAACCGAAAATCAGCACCAATCTTAACATTTTGGTAAGAGTGCAATTCCGTGCCACTACTTCAAAAACTTGCTAGACAAGTTCTTCATGTACCAACTTCATCGGCTACCAGTGAGAGAGTTTTTTCGACGTCGAGTAGGATATTAGAAGAAAGACGCACTCGTCTGTTGAGTGAAAACTTTGAAAAAATTTTGTTTCTGAACAAAAACAATAAGTCATAAGCAAATTATATACATGTTGTATGAGATTTAAGTAAAAGTCGAATTTTTTTGCACTTTTTTTAAATTAGGAATTTTAATTATTTCATTTAGTTATTATATTATTATACATAGTTTATATAGTTTTTTTGTAGTTTTATTATAGCAAAAGAGTAGTTTTATAATTATTAATTATTATCAGTTATAAGATTACATTTATTTTATTATTTTATTAAACGAATAATTAATACGCGTAGCGATGCAGCTTGGCAGAAGACTTATTGTTCTCTGTTCAATTGACCGATTCAAAGTAAAGCAAAAGCTTACGTACAAGAGACAAAGCAAACGATAAAAAGATAAGCAATTACAGTCGTATCCAAAATTAAGCACAGTAATTTAAGTTTAACAATTTCAACTTAGTTTTTACATAAAAAAAAGCTCGAACATTCTCCCCCACTAAGAACGACAGTTCTGTACCAAGTGAGTGCAACTATCTAATTTAATGTTGTTTGGTTGAATCCATCTTTCACTGGAAGAAGAGCGATTTTAGCAATAGGTCTCTTCAACAGTTTTCCGCCAATATTCAAAGATACAACTCTGACGATGCCATCACTGCCAGTATGTACTTCTTGTAAGCGAGCTAAGGGCCAACAGCTAGGAGGACAACGCTCATCTAGGATGATAACCAAATCTCCAACTTCTGCATTTTCGTTTCTTTTTAGCCATTTAGGTCTAGCCTGAAGCCGGCTTAGAAATTCCTTACGCCAACGACTCCAGAAATGTTGTTTCATCTTTTCTATGACTTTCCAGCGTGTGAGTCGATTAATGTTTGATGAAATCAAAGATTCCTCAGGTATACATAGTGTGGGCTCTCCTATCAAAAAATGTGCAGGAGTAAGCGCAGTTGTATCATTTGGGTCAGTAGTCAATGGGCAAAGAGGCCTCGAGTTAAGACAACATTCAATTTCTGAAAGTAAAGTAGAAAGTTCTTCATACGTTAGTATGCGATCTTGCATAACTCTACGCAAGTGGTGTTTAGTGGACTTCACTCCCGCTTCCCACAGGCCACCGAAATTTGGAGCGGCAGGTGGTATAAAATGCCACTGTGTGCCATTATTTGCCAATATTTCTTCAAGATCTTCAGGTAAAGATAATTTATTGCGCTTGTAGAGAATTTTAAGTTCTTTACTAGCACCCAAAAATTTGTTCCACAGTCCGAGTATAAACTGGAACATAAACCACGCCTAGAAGTGAATCGTCGAAACGCTGCTAGAAATGCTTCAGTCGTTAGATTTGTCACTGCCTCAAGATGCAAAGCTTTTGTTACCATGCATACAAAAAGACAAATATATCCTTTAGTAGTTACTGAGTTTCGCGCTGTAGACTGTTTTATAGTAATTGGTCCAGCATAGTCAACACCGGAGTTCTTGAACGGACGGGAAGGTATTACTCGAACCGAAGGTAAATTTCCCATAATCTGTTGGGTTGAAGAAGCTTTATACCTAAAGCAGATTAAACATTTTCTCACTATTTGCTTAGCTAGGTTACGCGATGAAATAACCCAATATTTTTGTGCTACGTAACTTTGCATGGATGTTACTCCTCCATGTAATGTTTTTATATGCGCGTCCAAGAAAATAAGTTTAGACAGTGGATTTCGTTTAGATAATAGTAAGGGATGTTTTACCGAATACTGCAGATCCGACTTTTGTAAACGTCCACCTACTCGGAGAAGTTTATCGTCGTCGACAAATGGACATAATTTATTTAGCGAGTTGTCTCGAATCGCTGTTTTGTTAATTATCTGTTTAATTTGTGATTCGAAATCATGTTGTTGAGCGATGCGTATAATAGTTATATTACTTTGTTTTAACTCTAATGATGACATGAATCCTGAAAATTTTTTACTTGCATTTTGAGCATTGTAAATAAAACGCCTCATATAAGCTACAACTCTAATCAGCTTGGAAAACGAAGAGAGTCTCATTAAGATTTCTGGATACTCAGAAGTAACCATATTTGCTGAAATTTTTGATTTCCGTACCTCCAAAGCAATACTATTAGTAAAGTTAGGTTGACTCGGCCATTTACCTTCAGGCAACGATAGCCAGTTTGGTCCCGACCACCATAATCTATGTTCACTCAAATCCTTAGCTGATATGCCACGAGATGCACAGTCTGCTGGATTGTCATTGGTGGACACGTAGCGCCAATCACTCACATTAGAATATCGTTGAATCTCAGCCACTCTATTACCAACATATACAGTCCATTTAGATGGTTGCCCCCGTATCCACGCCAACACTGTCGAACTATCGGTCCAATAGCTTATATTGTCAATCAATTCGCCTAATTGATTCTTAATTTTCATTGACAGCTTGGCAAGTAACGCTGCGCCGCATAATTCAAGTCTCGGAATAGTAACGGTTCGAAGAGGTGCAACTTTCGTTTTTGATTGTATTAGTCTAATTGTTATATCGCCAGAACTGCTAATTGACCTACTGTATACTGCTGCGGCGTATCCAGTTTGTGATGCATCACAAAAGCAATGAAGATCCAACTTTAATGAAGAAATAGCACCTAGCCATCTAGGAATCTTTATTTGTTCCAAATTACGTAAATTGTTTCTGTATTCAATCCATTCCATTGCTTGTTCGTTTTCCAATTTGTCGTTCCAGTCCAATCCTTGGAGCCACAACTGCTGAAAAGCCACCTTAGCTTTCATTGTAGTAGGAGCCAACCACCCCATAGGGTCGTATAACTTAGCAGCATCCGAAAGTAAACTACATTTTGTCACAACATCACAATTGTCGAAATTGCATTTAAATGAAAATGTATCACTGCTGGTATTCCAAAATATACCCAATGCTTTAATGCTATTTGTCTCACCGATATCTAATTCCTTTTGGACCTCTCTTAACTCAATCGGTATTGATTCAATCAATTCCTTAGAATTAGAAGCCCATTTCCTCAAATTAAATCCGCCAGCATCAAGAAGGTTGCAGAGATCAGTTTGAAGTTTTTTTGCTGAGGCACTGGTATCCGCTCCTGATATAATATCGTCAACATAGGTGTCAGTTCGTAATACCTCCACTGCATCTGGATAATTATCCTTTTCATCATCAGCCAGTTGTTGTAGGACGCGAATAGATTGATATGGAGCAGATGTTGTCCCATATGTCACAGTAAGTAATTGGTATATAGAAATGTCAGTTTCTTTGTTGCTACGCCACAATATTTGCTGATATTTCTTGTCATCTGCTGCAATTGAAACTTGCCTGAACATTTTTTCAATGTCAGATCTAAATCCTACTCGGAAACGTCTCCAACGAGTAAGAATTGCCGGTAAATCATTTTGAAGTGCAGGACCCGCCGATAATTCTTCATTCAAAGAGTTTTGGTTACCACTTTTGCAACTGCCATCAAAGACAACACGAAGTTTTGTGGTAGAACTGTTTTCACGTAAGACACCATGATGAGGAATAAAAAATCCACCCTTAACAATATCGCGCGGATAGTTTCCAATTTTTATCATATGGCCAAGTGTTTGGTACTCGCTCATAAACTCTTTGTACAATTTGGCAAAGGTTGGCTCTCTATTAAATCGCCGTTCTAGTAGTTTCAGGCGTCTTAAAGCACAATAATCCGTTTGACTAAAATGCGGTGGCTTGTACCCGTTCAGTACAGATTTAAAGGGTAGTGCCACCGTGTAAGTTCCATTATTATTCCTAGAATGTGTCTTCTTAAAATGATTTTCACAAGCAATTTCTTCACTAGTTTGTTCACGTGTGCACAGCAACTCCTCCTGTTCCCAGAAAGCACGCAACTGTTCGTCAATTGAACAAATATTGATAGCCACATCATTCAGTGAAGTGGATAGTACTGGACCTGAAACTATCCATCCAAAATGCGTTTGTTGCAAAAATATTCCGTTTTTACATCTTTGTTGCTTAGGTAACAATATGTCTCCATAGACGTCAGCACCAAGTAATAAGTCAATCGATTTTCCGCTTAAGAAAGTTGGGTCAGCAAGAGTGACTCCTTTCAAATTTGGTAGTGAGTTTTTTAGAGACAGGTGCTGGCTTATAAGAAGTTAACGATGGGAGCACTAAAGCATTACATGTCAATTGATAATTACTCTCACTTCTGATTTCAGTTGGAGTGTAACATAATTTCGAGCAGCACCACTCAAGTTACATCCAATTCCGTTGATACTGGCATATGTCCGATTTTTTCGAAGCTTCAGTAACTGTACTGCGTTCTCAGTAATAAATGATGCCTGCGCACCTTGATCAAGCAGTGCTCTTAGATACACAATACCAACATCCGTTTGAACGATAACTTGAATTGTAGCTAATAACACATGTGGACATACTAGCGTTTGTTTAGTGCTTAAATTACAGATTAGATCAGCATGAGGTGATAACGATGTACTAATTTCATTAGCTGGTTGGTGCTCATTAGTTGTTGCACAGTTTACTTCTGTAGATGGCACTGTTTCATTAATAAAATATTCGTTGTGTATAATTGTGTGATGGGGCTGCTCACAAACCTGGCAGCGCGTTAGTAGACGACAATTCGTAGCATAATGGCCAGGTGATAGACAGTTACGGCAAATACGTTTAGAAGCTATTAAATTCTTTTTTGCACTCGAACTCAATAGAGGAAATTTAAAACATTTTAATAGTTGATGACGTTTATCGCAACACGGACAATTGGAATCATTATTCGTCGTTACATGTACGTTGCGGTTCAATGGTTTTCTTGTGCCATATGAAGCATTCACAGTACCTGAAGAAGCACGCACTGTAGTGGAGTTTTGATCAGTTAAACATTCCAATGTACGAAATGTAGTTTCCAAAAATGTATACAGCTTCTTAATTGTAGGTATTTCGGTATTTCCTTGAAGCGACTGCTCCCACTCCTTTCTCGTTTGAATATCCAATTTGTTAGCAGTTATGTAAACTAAAATAGGATCCCATTCATTTGTTTTTATCTTCAACGATTGAATCTGAGCTAAACAATTACGCGTTGTATCCAGTATCCTCTTGATACAGTTAAACGTTCCATGTGAAGCGGGAATAGCAAAGAGTTTGTTGAATGCATTATCAACGATTTTCCTCTTGTTGTGATACCGATTATTTAATGCCTCCCAAGCTGTGGTGTAACTAGCATCAGTAGCAGGAAACTCGTTGATTATAGCTAAAGGCGTACCAGAACAGGAACCCTTTAAATAAAAAAAAACTTTTGAATATTTGATAGTACTTGATTGTTATGAACTAATGACTCAAACATATCCTTAAAAGCAATCCATTGCAAGTAATCACCGTCGAAAACTGGAAGCTCAATCTTAGGAAGGCGAACATCAGCGTACATACTTTCATTTCTTAAAGATGTTGAAGCGTTAAATGTGCTGTGAAAGCTTGGTGAGCTCGGTGTCCTTAACTCAGATAGCAAATCTAATAATTTACCCTTGAATGAGAAATACAGATTTTGGAAGTTGTAAAATCCGTTTTCATCTAGATAAGGCACTTCTTCTTGAGGTATGTAATTACTGCGAGCAAGATCAATTATTTGATCATGTTTGTTCGTAAACACCTTGTATAAATTTTCAATGTCCTCCAAGACACCTTGAATATAACCACGTTTTTTGACACTCGTTGGTTTTGCGTTAAAATGGATTTCCATTGTTTGCAAATGATTTACTGCTTCCCGTTGGTTTTCCACTGCATATGCTATTTCACTATTCATGCTGACGTCCGTCAAAGTTCAATGCACTTTAAAACAGACCTGTTATTTGTTTTTACATATATGCAGAAAATAATAATTTAAGAAAATAAAAGAGCAAAGCAAATGTTCTATAAAGTTCGCCACTGTAATAGAAAAAGGGGTCCGTTATTTATTGCGATCTAAAATTTTTGTTTTTACTTTGTTAGCGCGATGATATTATGACGATATATATGTTAGAAGGTAAAAACCGTAATATATTATAAAATTCTAAAGTTGATGTTTTTGTTGTTTATCAGCATTAACATTTGCACATATAATTAATTAAAGAATTAAATAAATCAATTATTCACAATTATTTGTTGTATAAAAACTTTTCATAATATTCCCGGGTTTCGGCACCATTTTAATGTATGAGATTTAAGTAAAAGTCGAATTTTTTGCACTTTTTTTAAATTAGGAATTTTAATTATTTCATTTAGTTATTATATTATTATACATAGTTTATATAGTTTTTTTTGTAGTTTTATTATAGCAAAAGAGTAGTTTTATAATTATTAATTATTATCAGTTATAAGATTACATTTATTTTATTATTTTATTAAACGAATAATTAATACGCGTAGCGATGCAGCTTGGCAGAAGACTTATTGTTCTCTGTTCAATTGACCGATTCAAAGTAAAGCAAAAGCTTACGTACAAGAGACAAAGCAAACGATAAAAAGATAAGCAATTACAGTCGTATCCAAAATTAAGCACAGTAATTTAAGTTTAACAATTTCAACTTAGTTTTTACATAAAAAAAGCTCGAACACATGTATATAAAACAAAAAAATGTCTAAAATCAAATCAAATATATATATATATATATATAAATAAATGAAATAAAAAAATGTAAAAATAAAATACATGTACAATATACATACATATATAAAATCGAAAAAAAATGTGTAAAAAATTCGGGCGGGATTCGGGACCCGCGGGATAATTTGAAAATCTTCGGGATGGGCGGGATCGGGAAAGCCATTTGTTTTTTCGGGACGGGCGGGATCGGGACAAAATTTTTATCCCGCGCCCATCTCTATTTTGAACTTAGAAACTCGCATTTCTTTGGAGCAAAAACGTTGGTTTTTCGGAACCTTTACTCAAAAACCGAGGCCAATATCGGTGTCAAAACAACAAATTAGCTTTGTCTAGCATCATGTAACTTTTTATTGTTAAAAAAAAAAACTAAAAAAAATTTTAAATTAAAAAAAAAGAAGTTTAAAATAGAATTTTTTATAAAAATTATATGCCTATTATGCCATCGTGGAGATATGGGATACAACTGTGACTGTGACAAGACTTTACGATGTATCTGTAATGCCCCGTGGTGTGTTCATAACACGGTCATTAGCCGTTGCTAATGTGATCACGTAGACGATCGTTGTATCTGGAGCTGTGTCGATTTATTTCATCAAAGACTGATCGCACATCTAAGTCGTTACTTAGATGTGCGATCAGTCTTTGATGAAATAAATCGACACAGCTCCAGATACAACGATCGTCTACGTGATCACATTAACCAATTGACTTCGGCTCTCTCTATCAACACATGCAGAAGGCGCCTAAAGAGACTCCACCCAGATGATCTACCAACACGGCAATAGATCCCAATCCAGACGACTTGCCAACACAACGTTAGACTCAAATATTGATACATTTAAATATATTGTAGGCATTGTAATTAGTAATTACTTAGCATAATATCTCTGTCATTTTTGTTTCTTTTTCAATAATGTGTTTAAAGTTGCTTCAGTGGAATGCTCAACACAAATAACTAAATAAAAAAAATATACAAATTATGAAACTTACGTTACATAAAAACTATTATTATATAAAAATCTCCTGTACCTATATTCGTTTTTTATAGAAACTTCTCAACCGGTTTTAATGAAATTTTGTAGATGTGTATTTTTTGGTCCAACCTAAAAGGATGTACATATGTCATTTTGTAAAAAATGGGCAGTAGACGTGGCTTCCCATAAAATCGATCATAAATTCATCGAATATTTTCGAAAAAACTCTACCAATTGCAATAAAATTTTGTAGTCCAGCTTAAAAAGATTGGATATTTATCGATTTGGTAAAATGAGCGACGGGCGTTGCTCAAATAGAATCTCATAAATTCACCGTAGATTTCCTTAACAAGTCAATCGATTTTATGAAATTTTGTAGATTTGTATCTTTTAGTCCAACTTGAAAAATAGGATACATATCGTTTTAGAAGAATGGGTGTCAGGCGTGGCTCCCATAGAATCGATCGTCGTATATACAACAGCATTAGAACATCCTAGCTGGGTGAATACCGTAAGTGATGCCCAGACTGCTGTAACAGCTATATATGTATATATATATATATATATATATATATATATATATATATATAATCATTTGTTATAATGAATTCTTTATTATTATTCGTTTAATAATTTATTATTGAAACAATACTATTCGTAGATTAATATTTATATTTATGCTATTGCACCCGGCACGTGGTTGCGCGGGCGGTTATTAAAAAAATGTACTCGATACGATGTACTCTATCAGGAATCCAATGACAAACTAAACTCTAACCAAAGATTACTTCTGAAGCTAAGCCACACTCGCTGCGTGACAGTTCGGTCTCTTACCGAAGCAAAAATACCAATTGATCAGAGAGTGCGAGAGGTGGTCGAATAATATTATGATCGCTCTGATTTCGAGCATTGGGAATAAACTACTCCCCACATTTAAGTAGAGATCGCTCTCATGTTGGCAAGCGTTAAGTTGACCTAAAGGGCTTATCATCCTCCCTTTATATACTAGTAGAAGGGGGCGAGGCCGATAGTTAGCGAGCGCACGTTAAATCCGCTTTTAAGGCCGTTGTTGTTTTCAAGCCGAAGTATGACGCTGCATTTTATATGAAAAATGCAAATTTTTTTACACTTATTTCTAATTCTTAGATATATACAAATATTTTACACTTATTTCTAATTCTTAGATATTCTATAGATAAATCTTAACTATAAACATTTTCATTCATTTCATAGACATGTTTGAACTGTCATGTGACACAGACGTGTTTTTTCAATCGCTCCGTGCTTTCGCTAATCAGTAAATAAACTTACAAAAATAAAATACTTAAAAGTTAAAGTGCATAATTAAAAACATTGCCTTTTACTGCAAAACTAAAACAAAAAAAAAATATAAAAAAAACAAAAACAATTAATAAAAAAATGATGAGCGAAGCTCATCAACAAAACCAAAAAAAAATCAGTGGCTGCGAGAAATGCATATTTTTCATTTGTATCGCCATGCAACAACAAAAACCATTCATCAAACTCCAACTTGTCTGTTACACCAGAGCCGTCAGCTAATTCTTCTTCATCTTTACGTCAAAGTAACATGTCATGGAGTGCTCAATGCATCACGCCGACTACTCCACTGCCTCCCATCGAACCAATAATAGCTTCTACAACAACAATTACAACACAAAGTGGATATACAACATCGACAGCTTCTGCGCCAATAACAACAACAGTATTTTCATCAACTGCCTCGATCACGTCATCTTCATCCTCATTGGTCACGCCAATTCAAAAATCACCTCATATCAAAGTACAGTACGTCAACAACAATAACAACAACAACGATGTACCTTCGACTTCTTCAATTGTTTTACCAGAAAACGTTACTTCTCCAAAAACAAACAATGGAAAGCACACACACACAAATCAGCCGTTAAAATTGAAAAGGAATAGAGAAACACATTCTCCAAGTAAGCAAACACAACAAAAGCAAAACAATAACAAAAAACCAAAGAACAAAACACAAACAACATTACAAAATTATTGGCTCAGCGAACCAAACACAACAAATCGATTCGAACTGTTAGCAGATGACAAGTCTGACGAACAAAACTCTATGCAACCTTCAGCTCAATTATTGCCAAAAGTGAATAAACCACCTCCAATTTATATTCAGGGTGTCGGCCAGATTAAAGTTTTATATGATGCCCTTAAAGAAGTGGCTCAAAAAAACTTTGAATTAAAAGCGTTAGCTAACAACGAAGTAAGAGTGCAGGCCACAGATTCTACTTTCTATAAAAATATTATAAATATGTTGAAACAGAAAGAAACCAAATACTATACGTATAAAGCTAAGGAAGATAGAAACTTCAAAGTCATTTTACGAAATATGCATCCTTCAGCTGATATTGAAGAAATTAAAGCTGAACTTCAAGAGCTAGGTCACAATGTTAAACATATTTATAATATTCAACAACGAACCACAAAGGTGCCTCTTCCATTATTTTCAATTGAACTTCAAAGCGAAGAAAACAATAAAGATGTATATAAAATTTCACATCTTCTACAGACAAAAATTTCATTCGAGGCACCTCATATTAAACGCACACTATCCCAATGTGCAAATTGTCAGAAGTATGGGCATACCAAAAATTATTGCACAAGAGATCCAGTCTGTGTTAAATGCGCTGGTTCCCATACAACAATAAACTGCACTCTATCTTACGACAAAGGTCAGACCAAATGCGCCCTATGCAGTGGTAACCACACTGCTAACTATAAAGGCTGCGAAGTTTATAAAGCACTTAAAGTTAAACGTTTCCCCAAGCTTCGTGAAAAAGTATTACCAAATAAAAATGTAGATGCGCGGGTCTCTCCCCCTCCAAGTACTAGTATTAGGGTGACCCCCTCAATAAGTTTTGCTCAAATTGCTAGTGGCAATAAGTCTAATACACCATATCCAATTAAACAAACCATCCCTTCCCAACTTATTCAACCCGAAACACAACCCACTCTTCCATCTTCAAATTACTTACCACCTAACATAGATTCTACTAACAACTCCTTACCATCCAACCCAATTTCACATGAACAAAATGACATGCAAGAGCTAAAACTTATGATGAAGCAATTGATGCAACAAATGTCAGCTATACTCAATATAGTGACACTTTTAGTATCCAAGACAAATTCGTAGATATGTGCTCAGATACACTACGAATTATATTCTGGAATGCTAACGGGCTGAGGCAACATATACTAGAACTAAAGCACTTCCTTTATGAAAATAATATTGATCTGGCACTTATTTCAGAAACACATTTTACATCTAAACATTTCCTGAAGATAACAGGCTATACTTTATATAATACAAATCACCCAGACGGCACAGGGCATGGGGGTTCAGCTATTATAATTAAAAATAAAATTAAATACTATGAAGTTGAACATTTTAGCCAAGATTATATTCAAGCGACTATTATTCATGTGCAAGATAGAAATGGGCCCCTAACAATTTCAGCATTGTACAGTCCGCCTCGACACAATGTCTCATCAGCTCAATATAACACATACTTTAAATCTTTAGGGCCAAGATTTATTGCTGCTGGTGATTTTAATGCAAAACACATAGCCTGGGGCTCAAGACTTACCAACAAAAAAGGTAAAATTCTTCTAGAAACAATTTATACCAATAATGCCAAATATATTTCAACAGGCGAGCCTACCTACTGGCCAACAGACCCGCGCAAAGTGCCAGATCTTATTGATTTCTGTGTTATTAAAAATGTAAATATTAATAACTTTTCGATAAAGTCGCGCTTTGAGTTATCTTCAGATCACTCACCAGTTCAACTCGATTACATCGAAACGCTTGCCACAAACAAGCCGACGCCCAGCCTCTATAACCCAAAAACAGATTGGCAAGCGTACAAAGAACTCCTTAACATATACTTACGTTTGGACATTGCACTAAAATCTCCAAATGACATAGAGAGCTCCGTAATTTATTTTAATGATGCCGTAGCTGAAGCGGCAATTAACTCTACTCCGCATTTAATTCAAAGGGATACTAAAAACTTATTTACACCTGCTTCAATTCGAAACCAAATAGAGAATAAAAGAAGACTTAGGAAAATCTGGCAAACTACTAGAAGTCCCGAAGATAAAAAGAGACTTAATCGGGCAATAAGGGATCTAAAATTAAAGCTCAATCAGAATAAAAATAAAAATATAGAAAATTATCTGACTAATTTAAGCCCAACCAGAGACACAAATTTTTCCCTATGGAAAGCCACTAAAAAACTCAGAAAATCGACAACCTTTACCGCACCATTAAGGAAACCAGATGGTACTTGGGCTAAAACAGAACGCGATAAATCGACCCTACTAGCTGACTTTTATGAAAATGCCTTTACAAATGACACACAAACCTGTTATAATAATTCAGAAACCTCTAGCAACTCACAAAATATCAAAATTAGATATGTAAGTACTAAGGAAGTTAAAAATATGATCGACAATATCAAGGCTAACAAGTCACCTGGCTATGACATGATAACTGGAAAGTTGCTTAAAGAACTTCCTATAAATGCTATTTATTATCTGCGGAATATGTTTAACGCAATAATAAGACACAAATATTTTCCCAAGACGTGGAAGGTAGCAGAGGTCATAGCTATTCCAAAACCTGGTAAAGATGCCACAAGTGCAGCGTCTTACCGTCCGATAAGCCTTCTTCCAATACTATCAAAAGTTTTTGAAAAATTATTCCTTAACAGACTTCAACCCATCCTTGATAATAGCTACATCATACCTGACCATCAGTTTGGGTTTCGGAAACATCACTCAACCATTGAACAAATTCATAGAGTAGTTAACAAAATTTCTAGAGATCTAGAAGATAAAAAGTATTGTATAGGAGTATTTCTTGATGTTGAAAAAGCTTTCGACAAGGTATGGCACATTGGTCTATTGTATAAATTAAAAAAACTACTTCCACCAGATTTTTACCACATGCTTAAAAGTTACATATCTGATCGACACTTCTATGTAAAAGTTAAAGACGCTCACTCTACAATAAGGCCAATTAAAGCAGGTATACCTCAAGGTAGCGTTCTTGGACCACTCTTATACGTCCTTTTTACACAAGACTTACCTATCCCAATAGAACCCTCTTCTATGATAGCAACTTTTGCAGATGACACAATTCTTCTTTATTCACATAAAGACTTAGCTGCAGCCTCTAATAAGCTTCAAAACATACTTGATAACACCAAAAAATGGTTTGACAAATGGGCCATAAAAATTAACGAAAACAAAACTACACAAGTTATCTTTACAACCAAAAGAGTTTTCGTGCCCATTCCTTTAAAAATAAATAATGTAGACATACCTATTGAGAAATCGGCCAAATACTTGGGAATTCACTTAGACAATAAACTGACTTGGAAGTTACACATAGAAAAAAAAAAAAAATCAAATGAAAGAGAAATGTCGTCAACTGAGCTGGCTTATGAACAAAAAATCGAAGCTCTCTATGAGCAATAAACTTCTATTGTACAAAAGCATCATAAAACCAATTTGGACTTACGGCCTTCAAGTTTGGGGTACATCTAAAACATCAAACATCAATATAATACAAAGGCAGCAGTCAAAAATACTTCGACAAATCACAAGAGCGGAATGGTATATTTCTAACGCAGATATACACAGAGATCTCAAAATACACACCGTTAAAGAAGAAATAGTAGCAGTTAGTAGAAGTTACCACACCAGAATCCTGTCACATTCAAACAACGAGATGAGTAACTTACCCATACTTGAGTTAACTACTAGACGACGTCTAAAAAGGATCCGACCAGCTGACTTACCGAACTATCAATAAACGCAAATTTTTAAAAATTTTATTAAATGTTATTCACGATAGATTCATAGATCTATTTTTTGTTTTAATTATAATTTAAAGAAATTGTTCCTTTTATCTGAGCTAACCTAAGCAATTGACAACAAAAAGGTTGTAAGGCAGATGACCTATTTTTATTGTGCTCTTGTGAACCCCCCTCCCTAATTAAGACCGTGTTCCCCAGGTCTGCCATGACTTTTTCCCTCCAAACCCAGGGGAAATGACAATTATTCCCCAACCTTCCCCAACCTTCTATTGGTCTTTACCATTACATTTTTAACCACTTCAAATGGTCTATTCCTCTTGTTTTTATTTTTTTCTTCCAGCGGGAGCACCGGCCTGTTCCAATACCAGCTACTTCAGCATGGTGAATGTCAATCGGTATTTTCTTCGTGGCCGAGTGCAAGGTTCGATTGTACTCAACCGTGGCTTAAAGAATGAGCTCAATCGCGTTAGTGATCTCTCTCTTAACCTTCAGACACCTATCGATTTCCAAAGAGGGCTATGAAAACACTCGACCTGCCCATATGAGGTGCTGCAGAGGGGAGGTGCGTTTACTACGTCGACACCGTATCAATTCAACAAAAAATGACTTTGTTGTCTCGGAGTTGAACGCTGCTTCGTTGTCACAGTAGACTGATCTCGCATAATGGAATATGTTCATTAGTTGGATGAGAGGTGTCTTAACGCCCTCCAAAATGCGTGAAGCAATTAGAGGGCGTTAAGACATTTTGCCGACACAAGTCAAAAAATATTTCCAGTCCGTGGAAAAAATGTCGATGTGCAACATTTCTCCTGTACACTATGGAATTGGTGTCGCACCGAGCTTCTGTCTTACCGGGTGCCTGTCGTATTTAGCTTTAGTACACGTTTTGCAGTTTAGTACGACTTCCTTGGCAAGTTTGGTTATGTGGAAAAAAAAGTGGAAAAAAAGTAATCGGACATAATCTGTTTAATAATCTATTTTCCAGCGCGGCCCTGTGGGCGCGATTATGTTCTTGCGTAAAAATTTCTACCCTATCATTTTTGTTAAAAATATCCGCAAACGAGTTTCTGCAGTGCAAAAAACGTGAGGCCGGAAAGCTCGTCACCAAATCGTGCTGAAAACTGGCTAAGATAGGCAGCTCGCAGAAAATTGCATTAACTGCATCTGGTTTTACTATCGCTTTCACTTCATTGAGCTGAAGTTCTGTTTGTAAAATGTATGACATGAACAAAATGAATTTTCTCTTTAATACAAAACGAGATTCCTCCAAAATTATTTGGTTTTGATAACAATTTAAAGGTCGGTCCGTGGTCTCAGCAGTGTACGTTAATGACTGCTCGCAATGGACTGTTGATGCGTTTGACTCGACTTCCTGAGACTCCAACGCATTACCGACTTGCCGCGACAAAACATCAGCGACATGGTTTTCCTTACCGGGCTTATACAACGTCTTCCAACGCCAAAGTGTATTATTTTGATTCTTTTTGGAAATATCAAAATCATCAGAATCCTGGCACATTCAAACAACGAGATGAGTAACTTACCCATACTAGAGTTAACTAGTAGACGACGTCTAAAAAAGAATTCGACCAGCTGACTTACCGAACTATCAATAAACGCAAATTTATTTAATTAAGAAATTGTTATTCACAATGTTATTCACGATAGATTCATAGATCTATTTTTTGTTTTAATTATAATTTAAAGAAATTGTTCTTTAAAATTAATTAAATTCCTATATCGATGTTATAATATGTACTAAATGTTGTTGTAGACAGATGTACAAAATTAATCATAGGAAAATAAAAAAAATAAAAAATTAATTTTAGAATCGCTAGGCTGTAACTGGCCCAGAAAGTAAGTTATCATGATTGATAACTCAATTTACAAACTCTTCTTTAACCAAAAAGTAGTCACAACGTCAAGTTGACAGTTTCCGAAATAATCACTTCATTCCGGAAAAAGGGATTTTAAACAAATGTGTATTTTTCTTTTCTCTGAGGATTTCGTTTAGCGTTTGTTTTTTTTACTCGATTATCTGAGCTAACCTAAGCAATTGACAACAAAAAGGTTGTAAGGCAGATGACCTATCTTATGTTGTCCTTGTGAACCACCCTCCCCCTAATTAAGACCGTGTTCCCCAGGTCTGCCATGACTTTTCCCTCCAAACCCAGGGGTGACAATTTATTCCCCAACCTTCTATTGGTCTTTACCATTACATTTTTAACCACTTCAAATGTCCTATTCCTCCTGTTTTTATTGCTTCTCTCCAGCTGGAGCACCTGTGCCTGTTCCAATACCAGCTACTTCAGCATGGTGAATGTCAATCGGTATTTTCTTCGTGGCCGAGTGCAAGGTTCGATTGTACTCAACCGTGGCTTAAAGAATGAGCTCAATCGCGTTAGTGATCTCTCTCTTAACCTTCAGACACCTATCGATTTCCAAAAGAGGGCTATGAAAACACTCGACCTGCCCATATGAGGTGCTGCAGAGGGGAGGTGCGTTTACTACGTCGACACCGTATCAATTCAACAAAAATGACTTTGTTGTCTCGGAGTTGAACGCTGCTTCGTTGTCACAGTAGACTGATCTCGCATAATGGAATATGTTCATTAGTTGGATGAGAGGTGTCTTAACGCCCTCCAAAATGCGTGAAGCAATTAGAGGGCGTTAAGACATTTTGCCGACACAAGTCAAAAAATATTTCCAGTCCGTGGAAAAAATGTCGATGTGCAACATTTCTCCTGTACACTATGGAATTGGTGTCGCACCGAGCTTCTGTCTTACCGGGTGCCTGTCGTATTTAGCTTTAGTACACGTTTTGCAGTTTAGTACGACTTCCTTGGCAAGTTTGGTTATGTGGAAAAAAGGTGGAAAAAAGTAATCGGACATAATCTGTTTAATAATCTATTTTCCAGCGCGGCCCTGTGGGCGCGATTATGTTCTTGCGTAAAAATTTCTACCCCTATCATTTTTGTTAAAAATATCCGCAAACGAGTTTCTGCAGTGCAAAAAACGTGAGGCCGGAAAGCTCGTCACCAAATCGTGCTGAAAACTGGCTAAGATAGGCAGCTCGCAGAAAATTGCATTAACTGCATCTGGTTTTACTATCGCTTTCACTTCATTGAGCTGAAGTTCTGTTTGTAAAATGTATGACATGAACAAAATGAATTTTCTCTTTAATACAAAACGAGATTCCTCCAAAATTATTTGGTTTTGATAACAATTTAAAGGTCGGTCCGTGGTCTCAGCAGTGTACGTTAATGACTGCTCGCAATGGACTGTTGATGCGTTTGACTCGACTTCCTGAGACTCCAACGCATTACCGACTTGCCGCGACAAAACATCAGCGACATGGTTTTCCTTACCGGGCTTATACAACGTCTTCCAACGCCAAAGTGTATTATTTTGATTCTTTTTGGAAATATCAAAAGTCAAAGGTTTGTGATCCGTAAAGACTCTAGTATCATGCACAACGTAAAGGTAATGGCTAACCTTTCCTAGAGTCCATACTATCACCAAAAGCTCCATCTCATTCGGGGGCGCGACGCGCCTCTCTGTCATTTAACGTCCTGGATATCATTGTTATTGGACGACCGTTTTGTGAGAGAACAGCTCCGATATCGTAGTCTGAAGCATCTGTTGTTAGGTCATAGGGTTTCTTGTAGTCGGGATATCGAATCTTTCGATACTAATATATTTTTCAATTTTTTGAAGGCATAAATCTGTTGTTCCTCAAGTTCTACAGAATTGCTTCTAGATTTGTACTTGCATACAGATCCATTTCCCCCTGTAAGGATATTAGTCAAGGGGTGAAAAATAGACGCAAAATCCTTTACAAAGCACCGGTAATAACTGGCTAGTCCCAGAAAAAATCTGACAGCATATATCATTCACTTAACAAATTATACATAGTTTGGTTAGTACAAATAAAGAGAGAATAAAAAGATGGAAGGCTACACTTATCTCTGAATGGAATGAACTGGCCAATTTTTAATCTGTTCTTGCACATGCATTTACTGCACTCAAGAGAACTATGATCACCTCCACATTTAACTCACTTGAATGTCCAAAGACGGTTTATCTTGAAGGCTCCACTATTGGTAACTGCCGGTTCTAGATTATCAAAAAAGGTAGACCTTGGAGTCTTCGTGGTCTTACTAACGACATTTTTAATATCCCCAACATGACCCAGTACACGCAACGCTTCAATGAACTCAGTGGGAGGTGTGGAAAAGTGTTGACCTTTGATCACGATACGATAAGCTCTTTCGTCTTTGGGTTGAAAAGTGTGATACCGTGCATGTCAAGATATGACTTAAATTTTCTGTATGAATCCTTATCGTTTAGCATTAACCTTACTTGTCCGTCACGTCCAGATTTATATTCAATTTTATTGTTTTCGATGACATTTGCGATGTCCTTAAGCAAGTCATTTATGTTTGAAACGTCAGGGGTAAATATTGGTGAAAGTTGGATCATTGGCTTGAGCATTCTTAAATTCATCATTGTCGTCAATACCATCGCCCAACAAAGAAAAACGATTAGCGCTACAAGAGGGTGCTCGCTGGGTAGAGGATCCTACGACTGGTTTACGAAAAGCAGGCCATAGATACTTCCGCTATCACTCACATTTACGTTATCATCAATGCAATTTAATACCTTTCCAATTTTGTGAGAGCTCACAGTTTTATGCCAATGAAGGCTTGATATTGAAGCAGCAGACGACTCCCAACTCGGTTTTGGAGGTGGTTCCAATTTGCCATTGACGTCGCTCATGACGACGGCGGTAATAGTGCCACAACCGCGTAGCACTAACGCGAGAACAAATAAAAAAAAAACATTTTTTTTATTTTTTTTTTTATTCGAATTTTTAATTTTAAAATTATTTAGACAAAAAACAAAATGTTACTTGACAAAGTTATTCGAAAATGCTCATTGCCCTAATTTTTCAGGCAAAAAGGAGTCTACAAAATTCAAATTTTCCACTATTAACAGAAAATAAGGTTTATGCGGTCACATTCTGCCAGAATGATTTGATGATACTAAGATTTTAGATCAAACGTCGTAGAATACTTGCTTTTTCTTAAGTTTGCAAAATTACTGAAATGTTTGGCATAGGGTATCCGCCTCCGATAGCTTTTTTTGAACTTGCGAAAATCTATCACCAGACGCTTCTTTTTATTTCCGGATTCGTCTCTTCCCTTTTATTAACCACCCATAACGGGTTATTATAGGGCGAACTAGACTCCTGGATGATGAAGCTTGCCAACAGATTTTTTACCTCTGATGCAACGAAGTCGGCAACATCCATAGGGTATGGATACAACTAAACATAAATTGGCTCATTTGTTGTCGTGGCGACGACGGAAACATCAATCGGGGGAAACATCAATGTCATCTACTCTAGTAAAGTTGACATCAGTACATTTTAAATATTTTATTGGTTCAGATTTTGAACCTATTTTAATTTCGCTTGACCTGAGACTTAGAATCGCTGCTACCTGCGTTAGCAAATCAAAACCAATGATTCCGTCAATCGTTGACAGGCTGCCTAAAATAAAAAATGGCGCCTTTGCGCCGAAGATAAAAAGTAAACATTTTTTCCGTATGGTATTGAAAACATGGACAGAATGCACAGTAAAGGTGTTATCGACAGGGACACATTCTTTAGTTGATTACAAGGTTATCAGTAATTATTCGAGGCCCCAGTGTCGATCAAAAAATTTTTTCTACGCCCCCTACTTGCCGCTGGATGAACGGCAGTAGGGAGATTCCTCTAAAAAATTGAAGCCTTCACTTTCATCTACCCCATCTTCTAACTCAGTCGCAGCAGTCATGGCTGCTTCATCGCATGAGATGTTATCCTGCACTGCAAAATCTTGGCAAATATGGTTCAGCCTCTGCTTCCTTGGGCCGGTAAAACGATCGGAATTGTTAGTTCTTTTTTTACCCCGTGCGGTGCATTTATATTTGCTCCTGATTCTGTGCCTGCCTCTGGAACCATTTTGTCTGTCAAAAAAGGGGTTTTTGCCCTGTGACCACTGGACCATGTTTCTTTGTTCCAGCCACTTCGACTGTTGTCGATTTTAGGAGCGATGTTTGGGTTTCTGGGTCTTTTCTTTTATGGTTCTGGCATAATTTGCAGCGAGTGCGTACCTTTGGTGATTCACTTCGACCTCTTGTGCTAAAGCCATTGCCGATGGTACATCAGGAGGCTGAGCCGCAAATAATACGTCCGTCAGGCTTCGCTTTAACCCGAAAATGAACACCCTGAGAGCATCTCCTCTGAATTTGTCACACATACACTTTGCCAGAACAGTGTCATATGATATGTTGGTCTTGTTCTTTAGTAAGGCGAGTTTTTTCAACCTCATCATAATACTGCAGTAATGTTAAATTGGCCTGCCTAACGATGCCCTGTTCTTGCTCTATGACATGGATCGAACGTTTATCACTATATGTGAAGTCCAACCGACTTATAATAGCGTCAAAATTTAACGCATTAGTGAAAGATGCTAATACAACATCCGCTATTATATTCCTAACCTGGTAATGACGGGTGCTGCCATCATACGGGTTTAACATTTTATAAGCGGCATTCGCCGCCTGCCTCCAATAGACATAAGTCTCCTGGATACCTATATAGTCGTGCAAGTACTTTACTGCATCGAGGGGCTCGTTACATTTAACATCCGCTACTATCTGTGCGTCCCTGCAAACATGTACCTCTGGTAACGCAATATGTGAGTCTCTCAACTTGGCATTCAATGCTGAAATATATGCCCCAAATTTCGTTCCAGGCTAAGACGCCTGCGACGTTAAGTCAGCAGACACTGCAGTGTCTATGACCACCTTTACTTGTTCTGCGTTCATGTCGGGCTGACTCAGATTGCAGTCACTGGTCAGCACTTTTGTCGCTATTGCTTTGACTAACCTGCTCTAAGCTAAGCCTGCCTTTATCTATATGCAGTTCCTATAGGATTTCGTCAAACCGTGGGGTGTCGAACGAACGGCTCATGGGTTTTATGGATCAGAGGGAATCAAAAGAGTTTCCGGCAAATGTCAATATATATACCGCACAAATGTCAATATATTCTTGATAAATGTTTGCAAGGAATAAAAATACTTTGAAAATTAGTTGGCGACGGCAAGATGCAAAAAGAAAAACAATTCTTACATTAGTTTAAACTTTTAAAACTCAAAACCCTTTACATAGGTCAATCAATTACATGATATATTTTTTTCGAATTAATTATTTCAATTTTGCTTTGTCTGTCCGTCGTCGCATGTCCGTCGCCGCAGTCCCTGTGTTGGCCATTCGCCACAGTCGGTCTGTTTTTTCTTGTTCTTCGCAGTCTCGCTGTACGTCCCTCGCCGCAGTCCGCCTTCTTCTTACTATTGTTAATTTTGTTATTTTGTTTGTATTTAATAGCCTATTATTTAACTCTTGATTTATTTAAAGAATTGCTTTTATATTTTGTCGTATGCTCTGTGCAGACTCGTTGTTGTTTACTTACGGTTTGTGCGAATTTTGTTATTGTTGTTGTTATTGCAATAAAAATGAAAGTTAAATTGCGGTTCAACAGCATTTTCGTAATATAATAACGTTTACTTGTACTTTTTTATGTTTCATATTTTGTTGTTGGTAGTTTAAACTCTGCTTTTACGTTGGGCGTCAATTATCATTTGTTATAATGAATTATTTATTATTATTTGCTCTTGTGGTCTGCGGGCTGTCAAGAATACCACCACAGCAGGCTCACGTAAGAGGCGGTCCAAAGAGACAATCCCTCAGGGAGTGGTTGGTTGCGCAGGGGTAGTGGTTCCCTCAACCGGAAAGCAACTAAAAACCATAAGAACACACGAACCATGGATAAGACGGCTAGAAGAAACAAAACTACTCCAGATGGCAGACACAGCAGTGAAAATCCACCCGTGGTGAACTTCGCGGCAGGGGCATGGATTCTGCAGGCCCCACCTACCGTTTAATCTGCTACTCATCATAACAAACCCCGGAAAAGATTTTAAGGAATACGATTTAAAAATATGCACCTAGAACGTCCGATGCCTAAATAAGGATGGTGCAACTAAACAACTGATTAACACTCTTGACAAATTTAAGGATATTACAGCCATCCAGGAAATGCGATGGATTGGAAATGGACACCTAGAAAAAGCAACCGGCGACATCTACTGCAGTGGTCATGAGAGTCCACGCATATTAGAATGTGGCTTCGTGAATAGTAGGAAACTACGTGATTAGTAGGAAACTACGTAGTCTCGTCTCCAAATTTACAGCGGTAGACGAGCACCTTGCCCCGATACGCATCAAAGCTAAGTTCTTCAACATTAGCTTAATATGTGTACACGCCCCGACATTGGACAAAGACGATGTGAGGAAAGATGAAGTCTATGAGCGCTTAGAACAACTTTATGAGCGCTGCCTCAAGCATGACATCAAAATTGTAATCGGTGATTTCAACGCCCAAATTGGGAGAGAAGAAATCTTTCGTTCAACCATCGGACAATTCAGCCTACATAACACCACCAATAACAATGGAGAAAGGCTAATCGATGAAGTCTATGAGCGCTTAGAACAACTTTATGAGCGCTGCCTCAAGCATGACATCAAAATTGTAGTCGGTGATTTCAACGCCCAAATCTTTCGTTCAACCATCGGACAATTCAGCCTACATAACACCACCAATAACAATGAAGAAAGGCTAATCGACTTTGTCGCGGACCGCAACATGGTCATAGGTAGCACCAGACTCCAACACCGCGACATCCACAGGGCAACTTGGTGCAGTAGCGTCCCAAGCAACCGCACCTAAATAGACCACGTGCTAATCGATACCAAACATGCATCGAGTGTGATTAATGTACGAGCAAACAGAGGTCCCAATATCGAATCGGACCACTACCTTGTTCTAGCCAAGGTACGTACCAGACATAGTACAGCACACGCCAAGCGAGCTACCATACAACGAAAGCTTAATGTTGGTAGGCTAAGCTCGCAGCAGAACGTCGCAGCCGAACTTCCCGAACTTCGGTTTCCTGAAAAATCGTTCGCCTCTGTATGATGACGCTGACCAACACTCAAAGCGTTGTCAGGGTCGGCAAAAAATCTCTCCGACTCCTTTGACACCAACAGAGGCTTCAGACAGGGCGATGCGTTGTTGTGCGACGTCTTCAATCTCCTGTTGGAGTACATACTGAAACAATGCCCACACGTCAATTTTACCAGCAATATTTTCTTACAAGAAACTATGTTGCTCGCGTACACCGATAACATTGACATAATCGTCAAAAATCCGTACAAAAGCATACTAAAAATACCACTTCTTTTATTTAACCCAAAAATATTGGGGAAAGCTGAAATCAGTTGTTTTTAAAACAATTTTCTATGTAAAAATTAGAAAATCGGCTTCTTTAATGAACCGAATATGCAGTAGGTATTGTTTTAGAGGAATTTCAATTTACTTGCATTGTTTACTTTCAAACTGGTTTGGGACTCATCGGTTGGACGACTTCAACGTAAATAGCGAAACATTTTTCTTTTTTTAATATATAGATATATATATATATATATATATATATATATATCTATACTAATATAAAAAGAGGAAATGTTTGTTTGTTTGTTTTTTTATTTGTTTGTTTGTTTTGAATAGGCTCCGAAACTACTGGACCAATTTTAAAAATTCTTTCACCGTTGGCAAGGTAGGAGAAAAAAGAAAAAAGGAGAGGAAAAAAGAGGAGGAAAAAGAGGAGAAAAAAAGGGAAGGGGGAAGGAGAGGGAGGAGAAAAAGGGGGAGAGGGAGGAGAAAAAAAGAGGGAGAGGGAGGAGAAAAAAGGGAAAAAGGAGAGGAAAGGAGGGGGGAAGGAAAGGGGAAGAAAGGAAAAAGAAAAGGAGGAGAAAAAGAAAAAAAAAGAGAAGAAAAGAAAAGGAGGAAAAAAGGCGGAGGGGTGTAGAAAAAAGGGGGAGGGAGGAGCAAAGTCGCGGGTGCCTGCAACGTTCGAAGCCGGGGCGAGTTGCTAGTACATATATATATATATATATATATATATATATATATATATATAAATATATATATATTTATATAAAAGATAAAATATTTGTAATTTTGGAAAAAGGGTGGTGTTCGTGGCTTCCCATGAAAACGATTATAGATTTATCGTATATTTCCGATACAACTCTTCCAATTTCAATGAAATTTTGTAGATGTGTATTTAACTTAAAAAATTGAATATTTATCGATTTTCAATCAAAAGAAATATAGTTGCTAAATTCAACAGTGAAACAAAAATTTAATAAAAACAATCTTTCAAATTGAATAAAACCAACACCCAGTTTACCACAAAAAAAATATTTGAAGAGTAATAAAAGAAATAGAAAGATGCACACGCCTTAATCTCAATAAAAAACTAAATTTAGCAGACCAATTAGAACACAGTTTACTGGTTGTAAATTACTATAAGATTAAAAATAATAAGAAATTTAAATTAAGTTAAAATATTATTAAGAAATATTTTACAAATTTAAACTTAAACTTTTGCGACACCCTGTTTGCTTTCAAAAGCTAAAATTTACTGTTTTCTTCAAATAATTGCTGTTGTTCTTGTGTGCAGCCTCTTTGCTGCGCTCACTTTGGGAGTTTTTTTTGTCCGCTAACAATAAAAATAAAAATCGAACAAAAAATAAAATAGAGGGGTGCACGTTCGAAGACAAACTAATAGTATTTCTCCAAAAAATATGTTATAAATTAATCAAAAATTTCCAAAAAGTAAAAATAAATAAATTTTAAAATTTATTCCGTTCTCAAATCCACGGAACTAACTTTTTACAAATTTTTCGTCTGTCCACTGATCGAAAAATTCAAAAGATCGCGACAGACAAAACCGGGTCAAAAGTTGTTACAGACGCGGAGTTAGAGTTAGAAGAAAAAAATAAAACACTCAAGAGCGAAGAGGAAAATTAGGAGATGGCAAAACGAAAAATAAAACGATATGTACGCAAGAAATTGAGCACTTTTTTTAATTTAATTTAAACAAATCGTACGCACCTTATGCATAAACATATATGAGGTTGGGAAAAAATAAAATTTTAAATTTGTTTTCCAAATCGCACAACGCTCTGTATGCAGATCCGGCTCGAGGGACCAAATGTTTCTGACACTCCTTGTCAGAGAGTTGCCGGCGCATACAGTTGGGGGTGGCTATTGATGAAACCTGCAAAGAAACACTAGCTCGATGCATCTCAACAATAAAAACGCGTTCCGATTTTGTAAATTAAAAATAACGAGTGCACAAACTCGAATTTTATTCCACTTTGAATAAACAATACAATTAATATTAAACTTTAAGAAAGAAAGTTAACGTTGGTGGGTGCAGTTGTGTACGCGGGGAGTTATATATTTATACTAACTAAATACAAAATTAACTCAATCTCAACAACCAAAGAGAGGCAGGAGAGCAAGACGATCGGCAAAGTCAGAGCGCAATATTGGGGAAAAGAAATACACCATGAATTCAAAATTGGCGTTAACAAGTTGATATGATGTATGTATCAGCTTTTATGCAAAATATGGACTAGTGAGTGCATGCCCATTGATTGGAACGTAAGTGTGCTCTGTCCAATCAAAAAAATGAAGAAAGGAGACCCCGCAATCTGCGCAAACTATTGCCGTGTAAGTCTCATACAAATAGCCAATAAAATAATATCTGGCCTATTGTGTAATAGGCTGGAACCGTACGTAGCAAATACTGTTGGACAATACCAGTGCGGTTTTAGACCGAAGAAGTCGACCACCGACTCCACATTCACGCTGAGCCAGATCCTTTAGTAAACCAAAGAGGAGCAAATCGACACACACCACCTATTCGTCGATTTCAAAGCCGCTTTCGAGACGCCAATAAGATCAAAGAAAGAGCGATGCGTTGTCTTACGACTTCTGATGGAGTATACTCTACTTAAGTGCCTGCCCACACGTCGATTTGAAAAGCAACATTTTCTTACAACAAACTATGTTGCTCGCGTGTGCCGTTGACATCGACATAATTAGTAAAAATCTACGTACAGTCAGCAGGGCTTTCAAAGATATTGAAGAGAATTCCCGCTCAATGGGACAGTGAACGAAAGTAAGACGAAATACTTGGTATCTACTCACAGATCATCAACACAACTTATAGATACTGTGACTATGGAGAATTTCACCTTCGAAGTAGTAGAAAACTTTGTCTACTTATGATCAGAGACAATCAAGATCAATAACACCAGTTTGGAGATCAGACGAAGAATTACTATAGCTAAGCGATGCTACTTTGGTATAAGTATAAGTAAGCAAATGCGAAGTAGAGCAACAAAAATTAAACTTTGCAAGACGTTGATTATTCCAGTCCTCATGTATGGCGCAAAAACATATGTCACATCAGAGGCGGACAAATCAGCGTTGAAAACGTTTCAGAAAAAAATTATTCGTAAAATCTTTGGACCTGTCGAAGTGGATAACGAATACCTTATTCGCATGAATCACGAGCTTTACCAGCTATATAATGATATTGCTATAGTCAGGCGCATTAAGAACAAACAATTGTACTGGGATTTTGAATTGGTAGTGAGTAGCATTGGACCATATCAGCTGGGTTAATTCCCTTAGAAAAAGGTGTATGAAAGGCCAGCTCCTTTTAGATGTAAGCTAAAAAATAGTACATTTACCTAGCTTAGAAACACTCAATTCTTTCGAGCAAAAACATTGGTAATTCGGGACCATTACACAAAAACCACAGTCAATTTCGGTTTCCAACTAATAAATTAGTTTTGTCTAGCACCATGTAACTTTTGATTGTTAAAAAAAATAAATAAATATATAAAAAAAATATAAATATAAAAATATAAATATAAAAATATAAATAAAAAAATATAAATAAAAAACTTACTTTAGACAAAAACACTTATTATATAAAAATCTACTGCAACTTTGTTCGTTTTTTATATACTTTGAAATTTCTCAATCGATTTTAATGAAAGTTTTTAGTGAGGATTTGTTGGTCTAACTAAAAGATAGAATGTTTGTCATTTTGGAAAAATGGGCGGTGTTCATGGCTTCCAATGAAAACGATTATAGATTTATCGTATATTTTCGATACAACTCTACCAATTTCAATGAAATTTTGTAGATGTGTATTTAACTTAAAAGATTGGATATTTATCGATTTGGTAAAATGGGTCAAACAATCTATTTTGTGTCAAGGTCCAAATTTCGGAAATCCCTCTAACACACCTAAAATATCTTCTAACCATCTTTCAAATGTGCCCAGCTTCAAGTCTCTACGTTTATTCCAAAGATATGACTTTTCTTGTTTTACGGCCCCTATTAGGCACCGGGTCTAACTTTTCCAAAATCCCGTCTTAGAGCTTAGCTGAAATCTACAAAAAATAAATAATTGATAAAAAAATTATTTTGGGTTTGTTCAAGTCAAAAAAATGTTACCCAGCGTATAGCAGTACGGTAATCATTCCTCATTTTCACCAGAAAATCAGCTACAAATATTTCTTAAAAATATACTATTTTCTAGCTTACACATAAAACGAGCAGTCTTGCATGCACCTATTTCATGAATTTTGGGGCATAGAATCCAAAAATGTCAACTTAAAAATTTAGCCAATAGCCGGAGATTTCTTTTAAAATCCATTTGTTTTAGCACTTTTTAAAATTATTTTTATAAATTGAGAATGGATAGCTCTATAACGATGAGCTCTATGTGAAAGATATAACCTTATATATACACAAAATAGATTGTTTGACCCATTTTACCAAATCGATAAATATCCAATTTTGTATATATTTGTCCGCCTCTGATGTGACATATGTTTTTGCGCCATACATGAGGACTAGGATAATCAACGTCTTGCAAAGTTTAATTTTTGTTGCTCTACTTCGCATTTGCTTACTTATACTTATACCAAAGTAGCTTAGCTATAGTAATTCTTCGTCTGATCTCCAAACTGGTGTTATTGATCTTGATTGTCTCTGATCATAAGTAGACAAAGTTTTCTACTACTTCGAAGGTGAAATTCTCCATAGTCACAGTATCTATAAGTTGTGTTGATGATCTGTGAGTAGATACCAAGTATTTCGTCTTACTTTCGTTCACTGTCCCATTGAGCGGGAATTCTCTTCAATATCTTTGAAAGCCCTGCTGACTGTACGTAGATTTTTACTAATTATGTCGATGTCAACGGCACACGCGAGCAACATAGTTTGTTGTAAGAAAATGTTGCTTTTCAAATCGACGTGTGGGCAGGCACTTAAGTAGAGTATACTCCATCAGAAGTCGTAAGACAACGCATCGCTCTTTCTTTGATCTTATTGGCGTCTCGAAAGCGGCTTTGAAATCGACGAATAGGTGGTGTGTGTCGATTTGCTCCTCTTTGGTTTACTAAAGGATCTGGCTCAGCGTGAATGTGGAGTCGGTGGTCGACTTCTTCGGTCTAAAACCGCACTGGTATTGTCCAAAAGTATTTGCTACGTACGGTTCCAGCCTATTACACAATAGGCCAGATATTATTTTATTGGCTATTTGTATGAGACTTACACGGCAATAGTTTGCGCAGATTGCGGGGTCTCCTTTCTTAAGGATTGGACAGAGCACACTTACGTTCCAATCAATGGGCATGCACTCATTAGTCCATATTTTGCATAAAAGCTGATACATACATCATATCAACTTGTTAACGCCAATTTTGAATTCATGGTGTATTTCTTTTTCCCCAATATTGCGCTCTGACTTTGCCGATCGTCTTGCTCTCCTGCCTCTCTTTGGTTGTTGAGATTGAGTTAATTTTGTATTTAGTTAGTATAAATTTATAACTCCCCGCGTACACAACTGCACCCACCAACGTTAACTTTCTTTCTTAAAGTTTAATATTAATTGTATTGTTTATTCAAAGTGGAATAAAATTCGAGTTTGTGCACTCGTTATTTTTAATTTACAAAATCGGAACGCGTTTTTATTGTTGAGGTGCATCGAGCTAGTGTTTCTTTGCAGGTTTCATCAATAGCCACCCCCAACTGTATGCGCCGGCAACTCTCTGACAAGGAGTGTCAGAAACATTTGGTCCCTCGAGCCGGATCTGCATACAGAGCGTTGTGCGATTTGGAAAACAAATTTAAAATTTTATTTTTTCCCAACCTCATATATGTTTATGCATAAGGTGCGTACGATTTGTTTAAATTAAATTAAAAAAGTGCTCAATTTCTTGCGTACATATCGTTTTATTTTCGTTTTGCCATCTCCTAATTTTCCTCTTCGCTCTTGAGTGTTTTATTTTTTTCTTCTAACTCTAACTCCGCGTCTGTAACAACTTTTGACCCGGTTTTGTCTGTCGCGATCTTTTGAATTTTTCGATCAGTGGACAGACGAAAAATTTGTAAAAGTTAGTTCCGTGGATTTGAGAACGGAATAAATTTTAAAATTTATTTATTTTTACTTTTTGGAAATTTTTGATTAATTTATAACATATTTTTTTGGAGAAATACTATTAGTTTGTCTTCGAACGTGCACCCCTCTATTTTATTTTTTGTTCGATTTTTATTTTTATTGTTAGCGGACAAAAAAAACTCCAAAAGTGAGCGCAGCAAAGAGGCTGCACACAAGAACAACAGCAATTATTTGAAGAAAACAGTAAATTTTAGCTTTTGAAAGCAAACAGGGTGTCGCAAAAGTTTAAGTTTAAATTTGTAAAATATTTCTTAATAATATTTTAACTTAATTTAAATTTCTTATTATTTTTAATCTTATAGTAATTTACAACCAGTAAACTGTGTTCTAATTGGTCTGCTAAATTTAGTTTTTTATTGAGATTAAGGCGTGTGCATCTTTCTATTTCTTTTATTACTCTTCAAATATTTTTTTTGTGGTAAACTGGGTGTTGGTTTTATTCAATTTGAAAGATTGTTTTTATTAAATTTTTGTTTCACTGTTGAATTTAGCAACTATATTTCTTTTGATTGAATTTTCTGAATTAAGTTTTTGATTCTTTTTTTCCTGCTTGTTTTTATTTGGGTAGTAATTTATTTTGAGTGTGACCAGTAAAATGCCTGTAAACAAATTTAACCATTTCGCTGATGAGCTGTTGCGTTTTGAGTCGAAATGTAGAACAATTAAGCCAGAAGAGCAGACCTCGTTTTCGCTAGAGATTTATAAGGAAGAATTGAAAAGTCTTTGGCATTCGGTAAAAGAGGCTTATGATAATTTAATGTGCAATCCGTGTGAAGATTTAGATGTCAAACTGATAAAAACCAGAAAGGCCGTGTGTTTTGGCAAATACCTGTCTTGTGGGTCTTTACTCGACTTAACGTGTGAACTGGTAGGCGATAAAGATAGATCTACAAAATCTTGTGGTAGCGAAGAGACCCCAGTAGTGTCACATAATGTTTCTCTCCCCCATGTGACACAGACTTGTTTTATGGTGATTATAGTACATGGCCAAGTTTTCGAGACATGTATACGGCCATCTATAAGTCTAACATTAGACTACAACCTGTGGAAAAGTTGTATCATCTGAAACAGAAAACTCGTGGTGAAGCTCTTGTAATTGTCAATAGATATCCGCTGACCAATAATGATTTCGAATTGGCTTGGCAGAATCTAAATTACAGATACGAGAATAAACGCGTTTTAGTGAATACTCAGCTCAAGGCATTGTTTAATTTGGAGCCTGTAGCTGAAGAGGATGGTGCGGCCATTAAAAAGCTACAGAGGGAAATAAATAAAGCCATTTCGAGTTTGGAAGCTAATAGCATAAGTATAGAGAACTGGGATGCTGTTTTAGTGTTTTTGTGCTCCACTCACCTTCCAGATGCTACCCTAACTTTATGGGAGCAATCTATTGTTAACAAAAGAGTAATCCCGAATTGGAAAGAGATGGACACATTTAACGAGCAGGTTTCAGACGCTCGAAACAGTTTCTTGTCTTCGCAGTTTTTCGAAACCAAGCTCTTCAAATTCCTGTTCCGAGTTTAACAGTAAGCCAAAGCGTACTTTTCAGAGTTATGTTACAAGTCAATGTCGGATGTGTGGATCGTTAGAGCATGTTTTAAGCAGGTGCTCCAGATTTTTTAATCTTAATCCTAGACAGAGAACACAATTTGTAAAAGAGAAGCAATTCTGTTTGAATTGCTTGGCCCACAGTCATATGATGAGCGAGTGTACGAGTTCGCATAAGTGTTCTAAGTGCCTCAAGCCTCATCATACACTGCTTCATTGGAACACAGCAGCCAATGTTCCAATTTCTACCCCCGTTACTTTGTCTGCAGGTTCACGTTTATCTCCGAGTGCCCCTCATTTTGAACCAGCAACAAGCAGTAATGTTTTACAGACTTTTTGTGCGTAAGTTTCGAATAATGTTTTGCAAAATCCAAAAGTTTTGCGTAAGCCAAACTTTGGCAAAACCACGAAAAGAAGAAAGAAGAAACAAAACCAATTAAGTTTTGACTCAGAAAAAGGGCTTTCAGTAAAATGTTTTAAAAATCCTCCCAGAAATATTTGTGAAATAAGAAAAATAAAACACCCCCAAGCGATTATAGAGGTTGGAGATGATTTGGCAATTCGAAGAGATTACCCCCCAAATGAATGGCGACAAAGCCAGATTCATAATGTGTACGCAAGTAGAGAAAAAAAGCTGCAATTTGAAAATATTCGTAACGGGCGTGGAGTCGAGACACGTCGATTTCCTGTTTTTTTAAGTTTTATTTGCAGATACTCTTCTCGGATAAACTTTTGTGCGTTTGCCCCGCTGGCCTATTTTTTTTTTTCTCGAGATGGCCATCTGTTCCGAGAGAACAAAAGCGCAGAGAAAAGTAAAGCCAAATGACTTGCTGGCCCCAAAAAGAAAATTTTTTCGTCCACGAGAGGTGTTCAGATGACGTCAACGATTTTGACGATACGATCCGCTATCATCGTTCCTCGCTTGTCTCACCCACGGTCCTCTTTTGACCATTGTGGGGAGCGGCGAGAGCTATCACCCTGCTTGGAGAACGATGAAGCGGAAAAATAATCGTGGTGTCAACCCACTTAAAAACTTGGCAAGACGTGCTAAAACATTAAAGAGCAAAAAATGGAGAGGAGTTGGGTGTTGGTGCCACATTCGTGTTACGGTGCCTATGAGACGCCTTTTGTCCACGGCACTGGCCCGGAATCGATCCCCAGCAAACAAATCGGCTTAGGCTGATTTGTGCGCTTCTGGTTCTCTTGAACGACCGGAGAGTGTTGGTACGGCATCGCACCCCATGATGAAACATTTTTCCAAACACTACGAAATTCGAGATTTCGCCCTAATTCAGAAATGTGAGAATGTGCCGACCCCACCAAGCCCTCTCCATTCTCTGTGAGTGTGTGGCACAGCCCTTCAGCCTTTAAAAATCGGGATTTTGTGTCTTTTAGTGCAAACCTTTTTTTGCGTGTGGTCCGGCCCAGATATAAAGGTTGAAGTGCGGGCCAAGGATAACGCAAAGCCGTCCGATGGAGCGTCGTTGATGGAGAATTAAGTGGTGTGCAGTTAGCGATTTTAGTTAAAGATTTCTTTTTTTAAAATTTGTTTAATTGAAATTGTTAACTAATTGCTTTGATTTGTACGCAAAATTATAGTTCAATTTTTTGCAGTGATGCTGCAAGGCAGGCGGTAATGTTAACGCCAATTTTGAATTCATGGTGTATTTCTTTTTCCCCAATATTGCGCTCTGACTTTGCCGATCGTCTTGCTCTCCTGCCTCTCTTTGGTTGTTGAGATTGAGTTAATTTTGTATTTAGTTAGTATAAATTTATAACTCCCCGCGTACACAACTGCACCCACCAACGTTAACTTTCTTTCTTAAAGTTTAATATTAATTGTATTGTTTATTCAAAGTGGAATAAAATTCGAGTTTGTGCACTCGTTATTTTTAATTTACAAAATCGGAACGCGTTTTTATTGTTGAGGTGCATCGAGCTAGTGTTTCTTTGCAGGTTTCATCAATAGCCACCCCCAACTGTATGCGCCGGCAACTCTCTGACAAGGAGTGTCAGAAACGCAACTCTTCGCCGCCGATCTTAAATTACTCAGCGGGAAGTTCGTCTGCGCCTGCCGCTTTGTTATTTTGAAGCCTTTGTATAGCTTATTCGACCTCCGCATAGTCCCATCATCAATCGATCAATTAATGTTTATAAATTAAACTTTGCAGTTTTTATAGATCCATATTGTTTCTCACTTGTCAATTGTGATTATTGACAGATCGTTTTTATGTAGAAATCTATCAACAAGGTTTTACCAAATAATGCAAAACAACTTCAATTCAAAGTGCAACATTCAAAGGTCTTCAAAAAATTTAGTTTAGTCGCTGCTTTAAAGTATACACATAATAATTACACTAAGGAAAGTCTTAATATTGGAAATAGCTATCATTTGCAGAAGAATGCAGTTGAGGAACCAATAAGCTGTCTCTAAGAAAATATTGTAAGAACGCTTTTTACAAATGAAAGCGTAAAAGAACTTAGTCGGTCGTACCAAAATTACTTAGTTTGGACCAGGAGCATAGCGAATTTCATCCAGATTACGCTTATTTTCCCCACATTCAATGCACATTTTCGAATGACCAACTATTCCATGTCATTTTTATATGAAATTTATAGAGCCTTTTTTATCTTTTACCTGTCAACCTCTAAAATGGTAAATATACTATTAAATTTGAATGATATTTTTTTCGTATGTATGTATTTAATGTTTTTGCATTTAGTTTAACAAAAATATGTGACACTTTCATTAGGAAAGAGAAAGGGCTATACTTTTTTGGAGAAAAAAAGAAATGGAGATAAACCCTTAACTTAAAGCTGTAACTTTTTGACGTCCAAAATATGATCTGATTTTCTGCATAGGGTATTTATTCATGTTATATTCTTTAGTGAAATGGGCAGCGGTTTAAGCAACTTGAACGGCTTGCTTTTGTGATGAGCTAATCTTGTCACCCAAACTTAGTGCCATGCCCTAGAAAAGAATGTATTATTATTTCAAACAAATTAAATTGACGAATTCAAATGTATCTATGTACCTGACTTTTAGCGCGAATGCGTATATGACCAGTTACTTTCGAATCGGGATCATCGATTGGTTTTTCGATGCTTAAATTGGCAAGAGCGTTTTCTCCAAAGATTGATCTAAATAAATGATGGGTTATTGACTAATTTACTTATAAAAGAGCATAACTTACTTTGCATACATATTCGCTGCCATGAAACCACATTGACCGGAAAGTGCTTTTTCTGACGTTAAGCATTTCATATTTGTGCTCTTTAGTAAATGCTTTAAGTATTCGTGTAAATCTGTAAATGTTGTATTTACGGTAACCTTATTTTCCCATTCAAAATCTTGCCACATTTGTCTGAATTCGGAGTCAGTACAAGTAGCTGGTATTATGTAATCCATGATGTCAATGTGTATTGTGTTGAGCACGACAACATTTGTATTTATCGACGTCTCGTATACTGAAAGACAACGCAAGATATGAAGAAACTAATAAGTGATGTTCGATAATATATATATAAATATTAGTTATAATATACAATAATATTGTTAAAACGTCGTTAAAAAATATTTTTGGAGTGTTTCGGTGTTTTACGAAATTTGAATCTTAGATCACCTTGGAGACCCGAAATCGAATGAACCATCTCTTTTAACACTTTTGCTTTAACTCGGTAACTGAAAGGCATAAAGACTTGATAAAAGACGCATTGAAAATATTGTTCAAATATATTTTTGATGTGTGTGAGAGGTTTCCGAAATTTGGACCTGGGACCCAATGATGGACCCCAAAATATAGATTATGGCCAATTTTTTTTTTTAAGATTTTAGCACTAGGACATGATTTGATTTAGCCTTGAAACCGGAAAATCCAGATCCTTGGAATGAATAGACGTAGAGACTGAAAACTGGAAGCATTTGAAAGATGGTCAAGGTTGACCCAAAAAAGATTTTTTGACCAATTTTTTTTGTTTTGTCTATACTAATATTATAAAGAGGAAAGATTTGATTTTTGTTTGTTTGTTTTTTTTGAAATGAATAGGCTCCCAAACAAATGGGGCTTTTTAAAAAATTCTCTCACCGTTGGCAAGCTACACTATTCCCGAGTGACATAGGCTATGTTTCATTTTCAAAAAAAATAGGGATGCTTACTAAAACTTGAATAATATAAAATAAAGTCCCATTTTATTTCCCTTTACCCCTATGTATGCTTAAATCTTTAAAACTACGCAACGAATTTTGAAACGTTTATTTTTAATAGATAGAGTGATTGACGAGGAAGGTTTATATCTTTAAAATTTTTGACCCGGGGCCTAATGGGGGCCTTGAGACTGGAAAAGCCAAATATTTGGAACAAAAAGACGTTAAAAAATTTATTTATTTTGTTTTTTTTTTAGAATTCAGGTGAGCAACAAGACGAGATTTTGGAAAATTTTGACCAGGGCCTAGAGACTTGAAACAGGGCTCATTTTAAAGATGGTTAAACAACATTTTTGGCGTTCAAGGTGTTCAAGGGGTTTCCGAAATTTGGACCTGGGACCCATATGTGGACCCAATATAAATTTTTTTACCAATTTTTTTTTATTACTAGTGAGCCTAATGGGAGCCTCGAAAAAAGTAATATGTTTGGATTGAATAGACGTAACGACTTGAAACTTGCCGCATTTTATTGATGGTTAGTCGTGTTTAGGGAATTCCAAAATTTGAACCCAAATTTTTTGAACAATTTATATGTAGCCACCCAAATAGAAACAAAAAAAAAAACGTGAGCAAAGCCGCGGGTACATGCTACTTTTTTATATTTTTGTTGATAACCAGTTTTTTGACCTGAAGCCTAATATGGGATAAAGGCCTATTAGAGACTTCAAAACTTTGCAATATGGTTGAAAAATATTATTGGAGTGTATAAGGAATTTCCGAAATTTGGACCTGGGACCCAGTGGTGGGTCCCCGAAATATTATCAATTTAATTTTTTTTGTTTTTTCACTATATAGGTAAGCACTAAGAAGAGCCTTAAGACCGGAAAATGATATCTTTGGAATAAGTAGACTCAGAGACTTAATATTAGGCGCATTTGAAAAATGATTTAAAATTTTTTTAGACTGATTCAAGGGGTTGCTGAAGTTTGGATCTGGAGCAAAGCGGAAGACCCAAATCAAAATTTTATTAATTTTTAAATTTTTTTTAAGGTGATCACTTAAACTTGATATAAGGCGCATTGTAAGATGGTTTGACGTGTTTAAGGGGTTTCTATAATTTGGATTTGGTGCGGGGACCCACCAGAGCCCAAATTTTATCATTTTTTTTTTTTCACTTTGCTGTAGATTTAAATTACTATTGGGTTATCACTTAGACGAAAGCTTGGAAAAATGGAATACGGGCTCAATGAGGGCCTTAAAACCGGAAAAAGAAACTTAATAAAATGTGCATTTGAAAGATGATATAAAATTATTTTTGCCGTGGTCAAGGTTACTAAAATTTGGGGCGCGGCGAGGAACCCAAAACCAAAATTTTATCAATTATTTTTGCAGATTTTTGCTGTAGATTTAAATTACGATAAAGATTTAAAAAGATAAGAAAAGATTCTATGATATGATAAAATCTACAAGCTTAATATTGGGCGCATTAAAATGTTTAAAAAAATGTTTACGTGTTTAAAGGGTTTCCGATACTGTAGAGTTTTGATATAAGGCTCTTTTGGATTCTTTGTATATTTTGTATATTTTAGTCTTTTGTATATTTGTATAAGTACATTTTACATCGTTCGCATTTACTACTCTGTAGCAGCAAGAGTTATAAAAATAATGCTACGCTCTCGCTACCGCTCTCATTTTGAACGGAGCCGTAGCAGAACCATAGCCGAAAAATGAAAAAGGATTTACTCTGCTCTGCTTGTAGTTTTTTTCGCGTCATTAACTGTAGCAATAGCACAAAAATGAGATGATGTGCTCTGCGTAGCCGTAACTGTAGTCTTTTAGTTGTAAGTAGCTCAAATTCTTTGAAAGCGAGAATCCCTTTTAAAGTAGATAATGAAACAAAATATTTATGAAAGGACTTATGAGATTTAAACGTTTTTATTTTGCTCCTTATGTCGCAAATTCTGTTTCATTAATAGTATATGTAAACTGTTATATGGGAGCTCTGGTGAATAGGAAATCATGAAACAATAATTGGCTACATATACAATTTTTTTGAGATGTTGCATAAAAAAAGTATAAGCGTATGACCGAGAGTTATAAGCAATGAGCTTCTTTCAGTAAGGATGAACATGGGACCATGATACCAGATGTCCAGGAGTCACTTAGCTTATGGAGGAACCACTTCTCTACCCTACTTGAGAGCGAGGACGGTAACAATGAAGCCCGCAGAGAAGAGGAAGAACTGGATCCCCCGAAAGATGATGAGACCCCTGCGGAGACACCAGTCTATAAAAAGATCCACGATGATATTAAAAAGCTAAAACATAACAATGCAACTAGTGCTATCCGCAGTTATTTAAAGCCGTCGTCGAAGAGTTTGTTGATGCATCAACTCTTATACAAAATATGGATTTGTAAATGAATGGCAAGCATTTGAAACATTTCTAAAGAAAGTTTCAAGTATTGTCAAGGTGGAAATTAACTTCTCCGAACCTTTCACACCAAGAGAGGCTTTAAACAGGGCTATGCGTTGTCTTGGGAATTCTCCAATCTTCTGTTATTTAAAGCCGTCGTCAAAGAGTTTTTTGATGCATCAACTCTTATACAAAATATGGATTTGTAAATGAATGGCAAGCATTTGAAACATTTCTAAAGAAAGTTTCAAGTATTGTCAAGGTGGAAATTAACTTCTCCGAACCTTCCACACCAAGAGAGGCTTTAAACAGGGCTATGCGTTGTCTTGGGAATTCTTCAATCTTCTGTGACCCGTCGGGCAATTTAGCACAGAGGTTTCCTGGGTCTTAGCAACAATAGTGTCTCATCTCCACTTCTCTATCCAAGTTGGAGTCGAGAACAACGCCGTCAGCGAAAAAACAACCCACTAGTCTATACCGACGACCTTTTAGCTATTGCAAATCTAAAGAATTACAAAGCGGTAGGCGCAGATGAGCTGCCCGCAGATTTACTTAAGACCGACAGAGAAGGATATATATTAGGTGTATTCTGCAACTTTTTTGCAAAATATTGACACCTTAGTGTTATGCGCCTAACTTTTTAGAAAGGCACTTTTTTGCGAAGAATATATTGTTCGCACTTTCCAAAATCATAAAAAGAAAAAGCGTCGATCTGAACACGTCTAACCTTTCTATCAGAAACTTACTTTAGTTGCAGAATTTTTTTTATTGCCATGTGAATAGTAAAAACTTTTTTTTACAAATATACTTTATGAACAAAAAATTTAGTTTACATGAAAGATGCCGAAACAAAACATAAACTACTAGATTTAAATTTTATTAATGCTATGCTTCGAATTAATTTTATTGAAGGTTCGAATTAACAAATAAAAATTTGACGCCAATTTTTGTGTTTTGGGTTCTTCCACTTTTATTTCATGGTGTTCAGTTGACAAGTGATACCAAAAACACTTGCACAGTATTATTTTTTTTAGGCATCACTAACACAGATTTTGGGTGTAGTCAAATGTTTGGAACGAATTGGAATTGTACAATTAATTAAGGCAAAGGTTTTACTGATTTTCTACACTTTCTGGCAATGTATTTATTGATGCAAAACTGTACAAATTCTGAAATACACAATTGTACATGCAAGCGCGAACAACCACATTGTTTTGAAGAATTAAGTAGTAAACAAAAACACTTATAAATAAATATGCAAGAGGAAAACAATTAAGAATATTTTGAACTGTTGGAAAAGGTTGTGCGGATGAGCTGAGAAGTTTTTTGGCAAAAATTTTGCGTCTAACGCGGAAAAAAATTTTTGTTTTTATTTTAATCGTTCTTTTGCTACAGAAAATCAGATTTAAACGGTGCTTTTTGGAAACAAAAAAAAACATCCATAGACAATATGTAAAGAACGATATGAGGTAATTATAGCAAGTTGGGTATAACATTGCATTGTAATATGTGCAAACATTTTATTGCATTTAATTATATAAATTCGAGAAAAAGTGGGTGATACATGCTTTACTGTATACATTCGACGACATGGTTATCAAATTTGAAATGAACAGCTTATTAAAAACATTTCCTTAAAGTATGCAAACATTGAAATGGGAGGTTGATTTTTATCGATTTCTATTGTCAAATAATAAGGAATGTATATACTTTATAGGGTTAACGATGTCTCAATTAATGCAATCAGCTTGACACACTATGTGTGACGGGTATAAAAATCGAAAACATTGCAACTCAAAGTGTTAATTGAAACAAGACAAGCCCCAGCTGTCTTCAACAAAATTGTAGGTAAAAAATAAAAAGCGAAAAATCTGGAACAATCTAATATAAACAAGCAAGAACGTTAACTTCGGAAGCACCGAAGCTCAAATACCCGCCACACGAAACTTTATTCATTTTCTTGAAAAAATAAAAAAATAGAAGGTGAGTTTGTGTGGGTCTATATGTTACAGTGGCTCGATCCTTGTCATATCGGAAGCATATTCATAGGATAACAGTAGAAGTGATTTTACACAAAGATGGGAATGAATATATCCATAAATAAGAACTATTTTCATACAAAATTTGAAAAATGGGCGCTTGGTTTGTATGGGGGCCATATCAAAAAAATGGGCGTGGCACCTTTCTTTTGAAATTGGATGTCATTAGAAGTGCTTTTACCCATATTTGTAGTAAATACATTTACAAATAATAACAATTTTCATACAAAAAATCGAAAAAAAATGGTAAGTTTGCATGGGGGATTTATCTAAAAATGGGCGTGGCACCTTTCTTCTGATATTTGATGGATGGATATTGGATTAAAAGTGTTTTTACCCGATTTGTAGTCAAAACATTCATAAATAATAACAATTTTCATACAAAAAAAACGAAAAAAATGGTAAGTTTGTATGGGGGCTATATCTAAAAGTGGAAAACAAGGAAAAACGTTAACTTCGGTGGAACCGAAGCTCAAATACTTTTCACACGTATTTTAATTTAAATTTAAATAGTTAATGTGTTATCATCAGTGGTTTAGATAAGACTTCGGGATGGGATGGGAGGGAGTAAATGGGCCAACTCAAGTTTAGACACATTATTAGTACCTAATTTTAGGCTAAAAATACAGTTATTCAGATGATAGTGGATGATATTTGAAGTATTTTTACCCAATTTGGAGTCAAAACATTTCTTAATAACAACCATTTCCAAAAAAAAAAAAAAAAATGTGCCATAAGTTTGTATACTATACCTAAAAATGGGCGTGGCACCTTAGTTTTGACATTGGAAGTCAATAACCATTTTCATACGAAAATTCAAAAATGGGCGGTAAGTTTGTATGGGAGACATATTTAAAAATGGGCATGGCACATTTGTTTTGACATTGGATGACATTGGAAGTGTTTTTACCCAATTTGGAGAGAATATATACATAAATAATAACTTTTTTCATTTAAAATTGAAAATGGGCGGTCAGTTTGTATGGGGGCTATACCTAAAAATGGACGTGGCTCTTTCATATTCAAACTTGACCTGGTCGTTGCCGAGAAAAGCTTAAGTTTCAAATTTCAGCTAAGTATCACCAGTAGTCTCCGAGTAAATCGCGTTGAAATAAACAGACAGACAGACATGGCTAGATCGACTCGCCTCATCGAGCTGATCAAAAATATATACTTTATGGGGTCAAGGACGACTCCTTTAGTGCGTTACAAACTTTCCGACAAACTGAATATACCTGTTTACACTATGTGGAAGTCCAAAAATCAATACCAAATGGGGTGAAATCTGTTTTAAATTATAAAGGCTACCATACTAAACCATGAAAACATCTTAATATATTCAAATTCAAGTTTTTCAAAGGCTGAAGTCAATGCATCAAATAAACTGTGATATAAATTTTGGCACTATTTTTGGTTTTCCTAGGATAACTTGGTCAAATCTAATTTAAATAAAACAAATAAAGACTCCTTGGTAAGCTAGAAAAATATATCTAAAAAAATGGTGCTTTACAATTTTTTTATATATTGCGTTGTTTTGAATCTAGAGCAGTTGGAACTTTAAAAAAAGAGTGCATCTTTAAGGCTGCGAACCACTGTATATACAGAGAAAACTGTTCAAAAAGTCGAAGCGAACTCTATCCAAGGAATATAGATTTCGCTGTACACCTACAGAAATGTATAAATTTGCATCTTCCCACTTCACTCTTTCTCGACCACTTTGACAAAAGTAAATTTTGGAAATGATTTTTTGTGATTTTGGTAAACTAGATGTAGTTTTTATGTACCAGCATTGACACATCTTTACCGAGTTTACTGCTTTCACTTGCCAAACACTAGCACAAAAAATAGCATTCGCAAATTGTTCAAACTTAACATCATGATGTTTGAATAAATAATGGGTGCGTAGAATATCAAAAGCAACCAATTTTTAACCGGTATTGCCAGAAATTACTAAAATTTTAAAAAATTAATTTTGGAGCATCTGAAGCTCTTTGCTATTTATGTCTTGCATCCATTTTTTAATATAATACGATATACATACATCGATATTGTTTATATTATTAAGCAATATAATATAGAAACAACTCACCGATGTTGCCAAAAAATTATGCCGTTTTCTGTCGAAGACACTTTTACAATCGCTTTCATGTTGCAGAAGTCATGTGGTGCCAAAACAACTGGGTGCGGGCGCTCAACCAACTTTAAATCGCCAAGAGTAGCCAGCTCCAAAGTGCAATTTTGCAATGTATCATCTATATATAAATACATAAAAAAATTTAATTGAATTTTAAAAATTGGTATTTTTGAAGTTCCTTACTAGTCTGGTTTACAATAAGGACATCTAAAACTATATCGTATTGGTTAACATTGACATATGCCTCGGCATAAACTGGGTCGGAGAAACCAGTCAACTGAGTTACTTTGTTTAGTTTGTTGTTAGGTGATGCAATGTCACAGAGGTTTGTAGTTTTTGTGCCAGCAAGTGCTTGATTTAAACTCGATTCAAAGACGTTCTCGCCAAACTGATTATCGCGGCCATTGGAAAGCTGAGCAAAAACAACAGGATCGTCTGGTTGCACCTTTGCAGCAGAACGTTGTTTTTCTCTTAACATGCGCTGATCTTCCTCATGTTGTGCATCTAGCATTTTTCCAAGAGCTTCACGGCAAAAACGTTTAAAGACATCTAGTGCTTCAGGAGTTCGCACACTAAGAGTGCGCAAGCAAATAAAGATGCGATCGGTATCATCATTAGTAATTTGTTTTGAAGGAAAACCAGATTTGCCCAAATGTAAAATTGAACTCATTGTAAGCATTACTTTAGTTGTGAAGCGATTTTGATTATGATCATCCGTTTCAAGGTCTGTAAAACGCAAGGCTAACTTTGTAAGGGTGGCAGAGAGTGCAGCTCCAATGAAAAAATCTCCATCCATCAGATACTGTCGCAATGGAGGACGTTTCTCTTTCTTAACGACACTATAAAAAAAATAAAATAAAATTATAACACAAAAACTTTAAAAGAAAGAGAGCTGTGATGCTATTAAAATTTCCAGATGTAACTAAATGCATTTTATATTCTGCATTTTAGACTAAGCCAATCGAATCCTCCATATATACTGTTACGTAAAGTGTATATACTGTTTCGTAAAGTGTAAAAGAGTTTTCAATTAACTTTTCAACCTTGTATTGCGTAATAAAGTAAAAATCTTTTTTCATTTGAATTATATACAATCTTTAACCACAATTAGTTCGTTAGTTAGACTATTCTTAGTCGTCGGAAGAACTATGAAACGCTGATTTATAATAACGTAAATAACTCGATTTTTAAGTTTTTACGTTAAAATAGTTTGAAAACCTTGAGAGATGGAACAATTCTGAACGCGAATTTGGAATCATAGTGCCAAACACATTCAGGTTTATTATGTCCAATCACTGTTTCTGACATTTAAGCGTGTATAATTATATTTTACAATATATTTGGTAGTGAATTTCAAATTTATCTAGTTGATTGGAAATTGAATACAGTATGTACAATATCCCGTTCTGAAAATTTTCGGGATGTTTAATCTTTCATTTGATACCATAATATATTTTCTTATGTTAACAAAATAATGATTCATCTTAAACAAAACAACACAAAGTGGATATACAACTTCGACAGCTTCGGCGCCAACAACAACAATATTCTCATTAACTGTCTCGATTACGTCATCTAAGTCCTCATTGGCCACACCAATTCTAAAATCACCCCATATTAATGTACAGTACGTCAATACAAATAACAACAATGTACCTTCGACTTCTTCAATTGTTTTACCAGAAAACGTTACTTCTTCAAAAACAAACAATGAACAGCACACACACAAATCTGTCGTTAAAATTGAAAAGAAATAGAGAAACACATTCTCCAAGTAAGCAAACACAACAAAAGCAAAACAATAACAAAAAACAAAAGAACAAAACACAAACAACATTACAAAATTATTGGCTCAGCGAACCAAACTTAACTTTTAGCAGATGACAAGTCTGACGAACATACCTGTAGCTGTGAAAACTCTTTACAACCTTCAGTCCTCCAATATATATTTAGGGGACGGTCAGATAAAGGTCTTATATAATGCCCTTAATGAACTGGCTCAAAAAAACTTTGAGTTAAAAGCGTTAGCTTACACTGAAATCAGCGTGCAGGCCATAGATTCTAATTGATCTAAGGATATTATAAATATGCTAAAACAAAAAGAAACAAAAGTCTATTCGTTTAAAGCAAAGAAGAAATTAAAGCAGAACTTGAAGAGCTAGGTCACAATGTTAAACATATTTACAATATTCAACAGCGAACCACAAAGGTGTCTTTTCCTTTATTTTAAGTTGAACTTCGACCCTACTAGCTGATTTTAAGGAAAATGCCTTTACAAATGACACACAAACCTGTTATAATAATCCAGAAACTTGTTCTAGCAACTCACAAAATATAAAAATTCGAGAGTTAACTACCAAGGAAGTTAAAAAATAATATCGACATGATCAAGGCAAAAGTCTACTGGCTATGACATGAAAACTGGAAAATTGCTTAAAGAACTTTCTATAAATACTATTTATTATCTGCGGGATATGTTTAACGCAATAATAAGACACAAATATTTTCCCAAGACGTGGAAGGTACCAGAGCTATTCTAAAATCTGGTATGGATGCCACAAGTACAGCGTCTTTCCGTCCTATAAGCCATTTTCCAATATTATCAAAAGTTTTAAAAAAAAAAAATTTCCTTAATAGACTTCAGCCCATCCTTGATAATTGCTACATTATACCTGACCATCAGTTCGGGTTTCGAAAACATCACTCAACCATTGAACAAATTCATAGAGTAGTTAATAAATTTCCTACAGATCTAGAAGATAAAAAGTATTGTAGTATTGGAATATTTCTTGATGTTAAAAAAGCATTCAACAAGGTATGGCACATTGGTCTGTTGTTTAAATTAAAACAGCTCCTTCCACACCAGATTTTTACCACACGCTAACAAGTTATATATATTGATCGACAGTTTAATGTCAAAGTTAGACGCTTACTCTACAATAAGGGAAATTAAAGCAGGTATACCTTCAAGTAGCGTTCTTGTACCACTCTTATACGTCCTTTTTACACAAGAATTATCTATCCTAATACTTGAACATAAAAATTAACGAAAACAAAACTTAAAATTCACATAGACAACTGACTTGGAAGTTGCTCATAGAAAAAAAAAAGATAAAAGATAAATATCGCCAACTGAATTAGAAAATGAACAAAAAATCGAAGCTCTATAATATGTATAAAAACATCATAAAACAAACGGTCTTCAAGTTTGGGATACATTTAAAACATTGAACATCAATATAATACAACGGCAGCAGTCAGAAATACTTCAACAAATAAATAGTACATTTCCACTGGCTTTTGCGTTCGAGTTAGAGTTAACCTGTTGCTATCGAAAGCAATGCCTACCATGGACGCAAAGTTGTTGTACATAAATTTTTGGGAATTAGTAATATAAGTAACATTGTATATCATTTAAGTATGTGTTGCTTTTTATAGCAACAGGTTAACGCTAACTCGAACGCAAAAGAAATGCTCTATAACATTCACACCGTTAAAGAAGAAATAGTAGCCGTTAGTAAAAGTTACTACACCAGAATCCTGTCACATTTAAACAACGAGATGAGTAACTTACACATAATACTTGAGCTAACTACAAGACGACGTTTAAAAAGGATCCGACCAGCTGACTTACCGCACTATCAATAAACGCCTACTTATTTAAGAAATTGTTATTCACGATAACTTCTTCATTCATTGTTTTTTATTTATAATTTAAAGAAATTGTTCTATTAAATTATTAATTTTCATTATAAAATGTACAAAATGTTGTTGTAGACAGATGTATAAAATTATTCATAGGAAAAAAAAATTAAAAAATTTTAAACAAAATAAAACTTCAATAATATTAGATGTATTTTGACCACAACTGTTCGCACTTTTTCTCTAAGACTATGAAGGTTAATATTTTCTCTACAATTCTTCAGATAAATGTTAATGAATATCTCTTTTACATTTTGAACTGCAGCCATTCTCTTCGAATTTTTTAACAGTCTACAGTAGGCATTAATTAGTAAATTTTCAAAATTTGTTGATTAAAACGATGTAGGTAGAAATTTAGGACAGATGGAAAGTTACGGTCTTACACTATATTTATTGTTGTTGCCACCTTTTTACCAAATCAAATATTGAGGGTTAGACTTCAATATTTTTGGTGTTAGTGAAATAAAATGCATTAGCATGATAATCATTGGCTAATATTATATCATGGACAATCATGCACTATAGCCCACAGTGATAAATTAAAAATAAAACGAAGCTAGCTGCCCCTCAAATCTTGTTATGGTTTATTAATGATCAGTAGCTTAGGTAAAATTTATTGAAGGGATGGGTGGGATGCAATTGTCCGATACAATTAGGGTTGACACAATAATGGGGTCAAATTGTAAGCTAAGAAATTTCGTTTCTACACAATTTGGAGTAAATACATTAATATACAAAAAATGAAGTTTGTATGGGGCTATACCTAAAAATGGGAGTGGCACCTTGGTTTCAACACAGTGTAGGACTGAGAAAAGTTTAGTTTCAAATTTTAGGTCAATATCTTTAAAACTGATGATACCCTTCCCACTATGCGTGGCGAATATAAAAATTAAATATGGTTAAAAATAATACTTACGGTGCTAAGCTGAATGCACTCTGAGTAGCGTAAGTGCCATCGGATGTCACCTTGTTGCTAGCCGCTGCTGCATTTGTGGTAGTTGTAAAGCTTTCGGAATCTTCCTCACCGTGCTCACCAGCCAATCGTCGTTGCTCAGCATCAACCATAGGCACTTCACCAAGAGTCTGCAGTATAGTCTCTAAAACTTCCAGAATTTGAGACTTTTCGTCAATATATTCTCCAAGAATCCAAACAGCAGCGCGATGTATTTTCGATGACTTAATTTGAGGAAAAGATTCAATTAAGCGTTCAATGATCACCGCTCGCAATATTGGGAACTTCTGTATGGCCTCTCGTATAAAGATCAATACATCTGCAGCTGCTAGTTCATTAGTATCCGAAAGAAATTCTACCAACACAGGTATGACGTTAGAGGCCACGTCAGGAAATTTAATTGAGCAAGCGTGTAAAGTGCGCACCAACAATTGGCGATATTTGCCAGTGTCTTCATGTTCAATGTTGTGTGTTTTAGAGACCTCTTTCTTCAACACAAGTACCATTTCGCCTATATTTCGGGAAGATACTAAGTCCATAGCCAGGGCAAGCGTTTTGCGACGTACTTCAATGTCAGGTGCTGCCAATACTCGGAGTATGTCCATAACCAGCTCCTGCATTACTTTTTCCATATTTTCATTTTCTTTCATAGCAATTAAACGATCCAAAACAATAAGTTTTACATTATTATCGCTTTCCTTAACAATCAATTCAATAAAACAGCTGGCTGCTGCTTTGATAGCTGTAGGCGCCGAAGAAAGTGTAATTAAAGTGCCGGCTGCTTCATAGCGAACTGCATTTGAAGAGGAATTTAGTAAATTATAAATGCAGCGTATAAAACGCGAACGTTCCGCTGGATTGGCATGGCAGACTTTGTAAATAAGCTCAACTATAACAAGCTGAAGTATGTCACCGAATGTGTTAACCTGATCAATACATGAAGCCAAATAGTTTAGTGCACGCTCTTGATCAGCATGAAGAAGCATTAAAAACGCATTGCGTTTACATGACATATCCTGTTGCGAATCAAGGAAATTTGCAATTAGTTCGGGTCCATCAGGTACCAACCAATCAAAATTCTTGTATATAGTAAAGATGGCCAATACTGCATTTCGGCGTACATAAGAATGGCGATGATCGAGACATGCACGTATGGCGGGCATCAACGGCTCAAGCAGTTCGGGTTCCTTAAGCTTGCAAAGAAAACGTAATGTAGAGCCGCGAAGAAATTCATTTGGATGTTGCAAGTCCTAAGACGTAAAGCATTATCAGAAACATATATATAATATATTAATTAAGAGTGAAAAATTAATATTAAAGTAATTAATCATATTTACCTTACGGTATGCATCGCATACCAAAATCATTTCCTGCAGCAGCTTTCCATCGGATGACGTCTTAGGGACAATCTCCCAGAATATCAGCAATAATTTTTTTATTGTATGATTCTGTACTGGCAGTACAAAGCGTATGATGGTCATTATAAGACCAGACAGACGCTCGCCATTTAATAATAGTTTGATAACTTTCTTCAGCGTGTCAATTTTCACAGTGGCGTCGCCTCTTTCTAAGTCTTGCTTAAGCTGCATTTCACTCGGCACCTCAAGATCCGGCGAATTGATTATAGTATAGCAAGGCACCTGCGCCATTTTTTTTTTGCTTTGTAACTTTGATACTAGATTCACAAAATATTTTGCAATTTTTCCACGAAAACAATATTCTATATTATTTTGCTTTTTCGAAAGAAGTTTATTAAGGGCTGAAAATTATACGGGCCGTAAAAACTCTAAATACACTACTCTGAATTTATTCACTTTTTAGTCTTTACATTATAGAGAAAATGTCCGGCCGGTCAGTAAATTCTTTGCGACAGTTTAACTTTTTAATGATATGAATAATTGTTTCAAGCCGAATCTTAGAGAGGGGAACTCAGATGACGTGTCAAAGCAAATTGCTTAGTGTTAAAAAACAGCTGCCAGGTGACTAAATTAACTTATATATCATTTCAGTGCTGTGTAACTCCAAAGCCTGTATACATAGACTTGTACAGATAAACATAATATCCAAGAACGAACAAGAAAGATATAAATAAAAGGAAATAAACAAATCAAAAAAGATGTCATACATATACAGTACGTTTGAAAATTAAATTACAGCTTGTAAAATTTGTGTTTATTCCACAAACAATAATAATAATTAGTATTAAAATAATAATTAAATGTACCTAATAACTTAACTTAATATGTCACCCAGAACGTTACATATGTACATGTAGGTAGAGTCAATCGGTATATTAAGGTTGGGTAACCGGCGAATTGAGGCGTGAAAGTCCCTATAAAGTACGTATATACTTCATCAGTAGGAACAGACAATATAGATTATTTGCTATCTACTGTACAAAATTTATTCTCTCATGAAATTTAAAGGATAAAATAGTCAAACCCCTACGAGTCGATTCCGTAAGTGTCCGCAGTCGTATGGGAGCTATCCCTAAAAAAGTTTGGTAAAATAACTGATAAACTTTATCTCCTGTTACTTAAGGACAATCTAAGTTTCCAGTTTGTAGCTCTATCTTTATAGTCTTCGAGATAATCGGTTTCAAACGGCGTGTTTGCATAAGCCCTACAGTACGGCAAACCTGAGCGATAACTTAACTTACAGAACAGTGTTGCTCCACATGTTTAAGTAAAATATTTGTTTATCTGACTAGTGTGTTTTAAAATTAAAAATCAACAAATTTTTAATATACTAAACAAAAAAAAAATTTACTTTATGCCAAAAAAAACGAAAAACAAGAAAAAAGTTAACTTCGGTTGGACCGAAGTTTATGAATATACCTGTTACACATCATTTGACGTTGATAGACCTTCGTAAGCAGCATTTGTATTAAATTTTATTTTAAAATACTAAACAAATTAAATATACTCTTAAGAATTTAGGAATTCGCGGTCCGATTTGGACCAATTTTAAACTGAAGATTTGGCATGGTATAAGAAACATTTTAACCATATTTGAAGCCATTCGCTTTATAAATACATTTTTTCATATAAGAACTTGAAAAAATGTTGTACTTTTGTATGGGAGCTATACCTAAAAGTGGGCGTGGCACATTAATTTTAACATAGAAAGTACACAGGACCTAGAAAAGCTTAAGTTTAAAATATTAGCCCAATATCTTTAAAACTGAGCGAATAAACCGCGCAGCAACACACAGACAGACTGACAGACAGACGGACATGGCTAAATCGATTCGTCTCGTCGATGTGATCAAGAATATATATACTTTATAGGGTCTACGATGCCTCCTTTAATGCGTTACAAACTTTCCGACAAACTGAATATACCTGTTTACACTAGTGTAACAGGTATAAAAACCATAGTGCTACAGTAAAAATTTCAGCTTTTTATCTGTAGCCGTTTGGCTTGTAGGCCGATCGCCCGTTAATGATTGAACGAATAGATGAATAAATCAGTCAGATAAAAGAGATTTATACATATACATAGATAACCATTTCCATACAAATTCAAAAAAAGGCGGTATTCTTTAATGAGGGCTATACCTAAAAATGGGCGTGGCATCTTCGTTTTGACATTGGATGATATTAGAAGTGTTTTTATCCAATTTTGTGTAATTAAATTTATAAATAATTACTATTTTCATACAAAAATTCGAATATAGTCAGTAAGTTTGTATGGTGCTATGCACAAAAATGCGCATGGGACTTTAATTTTTCAACTTAACCTAGTCGTTACCGAGAAAAGCTTAAATTTAGTTAAATATACTTAAAACTAAGCAAATGAATCGTATAGCTGCAAATAGACAGACGGACATGGTTAGATTGATTTGTCTCGTCGATACGACACCGTTTCAAAAACATCATTTGGACTAGCTAACACAAAAGGTATTAGTTGGTTTTGCAATTCATAAGCAAAAGCTTCCGCAATTTCTTCATCTGAGCGTTGAATAGGGCTACGCCTGAAATTTTGACGTTTCATACGACGTGTGGCCTTCCAAAGGTTCTAACCATAGTGCTTATTTGGGTCCGCATTGAGAAGAAGATCATCAAAATATTCCATCTTTGCATTATACAACAATTTTGTAAGAGCATCCTCTGCACGTCGAAATGTTCGCTTATCTAGCTCAATCCGTGTGCTCGTTGCTCTCCTACGTAATGCTATTTTACGTCTCACCAGATCCATAACCACTGGGCTTAAAAGAGACCGGGATGGATAAGGAGAGATTGAAGATGGTTGTCCCATCATGGAGTATTCAGCAGCATCGTAAACATTTTGCAAGAATATCCCAGCAGTGTCATCAATATCAGCGGGACTTCTTAACTCCTTGCTTAGATTGACCAGTAGCTCTAAACTGCGCTGAAAACGAAGTATATTAACTTCATGTAAAAGAAGACGAGGCTTTGTGCTGCTACTCCGAAGTCAACAATCACCGGTATGTGATCAGAGCTAAGTTCAAGCGATCCTGAATTGCCTAGGTGTTCTGTTCGTATTCCAGTATATATATTTCAAAGTCAATTGCTGTCGGTGTGCAGTTGGTATTAGATGGGAACTCGCATACAATTAGCTAAAACTAAACCTCTAGGTGAAGTACCTCTTGAACACCGAACCCAATGGTGAGCATTCCCGTCCCCAGCAGTTAAAACTTTCAAAAAATGTTTCTTCCACCCATCCAATGTGTGGAGAGCAGTAAACAGCAGCAAAAATAAATTTCCCTGATTTGTATTAACATTTGCAGCAGAGCACTGAAATCGGTTTGTTGTAATTGTCTTTAGTAGATGATGTTTAAATGTTGATTTTGTAATGACAGCTGCTCCTTCATGCATATAGTCAGCTGGATGGTCACAAAATGGGTTTCATAGCCAAATAGACGATAGTATGACTTGGAACAACAGTGAGTTTCAAGCTCATTTGCGCGTTTGGCCAAACAATAGATATACGCAGCCCGAACTGAGTCATTATTTTTAAATAATGGCAGTAAGCAAACTCATCATCTGCATTTCAATGTGTTTGTCTAACTTCATAAACAGAGCCGAAGTTTCGGATCAGACTGATTTTTTTGAAGCTTCTCGGCTTCTTGGGAAAAAGACGATTGTTGATGGTGTTTTCCCACTGGATTGGAAGCACGCTGGCTTATGATTTGCTTATATACGGAACAATCTTTATAATTTGCAGTGTGTGCTTCCTACATTTAGCTAGAACATCTTTCGATTTTGTACAATCAGTGATTGTATGTTTCTGACCACACTTGACACATCTAAAAGATTTATTGCAAAACTTCTGAGTATGCCCATAATCTTTACATCGATGACATTGCGTCACGAGGAAGCTCAATCTTTACTTTCTGCCGACGTAATTAAGCCGCAAATCATTCAATCGACTTTTTGGATTATGTACATTACGCACAGTATGTCTAATTGTTAACATCTGTTCTTTAATCATAGATGGGGTAGTAGAATGATACAGGTTTCTGATTAGCACACGATAAGCTCGCTCTTCCTAAAGCTGGTAGGAATGATGCAATAATACTATCTAAGACATTTATTAATCCATTTATATCAATCATTCCTTCAGCAACAATTACCCCTTAAAATAGGGTTAGAAAAAACAGTTTAAAAGTGATCACTTAGAAAATATCGTGGTTTTATCTCTTATGGTCTCCGAGATAATCATTTTCATTCGGCAGGCAGACAGACATAACTTACCTTTCAATGCTGATCTAGAATATATATACTTTATAGAGTCTATCACGCCTCCTTCCGCCTGTAATATACATTTCACAAACTTAATATACCCTTCTTCCTTCGGGTATAGGGAATAAAAATTTTCAAATAGCAAAAAAACAATCATATTAGTTTGTTTGACCTCGAATGGACAGATACGGTGCTAGAATTTTCTTTATAATAAACACATCTACAATTTTCTGCAGCTACTTTTATTATCTTCAAACATTCAAAAAATACAACGTCATAAGACCCATTGGAGGAATTTGGGGGAACTCGATTAAAACTTTAGATAAACATGAAAAAGACGCATACAAAATATTGCTCACCACTAATATACTAATTTAACTAGAACAACATCGCAAATTGGCTTGACTTTAATAAAGTATATTAAATAAATAACTTTAACATCAAAATTCATTAAATTTTGCTTTAGCTTTTAAGTAGATCCAAATGAAATGTACCTAAAAAAAAATCTCAGTGTCGCAGATTTAGCAGATATATACTCCAATCGATAGATTATGTCAAGACAAAACGCGGACAGAAAGAATTTTTGAGAAATTGTTGTTGTTGTTTTTACAGCATCACAAAGTTGTAAAATTTTGCGTTTTTTCTTAAGTGGAACATTTTTTAAAATTCCATAACTTTGGAACGATGTAATGGATTTGGATGTTATTTTTTTATTTTGCTCGTAAAAGAGCATATTTTTTTCTGCCATTTTAAAAAGAATTTTAAAATGAACAAAAACTGCCTTTTTTGGAGTATTTAAGAAAAAATTCGATTTTTCAAAAATATCGTACCCTAGTTTTTTAAAAAATATATTTTAAAAAATTCGTGGATTCATTAGCTTTCAGGAACATAAAAAAATTTTGTTATTTCCAACGGGTTCCCGTTTTTGTAATAGCACCTCTTCATTTTGTAAGAACGTCCAATACAAACACCAATAAAAGTGATGATATACTTGTTGATAAAATAGCTTGCAACCAGCAAATAAAGTAAAGACCATTTTTGTTTCAATTTACAAACAATTTATTAAACCAAAAAAGTTAGTAAAGCTATTCAGTATTCAATTTAACGGTAGAAAAAGGTTTTTTGGGTTTTATAGCTGGTAGAACGTTTTTTTTTTTTTAAATTGCCGTTTTGCCCAGGTAAAATGCACTGTGGAGGACGTAACTCGCAGAGCTTTGAACGACTTATTTTTAAATTGGTAAACTCGTTCTTAAAATTTTCAAACAAGTCAGTCATATTAAGAAGCAACAAGCGCTTTTGAACATTTATTCTGCCTGTCGCTGTTTCTATTGACTTACAGTCTTTTACCCCAGGCATTACTCTGGAGTTTTCATCCATCAAGTAGTAGCTTTTCACCTTTTCCACAGTAGACTGTAAAAGTTTATTTCCAATCTTTTTTGCGGGCTCGCAGGCAAATCCATGATCTTTTTTAGTTTTTTTAGACTTAAAAGCTAAATAGCGCAAGACTGAAAACGTTTTGCAGATTCTGTAAATCGACCAATCATCCGGAATTATTGACAGCAGCTTAATTATTTCCTTAGCATTCTTTGTTTTGGCCAATGCAGAGCTAAGATTATTGACAAAAAGAGTCGACTCCAAGCCTTTCTTTTCCTTTTGCATATTTTTAGTTGAACTTTTTTTTCCTCGAAAAACTTGAAATCAGGATCTTTTTTATCGTCGACGTTGTTGGTCTCTTCCTCGTTGTTTACTTTCTTGTACAATGCAGCACGGCACGAACGACAAATATGCAATCCCTGATATTTGTCAAACACAGAATTGTAGTTTGAAGTTAAAAGGTGCAAATTGTTTCTGACATTGCCATGTTTTGGTTTATTTAAGGGATTGCAGCACTTCTTAATGTTTTTAAAAGAGCCTATTTTGAGTTTCACAACGTAAAAAAGCTTCACTTTTCAACTGATAAAAGTTTAGGTAAATCAGCTGTTTTGGGTCAGATGATTTGTAGTCAATTAACTTAGTGCTCTCATCCATAATTGTGGTTGTCCAAAATCAATAGTAAAAAACGATTGCTAATGTTGGGAGCAACAGCAACATAAGCTACATTCGGTTTTTACAGAAGCTACTGCACTGCTTGCACTTTTCCATACACAAAAACTTGAATAACTCGGGAACCCGTTGGAAATAACAAAATTTTGTTTATGTTCCTGAAAACTAATGAATCCACGAATTTTTTTAAATATATTTGAAAAGAAACTAGGGTACGATATTTTCGAAAAGCGAATTTTTTCTTAAATACTCAAAAAAAAACAGTTTTTGTTCATTTTAAAACTATTTTTAAAATAGCAGAAAAAAATATGCTCTTTTACGAGCAAAATAAAAAAAATAACATCCAAATCCATTACTCCGTTCCAAAGTTATGGAAGTTTAAAAAAATGTTCCACCTAAGAAAAAACGCAAAATTTTACAACTTTGTGTTGCTGTAAAAACAACAACAACAACAATTTCTCAAAAAGTCTTTCTGCCCGCGTTTTGTCTTGCCATAATCTATCGATTGAGGTATATATCGGCTAAATCTGCGACACTGAGATTTTTTTAGGTAAATTTCATTTGGATCTACTCTTTTAAACAAACAAAAATTTGCGAAGGTGTTTTTTATTTAATGCATCCGTGCTTCGCTCAGTAAATGAACACTTGCTAAAGTTTCAATGCTATTTTTAGAATGTACCGTTAGATGCGCGGCTTAGTTTGGACATTTGAGTGACACTCTGCTTACTTTTGATATGAATATTTTCAAGTCTATTTTTTGATTTTTGGGCGCAACCACTGTGCTCTTGTTACTGCACGATCATTTTTGTCGATTATGACTAGTCATCGGCATACGCGTGCAGCATAGTTCCGTTGTAAAAAATATTGCCCTTCATGTCAACGTCTGAACATTGTTGCAGTATGTATTCCATCAGGAGATTGCAAAAGTCACACGACAACGCATCGCCCTGTCTGAAGCCTCTCTTGGTATCAAAGGGGTCGGAGAGATTTTTACCGACCCTGACAACACTTTGAGTGTTGGGCAGCGTCATCATACTGGGGCAAACGATTTTTCGGGAATACGAAGTTCAGTCAGTGCTATGAAGAACTTTGATCTTATTGGCGTGTCGAAAGCGGTCTTGAAGTCGACATATAGGTGGTGTGTGTCGATTTGCTTTTCTTTGGTTTTCTCCAGGATCTGCCTTCGCGTAAATACGTAGTCTGTGGTTGACTTCTTCTGTCTAAAACTGCACTGGTCTTGTCCAACAATACTTGCTACGTACGATTTCAGTCTATCACACAATACGCCAGATAGACTTTTATAAGCGATTGGTATAAGAATTATACAGTAATAGTTTGCGCAAAATGCAAGGTCTCCTTTTTTACAAACTGGGCACAAGACACTAAGGTTCCCGTCAGTGGGCATGCGCTCACCAGTATATATTTTGCAAAAGAGTTGATGCATACAAATGACCAACTTCTCGCCGCCGGTCTTAAATAACTCTGCAAGTAGTTCGTCTGCGCCTGCCGCTTTGTTATTTTAGCCTTTGTACAACTTTTACTACCTCGTCATAGTTTGGTGGCTCCACAGGAAGCACCATCGTCGGTCGGGGACCATAGTTCCTGATATCGGCCCATGTAAGGGTAGATAATTGGCTCCTCCATAAACTTAGTGATTCTCGGACATCTGTTACTATATTTCTTTCTTCATCCGCACAGAAAGAAACTCCTTGAATCTAACCATCGGTCATAAGCGTGATTTTTTTTTATAAAATCTTCCACTTCACGCCTTTCTAGTTCTCTTTTCTTCTGTCTGATCAGGCTCAATACATCGCTCATGTTGCTACCGTCTGCAGAGTTCGTTCGTAGCAGTCCGACATTCCTCATTGTACCATGTCTGCCTCTGAGGTATAATATAGCCAATAACCTATTTGTCTGCCGTAGCTATTGAGTTTGAGAAACACTTCCACTGTTCATTTATACAGTCGTAGGCCGGATGAGTTTCTCGAAGTAGGTGGGAGGCCCTTGATAAGAAGGCAGTTGCGGACTACAGAGACTTTAGCCAGCTTTCAATATATTGTAGCTTGATTGTAGGGCGCTGTGCTGAGTTTGGCAAGAACAAAGTAATGGTCCGAGTCGATGTAAGGAGCTTTGTACGCTCGTATATTAAGCACGCTCGAAGCATGCCACCACGTTATCTATTTGGGTGTGGATACTTAGCTCACCAATGCGCCATATTGTCTTGAGGACGTCGAGCTCTGGTAATCTGATACTACTTGTGATCATGTTCCTGACCGCAGCAAAGTCTACAATACTATTAGTGGTGTAATGCATGCTAAAATTTCCGATGGATGGCAAAAAATATTACTTCTCTCCCAATTAGTGTGTTGAAACCTGATGCGTATCGAGGCGAGACTTTCATCTACAGATGTAAACCTGAAGACGAGTCCGCGTAGTTTATTATTAACCACGAAGCCACATCCAAATACGTGTTGCCTCTCATGGCCACTGTAGTAAATGTCACAGGTTGCTAAGTTTATGCAACCGTGACTAGTCCATCGCATTTTCTGTGGTAAAGAGTTCTTCTATTGCACCATCCCTGTTGAGGGTTCACACGTTTCAGGTGCATATCCGTATATCATGGTCCTTATATCGTTTTCGGGGTGTACAGCTGTTTAGACTAGCCATCATTGTATTTGGTAAACTTATTTTGTTTCACGTGGTTATTTTTGTTTTACATCGTTGGTGACCACCTTCGGACCAACCTCACCTCGAGGAATAGCTCTTTACGTGGCTTTCACATCAAGCTGAGCTTAACGTTTAAATATTAGGTATAGTAAATGACTAGTAAAATTTGGCAGAAACAAAATTAAAAAAAGTACCCTCTTAAACTCAAATATGTAACCTTAACGAATTTGGTTAAATTTTTTAAGTTAGCATATATGTAGTTGTTTTGGTTTTTTGTCAGTTATTTTTAAATCATATATATCATATTGAGAATTTATGCGAGAATTTATAGATTTTTTTAACACCCACACGAAATTTTTCACATTATGCTCAAAAACATTACAGAGCTGCAATCTGATTTTGAACCGAACAGCTCTTCTGAAAGAAAATGGTTTTGAACCAATACTACATAAGCGGCAAAAGTTGTTTGGTTCGAACCGGTTCGCATTTCTTTAAAATAACTTTATATTAAATACTGTGACATTAAATTTAGTTAAATTTTAAATAAAGAATTTAAAAGTATTTGCTCGAAGCTCGTCGTGTGAACATTAGAGGAAAAGCAATCATGTTTGGATAGGTGAAGAGTGATTTTGGCATAAGTCGATTTGAGAAACAGCAGTTATATGAATTTTTATAATGAATGCAAACAAAAATAAACGATTGTATTTTGTTTTTTTGACTGTTTTGGTGAAATAAATGATCAAATACAAATTCATCCATAGGAAGTCTTATCACTAACTTAATCTATTAATTAAATTTGTATTTATTTTTATTAAAACTTTTGCAGCTGATTGCTGCTGCGTGCGTTTGATGTTTATTCCAGCCAAATAAGTCCTAAAATCAACTAATCAAAATTTTATTAATTAATGTAAATCAAAATTTTTTCAACACTAGATTTTCTTGAACCGAACCGAAACGTGGTTCAAAATTGAATAAAAACCGGTTCGTGGAACGAACCAGTGGTTCAAAGGCATCGCACACCACTGAACCGAACCTCTGCTAATTTTTTATGGCTTGCAGCCCTGGTTTATGTTGATTCAATCTACATATATGGCTAATTTATATGAAACATAAAAATCTTATTTTTAACCAACCAATAATATAAATTATTGAGTTTCATTTGTTTTAAGACTAGTTTAGTGTTGAAAAAAAATAAAAACTTTAAAACTGTAAACTAAAATTTAAATAAAAAAAACCTACAGGAATGACTAATTCAAAGATTGAATTCAAGTGAAATTCACTTTTGCAACGTACTGTATATGGTTTACCTATGTATGTATATCTATTCATATGTATATATATCAGTATGCACATACATTCCTATGTATGTATGTATTTATTAGTGTTTTATTGTTTTTTCTTCGTTTCTTCATATTTGCTTATGGAACACAACCAAAATTTAATAAATTCTGCTGATCTGGCAAAGGCAGATGGCACAAAAGCCACTTTAGCATTACTTTTTTATAAAGTGTGCAGATTTTATAAAAAAGCCTTTCTATCCCTACTCTTAATAATCTTTAGTGTCGCTGCGTATTTGATCAATGACGGCATCATTAATTTCTTAATGAGAAAATGAATGGCCGGTCTATACGTATTAATCGAGTCCCAGCGACAATAACAGCCTTCTTACTAACTATAATTCTTGTGTACTTCTTAAACTTCCATCAAGAGGAAAGGCCAGCGGTGTACAGTTTACTTCGAAGCAACCATAACAAAGTAAACCTACGCAAGTTGTTAATTGGCGCAATACAGGCAACACAACGTGGTGGTCTTGAGATACTTGATGTTGCGTACAGCCGCAAGTTAAAAGAACGAAGTAAAGGTAAAACTGACGAAGGCGCTAATGATCCGTTTACGGACGCTGACGGTCGATCACATTGTGTAATGAAAAATGGACTGAAGCGGATTTTTCCAAATATAAATATATTCTCTGAAGAAGACAAGGTAAAATGTGATGAGTCAAGTACATTTGATTTAGATCCAACAGTACTACACGAAACAGCAGATGTACCCGATGAGTTGGTATTTGCAAAAGATGTCACTGTCTGGGTTGATCCATTGGATGCTACGCAGGAATTTACTGGTAAGAATCATTGGAAGCAATAGAATTTATAAATGTAGTGTAACCAAAGTTTTAGTACTTTTCACACAAATTTGAGAGAAGTAAAACATTGGATATTTCTACATACATGCTTGCATAGTCAACTGTAAATATTAAATACAAACATATTGCAGAGCAACTTTACCAGTATGTCACTACTATGGTCTGTGTTGCAGTTGCCGGAAAACCTGTTATAGGTGTGGTACATAGCCCTTTCAATGGACAAACTGCCTGGGCTTGGGTAGACCATTCGATGTCTGAATACCTGAGTAGCATATATCCCTCAGAACCAAATAGATCGCATCCAATCATAACGGTTTCACGATCACATGCTGGAGACGTAAAAAAATTAACACATTCAGTATTTGGGGAACAATCCACAATACTAACTGCTGCCGGGGCAGGCTACAAAGTACTGCAAGTAGTATCTAATAACGCAACGGCATATCTGCATTCTACAAAAATAAAAAAGTGGGACATTTGCGCTGGTGATGCCATACTTCGCGCCCTGGGTGGCACAATGACTACGCTTGACGACAAACTTATCGATTATGGACAAGGTGAATCTCCAGTCAATGCAAGAGGCCTTTTTGCAACGATTTCACATCATGGCGAATACATTGAGAAGCTTATCGCGTATCAAGTCACGCATAAGAAAAGATAACAGAGTTGGTAAATCTTCCCACCAACCCAACGGTTAATTTTAAAGTTCTGATTTAGTTTTAATATTGTCTTTATATATATATCTTCTATGTATATATAAAAATGAATAGCTGTGCATTAACAACGCTTAAACTCGAGAATGACTCGACCGATTTAAACTTTTTTTTTTGTTTTGTTGCTCTTATCATATATGTGGTCAGAAAGGAAAAACATTTGGAAAATTTTGACCCGGGGCCTAATGGGTTCTTGAAACCGGAAAAGCCATATCTTTGGAATGAATAGACGTAGAGACTTGAAACAGGGCTCATTTGAAAGATGGTTAAAAAACATTTTTAGCGTTCAAGGTGTTCAAGGGATTTCCGGAATTTGTACCTGGGACCCATATGTGGACTTAATATAGATTTTTTGACCAATTTTGTTTTTTATTACAGGTGAGCACTTAGACAGGATTTTAGAAAATGAAAACCTTGAAAAAAAGACATACATTTGGACTGAATAGTCGTAGAGACTTGAAACTGGGCGGATTTGAATGATGGTTAGTCGTGTGCAGGGGATTTCCAAAATTTGAACCCACAATTCTTGAACAATTTATATTTAGCCACCAAAGAGATGCAAAAAAAAAAAACGTGAGCAAAGCCGCGGGTACCTGCTAGTATATATATATATATATATATATATATATATATATATATATATATATATATATATATATATATATATATATATATATATATATATATATATATATATATATATATATACAGTATTGGGCAAAACCTAAGAAACACTGCTTGGATTTAGCTTCTGAATCAAATTATTTTTAAATCAACATATTTAAATTCAATGTTTTAATGCAGTTTTATTAATTACTGTGTCATACAAAATTAAAAAACAAAAAAATTGGTAATTATCTCTCACCTAACGGTTCTTATAGTACAACAACAAAAAATACTCAAAAATTCACTGGGCAAAACCTAAGAAACGTTTTGCTTTTGTACAATAAATTGTTGTTTTTTTCGAAGATAACGGTTATTTCTTATTTCTTTTGATCATTTCTTATGAAAAAGTGATGTAATATGCATTTGAAAGTGTTTTACGATTAAGTTGTGCATTGTAACATTAAAATAATATGCAACGTAGAAAATATTGTGAAGCTTTTAAAGTGAATGCTATAACGCATTATAATGCAGGCAAATCACAGGCTAAAATTGCAAATTTGTTGAATGTAAGCAAATCAATGGTTTCCAAATGGATTAATCTTTATAAAGATAAAGGAACTGTTGTTAACAATAATCCTGGAGGAAGACCTCGTAAAACAACACTTCGTGATGACAGAAATATAAAGAAGATAATAAAAAAAACCCCTTCGTTTCGTCAAAAAAAATTGTGTCAGAATTAGGCTTAAGTGTTGACGCCAGTACAGTCCGCAGACGGGCGAGAGAGTGTGGTTTGAAAAGTTATACAGCTTCCAAAAATCCTCTTCTTACAAAACGTCACGCAAAAAAACGGTATGTATTTTTAAGCCATACAAGTCAACCATTGATGTACGAATTCTATTTTTTAGACTCGAATTTGCAAAAAAATATCTTGATTGGTCAGTTATAAAGTGGAAAAGTGTGGTATTTAGCGACGAAAGCAAATTTAATTTGTTCAATTCTGATGGCAAATGCCGTGTGAGACGCAATACAGGTGAAAGGCTTAAACCCCGATATTGTAAAATGACTGTCAAGCATGGGGGCGGCAATGTGATGGCGTGGACGTGTTTTTCTGGTCATGGTCTAGGGCCATTTCACAGAATTTCTACCAAAATGAATCTAAGATGTTGTCATATGCCGAGTGGAACATGCCACTTCGATGGGTGTTTCAACATGAAAACGATCCGAAACACACATCGAAGTTGGTCAAGGACTGGATACAATCGAAAGGGATTCAAGTGCTTGATTGGCCGGCCCAATCGCCCGATTTAAACCCAATCGAAAATTTATTTGGAATATTGAAGAGGAACGTTGGATCAAAACGATTTTCCAACAAAGACGATTTGTTTTCGTGTCTGAAGGATGAATGGAAACGCATAGATCCAAAAATAATTGATAATTTAATCAAATCTATGCCGGGTCGGTGCGCCGCAGTAATAAAAAATAAGGGTTATTATACCAAATATTAAAAGTTTCTTAGGTTTTGCCCAGTGAATTTTTGAGTATTTTTTGTTGTTGTATTATAAGAACCGTTAGGTGAGAGGTATGACACAGTAATTAATAAAACTGCATTAAAACATTGAATTGAAATATGTTCATTTAAATATAATTTGACTCAGAAGCTAATATCAAGCAATGTTTCTTAGGTTTTGCCCAATACTGTATGTATATGTGTAATATATATATGTATATAAGTTAACGTAAAATACGTTGACACCAAAAAGCAACAACAACAATAGCAGCAAGAAATAAAGAAACAAATAGAATCGTAAAACAAATAAACAGAATCGCTGACCAAACGTCTGCAGTCTTTCCGACACGCGCAACAAACTTGCGATCAAATATGCTGATCTTGCGTCTGCAGCTTTTCCGCCACAAGCGTAACTTTACACCATCGAAGCCGGACTGCAACCGCGACAGAGACTTTCGAGCGAAGCATAGTTTACTTTAAGTTTTGTTTTGTATTCAGTTTTTAGTTCTAATTTGGTTCTCAATAAACAGAGCAATAAGCTCTTTAATATATAAAAATATTCTTTTAATTAAATGAAATATTAATTTTATTAATTGGCGCCCGAGCAGGGACCAGAAGGAATTCTGGTTATAATTCGCATAGTGAAAATTCCGGTCGTGGACTTGTCGTACAGTGACAAGTTAGTAACGTTTCGTACTAAAAATAAACAAAATTTTTTATTAAAAATAAAATTCGGTCGAAACAAAATCCAGAACATCCTACTTGGTCCAGACACAAACGGAACGAAGAAGGAGGCCCCAAGTACCTACGGGAAACAGGACGGTGAAATCAAGAAAAACACCAGCCGCTTCGTCTAAACTTTTAATTTTAGTATAGTAAGTAAAAGTAAAGTAAATTTTTAGTAAATAATCAAATGAAAAATTATATTGAAAGAAAAAGTAATTCAACTTAATGTAAAGCAATTTTAATCAAATCAAGTGAAAGAAAATTATCGGAAAAAAATTATGACTACAAGAAATTTTAACTAAAAGTAAAGTAGAGTAATAAGTAAAACAAATTTTAATTAAACCAAGTGAAAAAAAAAATATATTCAAAAATATTTTATAAATTAAAAGTAAATAGAGAAATAAGGAAAACAAATTTTTACTAAGTGATAAAAGCAATTTATTGAGAAAAATTAATAAAATCAAAATAAAGTCTTATTAAAAAAAAAAAAAAAAAAGTAAACAAAATATTTTGGAAAGGGTGTAGCCGGGTTTTCATGTAAAAAGTGCCCCCAACGATATTGAATATCCTTAAATGAGGTTCGATAGCCCTTGATTTGAGAAATATTTCTGTATACTTAGTTTTCGGATATCGGCGATATTAAGGAAGATATAGCGAAAAACATGTTTTTAGTTTTTATTTTTTTTCTGCTCACTCAGTTGAAAAAAAGTTTTGATGGAAAATCTTTTAATTTCTTAAAATTCATATCTATCTTTAAAAATTTTTAACAAATTTTTCGGTCAAAAATTCTATCAAAATTTTTTTTTTTAAGATTTTAATTGATGCTTTTACCATGATACTTTAAAGATACACCTATGAAATTTTCAGAAGATATCCCTTTGTTTGTCTACTTTGACACATAAAATTTTCAAAGTAATCGATTTGGTGGAACATATTTTTAAAAATTAAAAACCAAAAATTTGTCTTTTTCCTATGATATATTACACATGCTAGCATTGCCAGCGCTCAAAATTGTATGTGCTCAAGGTCGCCTTTGTGTGATTGCCGTCGTCACAGCAGCATTTTTTAGCGAACTTTTATTTTTAATTTTACTTAATTTGCTTATTTGTCTTGAGTCTGTAATAATTTAGGGTGTTATATGTATTATATATTATTGTAAAATATATAAAATATAGTACATTCATATTAAAATATATATTACATTAAACAAATAATTAAATATGTTAAAATATGTATTTCTTTTTATTAGCCAGCAACAAAAACAAGTACCATGCACATACGCATATTGCGCTCTCACTCTCTTTCTCTCTTTTATGTTCTCAGCGTTCTTTGACTTCTTCATATTTTATACCCCGGACACGCGTGGTGTGAACGAAAAGGATTCATATTAGGATTAAATGATCGTACGCTTACATTTTATTATGTTAAAAAATATAAAAAATGAATTAAAAACACATTTTTTGAAAAGTAATAAAATGTAAGCGTACGTTCATATAAAAAGGAGTCGCATATCACAAATATCTATGAATGAAAAACAGGTATATTTTTTCTAATACATATATTCTCAATGAATCCTTTTCGTTCACACCACGCGTGTCCGGGGTATAAAGTATGAAGAAGTCAAAGAACGCTGAGAACATAAAGAGAGAAAGAGAGTGAGAGCGCAATATGCGTATGTGCATGGTACTTGTTTTTGTTGCTGGCTAATAAAAAGAAATACATATTTTCACATATTTAATTATTTGTTTAATGTAATATATATTTTAATATGAATGTACTATATTTTATATATTTTACAATAATATATAATACATATAACACCCTAAATTATTACAGACTCAAGACAAATAAGCAAATTAAGTAAAATTAAAAATAAAAGTTCGCTAAAAAATGCTGCTGTGACGACGGCAATCACACAAAGGCGACCTTGAGCACATACAATTTTGAGCGCTGGCAATGCTAGCATGTGTAATATATCATAGGAAAAAGACAAATTTTTGGTTTTTAATTTTTAAAAATATGTTCCACCAAATCGATTACTTTGAAAATTTTATGTGTCAAAGTAGACAAACAAAGGGATATCTTCTGAAAATTTCATAGGTGTATCTTTAAAGTATCATGGTAAAAGCATCAATTAAAATCTTAAAAAAAAAAATTTGATAGAATTTTTGACCGAAAAATTTTTTAAAAAATTTTTAAAGATAGATATGAATTTTAAGAAATTAAAAGATTTTCCATCAAAACTTTTTTTAACTGAGTGAGCAGAAAAAAATAAAAACTAAAAACATGTTTTTCGCTATATCTTTCTTAATATCGCCGATATCCGAAAACTAAGTATACAGAAATATTTCTCAAATCAAGGGCTATCGAACCTCATTTAAGGATATTCAATATCGTTGGGGGCACTTTTACATGAAAACCCGGCTACACCCTTTAAAAAAAAAAATTTTTAAAATTTAAATTTAAAAAAAAAAAAAAATTTTATATTGTCTATATTAAGTAATTTAAAAAAATTTTTTTTTTTAATATGGCAAACCAAGATAACCTGATACGACCACCTATTTTAGGCGCACCTCCTATAGCACAGCCAAACCCAAATATCACTAATCGTACAGCTCAACCAAATTTACCCATTACTTCCGAACAATTGACATCGACCATAAGCGAGATCGTACAAAACATATTTCAGTCACAAGGACGACACTTAGTACAGACGACTCTAAATCCCAACGCAAATTTCGCCAATTATCGTGACCAAATAATTGAGCCGGCTTTTCGAGGCAACATTTCAGAGCTCGACAAAATCCCGGACGTAGTTCGCTGTTTGCGCGAATTTTCGGGAAATCCAGGCGAGCTCAGATCTATGAACATACAAAAGGAACCCCAAAGTATTACTGAATTTTAAACGTAATAGGAAATAAAATCGTCGGCAATGCCGATAAAGCGTTAGAATCTTATAATATGCCCCTCGATTGGAAAGCAATTTCGAAATGTCTGACTCTTCACCACGCGGACAAAAGAGATTTGGGCACCCTCGAATACCAAATGGTTTCTATAGTGCAGGGAAATGTTGAAGAATTTTATCAGCGGGTTTACTCGCACTTGCCCCTTATCCTTAATAAAATAGAATGTATGGAAATAAGCGGAGAATCTCTAATTATTCTCACGCAAACGTATAGCGATAAGGCACTCGATACGTTTATGCGCGGTCTAAGAGGTGACTTGCCACGTCTTCTCGGAATCCGAGAACCAGCTGATTTGCCTCAAGCACTTCATTTGTGCTTAATGCTGGAGAATCAAAGTTTTCGGGCCACATATGCCTATAACACTCAAGGTGCAACCAAACGGTTCCACCCTCATCCACCTCCTAATCAAGGATTTATTCCGAGGCCAAACCAACAATTCCAAGGTTTCAGGCCCGTACAGAATATCAACACGCCCTATCAACAGCAATATGGACCACCACCTCGTCCGGCTGGTCCAAAACCATTACCTAGACCCGAACCAATGGACGTAGACGGAACCTTTCAGACTAAAAGAATTAATTATATGAATAAACCAAACCCGAATGATTTTTTAGGCATAAGACCAGTTCAAAACCCTGTTTCTGGTCCCTCAAAATTTCAGCGTAATTTTCACATTAATCAGGCAGCTGATAGTGACCCACAAGAAGAGCAGCCCTATGAAGCGGTTGCTGAGGAGAACGTTCAGTCTGTCATACATGAAAATATAGATGGAGAGTAAAATTTCTACTACGAACCAGAAGAAACCATAGACACAAGTGATATCCATTTTTTAGGCTAAACAGCTCTTCGTTGCCATACATTTCGTGTAAAACGGAGAGTGGTGATATTCTTAAATTCCTCATAGATACAGGTTCTATTAAGAACTACCTTCAACAAAATTTAGCAAAAAGAACCATAATTAACCGGCAAAGTTATTATGCAAAATCAATAGGCGGCGATGTTAAAGTCACTGAACACACCTTTCTAAATCTTTTCAATTTAAATGACGTTGCTTTGAAATTCTACATTCATCCAACTTTAAAATCTTTTCATGACATAATCGGAAACGATAGCCTTCAAGTTCTCAATGCAGCTATTCATGCTAATAAAAATTTTATGATAATTAGAAAGTTGAAAATCAAGTTAAACCAATTAAAGTCACAAGCAATTAACAATATAAGTTTAAAAAACGATCAGTTATCAGAAACTCAATTTATTAATCTTCAGCGTTTAATACACGCTTCCCCGACACTATTTGCAGAACCTAATAAAAAACTCATCTATACTACCAAAGTGGTGGGCGAAATTCGAACAAAAACAGATCTTCCAGTTTACTCCCGTCTTTATCAATATCCTATGTCTTTAAAATCAGAAGTAGAAAGTCAAATTCAAGCCTTGTTGACAACAGACGGTATAATTCGACCTTCACGGTCACCTTATAACTCACCAGTGTGGATCGTTGGAAAAAAACCCGAATCCTCGAGTAGTCATCGATTATCATAAACTAAACGAACAAACGACGGCGGTCACCTATCCGATCCCAGAGATTAGCGAATTGCTTGCACAATTGGGCGAGAATCAATATTTCTCTGTACTCGATTTAAAGAGTGGTTTTCATCAGATTCCTCTTAAGGAATCCGACATCGAGAAAACAGCATTCTCGATAACCTATGGTAAATACGAGTTTACTAGGTTGCCTTTCGGCTTTTTCAAAGGGCTCTTGACGACATATTAAGAGATCATATCGGCAAGATATGTTTCGTCTACATCGACGACATTATCATATTTAGTAAAACCGAGCAAGATCATATTGAACATATTAGCACAATATTCAAAACTCTTGAAGAAGCTAATATGAAAGTTCAAATCGACAAATGTAAGTTTTTCAAAACGGAAGTCGATTATTTAGGATTTTGATTTCACAAAGTGGAATCAAGACCAATCCGTTTAAGGTTGAGGCAATCGCCAAAATACCACCTCCCAGAAATTTAAAGGAATTACGTTCATTCCTAGGCCTTTCAGTTTACTATCATCGTTTCGTGCGTGATTACGCAAAGTTAGCTAAACCGCTAACAAAACTTTTAAGAGGGGAGGAAGGACGCACTTTAAAGAATAAATCTTCAAAAATTAAGATAAGTCTTAATAGCAAAGAGTTGGAGGCGTTTTGTAAAATTAAAAACAGCCTTATGTCTGAAGATGTTATATTGACATACCCAAATTTCAATAAGCCTTTCGAGCTTACCACCGATGCATCAAATTATGCTATCGGCGCAGTTCTGTCTCAAGGAGACAAGCCAATAATCTTCATTTCAAGGACTCTAAAACCAGCCGAAGAAAGTTATGCCAGTCAGTTTAAATTTATTTTAAATTTTAAAATTCCTTTTCCGACTTTTCACAGGCACGTAATAACTGAATCAGATTATAACTCCGCTAACCTCATTAATCTTTTAAAAAAAATTTTCAACCCTTCAGTAATAAACTGTATCAAAGCTGATGAACATAAAATGGGTAAAATACAAGAAATTTATCCAACTCATTTCAACAAGTACAAAGTTAGATTCTCTAGAATTCAAGTCAAGGACATACCAGATTTTTAAAATCAAGAAGAAATTATTATTCAAGAACACAACAGAGCACATAGAAATGGCCGAGAAAACAAACTACAAATAATAGAAAAATATTACTTCCCTTCAATGCAGAAAAAAATAGATAGAATTATAAAATATATATAGAATTATAAAATTAAAAAAATGTAAAGCATGCAAAGAAAACAAATATGATAGATATCTTCCAGATCAAGAAATTTAAGTCACACCTATCCCACAATATCCTGGTCAGATAGTACATTTAGATCATTTTTTAACCGACAAAACAGTCGTTCTCACTGCAATAGACAAATTTTTAAAATATGTAATAGCCAAAATAGCTAGGTCAAGAGCAGCAGAAGACCTTAAACAACCTTTAAGAGATATTCTTACTGCTTTGGCACCGGAGACAATAGTAATCGATAACGAAAAAGCTTTTAGCTCCGCTTCTTTAAAATTCATGATTGAAAATGATTTTGGAATAAAAATTTTTAGAACACCTCCTTACTCGAGTAGTGCGAACGGTGAAATTGAACGTTTTCACTCCACCATCCAAGAGATAATGCAATACAACCTCTCCGTACACACCAGTACTTAGAAAAACCAATAGAAACCTTTTTCGCTAGAACAATCTGTACCGATCCTAAGCTTTTAGACAAAAACAGACAAGAGACAATAAACCGATTAAAAGACAAACAAGGAAAAGACCTCACTTACCATAACCAAGACAAATAAAATTTACGTTAAAATCAATAAACGACTGGGAACTAAGCTTTCCCCTAAATACAAAAAAGAAATAGTTGCTCAAGACAAAAATTCAACAGTTCTTACCGAATCTGGTAGGATTGTCCACAAAAATCTTATTAAAATTTAAATTTTTCCTACAGTTGGACAATAGCACTATGCAACGCGGACTTTAAATATTGGATTATTATAGTGCACATATAGTAACTATCGAAAATGGACTAACAAAAATAGGGGATGGCACCTTCAGAATCATCCACCCTATTGACTTGACTTCCTACGAACAAACCATCCAACAAATTAATAATTATACCCATAAATACATTCCTGAAACGAACCTCTTTTATCCTATACTAATATCCGAACTAAATCAAACTACTCAGTATCAAACCTCTTGCTGACACACGCCATGAAAGAGCAATTAATATAATAGGAACGGCATGGAAATACATCGCTGGCTCTCCGGACCACGATGATTTTGAAATGTTGAAAGTTAATATGAATGAATTAAATGAAAACAATAATAAACAAGTTGTTATAAATAAAAATTTGATTGCAAGAATAAATAATTTGACAAGAATATCTAATGAAATAAGTAATATAATTAAAATAAACAATGTTAAAGAAGAATTAATAAACATAAAGTATGCCATACAATGGGCAAAGAATAGAATAATAAGTTCGCTATTATTAAATAAAATTGAAATAAAATTAGCAATTAAATAACTTAAAAAAGAAAGTATAAATTTCGAATCAGTAGAATCTGCTTTAGAATATACCGATATTAATCAATCAAAAATGTTGTATGTTTTGGAAATCCAGCTTACGGGAAATGAAACATTTGAAAATATTATACTAAAACCTGTAAAACGAAAAAAAAAAATTGTATCTATCAAATTTAAGGAAATTTTTTTAAAAATAAAAATGAAATGTATGCAATAAAAAAAGATTGCCAAAGTTATAATGAAATGAAAATATGTAAGAAAAATCAATTGCTAGACTTAAGAAATGATAGTTGTACTTTTAATATAATCAATGGTCTCGAGTCTCTCTGCATCTACAACAATGACCACCACATACCAACAGTTGAAGAAATTCGCCAAGGTTTATATATCTTGTTAAACGGTTAAAACGATTCTATCACCATCGAGAATCAGACACATCAACTCGACGGTACGTTTTTCATAATCTTCCATAACACCACGGTAAAAATCGGCCCACAAGTCTACCTAAATTTGGAAGCGCCTTATAAAGAAGCAGCCCCAATAGTAAGACAGCCGAAACCAATTGAAAACCGAAAATTGAAAAATTTTTTAAAAAATTTTTAAAGATAGATATGAATTTTAAGAAATTAAAAGATTTTCCATCAAAACTTTTTTTCAACTGAGTGAGCAGAAAAAAAATAAAAACTAAAAACATGTTTTTCGCTATATCTTTCTTAATATCGCCGATATCCGAAAACTAAGTATACAGAAATATTTCTCAAATCAAGGGCTATCGAACCTCATTTAAGGATATTCAATATCGTTAGGGCACTTTTTACATGAAAACCCGGCTACACCCTTTAAAAAAAAAAATTTTTAAAATTTAAATTTAAAAAAAAAAAAAAATTTTATATTGTCTATATTAAGTAATTTAAAAAAAAAATTTTTTTTTTAATATGGCAAACCAAGATAACCTGATACGACCACCTATTTTAGGCGCACCTCCTATAGCACAACCAAACCCAAATATCACTAATCGTACAGCTCAACCAAATTTACCCATTACTTCCGAACAATTGACATCGACCATAAGCGAGATCGTACAAAACATATTTCAGTCACAAGGACGACACTTAGTACAGACGGCTCTAAATCCCAACGCAAATTTCGCCAATTATTGTGACCAAATAATTGAGCCGGCTTTTCGAGGCAACATTTCAGAGCTCGACAAAATCCCGGACGTAGTTCGCTGTTTGCGCGAATTTTCGGGAAATCCAGGCGAGATACTTCAGATCTATGAACATACAAAAGGAACCCCAAAGTATTACGGAATTTTAAACGTAATAGGAAATAAAATCGTCGGCAATGCCGATATAGCGTTAGAATCTTATAATACGCCCCTCGATTGGAAAGCAATTTCCAAATGTCTGACTCTTCACTACGCGGACAAAAGAGATTTGGGCACCCTCGAATACCAAATGGTTTCTCTAGTGCAGGGAAATGGCACAGTTGAAGAATTTTATCAGCGGGTTTACTCGCACTTGTCCCTTATCCTTAATAAAATAGGATGTATGGAAATAAGCGGAGAATCTCTACATATTCTCACGCAAACGTATCGCGATAAGGCACTCGATACGTTTATACGCGGTCTAAGAGGTGACTTGCCGCGTCTTCTCGGAATCCGAGAACCAGCTGATTTGCCTCAAGCACTTCATTTGTGCTTAAAGCTGGAAAATCAAAGTTTTCGGGCCACATATGCCCATAACACTCAAGGTGCAACCAAACGGTTCCACCCTCATCCACCTCAAGTGCCACCCAGAAGGCCTACACTGCAAGCACAGCAGGTACCAAAAGCCACAGACTTTTTATCCACAATTGGCATATGCGCCACAAATGAGCTCCAACCCAGTTTCATGGAGACAACCTCCTAATCAAGGATTTATCCCGAGGCCAAACCAACAATTCCAAGGTTTCAGGCCCGTACAGAATATCAACACGCCCTATCAACAGCAATACGGACCACCACCTCGTCCGGCTGGTCCAAAACCATTACCTAGACCCGAACCAATGGACGTAGACGGAACCTTACAGACTAAAAGAATTAATTATATGAATAAACCAAACCCGAATGACTTTTCAGGCAAAAGACCAGTTCAAAACCCTGTTTCTGGTCCCTCAAAATTTCAGCGTAATTTTCACATTGATCAGGCAGCTGATAGTGACCCACAAGAAGAGCAGCCCTATGAAGAGGTTGCTGAGGAAAACGTTCAGTCTGTCATACAGGAAAATATAGGTGGAGAGTACAATCTCTACTACGAACCAGAAGAAACCATAGACACAAGTGATATCCATTTTTTAGGCTAAACAACTCTTCGTTGCCATACATTTCGTGTAAAACGGAGAGTGGTGATATTCTTAAATTCCTCATAGATACAGGTTCTACTAAGAACTACCTTCAACCAAATTTAGCAAAAAGAACCATAATTAACCAGCAAAGTTTTTACGCAAAATCAATAGGCGGCGATGTTAAAGTCACTGAACACACCTTTCTAAATCTATTCAATTTAAATGACGTTGCTTTAAAATTCTACATTCTTCCAACTTTAAAATCTTTTCATGGCATAATCGGAAACGATAGCCTTCAAGCTCTCAATGCAGTTATTCATGCTAATAAAAATTTTATGATAATTAGAAACAAGTTGAAAATCAAGTTAAACCAATTAAAGTCACAAGCAATTAACAATATAAGTTTAAAAAACGATCAGTTATCAGAAACTCAATTCCTTAATCTTCAGCGTTTAATACACGCTTCTCCGACACTATTTGCAGAACCCAATAAAAAACTCACCTATACTACCAAAGTGGTGGGCGAAATTCGAACAAAAACAGATCTTCCAGTTTACTCCCGTCATTATCAATATCCTATGTCTTTAAAATCAGAAGTAGAAAGTCAAATTCAAGCCATGTTGGCAGACGGTATAATTCGACCTTCACGGTCACCTTATAACTCACCAGTGTGGATCGTTGGAAAAAAACCCGATTCCTCTGGCAACAAACAATATCGAGTAGTCATCGATTATCGTAAACTAAACGAACAAACGACGGCGGACACCTATCCGATCCCAGAGATTAGCGAATTGCTTGCACAATTGGGCGAGAATCAATATTTCTCTGTACTCGATTTAAAGAGTGGTTTTCATCAGATTCCTCTTAAGGAATCCGACATCGAGAAAACAGCATTCTCGATAACCAATGGTAAATACGAATTTACTAGGTTACCTTTCGGCTTAAAAAATGCCCCAGCCATTTTTCAAAGGGCTCTTGACGACATATTAAGAGATCATATCGGCAAGATATGTTTCGTCTACATCGACGACATTATCATATTTAGTAAAACCGAGCAAGATCATATTGAACATATTAGCACAATATTCAAAACTCTTGAAGAAGCTAATATGAAAGTTCAAATCGACAAATGTAAGTTTTTCAAAACGGAAGTCGATTATTTAGGATTTTTGATTTCACAAAGTGGAATCAAGACCAATCCGTTTAAGGTTGAGGCAATCGCCAAAATACCACCTCCCAGAAATTTAAAGGAATTACGTTCATTCCTAGGCCTTTCAGGTTACTATCGTCGTTTCGTGCGTGATTACGCAAAGTTAGCTAAACCGCTAACAAAACTTTTAAGAGGGGAGGAAGGACGCATTTCAAAGAATAAATCTTCAAAAATTAAGATAAGTCTTAATAGCAAAGCGTTCGAGGCGTTTTATAAAATAAAAAACAGCCTTATGTCTGAAGATGTTATATTGGCATACCCAAATTTCAATAAGCCTTTCGAGCTTACCACCGATGCATCAAATTATGCTATCGGCGCAGTTCTGTCTCAAGGAGACAAGCCAATAATCTTCATTTCAAGGACTCTAAAACCAGCCGAAGAAAATTATGCCGCAAATGAAAAAGAAATGTTGGCAATTATATGGGCTTTAGACTCCTTAAGAAATTACCTTTACGGTAAATCAAAAGTTAAAATTTTCACTGACCATCAACCACTCACGTATGCGTTGAGCAATAAAAATAACAATAGCAAAATGAAACGGTGGAAAGCAATTCTGGAAGAATATGACTATGAATTGTTTTATAAGCCGGGAAAAGCTAATGTTGTAGCCGATGCACTTTCCAGAATTTCCGTCATGAATGAAATTAATTCCCTATCCGTAACACAGCACAGTGATGAAAGCTCTGCTCATAACCTGATCTATAACGTCGACGTACCAATAAACGCATTCAAAAATCAAATTTTCTTGGACATCAGCCAAATTCTTCTTATCAGTTTAAAATTCCTTTTCCGACTTTTCACAGGCACTATAATAACTGAATCAGATTATAACTCCGCTAACCTCATTAATCTTTTAAAAAATATCTCAACCCTTCAGTAATAAATTGTATCAAAGCTGATGAACCTACAATGGGTAAAATACAAGAAATTTATCCAACTCATTTCAACAAGTACAAAGTTAGATTCTCTAGAATTCAAGTCAAGGACATACCAGATTTACAAAATCAAGAAGAAATTATTATTCAAGAACATAACAGAGCACATAGAAATGGCCGAGAAAACAAACTACAAATAATAGAAAAATATTACTTCCCTTCAATGCAGAAAAAAATAGATAGAATTATAAAAAAATGTAAAGCATGCAAAGAAAACAAATATGATAGACATCCTCCAGATCAAGAAATCCAAGTCACACCTATCCCACAATATCCTGGTCAGATAGTACATTTAGATCTTTTTTTAACTGACAAGACAGTCGTTCTCACTGCAATAGACAAATTTTCAAAATATGTAATAGCCAAAATAGCTAGGTCAAGAGCAGCAGAAGACCTTAAACAACCCTTAAGAGATATTCTTACTGCTTTGGCACCGGAGACAATAGTAATCGATAACGAAAAAGCTTTTAGCTCCGCTTCTTTAAAATTTATGATTGAAAACGATTTTGGAATAAAAATTTTTAGAACACCTCCTTACTCGAGTAGTGCGAACGGTCAAATTGAACGTTTTCACTCCACCATCCAAGAGATAATGCGTTGTCTCAAAACAGAAAAATTACATACAACCTTTGAGGAATTACTTGAATTATCAGTCAGGCAATACAACCTCTCCGTACACACCACTACTAAGAAAAAACCAATAGAAACCTTTTTCGCTAGAACAATCTGTACCGATCCTAAACTTTTAGACAAAAACAGACAAGAGACAATAAACCGATTAAAAGACAAACAAGGAAAAGACCTCACTTACCATAACAAAGACAAACATCCGCCCATAACCTACAAATCAGGAGATACAATTTACGTTAAAATCAATAAACGACTGGGAACTAAGCTTTCCCCTAAATACAAAAAAGAAATAGTTGCTCAAGACAAAAATTCAACAGTTCTTACCGAATCTGGTAGGATTGTCCACAAAAAATCTTATTAAAACTTAAATTTTTCCTACAGTTGGACAATAGCACTATGCAACGCGGACTTTCAAATATTGGATTATTCTAGTGCACATATAGTAACTATCGAAAATGGACTAACAAAAATAAGGGATGGCACCTTCAGAATCATCCACCCCATTGACTTGACTTCCTACGAACAAACCATCCAACAAATTAATAATTATACCCATAAATACATTCCTGAAACGAACCTCTTTTACCCTATACTAATATCCGAAATAAACCAAACTAATGAAATCCTACTCAGTATCAAACCTCTTGCTGACACACGCCATAAAAGAGCAATTAATATAATAGGAACGGCATGGAAATACATCGCTGGCTCTCCGGACCACGATGATTTTGAAATGTTGAAAGATAATATGAACGAATTAAATGAAAACAATAATAAACAAGTTGTAATAAATAAAAATTTGATTGCAAGAATAAATAATTTGACAAGAATATCTAACGAAATAAGTAATATAATTAAAATAAACACAAATGTAATAACTAATGTAGCATTAAGTTTAGATTCAAAAATAAGGAATGTTAAAGAAGAATTAATAAACATAAAGTATGCCATACAATGGGCAAAGAATGGAATAATAAATTCGCTATTATTAAATAAAATTGAAATAAAATTAGCAATTAAAGAACTTAAAAAAGAAAGTATAAATTTCGAATCAGTAGAATCGGCTTTAGAATATGCCGATATTAAAATTTTATAAATACAATCAAAAATGTTGTATGTTTTGGAAATCCCGCTAACGGGAAATGAAACATTTGAAAATATTATACTAAAACCTGTAAAACGAAAAAAAAAATTGTATCTATCAAATTTAAGGAAATTATTAAAAATAAAAATGAAATGTATGCAATAAAAAAAGATTGTCAAAGTTATAATGAAATGAAAATTTGTAAGAAAAATCAATTGTTAGACTTAAGAAATGATAGTTGTACTTTTAATATAATCAATGGTCTCGAGTCTCTCTGCATCTACAACAATGACCACCACATACCAACAGTCGAAGAAATTCGCCAAGGTTTAATCTTGTTAAACGGTTATAACGATTCTATCACCATCGAGAATCAGACACATCAACTCGACGGTACGTTTTTGATAATCTTCCATAACACCACGGTAAAAATCGGCCCACAAGTCTACCTAAATTTGGAAGCGCCTTATAAAGAAGCAGCCCCAATAGTTAGACAGCCGACACCAATTGAAAAAGAACTCCAACATGTATTGACTCTGCAGAGTCTCGAGGAACTTCACATTAACAACACAAAGAGGATCCACATGTTACAAATTGGCACTGCCGCAAGCGGCATAACACTAGTTATCGTCGTGCTTACATTCGGTATCATAATCATTCGATGTCGACCGGCAGGAAAATTTACCATCAATAACGTAGAACAAATGTCACCATCGATAGTTCTACCTACAAGTATCGTGCCTACAACCACCCCGACCAAAAGTAGTACATTTAAAAACTTCAATGACATCCCGTACTTCTAAACGATTGAGGACAATCGTATTTAAGAGGGGAGGAGTTAACGTAAGATACGTTGACACCAAAAAGCAACAACAACAATAGCAGCAAGAAATAAAGAAACAAATAGAATCGTAAAACAAATAAACAGAATCGCTGACCAAACGTCTGCAGTCTTTCCGACACGCGCAACAAAGTTGCGATCAAATATGCTGATCTTGCGTCTGCAGCTTTTCCGCCACGAGCGTAACTTTACACCATCGAAGCCGGACTGCAACCGCGACAGAGACTTTCGAGCGAAGCATAGTTTACTTTAAGTTTCGTTTTGTATTTAGTTTTTAGTTCTAATTTGGTTCTCAATAAACAGAGCAATAAGCTCTTTAAAATATAAAAATATTCTTTTAATTTAAATGAAATATTAATTTCATTAATTTATATATAGGGTGGTTAAATTTCAAGGGCCGATGTTGAATGTGAACCACAACTAAACGTCAAGTTTTTCCTCAACTTCAGACTAACTCAATTTGAACCATGGAAAGATACACAATCGAGCAACGCGTTAAAGTTATTCAGGCCTATTATAGAAATGGGCAACAGTGGATGATCAATTTTCGAAGGAAATCATCTTCAGTGATGAGGCGCATTTTCACATCAGTGGATTCGTCAATAAAAAAAAGCGGATTTTTGGGGGAGAAAGAAAAAAAAAGAGTGATTGTCGAAAAACCAATGCATCCACAAAGAGTGACTGTTTGGTGCGGTTAATGGGCTGGCGGCATCATAGGGCCGTACTTCTTCGAAAATGAGGCTGGCCAGGCAATTACTGTGGATGGTGTTCGCTATCGTGAGATGAAAACAAACTTTTTGTGGCCTGAATTGGAGGATATGGATGTGGACGATATGTGTTTTCAACAGGACGGTGCCACTTGCCACACAGCTAACGAAACAATGGCTCTTTTGCGCGAAAAGTTTGATGGCCGAATAATCTCATGTCGCGGCGATGTCAACTGGCCGCCAAGATCATGTGATTTGACACCGTTGGGCTTCTTTCTTTGGGGTTATTTGAAAGAAAAGGTGTACGCCAATAAGCCAACAACAATTCAAGAGCTAAAGGATAAGATAATTCGGCACATTAACGACATTGAACCTCAATTATGCCTCAGCGTCATTGAAAATTTAGACCATCGGATGGACGTGTGCCGCTGAAGCCGTGGCGGCCATTTGGCCGATATTTTGTTCCATACATAGTTGAGTCATACCAATATATCATAATAAAAAGAAATGTCAATAATTTCCTAAATAATTCGTGTTTTATTCAAAATAAACATTGGCCCTTGAAATTTAACCACCCTTTATATATATTAGGGTGGTCAAAAATAATTTTATGCTCCCACCGCCTAGGATTGTTCTATATCGAAAATAAAAAGACTCGTGTATATATACATATATATATAAATGTATATATACAGTGCCGCTCAACTGAATAGGTTTGAAAATTATTTCTTCTATTTTTTCTTCTCTCTTTGTTCCTATTGCATTTTTTCCTTCTTTCTTTTTTTGTTTTGAACATTCATTTGTTTACTCATAATATGAAAAAAATGTAACGGATTCTATGCAACGGTAAATCAGAATTTTGCTTTCATCGTGAAATTCGGTAAATGTGTGGTCTATTTTTGGCTCATCTGATTAGGTTTGACAACTTTGACTTCACTTTTTGATTGACTGCGTGATTGAAAACATATAATTTCTTTGGTCTATTTAAATTAAAAGTAATTGCTACCATTTTTTTTTAATATGGGTCTGGGAAAATCTTTAACCGATTTTGAAAAGATCAAATTAAAGGCTATATTGAATCTGACCTAAAACATAATGAAATAGCAAAGAAGATTGGTCGAAGCGAAAACGTGGTAAGCAATTTTCTTCGTAATGAAGCCGACTACGGGAAAAAATGAAAGGAAAAAAAATATGCTACAACGGCATCAGAGAGGCGACTAATCCTTCGATCTGCTTCGAATTCCCACCTCTCTGTAAGTAAAATCAGGGATGAATGCGGTGTAAATGCTAGTTTGGAAACGGAAAAACGAGTTATTCGGAGTGCTAAACACTAAAAGAGATTAAAAATAAAAAAACTTCTCTCAATGATGCACGGAAGGAAGCGCGACTTCGATTTGCGCGGGATCACATGACATGGAACATGGAGTGAAAGGCTGTTGTCTTCTTCGACGAAAAAAAGTTCAATCTCGACGGACCGGATGGCTACAACTATTATTTTCACGATATGCGAAAAGAGGAATGCTTTTTGAGTCGTCATCACTACTGTACAGGAGGCGTAATGGTTTGGGGGAGCCATATCATTTTATGGAACTTGCGAGCTGCAGTTTGTTTCATCAAAGATGAATGCAAATGTCTACAAGACTGTGCTCCAAAAAGGATTTTACCCAGTTTTCCGAAATTTTTGGACCTATTCAATGGACGTACCAACAAGACAACGCCCCCATCCATACAGCCCGGGTTACAAAACAGTCGATTAAGGACCGGAATGTCAACTTTCTCGAGTGGCTCGAGTGGGGACTTTTATCCAGGAGAGTGTATGAAGGGGGGAAGACAATTTCAAGACTCGGCGATCCTGGTTGAAGGGATTTAAAAAAAGCCTGGTCAACTATTTCACTGAGTGAAATTGAAAAAAATTACGATTCCTTATCAACTGGAATGTTTTAAATTATTAAGAATAAGGGTGGTCATACCAAATATTAAGTAATGCAGAAATAGTGTCTTTTATTATTTAAGTTTTTTTTTATAGTTTTGTTGGTCAAACCTATTCACTTGAGCCAAAAATAATGTAAATTTTCAGCTATGTTTTTGAAAATATAATAAAAAAAACTATAAAAACCAAACCAAAAAAAAAAAAAAACTTTTGTATTTTATAAATAATATTTTAATGTATGTATACATATATATATATATATATATATATATATATATGTACGTATATTTATACATATATATATATATATATATATATATATATATATATATATATACTTATATATATAAAATTGTATCCGTCCCAAATTAATAGGGGACCCCAGTTTTTTATGGGTACAATTTTCTCTACATTACCTAACTGCACCAAATTTTTGTTTATGAATTAAAGAGTTGAATTAACGAATTTAAACAAAATATGGTGAGCCTTATGTGATTCGTTCGCTTATTTTGACAGCTTTAGTGAAAAAAGTGGTGACCCAAAATAATTGAGGCCCTTAAAAAAATTAAGTTTTTTGGTTATAAAATTTTTTCGATCCTTATAAAAGCCTTTAAATCTTCACTTTATGAAGTTCTCTTAATGTGACAACCTTTTTCAACACCATTTACTTCCAAACTTTAAATGTAATATGTAAAATAGCACCATCAAGTAACTAACACTGAAAAAAACATTTGGATCTCAATAATGTGAGCTTGAGCGACTCAACAACAACAGCAGCAGTGAGTAATTGTATTAACTCTCTGGTCTCAGTTTTTCCCAGACCTGCTGACAGTTACTACATTAACATCTCAAAAACTAGTTCTTTACTTAAAAAATTAAAAAACAAGAAATCGCCAGGATTGGACGGAATCGACAATAACTCATTAAAGGCATTACCCAAACGTGGGATACGATATCTTACTACAATTATCAATGCTTGTCTTCGTTTTTGTTATTTTCCACAAATTTGGAAATCGTCTAAGGTCGTACCTATTAAAAACCCAAACAAACCCTCGGAAGACCCTAATTCTTGCCGTCATATTAGTCTTTTTGTCTTCTGTCAGTAAAATTTTAGAAAAAGTAATTGCAGAAAAGTTGAATAATTTAATCGACGATGCTAAGTTACTGCCTGAGCAACAATTTGGTTTCCGCTTCGAACATACCACAGCACACCCACTAGTTAGAATCTGGAAACTAGTTTAAAATAATTTTAGCTGCTCTCAATCAACAGGTATGGTCCTATTAGACATCAAGGCAGCTTTTGACTCTGTATGGCACGACGGACTTATTTATAAAATGATAAGCATGCATTTTCAGCCTGAGCTTGTAAAAATAATTCAGAGCTATTTAATGGGACGTAGTTTCTCAGTATACTTGGGCTTAGAGCACTCTAGTCCCTTTAACATCAATGCGGGTTGTCCTCAGGGATCCTGTCTGTCACCACTGTTGTATAACATTTTCACTGCAGATTTCCCACAGCTAACTGGTTGCACTTTTTCTATTTTTGCTGATGACACCGCTATTATTAGTTCTGGTGTTCTTGCTTCTGATATTGTATCCAACCTTCAACTATGGTTAAATACTGTCAAACGTTATCTTTCAAAATGGAAAATACTAATTAACCCACAAAAGACGCAAGCTATATTTTTTAGCAAAAAACGTAAGTCAATTTTTTTGCCACAAACTAATCTTATTCTGGGCAGCACTAATATTCCGTGGGAAGCAAAAATTAAATATTTAGGCGTGATATTTGATATTAAATTAACTTTTAAAGAACAAATATCTTATATAGTCAATAAAGTAAACATTCTAATCCGAGCTCTCTACCCTTTTATTAATAGAAACTCACGTCTCAGTCTGCATAATAAAATGCTGATTTTTAAAACAATATTTCAAGCTATTATTTTCTATGCTGCTCCTGCTTGGGGTATCATTGCTACTTGTCACTGTAAAAAACTTCAAGTAACCCAAAATAAAATATTACAAATGATACACAATCTGCCATGGCATCATTCCACGCAAAACCTTCACCAACTAGCTAATGTAGAGTTAGTATCCGATAGAATTCATCGTCTAACACATAACTATAATAATAAATGTCTCCACATCAATTTACGATCATATTAATGAAGTTGTATCGAACTAAGTAGTATAAGTATTTCCTCTCTTTCTACACTTTTTAGTCTTAAGTATATCAAATAGGTTTTTCTGTATTTTTTTCCTCCCTTATTCATATTTTATATTTAATTTGAAGCCAAATGTTATTTTTATGCGTATGTTTAAGATGAAAAGGTTATTGTATACCTAAACTCTTAATTATTTATTATCAATTGTAATTTGCAAGTATCTTATAATAGTAAAATAAAATGAATTGAATTGAATTGAATATTTGAGAATATCGTCATGAAAGGGTATTTTTGAAATTCGAAATACTCTAGGATTTACCTTTTTGTCGAGCAATGTTTTCGCGAAAATGAGATTTGCCTACTAAACATGCATAAGCACCACTAGATAAGAAGGTCCAGGAAGCAATCAAACCAATTTACAAAGCGCTGTCATGCGATAATTTGTTGAGCAGATGCCTTGGCTGGGAAACGCAAAATAGTAACGAGTTGTTCAACGGAGTGCTGTGGTCATTGCACAGAAGGTTATAATGTAAAATAGCACCATCAAGTAACTAACACTGAAAAAAACATTTGGATCTCAATAATGTGAGCTTGAGCGACTCAACAACAACAGCAGCAGTGAGTAATTGTATTAACTCTCTGGTCTCAGTTTTTCCCAGACCTGCTGACAGTTACTACATTAACATCTCAAAAACTAGTTCTTTACTTAAAAAATTAAAAAACAAGAAATCGCCAGGATTGGACGGAATCGACAATAACTCATTAAAGGCATTACCCAAACGTGGGATACGATATCTTACTACAATTATCAATGCTTGTCTTCGTTTTTGTTATTTTCCACAAATTTGGAAATCGTCTAAGGTCGTACCTATTAAAAACCCAAACAAACCCTCGGAAGACCCTAATTCTTACCGTCATATTAGTCTTTTGTCTTCTGTCAGTAAAATTTTAGAAAAAGTAATTGCAGAAAAGTTGAATAATTTAATCGACGATGCTAAGTTACTGCCTGAGCAACAATTTGGTTTCCGCTTCGAACATACCACAGCACACCCACTAGTTAGAATCTGGAAACTAGTTTAAAATAATTTTAGCTGCTCTCAATCAACAGGTATGGTCCTATTAGACATCAAGGCAGCTTTTGACTCTGTATGGCACGACGGACTTATTTATAAAATGATAAGCATGCATTTTCAGCCTGAGCTTGTAAAAATAATTCAGAGCTATTTAATGGGACGTAGTTTCTCAGTATACTTGGGCTTAGAGCACTCTAGTCCCTTTAACATCAATGCGGGTTGTCCTCAGGGATCCTGTCTGTCACCACTGTTGTATAACATTTTCACTGCAGATTTCCCACAGCTAACTGGTTGCACTTTTTCTATTTTTGCTGATGACACCGCTATTATTAGTTCTGGTGTTCTTGCTTCTGATATTGTATCCAACCTTCAACTATGGTTAAATACTGTCAAACGTTATCTTTCAAAATGGAAAATACTAATTAACCCACAAAAGACGCAAGCTATATTTTTTAGCAAAAAACGTAAGTCAATTTTTTTGCCACAAACTAATCTTATTCTGGGCAGCACTAATATTCCGTGGGAAGCAAAAATTAAATATTTAGGCGTGATATTTGATATTAAATTAACTTTTAAAGAACAAATATCTTATATAGTCAATAAAGTAAACATTCTAATCCGAGCTCTCTACCCTTTTATTAATAGAAACTCACGTCTCAGTCTGCATAATAAAATGCTGATTTTTAAAACAATATTTCAAGCTATTATTTTCTATGCTGCTCCTGCTTGGGGTATCATTGCTACTTGTCACTGTAAAAAACTTCAAGTAACCCAAAATAAAATATTACAAATGATACACAATCTGCCATGGCATCATTCCACGCAAAACCTTCACCAACTAGCTAATGTAGAGTTAGTATCCGATAGAATTCATCGTCTAACACATAACTATAATAATAAATGTCTCACATCAATTTACGATCATATTAATGAAGTTGTATCGAACTAAGTAGTATAAGTATTTCCTCTCTTTCTTACACTTTTTAGTCTTAAGTATATCAAATAGGTTTTTCTGTATTTTTTTCCTCCTTATTCATATTTTATATTTAATTTGAAGCCAAATGTTATTTTTATGCGTATGTTTAAGATGAAAAGGTTATTGTATACCTAAACTCTTAATTATTTATTATCAATTGTAATTTGCAAGTATCTTATAATAGTAAAATAAAATGAATTGAATTGAATTGAATATTTGAGAATATCGTCATGAAAGGGTATTTTTGAAATTCGAAATACTCTAGGATTTACCTTTTTTGTCGAGCAATGTTTTCGCGAAAATGAGATTTGCCTACTAAACATGCATAAGCACCACTAGATAAGAAGGTCCAGGAAGCAATCAAACCAATTTACAAAGCGCTGTCATGCGATAATTTGTTGAGCAGATGCCTTGGCTGGGAAACGCAAAATAGTAACGAGTTGTTCAACGGAGTGCTGTGGTCATTGCACAGAAGGTTATAACTATTTTGACAAGACGAAAAAATCATATCATTTGATTTTCATTCCTACAATCTATAGCTTTTTTGATCCATTGTATTTTATAGTCATTATAATGTCAAGTAGAATCCAAAATTGAGATAAAATTTTTTCGAAGTTGAACGGTTGTGGAGATATTGTAGTCTAAAATTTCAGCTTTATTGAAAAAGTAATATAATTTTTCAAATGCTGATATGTTTGGTTCCGATAGTCTGATTTTATCTTTTTTTTTACATGACATCTTACATTAAATTATTAATAAATTGTACAAATATAAAATAAAAAGAATTTTTTTTTCGTCAAAATAATTATCCAACTAGTGTATATGCACTCCGGCGCACGCACCATTGAGATTGCTAATTATATAATACTAGCTGAACTACCCGGTCTTACTCGGGTCATGTTCATATACCAACTTTCAGTTGCCTAGTTTAATTATAATAAAAATATTACAAATTTTTGTTTGGTTCGTGACACGTCCACCGCCCATTTTTCCAATGCGTTATACATTTCTCGGTGTAGTAACACGTATACCGAATTTCATTTCTCTTGTTCAATTATTTTAGTATCGATTCTAGGGGGACAACGCCCACCGCCTATTTTTCAAAACCGACACATACCAAAAAATACATATCTTAAAAAATTTCATCGAATTTATGATCGATTCTATAGAGGACACGCCCACCACACCACTTAGGGCTATGAAAAATAGTTAATGTCCTATTCTCAGACCTACCTAATATACTCATAAAATTTCATAAGAATAGATACAGCCGTTTCGGAGCAGTTTTGTTACAAACACTGTGAAACGACAATTTTATATACATATAGCAGGTACCAGCGGCTTTGCTCGCGTTTTTTTTTGCTTCTCTTTGGTGGCTAAATATAAATTTTTCAAAAAATGTAGGTTCAAATTTTGGAAATCCCCTAAACACGACTAACTACGTCTATTCAATCCAAATGTATGACTTTTTTTCAAGGCTCTCATTGGGCCCCGGGTTAAAATTTTCTTGAATCCCGTCTAAGTGCTCACCTATAATAAAAAAAAAGTTGGTCAAAAAAATCTATATTAGGTCCACATATGGGTCCCAGGTCCATATTCCGAAAATCCCTTGAACACCCTGAACGCTAAAAATGTTTTTTACCATCTTTCAAATGAGCCCTGTTTTAAGTCTATACGTCTTTTCATTCCAAAGATATGGCTTTTCCGGTTTCAAGGCCCCATTAGGCCCCGGGTCAAAATTTTCTAAAATCCTGTCTAAGTGCTCACCTGTAATAAAAAAAAATTGGTCAAAAAATCTATATTGGGTCCACATATGGGTCCTAGGTCCAAATTCCGGAAATCCCTTGAACACCTTGAACGCCAAAAATGTTTTTTAACCATCTTTCAAATGAGCCCTGTTTCAAGTCTTTACGTCTATTGACTCCAGAACTTTTTTTTTTTGTTTTTTTTTTTATTCAAAGTCACGTTTTTTGGCTTTTTGAGTCGCTTTTCTCCGGTTTTACTGAACCGATTTTAATGAAACCAAGTGCAATCAACGCCAAATTTGTAAAACAGCATACTTACATTTTTCATTTTACTTTTTTTGTATGCAGAAAATAACTTCAAACTTTAAACACGTTTATCTCGGAAACACGTTTTTCAGTCAAATAACTCTTTGTGTTTTCAAATTATATTTTTTTCAAAAGGGGTCCAAAAACAGCCGCTCAACCAAGAATACCTCCTTAAGCTTTTTCTATGATATTTGCAAATACAATAATGTTAGAATTTAAAAAAAAACTCAGGCTAACATTATTATTTTTGAGCAAAAAAATTAAACTTACAATATAATCATTATTTTGTGAGTTTTAACATATTTTCTTGCTCAGAGTGAAAATATGACTGTCATGACAGAATCTGATTTAAATGATCCTTAGAAAGTGGACCAAGATAAAACTATAAAATTGGTTTTTATATTTTCGTCTTTTACTTTCTTAAATTATTTAATTATTTGTCCAAAAATCTTATTTCAGAATTTTACTGTCTTTTTTAGGAAAATCTTCTCAAGCTATAGTCATTTAAAATGGAAGTAAACGCAGCACACATATTTCCAACGCCATTTTAAAACATAGAAGTCTGAGATAGCCCAAAAAATCGATGTTAATGCCCAGTACAACGCCATGTTGGGGTTCATATAAAGTGCGCATGTATCAACTTTATGCTACAACTACAGAATTAAATATAATTTTCTTGAAAAATATTAGAATATGGGAGGTGAGTTTGCTCGGGGACATAGTGATGCTCTTTAAATCTGTAGTGTATCTATGGGTTGACATTATTTATTTATCTATGAACTCAAGTTCCTACAGACAGACTAATGGCCTAATATATTTTAAATGGTCTCTCAAATAGAGAACATTTTCAAACAATTAAAAAAAAAAAGAAATCCATTGGAGCTTAAAACAAAGCGTACACTTTGACGCAGAGATTTAAACAAACACTGATTTGTATTTAAAGGCTCTGCAAAAGCAAATGGTAAAAAAATTACCCAAATCTCTCGTAGGTGCATTGAGTCAAAGCACCCTACAGGAAGTTTGTTTACTAAAACAGTTTCATAACTAACTAGTTATGAAACTGTTTTAAGCCAGCTTGAATATAACTTGTTGCAAAATGGCTAGATGCGGATTAGCTGGGCAACAATAGAAATAAGCGAATCTGTTGAAACTGTTGGTCTCTTTCTTACGGAATTTTTAGTTTATTTCTATTTTTGTTCCTCTTACAAGGAAAAAAGAAAAAACAGCTGAAAGTTTCGTTGTTCGTGGATTGTAAGTTAAACATTGATTATACAAAATATCATTGTTAATATTTTATTTTTTGAGTGAATTTCGAAAATTATATTTATTAGACTTTCAAAATGCCAGGGCTGCATTATTTGAACTATAGTTTAATCAATGGTTTTTAAAATCTTTTTTTTTTTACTTTTCACAATTTTCAAATTCTAAAAAATGCTACCCTCAGTCAGTATTAATTTTGAGTGTCGACTTTTTCAAAAAGTTGGTACTAAACATTTGTTAGTACGAAAATGATCAATGATCGAAAATAATACGGTTATCTTTTGTAACGGTACTCCTTTTCTATTCTTCTTTATTAATTTCGCAAATGCAATACTTATAATACCCTAATGCCCAAATTTAGGGTATTCACAAAAGCCTGAGTATCAGAAGATATATATACTACAGAAACTTTTCAAAAACAATTTATATAGAATGCCTTTGCACATATTTCGGCAGGCCCATACCTGCAGACATTTCTACTGATCAGAGATGTGCACCGGTGGTTGTTTTCGACACCAGTAGTGCAATCATCTTTTCTGCGTTGGTGGTGGTACAAGCACCGCCTTGCATGCAGTTGCGGTGTTTAAACACCGCATAAGAAACAAATATGAGAATGAATCGACAAGAAAATATGCGGTGCCAGAACGCAAGCACACAAATTGACTCGCTAAATTTTTTACGACTTAAGTTCCGTTAATTTGGTGTTTCATTTTTCTACTGCGACGTTTTGCGCAGTATAACGGAATGAAGTAGACAAATTTTAAAAATATTGCGAGTACAACAACAATATACAACAACAATAAAGCAATCCTTTTGTTTACAATTAATTTTTATGTTATGAATATTAAATAAACTCACAAATTTGATTAAAGATTTCTTATTGTTATTATTATTAATTTTGTCAAAGTAAATATCTACGCAACGATCGCATCAACAGAATATATGTGTATGTACATGTGAAACAAATTTAAAAAACACAAGCAAAAAATGAGTTGTTCACTCAGTCATCAAGGATGAAAAACAATACATCATTTTAGGAGTTGTTTTTCTACACACACATTTTGTGCTGTGCTTGTTTGTATGTCGAAAATATACCCACTCAGAATTCAGTACAGTAAAAGAAATGAGTAAAAAACACCGCACAAGTTTTTGTTGGGGTGCTACAATACTCATGTATGAAAATGATATTGTAAAAATGCGGTACACTAGTAGTTGCGGTGCACTGCAGATCTCTGCTACTGATATACTGTGGCTGTGAAGAAAATTTTTATGAATAATGACAACTCTGTATTACGACAATTTCCCAGGTGAGTGGAAGTGAGATAGCACATAATTGATATTATTTTTAGAAATTTGGAAAAGAGCACTATGATTTAAATATTTTTGTGGTCGAATTTAATTAAACTGGAGTTTTCCAATTGGATGAAATTAAATAATTTAACCTGATTAAATGCTGTAATGAGGTTTGCATTTTTACCATTCTTAATTTTGTTTTTTATTGATGTTATACGATTCTGCAATAAAAGAAGTGAATGCAAAATAAAAATATATAGTTTACACAATTACCTGTATGAGATTCGAACCTTGGTTACTTTATTTTTTAATTTTCAAAAATTATTGGAAAAAAAAATAAATATCGGCATCTACAAGATTTGAACCTGGGCTATCCGGACATCATATTTTATTCTTAACATATATGTTTGCTATCAAGAGTTCAAAAAGAAGCAAAATTACTTTTTAAAAGAAATGTATGATTGCATAAATTACTACAGGTTGATTCGAAAAATGGGTATACAGAAGATACGTTAATGTGAATACCTTAAATTTAATTTAAAAATAATTATTTGAAAAAAATCCAAAGAGTGGAATGTGATAATTTACTTTAGAAAATGTCCTTTAGCTTCTTATACGTTCCATACTAATTATTAGATAGGCGATCAAAATTAGTCAATTGACTTTGCGCAAAATCTCATCTTCGAGCTGAATCAACTAGTCGGATTCCGAATTTTGTTTATAAGCCCTTTCTGGTAAGTATTCCCAATAGATTCTCCAAGGGATTTAAGTCCAGAGATAAATGGATGTTAAAATATAACGTTATTATTATTATTAGTTTAGGGGATGATTGTACTGCTACCTAAAGAGGTATATTGTACACCCTTACTGGCTAAATTACAGATTCTAGCCCTATTCTTTGTATGAATCTAATCATTTTTATAGGTTCGGTTTTCCTAACCTGTGTGACTTCCTTACAATAACATTCTACTTCTGGACGTAGCTACACATTCTGATAGAATATGGATAGGTGTTTCTTCCATACTACCACAGAACCTGCACTCGGGAGAGCTCGCTACACCCTACATTACATGTAGGTGTTTTCTAAGTCTGCTGTGACCTGTTAAGACCCCTATCAAGATCTTTAGCTGAGTTCTATCCAGCTTAACCAATGCTTTGGTAACCTTAGAGTTGAATCCCTCTATTAGCAATTTGGCCTGTCGCATGCCTTGCCTTGAACTCCAGTGTTCATCCCTGGCACGTTTTATATTATTACGTATTGTCTCATTGAGTGTATGGCTTCCAATGGGACAATACGGTTCTGGACCTGTTAGAGGAGTTGCCGCCCCCTTCCTGGCTAGAGCGTCTGCTAGCTCATTGCCTGGGATGTTTGTATGTCCTGGCACCCACAATAGTTGCATCTTATTATTTTGCCCTACTGCATTTAGGGTGGCTATAGCCTCTTGTACTAGTTTAGATTTTATAACGTTTGTAGTGTTTGTTTTTTTGATTGAGTCAGAAATAAGGGTCATAGAGTGATTTTTCATTTTCAAAATATTAAACACACATGTATGTATATGAAATAAATATAAAACTTGAAATAAAAATATATACTCGTATATTGGGTACAACTATTAAAGTATTGTTCTGTATACGGACAAACTAGTATGCAACTATGTATAAACAAACTGGTATGCAATCTCGATTCTTGCATTCTTGACTTAGCCAATTTTTGAAAAAAGAAATTTAGACATTTTAAAAGGTTTTTGTGAATATTTTTAAGGCTAACGCAATTTGTTTCAGATTTCTAAATTTTTCAACATTTTTGATGTTTTTACAACCGACATACATATTGTGGAGAGTATTATCCAAGAATGATAGAGAACTAGATTGCGCCCATCGAGTGTCAAAAATATCTGATTTCTTAAGGCGATTTTCCATTTCTTCCTTTTCGTATGTTTTGAATCTTTACTAATTTTGGTCGTCGTCCGTATGATTTCCATTTATATTTTCCTGCCATTCCATTTGAAAAATATCTGCTTTGAATTCGTTTGAAATGTATTTTGAAAAAAGTAAAATTTTTTAATACAAAATATAAAATTATCAAGCCATTAAATTTTTAGTGAAGTGTGCACTTTCAAAAGTCATTCAACGATTTTTTCATTATTTCTGTTTAGAATCCTAGCTGCTCGTTCGTTAAAAATATTAAAGTTGCCACAAAGCAGGGTTTGTAGATGGCACTACACCATTTTTCAATAGTCTCTTTTTACAAAGTCCTATGTTCATTACTTCTTTTAATTGTTTATTTAGGATATTTTATTTATTAAATATTTACCCATTTGAAATTGCAAACTATTTTCAAAGTCCTCATTAGTAAAATGCAGGCTGCAGATTACTGCACGGTTTTCTTTGAACTGGTCTTCACGTCCACAGAAATTTATTTATTTTTGTCTAATAGCAGTGTCTGCTGGAAACTTAAAGAAACTGCACTCAGAACTACCTGGTCCGTCATAATTTGTAAAGATGTACCTCATTTTTATTTTTTAGTTTATTGGCTTTTTAATTAATTATTTTCGTTATTATTACCATTTAATATAATATAGATTTAATATAAATCACAATGTGTTTATTTATGTTTACTTTATGCGCTTTTATATTGTTTTATTCTTTTTACTGTTATTTATTGTCTTAACGAAGCACAAATTAATATTTTTTATTCAAAACACATACAATAACGAACATTTCTTGGCGGCTGTGACGTACGACAGCTGATTGCAAACAAGAATAACGGACCTGCGCATGGCGTAATCTTGTTTTCTATCATTCTTGATTTTGTAACGTATTAAAGGAAATATCTTAGAACTGCTCGTCCCTCTGTCTGTCTGTTGCGAGGCGATTCATTCAGACAGTTTTAAAGATATTAAACTCGGTCCTATATAGTTTATATTTCGAAACCACCACTTTAGAAGTGTAGTTCCTATACAAAAATATGCCCATTTTCGAGTTTCGATATGGCTCCAAATTGGATAAAAACACCCTTAATACCAACTCTTACCTACACAAGAGATTTGGTAAGGATTGAGTCGCTATAGCATGTAGCCCCATTCCGAGTTTTTATTACTCCCATACAAACCAAAAGCTCGTTTTTGTGTTTAATAAGAATAATAAATTATTTTTGAAGCTTTTATGAAAATGGTAAAAACACTTCTTATACCAACCCATTAACACAGTATACATGGAAGAAAGATCAAGTCACTGTAGCATATAGTCCTCATACAAAGTCACCTCGAATTTCCTAGTTTTGTCACAAAAATTCATGTGACGGATATCATTTTCGAGTAAAACGCATGTTTTATAACTTGTGACAAGAGATAGCAAACAAGGAAATTGCTTTAAAGAAAAAAAATGTTAATGGTTTTAGAGTATTGCTTGTCACTCAATCGAGAAACTAGCTTAAGAGAAAACGGCCTGTGATAATAAAAGTTTTAATAAAAATTGCTTTTGTGAAATATTTTATTTTTAAAAGTTTAATAAAATCGTCAATTATTGACGGATTTTTCCAACCAAGCATGCGTTTTACAGATGTCCGTACTTTTAAAAACTTTATACTAAAGATGTAGCTTTTATGATGAAGGATGTATGTTATTTGTTTGCCTTGAAAATAAAAAAATAAATAACAATAAAACGATTTACAATTGACTGAGTTATAGCCACATAAAAAGAGATCGAAAGAGAAATTTTTAACCCAAACACTATGTTTTTTTTTTTTTTCGTTGGCATAAATTCAAAACATTTTTTGTTCGGTATTTTAAAAATAGTTTTATTTTTAATTTTTCAGTCAAATTAGTCAAAATAGGGCAAGAATCTCGGAATTTAAGATAATCGGTTGGAAACCTTTTTGGAAACCTTTATTTTAGCGTCCTAAAACTTGTCTCAAAACATACTTACTATAGCGTGTACGCGTCTTGTAGATAATTAAGGTCAAAGGTCAAAAAATCGATTTTTGATGCATTTTTTGCAAATATCAATAATATCGCTAATATAAAGGTTTCTAGTCGGTTTCTAGCCGGTTATCTTAAATTTCCATCTTGTTGGAATGGAAAAAACGTTGGCATAGGTCTATTTTATCGGGAGGGGATTACTTTAAAGGGGACAAAATAGATATTCATGAATAAATAAATAATTTAAAAAAAAAAAACACAAAATATGCGATACTTTTTGAGCACACCTCGTATATACAGGGCATGAAATGTACATTAGATTGTCATGGAAACCATGGTGAAATTACCTAATTTAAGTAATTCTAGTCTGGCAACAATGGCAACACTGTTTAATGTCTCCTTGTTTTATCTTTTGTTTTGTGTCAACTGTGGTTTATAGAAAATACACCAAAAAAATAATCAATACACTATAACCAGCGCATGCCAAACTAACACAACAGTAGTTTGAGTTTTACATTCGGTAACTCGAAATAAATTTCCTATACCTGTAAACTGTATTTGTGATTTTGACAAATGTACACTGCCTCAAACAAAAAAAAAGAAGAACAAAGCAGCAGTTGAATAGAAAATAAAAAAAAAGTTAAGAATCGGGAAATGACAAACTGTCTCCGCATTCACAATATTAAAATTAACAATCTTAACGGAAGTGAGTTGGTTCAACATGACTTATTGCTTATCAAAGGACGTGTGCAGCCGCATACGTGTCTCGGAACAAGCCAACAACAGCTTAAAGGGACTTTACGAAACGTCGTAAATAAGGAGAGACAGAGTCAGACAGACATTTCACAGCCAGTCGCTACCATTCAAGAACATTTAACACAAGTCTCTTCAACGGGTGAATTTAAGTTGCTATTTGACTTAGAAACTATCACATTCAGTGAACAAAAAATAATAACACAAACCGTGGCAGTTGTGCCATTTGAGCTTCATTTTCGCTATTGCTCTGGAGAACATTTGTTAAATTTTTGTTATAAGAAGCGTTTTAACCACTATCGAGTTCAGCCACTCTATCTACTTTGTCAGAACTCGAAATATGAAGATGAGCTTCTGAAAGAACGTTGTGCTATCATCGATCTTAACATACGCTTGGTGCAGAGTATCTACGCATCAAAGCTTCGAGAGGCGGGTTACAAAAATTGCACCTTTACTATTAATGCACCATGCACGGTATTTCGATCTAAACTCACGACAGCGAATGCTTACAAGCGCAGTGAAGACGAATTGTGGCAATATTTTGCTACGGAAATTCTCTCCTCCGAGATATGGGGCCAACAATTGCAGTTGAAGTTTGTTGCATTTATTGGATGCACATCTTATGATGGTGTAGCTGTAGCAGACAGTGGTGATTTTTCATACGCTAATATACGGCGTCATCTAAAAGCTCACGCAGCTTTGGGAGGTGGCGGGCTAGCGCTTTTCGGTAGCGCATACTTTTATGCTTGGCCACGTCTTTTTACAGAAATTGGAGATTGTATACGCAATACACAACTAGTGGATCGGTCATGTTTTCCTGATGAGAGTAACTATCGAGGCACTTATGGCGGTGTATATGCTAGCACACTAGGAGCTGTCTGCCACGAGATAGGTCACTGTTTTGATCTAGGACACACAGAAGGTGGTATTATGGGCGATGGTTTTGATTACCTAAATCACGTTCTAACCGTTAAAACTTGTACGGAGAATCTTCCTACTCGAATTGTGCACAAAGGTGTACTTAACAAGGCACCAACCACTAATATTCAAGCACGTCTCACACAATTGAAACCGTTAAAACAACGTACAAAAACAGCTTCCTGGAAAAATATCATGAGCAAAAAGATAGTGATTCATTTTATTTTACACGCAACTGCGTCATTATATTAGCACAACATAAGTGGTTTCGTTTGGAGGAATCCGTTTTGATTCCGCAACAGCACATTGTAAATCGTTCCGAGCAGAGCAACATCAAATTAGATGTCCTAACTGGCGAGATTGTATCAGATCAACCATTGCGCCTAATTGAGTTGCGTTGTATTCTGAACAGTTTAGTGGAACATTATGAAGAGTTTCCTTACGGTAGTGGATTCGAAAGATAACGCCGATCTTAATCGTTTTCAACTCCCTCAATCGTTGTGGGATCTTGTATCATTGCAATGTACTCACTACATTTTTGTACTGACCATAACAGGAGAGACAAAGCGTTTAAATGCTACAAATAAAAGTAAGTAAGGAGTACATTTTTGAACAGGTACATTTTAATTATCTTTGTGGATAATTCTGTTTTTTTTTTTTTTTTGGCAAAAAATTAAATACATATTAAAAGTATATAAATATAAACAAGGAAAAACGTTAACTTAGTGGAACCGAAGCTTTAATACCCGTCACACGATGATTAGATTACCTTTTATTAAATGAATATGTAAGTTCGGTCTGTATGGGTGCTATATGCTACTGAGGGAAATATCATATTTTAACCATCCTTGGCTAGATCAACTCTTCTCGTCGAGCTGATCAAGAATATATATGTGTGACGGGCATAAAAATGTATATTATTTTCAACGTAATAAAATTCAACGTAAAATTTTCCATTCCAAATATCTCTAATGGTCTTAATAGGGTTGTAAATGGTATGAAAATGACATAAATTTAGTCATTTCAGCTTTCCACCGAACAGTTTCATATAAACCCTACAGTTTATATCATTGTATTTTAATATTTGTTTCTCAAGAAAGAATGTATCTTAGAACTTAAAAAGAACATGGAACACAATGCGCATTTATTTAGTTTACAGGTAGGACGTAATGTAGACTACGGTGAAATTTTGGATTTTCGCCTATAATGAGCTCGACAACGACTTACGGTTTTTGTCCGCAACGAACCCGCATTTATATTTAATTATATGGTGGCATATAAAATGTAAAAAAATTTCAATGTTCTTTGAACGTTCTCTTCTAAACCTACATTTTAATTTATATAATTTAATAATATTTTTTATTCATGGCCAATGACTTTAAAAAGTACCCGTACCACAACGCATGATTAGGAAATAGTTTTTATTGCTCTGTTTTAACGAAATAAAGATTAAATTCTAAATGTTCTTAGTCCTAGGAAGTTTCTATGTTAAATTCTACTTTTAGGTATAGCCCCTATACATTTTTTAATAATGAACCAATATGATACAAGCATGATGAAAAACCTTCTTAAGATAACCATTAAGATCGGACCACTACATAATGTATTTGGCTTGCGTTATTTGTCCTGTGCTGCATCCGTTTGTATAAACAAAGTTGTATACTAGTTTGTGTACAATTGGATAATAGTACACTTGTAAACTGTTTTTACGTTACGTTTAAAATAGACAATACTAGACTGTTATATATTTAAAGTTTAAATTAGTTTATGTAATTCATTCATATTAATTAGTTTATTATTTTACAAATACATATATGTATTTTTAAAATAATACCATATAAAAAGAAATAACTTATTAAAGAACAATCACAATGTTGTTTCACGCAATGAAATCTAGATACATTTTTATGTACCTATGTGTGTAAGTATGATTCATACTTATGGTTGCATAATTTATTATTTTTCTGCAAAATATATAACACTATGTGTGGCGGGTATATTCAATTTGCCTGAAATTATGTAATGCATTGGACGAGACGTCGTAGACTCCATAAATTATATATATTTTTTATAAAAAATTTTACATTGGATGCCTTAAAAATTAAAACACATTTTTTTAAAGAGGATTTTTTCTAAATCTAAAGCGAAACCTAAGTGATTTAAAAAGCAAACCATAGAGAAATATGCGACACCTTGTATATCTGTTTCTGTTGGAATTTGGTTGGTAGGGATTTGAGTGACACCTTGATTATAATCAATGATTATGGTAAAAGATCACAAAAAGCATAAAGCTCTTCATTTTTGCAACTTACGTGGTGTAATTTTAACAAAGAAAACGCTAGCCAACTATTAAACTCCAAACTCATTTTGGAATCAGAGTTTTCACATGAGTGGTACGCAATTGACTATTATTCTTTAGGACATAATATTTTAATGTAAAGTCCTTGGTGAAACCGAATAGTAACCTTTCAATTTGCAATTTTTTGTTTGGCAAAAAGCCATCTCTCTTATTATTTTTGGAGTAAAGCTTGCACTTTCATTTGAACCACTTGTGGGCTTTGATGTTACCGATAATATTGGGACTAGATGAGTACTGAACTTGAGAATTTGATTCGATTTTTCTAAATATATTTAAAATAAAAGCCAGAAAATACTCTTTGAAACGTTCTTGTCTGGTCGCTAGATCATAAAAGTCTTATAGATGACTAAACAGCAAAATTAGTTCTTGGTCAAGACGCAGCGTTATACTCTATTGAGATCGGAGTCGTTGCATTTCAACACCGATGAATAATATAAGAGTTTTTTAAACGCTTTTATTTAATTCTCATTTGAGTCAATAAGATGTGCTTCTAAACATATCAATTTTGAGTTAGTTAGAAGGTTTAATAGCCTTGTGCTGTGATGATCACGTATTCTAGAATTTCTTGGACCAATCCGAACAGACCATATAAATCTGAATCCATTTTTACATTTGTACAAATTCTAACAAATGGCTTTTGTTTGAGTTACCGTTAAGCGAATACTATCCTCTAAAAAGTTAACTTCCAAAGAAACATCATTGTCCATAAATGTAATTTGTGCTGGTTCAAAATTTGGTTCTTTTATATCGTTGCAATCGCTAAAGTCTTCTTCAATTTTATCAAGCCGTTCAAGTATTTACTCCTGACTGGAATTTTACGATAATACTGATAAAGTGGTCTGCTTCACACTGAGCTGTTTTTGCACTGAACGATGGTAAAGTGTAAAGAGGGTTAATGGATTGATGATTAGGTGTTGTATTGTGAAATATTGAATTGTCTTTGATCAATTATGTATTCGTATAATTGTTGAGCAATCTGGGTCAAATTTGAACAGGAATTTATATAAAAAATCCGATGAAAATTCGTTTAAAAGCTTTATAAAATAAAACAGGTTCCGAAAATTGATTTGCTATCGATTATGATATTATGAATGGCGTAATGGCTATTTAAGCTTTGGTTCTTTGAAACGCAATGTGATTACTTGCTTTATTATTAAAGTTTTAGTTAACAATTTTTTTTATTAAAGAACAATATATTCATTGATATATAAAGCGTATGTATAAAATTTTGGAAAGTTTTAGGTAAAAAAAGTTTTTAACATAAAAACTTGGAAAATGAGCAATTTTTTGTATGAGGACTATATTGCTCAGTGATCCGTTCAGGCCAAAAAATTAAACAGTGAACAAACGTTGATTTCAGATGCTTGTAAAATCTTGTAAGTAGACGCTGGAAGTGGGTGTGACATGTTATTTGGGTCTGAATTAACAAACTATGCTTTACTTAGTAGAAATAGCATTTGTTTATAAAATAAGTCGTGTATGACTCAAAATTTACATTATTTGCGAATTGTTGCCAATGCGGAGGTTAGGTAGCACTAAATACTCTTGTGTTGCTCCTACCAACCTTTATGTACTAAAATAAACTTTAGTGTCTTAATTGACGCTTTCTGAGAATAATGCGTCATATATAAAATCGCCGAAAGTGAGTTTAGAATGCTTATAACATCATTCGTAAATTTGAAAATAGATGTGTTCGGGCTTATCTCAGTTTCACATCCGAAAGAAATTTTTTCGTTTTAAAAATAATAAGAAATAAGAAGTAATTGCCAATTGTGCCCAATCAATTTTTTTAAATTATGGCTTAAAAAATTGACTTACTTTTCCGAGAGAGCCAGAAGCGAAAAGTAAACGAAATGCACGGGCGTAAAGTTGAAATTTGAAATCACATAGTGTAGCAATTATGCATTTAAAGTCAAACAAACTAATTTGAACCAAAATGGATCTTATACGGGTTTTGACTGCTGTTTACAAATCACAAATCATATTTACAAAATTCAAAATGGCGGATCCAATATGGCGGACGTTTTTTGTAAAATTCATTGAATCTTCTCAAAACTTGATACTAGGTGGTTTTTGGGGTCACTATAACGAATTGGAAGTCAGTTTAGAAAAAACAAAAAAATTATCTCAAATTTTTGAAAATTTTGGCGAATTTTTGCAAAAAATAGTGAATGTTCTAAATTGTCGCGAATTGTTGTATTTTTTTAAAATTATTGCCAATTTTTTTTAAACATCGCGAATTTTTGATTTTGTCCAATACCATTGCAAATACATTCTTATATATCCGATATTTTTATAAATTAATGAACCTAATCCAATGATTTTCATATTTAATTACTTACGCATTTTTTGTTTCAACTGAAAGCTTAGTTCTAAGTAGTATATTATTGCGATCGCTTTCTTTTAGTCAGCTCAATACATCCCAAAAGCATGATAAAACTAGTTTTCAAAAGTAAAATTGAGAACAAGTCTGATAACCGTGATCGAAGCAGCGAGTGAGGATTGAGATCAATATTCACCTATATTTTTGAACAGACTACTAATGATTCAAATCGTATATATCAGTTAGATGAATTTGCTTTAGTTTAAAATCATGTGCGACCCAATTGAACAATTTTTACTGTAAATATGGCCTAACATATAAAGGTACCTCCGAAAACAACACTCGGATACTAGGCATAACAAATTGTTACTATGTAATTTTCGTATGTAGGAGTTTTTGATTTTCATGTTGACTCAAATCAAAGAATCAAGCGTTTGGCCGAAGGTTATAAGCCCGGAACATCGTTCTATAAAGATGCGCATGGAAACGTAGTGACAGATTTCCAGGAGTCACTTATGCTATGGAGGAACCACTTCTTTACCCTACTTGGGAGCGAGGAAGAGTTGATTCGATGTATGCATCAACTCTTATGCAAAATATGGACTGGTGAATGCATGCCCAGCGATTGGAACGTAAGTGCTCTGTCCAATCCTTAATAAAGAAGACCCCGCAATCTGCGCAAACTATTGCGGTATAATTCTTATACCAATCGCTTATAAAAGTCTATCTGGCGTATTGTGTGATAGATTGAAACCGTACGTAGCAAGTATTGTTGGACAAGACCAGTGCAGTTTTAGACCGAAGAAGTAAACCACAGACTTCATATTTACGCGAAGGCAGATCCTGGAGAAAACCAAAGAAAAGCAAATCGACACACACCACCTATATGTCGACTTCAAGACCGCTTTCGAAACGCCAATAAGATCAAAGATCTTCATAGCACTGACTGAACTTCGTATTCCCGAAAAATCGTTTGCCACTGTATGATGACGCTGACCAACACTCAAAGCGTTGTCAGGGTCGGCAAAAATCTCTCCGACTCCTTTGACACCAACAGAGGCTTCAGACAGGGCGATGCGTTGTTGTGCGACGTCTTCAATCTCCTGTTGGAGTACATACTGAAACAATTCCCACACGTCTATTTTACCAGCAATATTTTAAGATACATAAAAAATATGTAAATACATATATTTATGTTTTTTATACCCGTTACACATAGTGTGAACGGGTATATTCAGTTTGTCAAAAAGTTTGTAACGCATTGAAGGAGGCATCGGAGACCCCATAAAGTATATATATTCTTGATCAGCTCGATGAGACGAATCGATCTAGCCATGTCCGTCTGTCTGTTTGTTTAAATAGTAATTATTTATGAATGTACTCGCTCCCAATTGGGTAAAAACATTTTTTGGTCATCCAGGGTCAAAACCAAGACGACACGCCCATGTAACGGGTATTTCAGCTTCGGTTCCACCGAAGTTAACGTTTTTCCTTGTTTATTATTAAATAATTATTAATTTTTAAAAAAAATAAAAAATAAATTGCACTCCATTTGCGTTCTTTGGGAAGCGAACGTTTCAATAGGTACAGACACGTTCGCTTCACAAAGAACACAAATGGAACGCAATTTTTTATTTTTACAAAAATTAATAATTATTTAAAAAAAAACAAGAATAACGTTAACTTCAGTGGAACCGAATCTAAAATTCCCGTTACATAACACTTTTAATAGTTTATATGTTCACCAGGTGCTTAGGTTAAATTTCATGATGAATTTGGTCAAATTTGTATGGAGGCTTTTTGTTAAATTAGCCCGATCCTTAACATATCGATAGTGTTCACTTGGGCGAACATTAGAATTAATTTTACCAAATTATAATTGGATTCATTCAGGAAATATAAATGTTTTCATACAAAAAGTCGAAAATAAGCGTTAGGTTTATATGGGGACTACACCTAAAAATGGGCGTGGCACCTTGGATTTGACATAGGATGACATAAGAAGTGTTTTACCCAATTTGGAGTGAATATATTCATAAATAATTCCTATTTTCATACAATAATTCGAAATGGTCAAAAAATTTGTATGGGGGGCTATGCCTAAAAATGGGCGTGGCACATTGATTTTGACATACTGCCTAGGAACAAAAAGCTTAAGTTTTAAATTTCATTTCAAATTTCGGACATGGCTAAATCGATTCGTCTCATCGAGCTGGTCAAGAATATATGTATATACTTTATGGGTTCTCCGATTCCTCCTTTACTACGTTACAAACTTTCGGACAAACTGTTTGTACCCGTTTACACTTGGTGTGGTTGTTGTAATTTAACTTCGTAAAAATTTGTTAAAACGAATGACCAATATAAATACGTGCAAGTTTAGTGATTTCTGCAGTGACGTTTACCGTGATTATTATTTTTATCCTTCTCAAAACTTAAAAATCACTAATTCACGTTGTCATGCAAATAAATATAATTTTTCATGCAACGAAATTATGTAGTATACAAAGTTAGTGAAATGACCTGCAACTGAAATGTACTTCTGAGTACAACCCCGTTCTAACAAATCCGATTGGGATATCTTCAAATCGCTCTTATCGATATTTGCGCTGTGCCCTATTTCTATTTTTTGATAGAATATAATAACAAATCACTTTTAGTTCGATGCACTGATAAGATATCGACTGAAAAAGACAAAAGTACATAACAAATTTACGCGAATTTTAAATGAGTTTATTTTGTTATATATAGAATGTTTGTGAGCGTGAGTAACAAATCATGAATTTAACATGTTTATTTTGTTTTTATTTATTTGTATTCTCCTTTTGTTTCTTGCAGTTATTTAAAGTTTAGTCATCTCTAGCCACACTTTGAGTGTCCAAAGTCATAAAGAAGCGTGTAAACTATAATTTGAAACTAAAATTTATTCTTCTTTTTTAACAAAATGGACAAAACTGCACGAGTGCAATTTAAGTTGTTAAAAGGTTTTCCTAACACTGAAAGCTGCGACGGTGGTATCAAGAAAATAGAAACCGTGGAGTTTCTCGAAGCTGCGAAGGAGGTTGTAGCTGTTATTGGTCAGTAAAGAAATAAATACGATTTATATATTTCATTAACCATTAATGCTTTTTTCTTGTGTACAATAACACTAGAATCATTTGGTAAACTTTTACACCAGTTATCAGCGATATGAATGGAAATATATTCGTAAGTTACACATATGTACTGGGATAAATTGGGTATTAATTTTTGTTGGTGTCAATATATTGTAGAAACTGACGAAGTCTTTTGATAAAGATCCGGTCAAATATCGGTTTCTGGAAGATCTCATTGTGTTGAACGTAAATGTTGATGATTTCGCCTCAAACTCTTTGCTTTGGTTGAAGCGCGGTCTACAGTTAATATGCATCTTTTTCGAGAATATTTACAAAGATGCTCAAAGTTCGGAATCGCTTAAACAACATCTTCAAGATGCGTATGAACGCACACTGAAGCCATACCATGGTTTTATTGTACAGAGCACAATTAAAGTAAACGATATTCATATTTTTTTATTGTTTTATTAATGTTAGTAATAAGTATATTATTTTTTATATTACAGATAATCTACAATTGGGTGCCAACTCGTAGTCAATTGATTGGCGAAGGCACCGCTCACGATGAAAATATAAAATTTCTCGAGTATTATTTACCAAGAATGCGATCACATTTAAACAGCATTGATGAATTACTTAAAAAATATAACATAGGCGATTCCCGAAAAGTTTAACACCAAGAGATACATTCAAAACAAAAGTGTATTAATTTTAAATTTCTAAGTTTCGTTAAAATTGTTCAGAATGCAATTATTATCCAACATATAAAGTAATATTTAAATTTATGCAAATATACATACAGTGCTTCGCAGCTTAAAAGATGTACTCTTTTTAAAAAAGTTCAAACCGGTCTATATTTAAAACAACGCAATGTATAAAAAATTGTGAAACTTCATTTTTTAGATATATAGTATTTTTTATCTAGTAATCATAGAAGTCCTCATTTGTTTTATTAAAATTAGATTTGACCAAGTTATTCTTGGAAAAGCAAAAATAGTGTTAATATTTATATCACAGCTTATTTGATACATTGACTTTAGCCTTGGAAAAACTTTTTTTATGGTTTAGTATGATAGCCAATACAATTTAGAACAGATTTCACCCCATTTGGCATTGATTCCACCATTTTTTTTTTTTTTTTTTGTCTTCCAGGTTCCAGGTTTATAGATGGCATTGTCTAGCAATTCATATAAATTTTAAATGATAACAACATCATATGGTAGTACCAGAGGTTGCAATAGTATGTAGCGACCGTTCCAGACGAACCAGGACATCAAAATCCCTGCCTTGCACTTGGATCAATATGTTGGAGAATCAGAATTGGCCCCTAATTTCAAGACTATCGGCACTTAGGACCATGTTATGCATCAGAATATCAAAGTAAACCCTTCTATTTGTTGAATCTTCATCAAATCATGGTTTCCAATATCGGTAGCTTGCCCTCAAGGACCTAACATAACGTTATAGTCGCCGTGCCTATATGTGGTTTTTAACTAAAAGACTAATGTATGCTAAATACCATGTTTCCAAGCCTAAAGACTTCTAAGACACGGTAAATCGTATTAATGAGACCAAACTCAATATTTTTTGGCTTCTACGGAATGACTTCCACCTGGTGGAACTCACAAATACCAAAATAATAAAAAAACAAGGAAAAACGTGAATTTTGGTGGAACCAACACTTAAATACTCGTCACACAAATCTTTAAATAGTTTATGTGTGATTATCTCTGGCTAAAATAAAACCTCGAGATGGGATAGGTGAGGGTCAATGGTCCAATTGGGTGTGAATAAATAATTACTATTTTTATACAAAAAAAACGAAAATTTGTATGGGGGCTATATCTAAAAATGTTCTCGAACTTAACCTAATCGTTGCCGAGAAAAGCTAAAGTTTAAAATTTAAGTTAAATATCTTTAAAACTAAGCGAATGAATCGAAGTTGGAAACCATGATTTGATAAGGATTGAACAATTGAAGATATTACTTTGATGTTCTGATGCATACGAGGTGTGTTCAAACATTATCGCGAATTTGAATTTTCGCGGGTTACGTATATTCGAATTTCCAATTTTTTTGTGGCGTTATGTTGGTACTCATGTCTCTCACTTATGCCGACAAGCTCGGCCATTTGGAATGTTCACTTAATTGTTGACAGCTGCTTTGCTTGCACGTGTTTTGAATCGTCTTCGATTTTTACCTATTCAAAAAAATGGATCAAAGAACCTGTATAAATTTTTTTTTTTCTGAATGGAATGGATGGAATAAAAATGTTGAAGAAGGCTTATGGGGACCGAGCTCTACCAAAATCAACAACATTTGATTGGTATAAATTGTTGAAAGAAGGTTGCGAACGTGTTGAAGACGAAGAGCTCCCTGATCTATCATCGACCTCAACGGACGATGCTCACATCCAAAAAGTAAAAGAATTAGTGCTTGCACACCGTCGATTAACTATGAGAGACATTGCTGATGGAATTGGCGTATCGAAAGGATCAATTAATACAATTTTGAAGGATGTTTTGGGCCTTAAACGTGTCAAGTCTCGGTTGGTACCAAAAATGATGATTTTTTTAAAAACTGTACTGATTTTTCGTGACTTTTTTTGCCAAAAATCCAACCAATATCGTTCCGCAACCACCGAATTCGCTTGATTTGGCACCGTGTGACTTCTGGCTATTCCCAAAACTCAAGAGACCACTCCGGGGAACGCCTTTCGAGTCGATTGAGGAGATAAAAAATAAATCGAAGAAGGCGCTGATGGATATATCGGAAAGGGACTATTTGGCATGTTTCGAGGATTGGAAAAACGTTGGCATAGGTGTATTTTATCGGGAGGGGATTACTTTAAAGGGGACAAAATAAAAAAAAAACACAAAAATATGCGAAACTTTTTGAACACACCTCGTATCATAAGTGTCGATAGGAATAAGGGGCCAATTTCGATTCAACCAACATATTGATCCCAAGAGCAAGGCAGGGATTTTAATTTCCTGGTTCGTGTGAAATGGTCGCTAGCTCTAATGCAACCTCCGATGCTATCACCTGATGATGTTATCTTTCAAAATTAACATGCGTTGCTAGACAATGCCGTCTATAAACCTTTTTTATCTAGCCAGTATTAGCTAACATATGAATTATTAATGGAATGGGCCAAAACAACGCCTGGAAGCCAAAAAAAATATTGGAATCAATGCCAAATAGGGTGAAACCTGTTCTGAATAATATTGGCTATCATACTAAACCATAAAAAACACTTAATATATAGTATTAAAATTCAAATTTTTCCAAAGGCTAAAGTCAATGCATCAAATAAACTGTGACATAAATTTTGGCACTATTTTTTTTATTTCCAAGGATAACTCGGTTTCCAAGGATAATTTTTAGATATATTTTTCTTGGATAACTAAAAAAATATATCTAAAAATTGCGTTCCACGATTTTTTATATATTGCGTTGTTTCGAAGATAGAGCGGTTGGAACTTTTATAAAAAAGAGTACATCATTTAAGCTGTGAACCTCTGTATGTAACAGAAGGAGTCGTGAAGTTCTTGCTCTTTTCGAACGATACAAGTTTTAAGTCAATACACTTTCGTACTGTGTTTGCGCTAAAACCACATACTTATGTGCGTATGTATGTATAGTATACTAAAAGCCTATATGAATAACACGGTGCGACAAAAAAAATTTTTTAAAAAATTTATTGGATGGGACTAAGTGTAGGTTGTAGGTACAGTTAAATAAAATTTTTTTGGCATACTAGAACTTTCTATTGCACATCGAGATTTTGAAATAACGGTAAAAAAACTGATTTTTCGAGGTTTATAGTATTAAACAACTATATGTCTAAAACTATACATCTTACATCGCATTTGGAAAGAAAAAAAAGCACCTTTCCAATGGTGTACTACATGTTATGACATTTCCGATCCTATCTTAGTGTATCTTAAAGGCAAACCGAATTTTTTGGATTTTTTCCCACAATTTTCAACTTTATCGATGATTGCTTGCACCATTTTGTTTGAAAGCTATATCTACAGTTATAAGTTTTGAAAATAACGCTTAATTACGATTAAAACGAATGTTTAATGGGACAAATCCGACATAAATTGACAAAGTTATTTAAGTTTTTCTAAAAAACAAATTTTTCAAAAAATACAATTTTTCACACAAATTAAAAAAAAATAAAATTTGTAAAAAAATAAAATTTGTAAGCAAAAAACACAAAATTTTATTTTATTTTTTTATAGGAGATTGGTTCATAAAAAGATTATTAACGAAATATGTCATACAAAATATATTAAGCAAAGTGGACAAATTAAAACTTCGAATTTAAATTGTTTTGGAACAATATTATTGAGCGGTGGCCTTTCATCAGATTACAGAAACGAACAGAGCTAAAATCTTGATTGCCCACATTTGCCAAATTGTATTTGCAATGTTTTCAAAAATGTTAACTTCGGTAGAACCGTAGTTCAAATACCTGCCACATATATATATATATATATACATATGTGGCACTACAGCCGTTTGTCGGCCTTGGCAGCACGTAAGATTTGGCACCAGCGGTTGTAATCCAGTGCCTCAATATACCATCTCGGGATACTGATCCTGCGGATGTCATCTAGGACCTTGGTCCTCCCAACGCAGCGGCGGACGTCCTCTCTGCCGCGCTCCTCCGATTTGATTCACGTTTTGCTTCCAAACTTTTCTTGCTGGAGCTTCTGTGTCCATCCGACATAGGTGACCAGCCCAGGACAGCCTTTTGTATTGGATGCTCCTGACTATGTCGATGTCAGCATATAGCTCGTACAGCTCATCGTTCGTGCGCATACGGATGTTCATTTTCCACTCTAACTGGACCAAAGATTCTCCGAAGTATCTTCCTCTCAAATACGCCCAACGCCGACTTTTCCGATTCTGTCAAGACCCATGCTTCTGAGCCATACATCAGCACCGGCATTATCAGCGTCTTGTAGAGTTTAATTTTTGTTTCTCTGGACAGCACTCTACTTCGCATCTGTTTACCGAGACCAAAATAGCTACGGTTCGCAAGAGTGATTCTTCGTTTAATCTCCTGACTAATGTTGCTGTCATTTTTTACATCTGAGCCCAAATAGATGGAGTTTTCTACAGCTTCAAAGCTGAAGTTCCCTGTACTCAAAGACCGTCTGCGTCGTGCAGATTGCCTGCAAGTGGATTCCAAGTACTTCGTCTTGTTCTCGTTGACCGTCAGTCCCATAGGACGACATTCTTTTTCGATGTCAGAGGACGCGCCGGTGATCGCTCGAGCATTTTTGCCGATAATATCTAAGTCGTCGGCATATGCGAGCAGCATAGTGTCTTTTTAGAAAATATTGCCCGTCCGGTCGACGTTTGGGCACTGCATCAGGATGTACTCCAATAGGAGGTTGAAAAAGTCGCACGACAACGCATCACCCTGTCTGAAGCCTCTCGTGGTGTCAAAGGGTCGGTGAGATCTTTACCGACCCTGACAACGCTTTGGGTGTTTTCCAGCGTCATCATACAGAGGCGGACAATTTTTGACGGGATTTTAAGATCAGTCAATGCTTCGAAAAACTTTGATCTTATTGGCGTTTCGAAATCGGCTTTGAAGTCGACAAATAGGTGGTGTGTGTCGATTTGCTTCTCTTTGGTTTTTTCCAGGATCTGTCGCAGCTTAAATATGGAGTCGATGGTTGACTTTTTTGGTCTAAAACCGCACTGATACTGTCCAACTATACGTCCTACGTACGGTTTCAGTCTATTGCATATTACGCCAGATAGTATTTTTGTATGCGATAGAGAGGAGACTTATTCCGCGATAGTTTGCGCAGACTGCAGGGTCTCCTTTCTTAAAGACTGGGCACAGGACACTTATCCAGTTAAAGCCATCAGGCATACGCTCACCAGACCATGTTTTGCAAAAGAGTTCATGAATACATCCAATCAACTCGTTGCCGCCGGTCTTAAATAACACTGCGGTTAATTCGTCTGCGCCTGCCGCTTTGTAATTTTTAAGTCTTTGTATGACTTCTATGACCTCGTCATAGTCTGGTGGCTCCACAGGAATCCCATCATCTTCCGGAGGACCCAGATTTTCATCATCTCAACCAGCGGTATTGTTCCCGTCATCGCCTCCAAGTAGGACCTCCATAGCATCAGAGATTCCTGGACATCTGTTACCATGTTTCCTTGTTCATCCTTGCTTATGACCATCGGTCTTACGTTTGATTTTTTGATAAAAACCACGGGTCTCGATTCTGCTACCCATCATCTCAATCTCCTCCACTTCACGCCTTTCCAGTTCTCGTTTCTTCCGTCTGATCAGGCGTTTTCCTCTCTCCGTTTCTCCCTATATCGCTCAACAACAGTTCGTGTTGCTTCCGCCTGCAGAGTTCTTTGTCGTGCCATATTCTTCTCTGCAGTAGCGATGCGACATTCCTACATTCATCGTACCATGTCTGCCTTCGAGGATTAGTAAAGCCAATTACCTCTTTGGCTGCCATAGCTAATGAGTTTGAGATACGCTTCCACTGATCGTTTATACAGTCGGAGGCCGGAGGATTCTTTTTGGAGTAGATGTGAGACCCTTGTTGAGAAGGCAGCGACAGCCTGCTGTGACTTTAACCTACCAACATCTAGCTTTCGTTGTGTGGTAGCTCGCTTGGCGTGCGCTGTGCTGAGTCTAGTACGTACCTTGGCTAGAACAAGGTAGTGGTCCGAGTCGATGTTAGGACCTCTGTACGCTCGTACATTAAACACGCTAGAAGAGTGCCTGGCATCAATCACCACATGATCTATTTGGGTGCGGATGCCACTTAGGTCGCCACTGCGCAATGTTGCCTTGAGAATCTCGAGATGTGGGAATCTGGTGCTACTTATGATCATGTTTCTGCCCGCAGCAAAGTCGATTAGCCTTTCCCCATTACTGTTTGTGGTGTCATGTAGGCTGGTAGGTAGGGCGAAAGATTTCTTCTCTCCCAATATGTGCGTTGAAATCACCAATGAAATTTTTGATGTCATGCTTTGTTCAGCGATCGTAGAGGCTTTCTAATCGCTCATAGAATTCGTCTTTCTCCATCTCATCTTTAACATTTGTCGGGGCGTGTACACATATAAGGTTAATGTTGAAAAATTTAGCTCTGATGCGTATCGAGGCGAGACGTTCATCTACAGCTGTAAACCTGCCAACCACGAAGCCACCAGTACTGGAGTACTTTCGTTTATACTAGCCATCATTTCATTAGGTACACTTTGCTCTGTGTGTGTCTCACGGGTTCTTTGTTTTACGTCGTTGTTAACCACTCCACCGACCAACCTCACATCGAGGATTCGCTCTTTAGACGACTCTTACGTCAAGCCTGCCACAAGAAACTTCAAAAAACTTACATATGATCCTCAGTGGTGTTGGCAATTTTTCGCAATAAGACGAACCCTCTTTAATGGGTTCAATGGCCCGATAAGCCACAAGTTTAAAATCTATGTTGGGGCTCGGATAAAGTGCGTAAGTTTAAACATCACAATTTAATATAATAAAAAAAAAAAAAGAAGAAACTGGGAGGTAAGTTTCTACAAGGACTATATGCTATAGTTGCCCGGTCCTTACAAAATCTGTAGTGTTCACACGAATTGACATAAGATTTGTTTTTACCGTTTAAAGTAAAAGCATTCACAAATAAAACTCGGAAATTAGCAGAAGGTTTGTATGGGAGCGAAATGCTATATTAATCCGGTCTAATTCAAATCGAAACTGACGAACTATTTGTACCGCATATGAAATAATTATTTTTAAAAATAAATGTTTTGTCATATAAAAACTTGTAAATGGGAGATAAGTTTGCATGGGGGCTATATAGGTGTGGCAAATTGGTTCCAACATATAAACTTCTTAGGGGCGAGAAAAGCTCATGTTTTAAATTGTGATGCCTCCCTTACAAACTGATAATACCCGTTTACACTATGTGTGAAAAAACAAACAAAATGCATGTTGTTACATTCTCTCAGTCTTGTTCCATCCAAAGAGGTCTGCCAAAAGAGCTTTCGAAAGTTTTGCCGCTTTTTATACCCGTAACGCATAGTGTAAACGGGTATATTTAGTTTGTCCGAAAATTTGCAACGCATTAAAGGAGGCATCGGAGACCCCATAAAGCATATATATTATTCATCAGCTCGATATTTAGCCATGTCCGTCTGTTGCGATCCGTTTTACTCAGAATGTTATTAAGATATTGGCATGAATTTTTAAACTTAAGTTTTTCTTACTTTGTATGTCAGAATCAAGAAGCCACGCCTATTTTAAGGTATAGCCCCCATACAAACTTACCGCCCATTTTCGAGTTTTTGTATTGAAATAGGTGCTATTTATGAATATATTTACTCCAAATCGGGTAAAAACGGGCTAATATAACATAAAGCCTCCATACAAATTAGACCAAATTTAATCCAAAGCCCCTGGGAAACATAAAAACTATTAAAAGTGTTGTGTAACGGGTATTTCAGCTTAGGTTCAACCGAAATTAACGTTTTTCTTTGTCTTTGTTCATATCTCGAACTGATTGATTTTGCGCTGTTCTATGGCATCGTTCGATTATATGTGGTGCAATCGATACATCCTTTTTGATTCATTCATTATTTCTTAATGCTCCCACTCACTTCACGCAATTATGTTTCAATAAGGTTGTCTTAGTGCACAACAATTTACATATGCTTGCCATAATATACACACTTTTCTGTCTGTAAAAGATTTTCTCTATTTTTCCTAAATTTTATTAAAAGATCTTATCTAAATGCTGAACTTCAAAATATTGAAATTTAATTTTTATCTTATTTTATTGTTTTTTTTTTTTTTTTGAATGCAACCAGGCACAGTCGGTCCACCTGGCGGCCTAACGAAAAACCTCCAGCAAGTCTATGTAGGCGTATTTCTTTTACCATTATTGTTAAATTTGGTATTCTATACACTATTAAGTTTAATAATATAACTTTTTATCAACTGCAACTTTTGTTTTAATAAAAAAAAAAGTGTTAACTTTGTCATAAACTTCAAGTCAGGGCACTTTTCGAATTTTTCTGCTTTTGTACAGGCAAATTTTAAGCAAAATTTTAGATTGCTTATATAATTTTCTTCTTACCATTTTTTTTTTTGAAAGTCTATTTCTACTTTTTATTCATTTTTGCAGATAACCTAGTTGTTTAGCAATGCTGACTTTTTTTTCAAATGTCGGAAAAAGATAGGAACACCGGTTTACGAAAATAACTAATTCGATTTTATTTTATTATTGACGCATTGTTTTTAAGTTGTATTTCAAAAAAATAACACAGCCACTCAAAAAAAAAGTCATGTCAAAAGCGGTCGTTTTTAATGTATTTTGGGTCGCTGAATACGAATTTAAAGTCAGGATGTCAAAAATAAGTTCGCGTTTTGTTCCTAACCTCAAAAAACGATTGTTTTTAGCACACACCCACTCAAAAAAATTCATGACTGTCAGAATTCAAAAGTTGGCACGCGTTTTTATTCTAACCTCAAAAAATTGAAACATTTACTCGATTTTTCAATCGATTCGATTGAATTCTAATGTATTTTCTCTAAACCCAAATCTGATGTCGGAATTCAAAAGTTGGTTCTCGTTTTCATATAACCTCAAACAACTGACCTTTTGGAAAATTTATCTCTAAAGGTGAGTTTTCTGGATTTCATAAAAGAAAAATTAATTTACAATATTTTACAGTTCTGCATTGAGATCAAAGAAGAAAAAAGACGAGAAAATCTATTATAAACAGCACAGAGAGAACAAAATGAGTTATGGCCAGCATAATTTATTCTGCACTTAGACAACCTCAAAGGAACGTACATACAATGTAATTATGCGTGAAGTGAGGAGCATTAAAAAATAATGATTGAAGGAAAAAGGCAGTGTCGATGTCACGATACCCATATGTATGTATAATCTTATGTAGAAAAACGAACGATATTATAGAACGTCGTGAAACCATGAAGTTTAATAAGTTTCAAACAGTCAGTATAGGGCGAAAAATGAATATCAGTACACCAATTGACATTACTAGAGGCAAATAGCAAAAATTGTTTTTGTAAAAATTTTTTACGAACTTGATAAACTGTGTAACGATGAAAAGTTATATATTTACAATTCGAAAAATTTAAATTAAGAATGCATGTATGCAATGAGTTCAAATCAAATTGCAGTAACTGTACTGCGAAGCATGAGAATAGAATAATTTTACATCATCAGCATACATAAGTACCATATTTCCGAATGTTCAATTGCTAAAGGAAGACTTATTGTCTTTAGTAAAGACATTAAGCAATACTCTTTGAGTTGTACCGATAAGGTAGAATTTCAACCAATTAACAAAATGGGGAGGAAAACCTAAAGGCTTTAACTTAAAAAAAAAAGGTGTTTATGACATACTGTCGAAGGCCTTACTGAAATCTGTATAAATAACATTTGTCTGGCTACCAGCAATAAAACTCCTAAAATTCAAGAAGATTTGTGCATATAGATTTACCTTCTGCCTTGACTTTAAAGAATGTTAGTCAGTAATTATCTTTTCAAACAATTTTGGTATGGCACTCATTTATCAATACCTCTATAATTCGAATAATCGGATTTGTTAACCTTTTTGTGTAGTGGAGACTGCCCTGCCGTCAGTCTGGATGGCGTTGCCATACCCAGCAGCGTCACTGCAAAGTACTTAGGCCTGGTATTGGATAGGCGCTTAACCTGGAGTAGTCATCTCACACAAAAACGTTCACAGTGGAACGAGAGGTTGCGCAAACATCTGTGGCTGCTAGATAGAAGGTCCACCATCAAACTAAGGGTCAAACTCCTCATTTACAAAGCCATACTTAAACCTATGTGGACGTATGGCATAGCACTCTGGGCACTGCAAAGAGAAACAACAGGGAAAGAAACCAAGTCTTCCAAATCAAGGTTCTGCGCATTATTTCTGAGGCGCACCCATATCATACAAATGCAGAAATCCACCAGGAACTAGAAGTCCCTTGCATAAGCCAAGAGGTGGTTAGGCTCCCTAAGGCATATCTGGATAGGCTGGACAACCATGTCAACCCTCTGGCCATAAACCTGCTGGATAACAGTACAACGACTGAAGAGGTTACACCCCCTGGATTTACCACACACATAAACTTTTAAATCCTTCTCCCTCCTCCATCAAGTATAGCGAAAAATCGAAATTTTTTTGGCGAAAGCACGACTGCATTGATGTAATGTTCGGTGTGAACTTTGTTCTGCGAAGCACAATGCGTGATTCAAACTTAAACAGTCGGAAAAAAATTGCAGAAACTTTTATAATATTAAAACAATACCAATAGTTTACAGCTATGATTTTAATTTTATCTTTATCCAGTAATTGTTATCAGTTGGGATGGGTATAGTTGAGCAACAGCCGTGTTCTAAAAAATCTAAATCATTTTCTTGTAATAAATCCATCAAAACCATATATGGCAATGAGAAAACGTATGCCAAATCACCGACGTCGTTGAATTTGACCCTGAGCGGTTTAGATCAGCCTATCCGGAAAATATAACAACTACAATAAGGACCCTTTGTGTTCTTTGGCCAAAAAGTAAGTAGTTTGTCAGCGTATAACATACTTTACATAAAATAATTTTTGTGTAAAATGTGTAGATGAAATCGAAATTTATGTTATGAGTATGTAAAAAACTAAGTTACATTTGTTATTTATTATAAAATGGGTGGAAATCCACGTGGGGGGTAAGCAACCAAAAAACTAATCAGTGCATCTTATAAAATTTGAAAGTGTTTGTATGGAGACAACTTGGACTTGGCTTTCGATGCATATAGCGCTCTTTTTGTCCAAAATATTTCCTTACATTGAATACATTGATCAATTAACTGAATATAAAAGCTACGCTTGTTTAGTTTTTAATTTATGCCAAAATATAAAGACGATATTCTTACTGTCTACTAATGTAAGAATGTCTAGGCCGAAAAAACAAACAAGTAAGATATTTGAGGTACCTTGATCGTATTATATATTGTAAATTAAAGTATCTAATAAGCAAACTTTGAGAAATTTTAAATTGCTTTATGTTCCGGGGCAGTCATCCAAATGATCAAAAAGTTCATCTTCTTCAAACTCATGGCCACAGCATGGACACTGACGTGTAGTTTTAAAAAGATTGCGCTGACGACGCTGACGTTCAGTCTCGTACTTAATTGGTTGAGGTGACATCTCCCCAACTTTAGATTCGGTTGTATTAATGTCAGTTCCAGATAGCTCATCAGAACTGCTGCTGGAGTTAATACCAGACAGCTGAGTTTCAGAGTATCCGGCTTTGCGTAATATATTTTTCGCCGAGTTGAGTGAATGTTCCGATTGTCGACGAGGTCTCGAGTCGCGCACATTTTTTGGTAAACGTTTTGGCGGCATTATTTTGAATGTTATACCAGTACAACCATTTAAATGTTCATCAAGCACTTGCCGTTGCATTTTATTAAAACAAATTGGACAGGTGATTATATCATTCTTTGGATCTTTGTGGTAACGCGAACCACTTGGCACAACATCATTTTCCGTCTGAAATTCTTTCATTAGTGTATCTTCTCCAAAGAATTCATCGACGATCGATGTATCTGCGAGTTCAGAGGCGGCTACAATTGCCGCTTCATTATCATCATACTCATCGTCTATTAGTAAGATGTCACCATCACTTAAATTTAAATCAGTAGTCTCGTCAATTATATTTTGCTTTATAGTCTTCTGACGCTCTTCGCTTGACATAATCTTTTTGGAACAACTGCTCTTGGAACTTCAAAATCTTCATCTTCACTTTCGGAAAGTAACTCAATAATTTCATTTTCCTTAGGCTCTATAATAAAAACATCGTCGTCTTTCTTCAAAGTAACATTTTTCTTTTCGTTGAGAGCTGTTGACTCTTTATCAAAATATACGTTGATTGAAGATTCTACCGAAGAAAGGCGCATTCTTTTTTGTTGCTGAATTTTCCGTTGGTTTTATTTCTTCATTGTTTTTATTACCACCAAAGCGATTAGACCATAAAGAACGAAGATGTTTGCGGTCAACTTCACCGTTTGGTGACTGTATTTGGCCATTTTTAACAGAACTGTGAGCTGAACTTTGCAAAGTGTACCCACGACCGCACATAATGTCTCGCCTATTGAAACTATCATTTCTAGAAATTAGGTTTCCCGAATTTCCAGTTCCAGCTTCACTGTGACTGTTATTGAGATCACGAAAGCCTATGATGCTATTTGATTTTCCATCAATTAAAGGATATACTCTTTTGTCATTGTATGAAGTATTAAAAGGATCAGATGATAGACCTGGATACGATGTTGGTGGAAATAGTTTTGATATTGAATTTGCGTTTGTTGGATGATTTATTGTTTTCGTGCTGTGCATTAGTGTACCGCCATTTATTTTGGTAAAACCTGCAAAGGTTTACATTTTAAGAAAAAAAAAAAAAGCAATTAAAAAGTTAAATTCGGTAAAACTGAAGCAAAGCTAAAATACCTGTCACACGATATTTCAAACAGTTTAAATTAAAAAACATTAAGGTAAAAAACTGATAATGATCATTGGTCACTTTTTGCTACGGATATACTAACCCCATACCGAATCTACCAAACTTTTAACATGTGCTAGTTACCTAAAGGAGGACATGAACCTCTGCAAAATAAATTATTTTTGAATTCAAATCTGTTCAAACCAATGTATATTTTTTTTTTTTAAAAAACTTTTTTTAAGCTAACTAAAATTTTCTTTTGAAAACCCAAGTGAATTCAAGGATTTTCATACTATTTATAGATTGTGTGACAAGTACTAAATAGTAGGTACAATGAAAATATTTTTTAACATACTTTTTGAAATGGCGCTGGAATCACTATTAATATTTGTACCATGCTGATCTTTTATTGACGATAAATTAGCCGTGTTAGGTGAAAAGTATTTGCGCAAGTCACTGGATTCATTAGATTGTTTTCCTGTTGCAGTAGCCTTCTTTTGTTTTTTAAATTTTGGCTTCTTTTCTGGCTCTTTAATCTTAAGAAATGTGCCGCCGCACGAATGAAGATGTTGCGCCCACCACTGATCATTGCGTCCGGGTGCTCGATTACATGTACGTTTGACATATCCAAAGAATGGTGAATGCTCTTGGCATATGCCATTGCAGCGCCACCAATGCTGCTTATATAGATCGACTTCGTCGTGGAATGTGTGATAGACCTGTTGATACAATATTATAGTTTGTATTGTAACACCCAATGCTAACTAAAAAAAAAAATAATATAAAACATACCGTTATATTCGTTCCAGCTACCTTATTAATAGTGTACATTATCTTCTTAAAATTTGGTCCATGGCCGCCATTGCCCTCACGTATATTGAGTACAAAACAGTAAGCGTGTATCATTTCATGTAGCATTGTTTCTACAAGATTTTTACGTGCACGTAGTTTCAGCAAAGGTTCACTGAGTCTGATGGTGATTTCCATGCCTAGGCGATTGCGCCTTTGATAGCATATTCCAGCACAGCTAAACATTCTCTTGCTCCATTCGATGGTTACGCAGCTCAAGCGGCTTTGAAAAAACTTTGCGTCGAAACGATTAAACATAGCGAATATGTCTGGCGTTGGATCAACTGTTTCCCAATCCGGATGAACTAAATTCTGTGTGCGATTTAAAAAATCAGAGTCCTGGTTGTCATAGTATTTACTAACAGTACGCTTCGGTATTTTAAAGTTGACATCTTTTACTTCCAATTCTTCAATATCGCTGTTCTGTATCGCACTTAAGATTTTTTTTTTTAAATTGAATTATCAATATACTTACACAACCGTCATCCTGACCATAAAGACGGTTTTGAATATCTAATGCAAAGAGATAATCTGCATCTTCCGACATAACTTTTCGTTTATTTACATTACCTTCTTACGACAATATATGTAAATGAACTGCGACTGGAAACAAACTTTAAATAATTGAACGCAAATACTACATTTCTGCCGCTTGCTCTCACTCAGCTGACGAGGACAACGATACTCTTGCCAAGTTAGCAACTTTATAAATTTTCATGATGAAATTTAATACTCAAAATATTGAAGCAATTCTTTTAAACTTATGGTTAGGTTAAGGGACATTTGGTCAATAAATTATTAGTCATACAAAATAACAATTTAATTTTATATCTATTTTTATATCTATTTTGAAACACTTGTGTTTTTTTTCAATAAAATGGCTTACTTGAACGAAGATGAGATATGTACGAGAACTGCTCAATGGAGAAAAGGACTCGGATATTCCATATTCGGATATTGATTATATTTCGGAATATAACGAAACAAGTTCTTCTGAAAGAGATACTGAACGGGATCTCGTCTTCGCTGCAGTTGGCTCTCTTGATTCCTTTTTTATTGCTTGTTGCAGTTGTTTCGCTTATTCCAACAAAGGAATTAGTAAAACGCACAGCTGACTTGGCAAAGGCAAAGGAATTTCGAAACTATCAAGGGCGTTAGAGAACATTGAAGAATTAATTGATTGAGAGTGGTAAGGGAACGGTTGGATAGAATCCTAATACCTCTTGCAAACTCCATTGTATTGTCCAAAATGTATGTATGTTCGTCACAAAGGTGGCGTGAGGACGACCTTTTCAATAATTTACAGAAAAATTCCGAAGATCTAATTGGTATAAACTGTTTTTTTTTTTTTTTTGATTTCGAGGTTATTGATCATTGAAATTTAAAAGTTTAGGGGATTAGTTAAAAGCAGTCTAGTGCGCAGTGCCACTTAAATAAATACATAAAATTTTCTGTGTGTTTCTCAGTAGCTGTTAAAAAAAATAATAGTTTCAATCTATCAGGCTTATTATGAAATTCGTCGTCGTTGATGTCGTCGTCACTTTAAGTCGACTTCGACGTCGTCTCAATGCTAAATCGGTATTAGCTAACAGCAACGTGACGACGTCGACTACTTTTCAATAAATTTAAGTGTCATCTCTGACATTTGCGTTAAAATTGAAAAATATAAATTTAATTTTGAAAACATGTTTTTCATATCGGACAGTTCCAGTGATGACGGAACTATTCTTTTTTTTTTTTGTTGCACCAATGTAATTTTTTATCGCGCCTATGCACTTTTTTTGTCGCACCAATGCAATTGTTTATCGCGCCTATGCACTTTTTTAACGTTGGAACCTTTCAACTGATGAGCCCCAAACCGGTTACTTTTGAAAGAAAACAATGCAAATAGAATTTTAGACCATTAAAACAATGCATTAGGCACATTCGGTTCGTTTAAGAAGTCGATTTTCTAATTTTCCCATACAAAAACTTTTTGCTTTTTTAACAAAAATCAAAAATAAAAAACAGCTGATTGAGCTTTCCCAATTTTTGAGTATATTTTTAAGTCAGCCTCAACCCATTTTGGTAGCGCTACAAAAAAAAAAAAAAAAAAAAAAAAAAAAAAAATAGTGAAAATTGCTATAAAAAATAAACTGAAACACAGCAGATGCGAAATTAAAAAACAAGCTGAATGAGCAGCCAAAACGCCCGTACAACGTAGTAGCACACGCCGGGTATCCGCTTGTTACAAATAATACAAAAATTTTTTTCTTTGACCGTAGGTAGGAATAAATTTGAATATACCTTATAAGAAGATTATGTCAAATTTTTTTTTTTATGTATTTAGTAAGGTCCGCTTTACGGGCATATCCCAGAAAGGAAGGTTGCCAAATAATAGAAATGAGGAAAGAACTTGCATCAGGAAGCGGTAAGCAGAGTAGGGCGATAGGTTTTTATAAATTTGCAAAAAAAATGTGATAATTTTTATACCTCTCGCAAATATAAGCTTATAAAAATAAGAAAAGAAAAAAGACAAAGTTTCTACCTCCCGCAAATAAAAAAAATTATCTATATATATAAAAATGAATAGATGTGCATTAACAACGCTAAAACTCGAGAATGACTTGACCGATTTGAACTTTTTTTTTTTTTTTGTTTCTCTCATCATATATGTGGTCAGAAAGGAAAAAAATTTGGAAAATTTTGACCCGGGGCCTAATGGGAGCCTTAAAACGGGAAAATCCATATCTTTGGAGTGAATAGACGTAGCGACTTGAAACAGGGCTCATTTGAAAGATGGTTAAAAAAACATTTTTAGCGTTCAAGGTGTTCAAGGGATTTCCGGAATTTGTACCTGGGACCCATATGTGGACTTAATATAGATTTTTTTGACCAATTTTTTTTATTTTTAGTACAGGTGAGCACTTAGACGGGATTTTAGAAAATTTTGACCCGGGGCCTAATGGGGCCTTGAAACCGGAAAAGCCATATCTTCGGAATGAATAGACGTAGAGACTTGAAACAGGGCTCATTTGAAAGATGGTTAAAAAAATTTTTAGCGTTCAAGGTGTTCAAGTTATTTGCGGAATTTGTGTATATTAGGTAGGTCTGAGAATAGGACATTAACTATTTTTCATAACACTAAGTGGTGTGGTGGCGTGTCCTCCATAGAATCGATCATAAATTCATTGACTATTTTCGAAACAACTAAGCCGATTTCAATGAAATTTTTAAGATGTGTATTTTTTGGTATGTGTCGGTTTTGAAAAATAGGCAGTGGGCGTGGTTCCCCCTATATATAACGCATTGGAAAAATGGGCGGTGGACGTGTCACGAACCAAACAAAAATTCGTAATATTTTTAAAATAATTAAACTAGGCAAATGAAAGTTGCTATATGAACATGACCCGAGTAAGACCAGAGAGTGCCCAAATCAATAATTATAAAATAAAATTCATTATATCCTTTTAATTTTTTAAAGGACTAAATTTATTAATTTAAAATGAATAACTATATATTTAAACTATCTATTTTAAATTAATTATTTATTTAAAATAATTTATTAAAATCAATATTTTTATTTTTTTTATGTATAACTTTTTATGTTTAGTGTATTTTTTCTTTTTATGTAAAATTTTTCTACTGTCATGTGTTATAATTTTGATTAGAAAAAAGATTAGAGAAAAGAAAGATATATGCATTAGCAATAGCCAGGCCATCGACTAGCCGACCAGTCACTGTTTGAGCGCTTATCGAGGAAATGTTAGGTAAATTAATAGGCAAAAAAAAAAGGCATAAAGTTAAAAAGGCATTGGTCATACATTGATCTGATATACAAACATACTTTCAAGAATTCAAAAAAAAAAAAAAAAAAAAAAAACGAAATATGTAATCATTGGGTTTATTTAAGTTTTTTTTTTTTCATTTTTATTGTTTGACATATGTTCATATGTATGTAATTGTATATGAATTTTTCTAGTTTCATTTGATCACTAGTAATCTCCTCTGTAGGTTAATTACAAAGCTGATTGTCGTTCGGAGTGGTGAGTCTTAGTACTGCCGCTGTGAAGAAGGGATAATAAATATATAAAGGGAATCATAAATAGATATAAATATGATTCAAGGTAGGGAGGGTCACAGGAGTATCAAAACATCCGATACTAACATCTCCGTTTGTTTTTAGTATTAATCAATTTTATTTCCTACACGTAATGACTGCTGCTTTTAGACCAACAACTAAAAGCTGTCGAGTCTATCTTAGGTGCAATTTTCTGTTCAATGTAATGTGTGTGTATCAAAAGAATTTTGTTTTGTGGTAAACCGACCGTGTGATTTGGTGGTCCAACCGCCCTGAGGTTATGCTGAACAGATAGGCACAGGCAGTCTCACACAGGGGGTCATAGACTAAGCGCCCAATTGAAAACATCGAGCATATTTTTTTATTCTCAAAAAAAAAAGTGCTTCAATATTTTGCTATTATACGAGTATTGTAGCGTGCTGATTTGACTTATTAATAAATGTCTACTGGACCGAAAATGACTATGGAATACTAGAGTCTAACACTGGCGTAGCGGTATTATTATGAATAACTTATTATCACTACTATACTTTATCACAATAGACTAGAATCACTAACTATACAATACATAGATTGGACAAATCGAGTATTTCGTGAATGCAAACGTAGGCAGACTCATAGAACCCCTTCGGCCGAAAGCAGAAGCCGAGCGTTTTAATTCGCATCAAAAGCGAAAATATAACTGCCAAAGCCAGGCGAATCAGTCACACATCAGTCTGCTTTAAGCAATCAAACGATGAGCACGGTCTGCTTCGCTTGTGCTCCGTTCTGTTTGCATGTATGGGTGCTAATATGTGTATGCGCTCGCACCATAGTGTGTGTTGAGAATGCACATTTCAAGGCCACATGTCAATGCTAGCTCAATTCTAATTTTTAAGTTTTTAGCAAATCACTGCTAAAGAAAAGGGAACATAAACAACAGAAGTGTGTATGTCTACCTAATTAGACGACGGGCTCGCGAACTTCGCAATGGTCTAGATGGTAGACACTCAGCTCGGTGTGCAGGAGTTCGCGGTTCAAGTCCCACTGCGATCGCTACTATGAATTTCATTTTTAATTCCTAATGACATTTATTAATAATTAGAATAACTTTTGATTATTTTTTGGTTTCTTTAAAAAAAAGCGAAAAAAACAATAACTAACGAAGTTCGCGAGCCCGTCGTCTAATTAGGTAGACATACACATTTCTGTTGTTTATGTTCCCTTTTCTTTGGCAGTGATTTGCTAAAAACTTAAAAATTAGAATTGAGCTAGCATTGACATGTGGCCTTGAAATGTGCATTCTCAACACACACACTATGGTGCGAGCGCATACACATATTAGCACCCATACATGCAAACAGAACGGAGCACAAGCGAAGCAGACCGTGCTCATCGTTTGATTGCTTAAAGCAGACTGATGTGTGACTGATTCGCCTGGCTTTGGCAGTTATATTTTCGCTTTTGATGCGAATTAAAAACGCTCGGCTTCTGCTTTCGGCCGAAGGGGTTCTATGAGTCTGCCTACGTTTGCATTCACGAAATACTCGATTTGTCCAATCTATGTATTGTATGGTTAGTGCTAGAATTTTAATTTTATAACATTGTTGTTCGGGTCTATGGTCGCCAAAAACATATTATTAAAAGACATGAAAGTATGGGTACGGTGCATATTTTCAATAAGTTTCATTAAGACTTTACGTCGGTTGTTGCCTATAAAGAATAATAGTATAAAATACGTAAGTGTCAAGTTTTGCTGGTCTTAATTATAATAAATTATGTATTTAAATGCCCATTACTTACAAGCTTAAAACTAAATTCAGCATGCGCATTTAGCGATGAAGATGTGAAGTAGTTATTTTTGGTAGTCATAAAGTGCAATAGTCTTATTTTGTTTAAATGTTATGTGATTTTTTGTTGTTACTTTAGAATTAGCCAAGATGAAGTCAAGATGTTTATATATAAATATGTGCGCTTATTATTCCCTAAGGTAGCAGTGCTAGCTAGGATATAACCCACCTTGTATTGTTTTTGTTGTGATTAAATATAAAGTACTTGAATTAGTTTCTTGTTTGTGATTTAATGATGAATAGTGCAGAAAAATATAAGATAAAAAGAAAATTAAAAAGAAGCTCTGAATATCTAAAAACCAGAGCTTTTAAAATAAGAGAATCGAGACCAATTACTAGATTTTTTTGCTACACGGTCCTATAGTAATAGGAACGAAGGTATGGTAGTAGGTCATTCAGCCTAGAAAACTCAGAATTCAGTCGAATGGAACAGCAATACTATTGCGATGGATCGTTTGGAAATTGAAGATGATATACCAGGCACTAGTGGTTTTAATCTGCAGCCAGTAAATATCTCCGGTCGAGCTGCAGCACAAAAAAAGAACAGGTGTGGTACTAGCTCAGATTTCTTCAGAAGTACGATCTGCGATTAATTTGGCAATTGCTAAAGCACACGAAACGTATAGAGCATCTTAAGGAAAAGCTCTTACAGGTATGACTTCAACAGATTACTTCCGAGATGTTGGACTTTATGAAACAAATTAACATCACACTCATTCAATTCAAAGCCAATAATACCTCTCTGCCATCAGCTCGCTCCAGTGTCGCCTCAAGCGAGCATAGAGATCCCTGTTTGGAGACAGCACCACCGGTGTTATCTAAGCATCAAGACAACAGAGACCCATCGGCCACTTATATGTCAGTTCGTGCAAACTTACAGCAGCCTTTAGCAAATTAAGATCCTTTGCAACCACTTTGTTGACCAATGTGCCCTTAGGAAATCCTGTACGTGGTATGTACAATTCGCTAGGTCATTCTGGAGGAAATGTTCCAAGCGGTAAACGTTGTAGCAGTGCAGGCAGATATGTAGGATCTGAAAGAGGAAGGGTAGTAATAAGTCAACCAAATATACCACAAAATAAGGCTGAAACAATACAATTTTTCAAAGGGGGGGTTATCTTTTGACGAAGACCTTTTAAAATATTCCAGTGGAAGATTTTATATTTCGAAAAGAACATTTACAAACGATTATCAAACCGCTTGGAATGCTGTTTTGCGCGTCTTTTATTCATTAGTGGTAGGTGCCGCACTTGATAAGTACTGGTTACACGTAAGAGCCCAAGGTAGACCGGTCGGTCCATCATTGCAATTCGCTTTACAGATTCGTTTCCAGAATCGAAGATCTGATTTTGAAAATTGGAGGGAGATTATGAAAAGACGGCAAAGACATAATGAATCAATTGATTTATACATTCACCGAAGTTGATGCTTCGATCCATACTAAACCATCCGATGTCCGATTTTGAATTGATAAAAATCATGAAAATGAATAACGAGAATATGTCTCGCGTGTGATATATTCCATGACCATAAATAGCATAGAGCATTTAAGAGTAGAATGTCACGATGCGGAGAAGCTTTGCCGTTCCCAGCATAGGCGTACTCCTTTACAAGTGCCTCCGATGACAACAAACCATCGCTCGACTCCATTAAAATGAGTAGGTATAAGGTATGTTTTGACCAAAAGCATTTTAACTTTTAGTGGGAGAAATTTCTGAGTTCTTCAGAGTATTCGAAACGATGTTGTTATTCTACGTTAAACTCGAGTCAAAAATAAAACCAATGTCTTTTCCTTCATCTAGTGATGTAGTGCTTATGGCTTTTCTAGAGAGCACCAAAAATTTGCATTTAGCTGGATTGAGGCAAAGATCATTGCTTACATACCAATTACTTTTATTTTTAAGATCTACATTAAGACTACACACTAAATTCTCTGATTTAGATACAGGAGCAATAAAATAACGTTGAACGTCGTCAGCATACATATGAATATTGCACTTCTTGAGAACTGTAGTCAAATCATTGACATACAGAGTAAATATCATTGGCCCTAGGACAGAGCCCTGTGAAACACCTCGTTTTAAAGACAAAAGTGATGAAAACTATGTCGTAGTTGCTACTGCTTGAAATCTATTCGTCAGGTATGAGTACATTGGCTTCGATGCTGAATTCGTAAGAGCAAAAATTTGATTGTATTTTTTTACAGAGGACCACGCTATCAACTAAGTCAAATGTCTTTGTGAAGTTAAATAATGCCAATATACACACACTTTATGAATATCAATTTTACCCCTGATATCCTTACTTACTTAAGCTATTGTTGTAGTACAACTATGATTTTTTCGAAACCTGACTGATATTTAGGCAAAAGTGAGTGTTTTTGTAAAAAGTTTATTTGTTTTGAAATTTTGTTTTCAAAAACTTTTAACAGAATAGGCAAAATAGAAATAGGAGTGTAACTTTCGCTATTTTCCAACACACTGGAAAGATTGCGTTTGTTAAAGCATAAATAAAAATGTGTGTGATATACGGTAATAGCTGGGGAAGAAGTTTCCTGAAGAATTTAGGATTTATGTCATCAACACACAGCGTTAGTAGTTATTTTTAAACGGATTCAAGAACATAAAATTGTCTGACTGTTTTTAGGTACACATGTTAGATCACAGTTAGTTTGAATCTCAGGTACTGGTAATTGGACAAATTTTATATTTAACTGGTCAATGTCAATTTCTATTGCTTTTTTGCTTTGTTTACTTATCCCTACGTTCTTTACGAGTTCCTTTACGTTTAGAACGCTTTAAATTGTCAAACGTATATTATATTATATTATATTATGCAGCACTTCTTTTCGGAAATGAACGAAGATCAGTCGAAATGTGGTGGTCCTATATCGTTTTCATCG